>CP126894.1:59470000-60070000 GCA_030440675.1 Furcifer pardalis | reverse complement strand
CTGGCTAAATACTGGCTAAATACTGGCCTTTTCAGCTAATGGCCTTTTAGAGACTCAAAGCTTTCTTCAGATTCTGACATGCTTCAGTACTGGATGATGAAGTTTAGTGAAAATGCTGGCATGTTGACAAGTGAATGGGGCACATTCTGACAATGGGATGAAGTTTTTAGAAAGATCAGTAGGAATTATAAATTGCAGCAGAGGTAGTGCCATGTTATTTTGCTTTTTTCTCAGCATCTTAGCTAAAGTAATTGCAGGGAGTGACTGCTGAGAGTTGGTATGAAAGCACAGGGAGAAGCATTGGTATTATAATGAAACTAAAAACCTTATATGTTTTTGAGCTACTGCTGCCACAGATTGCAAGCTTTCCAAAATTTAAAGACTTCCCCTTCAAATCACCCCTCCTCCCCTTTAGAGAAGGCAAATTTCACTGGAAGACTTTCAGTCTTAGCATCACTAAAAATAGTGGATTTTAATCCAGCTGCAAAGTTCTGCTTCATTACACAGGTTTTTACATCAGGTTATACCAGAAATTGAAGAAATACATTCTTTCAAACAACTGATCCTTAACATACATTCATTTTCTCTTGATGTTTTTCCTGGAATCCTTTCAGATGTACTTATTGCTGTTGGATTTTAAAAAAATATTTGCATCTGATTTGCTGTACTTACATCTGTTTCATTTCTGTGCTCAATGTACAAGAACACAAGATGGAGTGAAATTGCTTGTTGTTGTAAACAGGTAGAATTGCAAGAATGGGGAGGTTATCTGTGGTCACTGAAGCAAGTTAACCAATTTGGTGCAGAATCCTGTTATGTAGAAAAGTGGAAGAGTAATCACACAAATGGTTTTCTCCTTTAGTGGAGCATTTATAACACAATTGATTACACAGCAGGCACCCTGTCAAACAGGCTGGTTGATTGTTTTCAGTTTTTCTTCACAGGATTCTGGCATGTATAGAAAACAAATGAGTACAAATAACATTTCACTTTGGAGCTCTCTTGGTCATGTGTGAGTTGTGACCCAAATTCTCTTTCAGATTGATTTAGAATTAAAATAGAAATCTAAAATCCTGTAAGCATTTATGTTTTTACAAAGTTAGTTTAAAAAGAGCATTTAAATGTGAGGGAGAAGAAGTCTGCTTCTTAACTGCATATGAATGATCAATAATTGTATATATTTCTCATTTATTGTGAGAACAAAAATTACTATGTGTCTATATTTTTCATATCTACATTATTATTTTTAGAACCCCAAGGATTGCAGCAAAGCCAAGAAATTAGTGTGTAATATCAACAAAGGCTGTGGTTATGGTTGTCAACTTCATCATGTAGTCTACTGCTTCATGATTGCTTATGGCACTCAAAGGACACTAATTTTGGAGTCACAGAACTGGCGCTATGCTACTGGAGGTTGGGAGACTGTTTTTAGGCCAGTGAGTGAGACATGCACTGACAGATCAGGAAGCACTACTGGGCACTGGTCAGGTAAGTCTCAATGTCTTGTAGCTATTTTGTTGCTGTACAATAACAATCAACACACTAAAAAAAGAAATTGATTAATTAATGTTTCAGTTACAAACTACTTTAGACCCATGGTTCCCAACGTGGGCACATCCCCCACAGGGGGGCAGTTTGATTTTTTTTAAAGGGGGCAATTTGAAAATGAGTTGTAAACAGTGAATGTTTTGCATTTCTTATAGTTCTAGGGGCCTCATATACAGTACATAAATATATATTGTGACATACACATTTTTAAAATTAAAATTAGAATGTAGGTGGAGCATAGCCAAAAAAGTCTGGGAACCACTGCTTTAGACACAGTATTCCTCCATGATAGATGGAAAATAGTAGATATTGTTATTATAATATGAAGGTCAGAATCTTGTTAGCCATTTTCATGTGTATAAGTGAAATTGCTTAAATTGTTGTGGTGAATAGTAATTAATTAACAGGTGTCATATGTGGTGCAGCCACCACCTAGCTAATTAGTTGCAATTTGCATGTTGTCTTACATCATTTCACTTATGCAAGCATAAATTGCTATTAGGATTCTGGCTCATTGTTAAAATAGAAAAAAATATGCAATATGAATACAGTAATACAGTAATACCTCGGATAACGCTAAGACTTGGTTCCACAAGTCTTGGTGTTATCCGATTTTTAGTGTTATCCGATGCATGTTAAAATCCTATGGGATGTATCGGATAACGTTAAAGCTCCATAGAGATACATTGTAACCGCACAGGCTTTAGCGGTTGTTATCCGATCCATCCCATAGGACCTTAACGTTATTCGATCCAACTCTCCTCCCCAGATTACTTAACGTTATGCGATTTTAGCATTATCGGAGGTATTACTGTACCTCAGATAACGCTAAGACTTGGTTCCACAAGTCTTGATGTTATCTGATTTTTAGTATTATCCGATGCATATTAAAATCCTATGGGATGGATCGGATAACATTAAAGCTCCATAGAGATACATTGTAACCGCACAGGCTTTAGCGGTTGTTATCCGATCCATCCCATAGGACCTTAATGTTATTCGATCCAGTTCTCTTCCCCAGATTACTTAACGTTATGGAATTTTAGCGTTATCCGAGGTAAACGTTATCCGAGGTATTACTGTATTATGATATGATGAATATTATGATGTAATGCAATGCCAGAGCAAGAAACTTGTGTCACCCTCAATAATTTAAGGGGTAAAAGAGGAAGCAAAGAAGAGAAGAAGCAGATTCCGCTCCTCCCCTATTTTTAATCCATTGGAATCATACTGCATACTATAGAATCAAGAAAGTAACACTAGTTTTGTTAAAAGTTATATAATCATCATGACAAAAGAAAACAGAAATTAAAAAAAAAGCTATTACATGATTCTTAATATTTAATGCAATACTAGGTAACAGTATTCTTGTTGAATATCTCCAAATCTGAAAATAAAAAAGTGACATAAAACACTTATTTCAGACCATAGTACATGCAAATGACCTGTAGTATGAAGTGCAGGTTTTCAGTAAGACTCGGATGTGAGGACCATCAGCCAACTCTGTAATGTTAGTTTTCTTTAGCCCAAAAGGCATTTTCTTGAGAACGATTGTTGTTCTGTTATTTGCTGAACTTTCAGTGTCTGCCATGGATAGATGAGTATTGTTTCTGCTGGGCATTGCCCAAAGTAGGCAAAGGATATTATTTTTTTCTCTTTGGTCTGTATGCCATCTCTTTAAAGTTGCATGGGGGAGAGGGGTACTATTGGTTTTTATCTTCATCTCAGAGCGAATGGGTAGTATGATTATGTCATGTCTTTGTTGAGGATTTAGGAAAGCAGGATTTTCAGGCAAAATGCAGATGTACATTAGTCTTCATTTATACATAAAGAACATAATATAAAGGAAAATAATTACCTCACAGAAAACTTACTGTAAAACACAGAGAGCATTTTCATGTGTTTTAAATGGAAGCATAGTTCCAAGTATGTTAAGGACAAGAGGATCAGTTTATTTCTATCATGGATAGATACAGTAAAACCTCGAGTTACAAATAAAATCAGTTCCATGGCCTTGTTCGTAACTCAAATTTGTTCATAACTCGAGGCATCCCCATAGGGGTAAAGAAAAAGCCTCCACCACACCCTCCAAAAAATAAAACAAGTCCCCCCCAACCCTCCAAAAATCAATCAAAGCACCCAAAACCAACAGCAACATTGAAAGGAAAGCGTGCATAAGCAAAAACGTTGTTCCTTACCTTAAAGAAGCTTTGAAAATGGACAGAAAACTTAGAAAAATCCAGCAAGAAACAGCAACTGGCAGCCATTTTGGCACCGAAACTCCAGACAAAGAACTCCTCTCTAAGCACTCTACTGCCACCTACAGGGCTCTGAATGGCTGCATTTGTATAAAATATAAACCCATAGGGGAAATGGCGTTTTTTGCTTCACTGGAGGCAACACAGAGGGAAAAGAATTAATTCGTAAATCAGGGCATGTTCGTAACTCGAGGCATGGATTTCAGTGCAGAACCAATTTGTAAGTTGAATTATTCTTAAGTAGGGACATTCGTAAATCGGGGTTTTATTGTATTGAACTTTTCTATACTACGACTTTTTGTATCCTGTTTACATTATCCTAGATGTGAAAGTAACAGAGATCAAGTAGAAGACTATTACCAGCTTCCAAACAAATGTTATCAACTAAAGATTAACCAATAATGGTGAAACATAATAATCATACTGCTTTTCTTTCAGGACATCTTACATCTTCAAATGAGTTCTATATATTTGCAAATTGGACATTATGTGCAGTAACATTCTTACTTCCAGAGTTTCTTCAAACATCTGAAAAGATGCATTCTGTCTTTGTATATTGTGGCTAAAGTTTTTATGATTGGCAGCTATGTTAGGAACAGTACTTAGCCTGGTCTTTCAACCTGTATTTTCAATTCAATTTAATAGCTATACTGGGCATGTTTGTTGAGATCCAAAAGGGAATAGATAGTGCTTTCAAATTATATGGGAATCAAATTAAGACTGGCACAAGACAGAGGGCCTTCTTGGTGTCCACCCCAGCCCTATGGAACCTCCTGCCAACGGAATTATGTCTCCAGACGGAGTTGCTGTCCTTTAGGAAAAATTTAAAAACATGGCTGGCAGGACAAGTTTGGGGTGCGGGAGGGACTATGACCCCAGCCCGCTGGTTGATTTAAGCCCTGCTTGCCCTCAATTAGTTTTTAGATTTTGATTTTAAAGTTTTAAATTGAGGATTTTTTAAGGAATGTTTTTAAGAGTGTTTTATTGTGTGTGTGTGTTTTTTTTTTTAATGAATTGTGAGCCACCCTGGGTCACCTCGGTGCGGAGGGCGGTTGATAAGATGACTAATAATAATAATAACTGCACTCAATATATAGGAAAGAACAGAAGGGAAAACACACCAGAAACGTTTATATTTATGAATAGTTAAAAATAACACCCTTTCTCAACCAGGAAGTCTTCACTGAATCCCATTTGTCTTCACAAATAGAGTCCCATGCACAGAGGGCAATTTATGGATCCAATCTATAGTAATTAAAATTACCCTATGTACTAGGTAAATAGCTTGCATTAACATGATGTTTGTTAAAGTCTCTTCCCTTCCCCCTCTTATAATGAAGTATATGTTTCTTCTTTGAAAATGAATTTTTGATTAAGGAAACAGTTGGGGGAAGAAACCTTGTTGGAAGCAAACCAGTGGTGCAAACTGATTATATTAGAGTCTAGAATGTAAAACACCAGAGTTTCTAATTAGCAAAATAAATTGTAACTTGTTCTTTGTTGATGGTGAAGAGAAGCAAAGAGGCCTTCCAGAAAACCTGTTTATTCATTCTTTTATTATCTAATGTCCTTCTGGGAAACAGTATTTACAGCACTTCCGACTACTTTCTTTAAACCATTACTGGTTTTCACATGTCCAGTTAATGTTGAAGATGTTGAATTATTTTACACTGGGAGTCATTTCTATTCTCTGAACTGGTTTTCAGTTTTTTTTTTCAGGTTTGTTTCAACTCCCTGAGTTAGACTGCAGCATTGTCCCCTCCACTCCAGATACCTCTCCATGTAGTTGTACTTTTCTTGTGATCTTTTTTGTACAAAACTCCCACCATATTTTATAAACAGAAACTAGTAATTTTCTTGCTCCTGAAGAAAATCCTTTTAAGATTCAGGATAAATTGTATATAGAAGACAAAACAGGCCTTCAGATTTTTGGAACATGTATTTGAACTTTTTGAAACCTGGGGTTGGGGGCAGATTTGGCAGTCAGATGGGTGTGTGACTACAGCCTTTTTAAAATAACATACCGTATTTGCCGGCGTACAAGACGACTGGGCGTATAAGACGACGCACCAACATTTCCACTCAAAATATAGTTTGTTATATACTCTCTGTATAAGACTACCCCCTCTTCCGCACACCTTCCACACACCAAATAAAACGTAAAAGAACATCAGATTTGATTTCAACATGTTAATTTATATTCAAACGCTTATGACATGCAGAAAAACTGTCACAAGGCTGTATGTTATCAAACATGTACAGTAAACAAAACAGTGCAAGTTTATTAAACGTAATTCACCAAAGACAATTCACTAAAGCTGAATGGAACAATAAACCTATGGGAGCTGCCATGCTGTTTGTTTTCTAATCTGTTAACCAAACTGGAACTGTCAATGATAGAAGGAAGATAACAAATAGAGGGAGAGAGCAAGTGCCAGACAAGTCCCTAGCAAGTTTGCTGGCGTGACAGTTTCCTTTTAAAAGCCCTCAAACTCCTGTTCGTCATCTGATATTAAAAGTTGTTATCCAATCCATCCTATAAGACTTTAATGTTGTTCAATGCAATTCTCCCCAGATTGCTTAACGTTATCCGAGGTAAACGTTATCTGAGGTAAACGTTATCCGAGGCATTACTGTATTTTATTCAACTGAAGTGCACCCGGCGTACAAGACGCCCCCCACCCCACTTGGAGGCATGTTTTTCAGGGGTAAAAAGTCTTCTTATACCCCAGCAAATACGGTATTTACTTTCAAATATATTAACTTCCTTTTTTCTCCAGAATAACAAAGCTTCCAACTTTACTGAGAATGCAGAAGCAACAGATGTAATTCTCTAGGCCAACATGCATTTAACAATTTTCCCAGTTGGATATATGCATTCCTTCTAAGCTGTACATAAAACAAAGCAAAAAATCAATGCCTTTGTTAAAGAATACATTCTTAATACTATTTTTTTATTCAATATTTTTTCATTATAATAACTTTCAGTCAACAACACTGAAATGGTAACTAAATTGTTCTTATCAAATAAAGTCCAATTAAAGTTCAACATTTATCTTCATTCTAATGAACTGAACTGTCCTGCTGGAAAACTTTAATTAATTTTGATTAGTAATTATTTCAGTATGTTCAAAGCCTATGATGACTAAATCAATTTATATAGTTACCTAGTGTGAAAATAATTAAGAGCTTTATCTATGATTTAAGAGGATTTTTATTTTCAAAAATCATTGTTACTGTCTTTTCCATTTATGTGTATTTTAGTGACTAATTAAGTCGCTTCTAGAATTAAAGGAAAATAGCATGAATTCTAATAAGGTATTTGACATTAATCCCTTAGTTTTAATAAATTAGTCATTTCCCCCTTGTACTTCTGTGACAAGGACTTACGGGATTTTTCTTGTGAACGTCACATATTTTTCTAGCTCAGGCTAGATAGTTGGGATGGTTGGGGAGAAGATACCGTAATAAAAATGCAACTAGATCATGTTAAAACGATACAGGCCACCTTAAATTAATAAAGCAGCTAATAAAACAAATGTGTTCTTATGAGCATTTTCTAGGATTACTGATAAAATAAATCATAAATATTAAGACCAACATCAAATGTAAAAATACTTCTTGATGGTTTCTGTGAATCGTACTTTAGGTTTATTGTGTCTGTGCAAGAACTTTGTTGGAAACTTCCAGAGCTTTGAACAAACCACTAACACCATTAGAATATTTGCTGCCCCCAAATGTGCATAATTCTTTGCAGAGCAACTAGCCACCAGTTGGTCCACACAGATGACCTGAAAAACTGCTGACCAGTGTCACTCTTTTGCCATCTTTATAAAGTACTGGAATGAATTATCTTCAGTTGTATTTCTCAATTTATTGAAGAAATAAGATCATGAAGCAGCCAGGCTTCAGGTTGGGTTGGTCATGTTGTAGTCAAATTCTTAACTTTACATAAGGTTAACGATGGCTTCGAATGAAAGCTAATTACAGGAGTGGCTTTCATTGAATCAGTACTGTCAATCATAGGATACTGCTCCATAAAATAAATTACCTTACTAAAGATAACAAGCTTACTAGGGTCATTGGCAGCTTCTTCCAGAACCATAGATTCTATATGACAATGAATGGAAAGAACAGTAGATGGGGGTTGCAGAAGAATGGACTGCCACAAAGAAGTGTATTGTCTCCAACATTGTATAATGTATATAATAATGATCTACCAAATCTTGACAATACGAAATTCTTCATCTATGTGGATGACACAACAATGGCTGTTCAAGGATCAAGTTTTGACGATATACAGTAGCTAGAAAATGTACTGGGGCACTTGAAGAATTAGGACAGTATTACACATCAACCACTTGAAGTCTAATCCCCCAAGCAAGACTCAAGTGTGCACTTTCCACCTTTGAAACCGAGAGGCTGCATACATCAGCTGTGGTCCTGAGCATCTTTGTGGCAGAATATGCTGTTCTAGTATGGAGTGTATCCGCAGAAACACATTGACACCACTGTTAATGAAACAATGCATTTATTTATTTGTTGGATTTATATAACTGTCTTTTTCGCCTGAGTGACCCAAGGCGGCTCACAACATCAGGGACAGGATGCCTCAAATCTACACCAGTTGAGAAAATATGCTCTCTTGTTGGTATTGCTCCACCTAAGATAAGGAGAGAAGTAGCAGTGGATGCCAAGCGAACTAAGCAAGAGAATGACCCTCGACATCCTCTGAATAGATATGAGCCTCAGGTCTGTTGGCTCAGATCCAGGAAGAGCTTTATGGCAAAAACAAACATTTTTGAGGTTACAAAAGAGCATAATCAAATTAGAAGATGAAGGACGGAGCTCACTGGAAAAGGAACATTAAAGGAGGATATAGCTGAGGAACTCAACCTCCCCTGCGTCACTTGGAGGACTTTGAATAGGCTGAGGGTTGAGTCCCTAGATGTAAGACAAACATGCTCAAGTGGGGGCTGCTTGTGGACAGCAACACATGCTGTGAATGTGGAGAGACACAGAATCAGGCTCATTTGCTAGCCTATCGATTACTACTGGGAACCTGTACCGATGAGGATTTAATTGTTCCCAACAATAAAACCAGAGCATCTCCTCTGAGATATCAGAGTTTAAATATTAAGACTAGCTTCAAATATAAACGTTCTTATATTCCAGTCTACATTTGAACTCTCAGCTTTTGTCATGTTGTTGCCCAGTTGATCTTACTTATGTACATGTTTTAGAATTAGTGATTGCCATTTTATAATGCATATGTTGATCCTTTAGAATAAACAAATTGTGTCAGTATATATTTTATAAATCTAGTTTGTTGTAAAATCTAGTAGGTAGGAGCCTAAGTTATTTTTTTTAATTAGAGAAGTGCATAGGTAAGGGTACTAAAGCCTCCTTATGTTCCCATGCAGACTGTTCAAGTCTCTCCTCAGCTATATAATAAATGAAGATTGATTGAAATATGTTCAGTCTCTCTTCAGCTTTCTAATGAAGGAAGATTGTTTGGAAGATACTCAGTCTCTCCTCAGCTATCTAATGAAGGAATATTGGTTGGAAGATGTGGTCTGGGTGAGTAGAGGAGGGCAGAGGCTCTAAGGAAGATACAGCTTCTCTTGCTCACTTTGACAACTGAGACACCACTTTGTCTCTGCATGATCAGGGCAGAGCTTCATTTGATTAAACATACAACCATTCTGTTCATTTTAGTTTTTTAATCATTTGCCGCTATTGTGAATACTATGTGGGGGGGGGGGGGGAAGAGAACTTACATGTTAGTATTGTGAGGTAGAACATTTCATACACTTTCATTAATCAATAAATGTCTCATTTAATGGGGTTAGTTTGAGAATGATATAAGATCATGGAATAAAGGAGAGAATGGAGATGCAAAAGTTCCGTAGAATATTTTATGTGGAGTTCAGGATCAAAAACTTATGCAAGAGAAAATGTTTGTCTCCCATAGAGAATTTCAATTGGCACTTACTTTTTGGAGTTTATTAGAGCAGGTTCATGAATCATTTGCTTTGAGTGCTAGCTACTTCAAAGATCAGGTCAGAGGCTTAGTTTTAGGCATTACATATATGGCTATATATATCTTGGATGATAGGCCTGGATGTTTGAATTGGGAATATCTTTATCAATTTCCTAGTAGCTAGCTATGATTCTGACAGAATTTCAGCAGTGATAGTATTAAAGATCATACTTTAGTTCCATTATTATCATCTAGAAGATAGCATAACATAGTGACAGTCTCTCTGACTGAGCTATTTTATTTATTTAAATCAGTGTTTCCCAAATGCTGGATCTTGGACTTCAATTCCCAGAAGTCTAAGTCAATTCCCCAAAGCACTGACCAGCCAATGTACTGACTTAGGCTTCTGGGAGTTGAAGTCCAAGATCCAGCATTTGGGAAACACTGATTTAAAGGATTTCTGTACTGCCCATCAGGGTCTCTAGGCAGTGTCGGTGATGTAAAACTTTTTTATTTCAGGATTATTCCTTTAATTAATTTATATAAATAATGTTATGTCATTTTCTGTACAATTATAATGAAATAATTAATAATAACACTATGCAACAAAAAAAAATTCCCCTGCTACTGGGTTGAAAATATGTTCCTTATAGTAATGCATATGTGCTGAATACAGGACTGCAGCCGGATTTGCTCTGGCATGTCAGGTAAAAAAGTTATGTACTTGTAAAGGTTATCAAGGAAAATGCTATTAACTATGTTGAAAAGCGATTGTGAGAAATTTTAGGGAAATTAATGTGCGTACTTTGGGATGAAAACACTAAATATTATAATTAAGTGAATATAAATGTTTATTTACCTCTGAAATGAGTCAGGGACCCTTAGTTACACTAAGATTGACAATGGCTTGTTTAAAAGTGTGTAGAGCTTCTTGCTTTCCTCCTGTGAACATCTCCTGTTGCTCTAGGCAAAAACCAACAGTAATCCCCCATCATGTTTGGATTGAAGCGGCCTTGATATCTTGCTTCCATGGTGGACATCTCCTGGTGGAATCTTTCACCGTGCTCGTCACTCACAGCTCCAATATTTGACGGAAAGAAGGTGAGATGCGAATGCAAGAAATGCATCTTTAGTGACATTCGGCAACCAAGGTGCTGGAAGGCTGTTAGCAAGTTGTCCTCAATTTCTGGATAGTTGTCTGCTCTGTGGTTCCCAAGAAAGTTGTGCACGACAAGCACAAATGCATCCCAAGCTGCTAGTTCTCGTTCCGTGAGCTCCAATCTGAAATGTGGACATCGAATCAACTTTCGTATTTCTGGTTCAATGAAGACTCCTGCTTTCAATTTTGCCTCAGTTTTCATCTTTCCACACTTGCCTTTTAGGTACTGAAAACCACGATTTGTTTTATCCATCACTGCAACAAACTGTTTCGTAAGACCCAGTTTGATATGGAGTGAAGGTAGGTAAATCTTATTATGATCCACAAGAGGTACATGTTGAACATTGTGCTGTCTGACTCCAGGTAAATTTCTGGGTGGCCAGTTTTTCACTATGTAGTGATTCTTGTCATCGCAAGTAAGTTCCACTCCTTCAGTCTGGAACCCAACAGTTTAGACTTTTATTTCGACAGGGACAAATCGTGAACCAGGTCGACCAATTCAGCTTGGCTGATCAAATGTGGCTTTTTAATGTCACTGTCAGGATCATTCGTGTATTCCATAGCTCCAGCGTCACTGTCATTACCTTCAGTATCACTTTCTTCATTGTTCATTGCATCGGATGAAGGAGGAATTGGTACTGGGTAATCTGTGTCATGCACCACAGGCTTTAGAGTAGACTGACAATCCAGAAACACGATTTTTGACTTGTTCTTCTTGCTGTACCCGGATATGATGGTCAAGCAGAAATAGCAATCCGAATGGTGATTTTTCTGCTCCCGCCAAATCATGGGAACAGCAAAAGGCATTTGATTTCGCGTACCGTTTAACCACTGGGTTAGGCTGGAGTAACAGACGGTGCAACAGAGATGAGGAGCCCAGGATTTTGTTTGATCTCCGATTTCACATCCGAAGTAATGTTTGTAAGCTATACGTAGCTTTCTGGACATGTTCTTGCATTGGTCAGACGTCGTATACTTGCCACAAATGTAGCAAAAGCAGTCTGGACAATTCACACAGCTGCGCCTATTCATCTTTCGTTTACTGAATCACCATGTAACGAATTACTGAATTGTCTTATAGGAAATCACTTAAATGCATGTTACTGTGACTGCTGATTAATAAAACACAGAACCACACTAGCACGAACTATTCTCTAGTCACCTCCGAATCAGACTGATGGACACACAATCGTACATCAAACATGGCTTGTTGATACAGCTACATATTAACCCATGTACAGGCTTTTAATATCATATGACTTTCAGCTATAACTTTAAATCCAGATGTCCTACAACATTTCTGATTACAAAATCGGAATCAGTGCACCCTATTACCTAACAATCACATTATTTTCACCCAGTAGCAAATTTTTTGTTGTGTAGTGTAATCAGAACAACTAGCAGTTGATGTTTTTAATAGCATTATTAAAAATAATTAATTTCTGTTGAAAAAAAGCTGTCTCTTTAAGAAGGATGGTGTAGCCTATTTTAGCTATCATAAAGGATATTTATATTGTACTTAAATAAAACCAAATTAATTTGTTGGTTGTTTATTCAATGTGTGTTTAGCAGATCAAAACATGATACAATAATACCTCAGATAACGTTTACCTCGGATAACGCTAAAATCGCATAACGTTAAGTAATCTGGAGAGGAGAATTGGATCGAATAACGTTAAGGTCCTATGGGATGGATCGGATAACAACCGCTCAAGCCTGTGCGGTTACAATGTATCTCTATGGAGCTTTAACGTTATCCAATCCATCCCATAGGATTTTAACATGGATCGGATAACACTAAAAATCGGATAACACCAAGACTTGTGGAACCAAGTCTTAGCGTTATCCGAGGTATTACTGTAACAAGATAGGGATGATAGAAAAAGGACTGCTCCAGACACTGAAGCTACAGTGAAAAATGGTGGGAGGTAGAGGTAAAGCATCTAAAGGCCTGTGATAGTTAAGGTCATGCCTTTATATCTGCAGGTTTACTATCCAAGGTTTCAGTTATCTGTGGGTCTAACTCTAAACAATCAGGAAATGTATAATATATATGTACAGTAAAACCTCATATAACACTAAAACCTGGTTCCACAAGTCTTCGTGTTATATGATTTTTAGTGTTATCTGATCCTCTATGGGATCCATAGAGATACATTGTAACCACACAGGCTTTCGCGGTTGTTATCTGAAGCATCCCATAGGATCTTAATGTTATCTGATGCAATTCTTCCCCCCAGATTCCTTGATGTTATGCGATTTTCGTGTTATTCGATACTAATGTTATATGAGGTATTACTGTATTTCTATGGTGTATTAACAGCTTGCCTCTACAGGCCACTGTCTGCAATGTACAATATATAGTTCACTGTTATCTGTGGTTTCAGCTATCTGCAGTAGGTCTTGGAATGTATCCCCCTGCAGATATGGGGGTGGGAAGGCAATTTGTACTTATGTTAGTGATACAGGATTGTGGAAATGTTTCCAGATAAATAGCAGTGCATATAGGAATGTGCATTGCTGTTTGTGATGAGATAGAAAATAGCTGCAGCCTAAAAGAGGGTGGGGGAACTTCAAAATTAGCGCGCATCGGCTCTAGGGAGGTCGGGAGACCCGATGCGCGCTAATTTTGAACTTCCCCCACCCTCTTTTAGGCTGCAGCAAGCCAGAATGTCGGGATTCGAATCCTGACATTTTGCCTTGCTGCAGCCTCCAGGGAGGTGGGGGAACTTTGGAAACAGCTTGGATCGGATCTGCCCACCTCCCTGGACCCGGGGGGGGGCGAGACCCCAAAATTGGTAAAAAAAAGTCCATTTTTTTTACCAATTTTGGGGGTTCTGGACCCCCCCCTTGCGCTGGGTCCAGGGAGGTGGGCAGACCTGATCCAAGCTGTTTCTGGGCTTCCCCGACGTCCTGAGCCAGTGCAGCAAGCCAGAATGTTGGGATTCGAACTCTGACATTCTGGCTTGCTCCACTGGCTCAGGACGTCGGGGAAGCCCAGAAACAGCTTGGATTGTGTCCCCTGCCTGCTCCAGAGAGATCAGAGGACCCGAACTACAGCTGCAGGGTGGCTGGGGAAGCTGACGGGGACTCCCTGTCGGCTTCCCTAGCCACCCGCCCTTGCCTCCGCAGCTGTGGGGTGGCTGGGGAAGCCGACGGGGGAGCCCCCCGTCAGCTTTCCAGCCTCCCCACCCCTGCCTCCGTAGCTGCAGGGTGGCTGGGAAGCTGAACGAACCCCGTTCAGCTTTCCACCCACCCTGCTGCTAAGAACGACTGTATCGTATAACGTTAAAATCGTGTTATTTGAAACAAGATTTTTCCAAAAATCTTGTCACGTTATACGGTTTTAGCGCTATATGATACTCGCGTTATACGGGGTATTACTGTATTTGGATAATTTTATGTACTGTATATGCTGGCGTATAAGACTACTTTCCCCCCTGAAAAAATGCCTCCAAGTGGGGGGGGGGGGGTCGTTTTATACGCCGGGTCCACTTCAATTGGGATAGACATAGCTGCCCATAGTGGCCTCCTGATGCTCGCCCAGTGCCCATAGTGGCCTACCGATGCCCACCCACCTCATTCTACATACCATCCAGTATCGCGCGGTATCCAGCGTGGCTGCGGCAAGCATCAGCAGTGAGACAGGGGTGGCAGCCTTTTCGGCGTGACCGGCCCGTTCTGCTTGGCGGGAAGCAGTGATACTCCGCCCCGCCCCTTGTCTACGCAGAGCTCGCACATGCACACTTGCACACTAGTGCCGGCCACAGGGAGATGTTGAAATCAAATCTGATGTTCTTTTATATTTTATTTGGTGTGTGGAAGGTGTGCGGAAGAGGGGGTAGTCTTATACGGCGAGTATATAACAAACTATATTTTGAGTGGAAATGTTGGGGGGTCGTCTTATATGCCAGCATATGCGGTAGATAAAAGTTACTATTTATGATGTTTGCCTACAGAGTTTGAACTATTGAAAATAGGTATCAAATGTATTACTAGCTGTGTATACCAGAGATGGTTGATATACCCAGCACCTTACATTAGCCTTGTAATGAAGGATGGAGATGAATTGGTTTACGTGCCTGCAAGGTTCAAGTGATCAAGAATATTCCATGTGTTCTCAAATGTATTTGATATTACTTTGACTCTTCTCAAAAACTTTGGATTGGTTAAGTTGTTATTTGCAAGATATTAATCAAAATTATATAGAATTTGTTGGATAGTCCTAGGTAGGATACTCTGAAGTCAATGGGTATACCCTGAAGTCAATGAGATGATTATAAATTCATCTTTGAAGGAGGGGTCTTTCCCAGCACCGTTAAAACATGCTTTAGTGCGCCCCCTCCTAAAAAAACCATCTCTCGACCCTACAGTAATTGTGAACTACCGACCAGTATCTAACCTACCCTTTCTGGGTAAGGTGCTGGAAAAGGCTGTGGCACAGCAGTTACAGGAAGCTCTGGATGAAGCGGATTATCTGGACACTTTTCAGTCAGGATTCAGGCCCGGATATGGTACTGAAATTGCACTGGTCGCTTTGGTGGATGATCTCTGGAGAGAGCGGGATGGAGGCCACCCGTCTATCCTCGCTCTTCTCGATCTCTCAGCG
Source organism: Furcifer pardalis (assembly GCA_030440675.1). Taxonomy (NCBI): domain Eukaryota; kingdom Metazoa; phylum Chordata; class Lepidosauria; order Squamata; family Chamaeleonidae; genus Furcifer; species Furcifer pardalis. The sequence goes on along the minus strand of CP126894.1, from coordinate 60,054,443 downwards.
GCTTTTGATACCGTCGATCATGACATTCTTTTGGGAAGGCTCCAAGGATTGGGGATCCAGGGCACTGTGTTGGCCTGGTTTTCCTCATTTCTGAGGGGCAGGACCCAGACGGTATGGTTGGAGAATGAGAGGTCCAGCCCTAGGCTCCTCCAAAACGGGGTGCCTCAGGGCTCGGTACTCTCACCTCTCCTATTTAACATCTATATGAAGCCACTGGGTAAGATCATCCGTTCCCACGGGGTAAGGTACCATCAATATGCAGATGATACCCAGCTGTAGATCTCAGCCCGTGGGGACCCAAGCGGTGCAGTAGAAGTCCTAACCAGGTGCCTGGAGGTTGTTAGGGTCTGGATGGGGGAAAACGGGCTACAACTGAATCCCGGCAAGACTGAGTGGCTATGGGTAAGGGGCCTGTGTTATCCCGGGAGCTTCCAGCTTTGGTTCTGGATGGGGCAGTCTTGCCCCAAACAGATCTGGTGCGTAATCTGGGGGTCCTCCTGGACTCACAACTACTGTTCGAAGAACAGTTGGCAGGCGTGGCCAGGAGGGCTTTTGCACAACTTCATGTAATATACCAGTTATGCCCACTCCTAGACCGGGACTCCTTGCTCAAGGTCACACATGCACTGGTCACCTCCAGACTTGATTACTGTAATGCGCTCTACATGGGGCTGCCCTTGGTGACCATTCGGAGACTCCAGCTGGCCCAGAATGCGGCTGCTAGGGTAGTGATGGGGTGCGGGCGCTATGCTCGTGCCTCACCACTGCTTCGGCGGCTGCACTGGCTGCCAGTATGTCTCCGGGTGCAATTCAAGGTGCTGGTTATTACCTTTAAAGCCCTATATGGTAGTGGGCCAGGATACCTCAGAGACCGTGTCACCCTAAGAACGTCTGTCCGCCCCACCAGGGCGGATCGGAGAGGCTCTCTTGTAATTCCATCAGCTAGAGAGGCTCACCTCTCTAGCACTAGGAGGAGGGCCTTCTCCGTGACCGCCCCGGCCCTGTGGAACCTCCTGCCAATTGAGCTACGACAACAGACAGAGCTCCTGCCCTTCTGGAAAGGCCTTAAAACCTGGCTGGCAGGACAAGTTTGGCGATCAAAGAATGCTGGATCTCATGTTGGGTGGCTGATCAGATGAGACAGCCACCCTCTGCTCTTACCTTCTTACCTCCTGTCCTTGTTCTTTCAACAATTTTTGTAATTTTGTAACTCGAAAATGTTTAATTTCTTTTTAGTCTATCTTCTAATATTGTACTAATTTATATTTTTTAACTGTTAATAGGGAATTGAATTCTGATAGGTGGTCTTCAACTATGTACCGTGCTATGGGGCGGTATAGAAGTGTAATTGTTATGTATTTTTAACCTGTTTTGTAAGCCGCCCAGAGTTGGGTTTTACCCGATTGGGGCGGGATAACAAGTTAGAACAAATAAATAAATAAAATAAATATGAATGAAACCCAATAATTGTTTTATTCAGGCTTTGTTTAATATTTCAGTAGTGTTGATCATATATATGACTTTTGGCTCTTCCATCATCTATTCTTCATGAAGCTTCTACATACACTAGTACCCCGGACAACGTTATGACATGGTTCCACAAGTCATGATGTTGTCCGGTTTTTCGCGTTGTCTGATCAATACTAAAAAAAAACCTGAGAAGAGGCGCTCGCACGCGCGTGAAAAGGTGCGCCAACGGGAACCTCTTCTACCAAACGGGTATAGCAATGGGGATCGCATGTCAAGGCAATGGATCAAATCGGGGGGTGGCTCCTCCCGCTTTGATCCATTGCCTTGAAGTGTGATCCCCGTTTAGGCGCTTTGCGATGGAAGTTTGGGTGCCCAAACTCCCATTGCAAAGCGCCTAAACAAGGGTCGGCATTTCCAAATTTCCCCCTCCCCCGGGGGAGGGGGGAATTCAGAAAAGCTGACCCTTGTTTAGGCGAGCGAAACGGGGATCACACGTCAAGGCGATCCTCGTTGCTATAGTGCGCCCGGGAAAGAGACGGCTTGGTCGAAATCCTCACCCCCGCGCAGGGGGAGGGAATTTCGGCCAAGCCGCCTCTTTCCCAAGCCGGGGAGACCCCGCGGAGAGGCGTCTCTTCTCTCCCGATGTTCTGAAAGGGTAAAGATCCTTATCCTTTGGGAACATTGGGTGGCTTGCAGGCGCGCACGCATCGGTGGGGGTTAGCGCAGGGTACGGAGGTCTGCCCCGTATCCTGCGCTAACCCCACCGACGCACGCCGCCCACCTGAAGTTTCGAAAGGGTAAAGATCCTTATCCTTTGGGAACATCGGGTGGCTTGCAGGCACGCGTGCGTTGGTGGGGGTTAGCGCAGGGTACGGAGGGCCCCCCGTATCCTGCGCTAACACCCACTGACGTGTGCCACTCGCCTGAAGTTTCGAAAGGGTAAGGATCCCCGTACCCTTTCCAAACATCTTGGGGGGGCGCTGGGGTTTTGTGGATTGGGTAGATGTTCTACCCAATCCAACTCCCCCCCACGCATACACTTGTTTTGAATAACGTTAAAATCGCGTTATTCGATACAAGATTTTTCCGAAAATCTTGTCACATTATGCGGTTTTCGCGCTATACGGTACTCGCGTTACCTGGGGTATTACTGTATATGAATTGTAACTTGCTTAAATCATTACTGCATATGTTCGTAAACTTTGCTCTTGCTTAGACATTTGAATTAGGGGTTCCATCTGGCACATCTGTCAAGCATATTCAGTCTCTTTAACCAGTTATGATTCCATATTTACTTTGTATCCACTAAATTTTTTATTTTCCTTTTCTACCTTTTTTTTTTTTTTTTACAAAAATGAATGTTGCAATAGTTTTCTAGGTTGAAATTAAAAGGTTTACTGAAATTAAAAGGTTTACTTAGTCCGATCGAACACTGGTTAGAGCTGCTATTAAAGCCTACCTTGTGGTGATGGGGGTGGTGAAACATCATTATTTCTCCACCCTCATTGCCTCCGTGGACAATCACCCAGATCCCTCCTAGGTAGAGGGGGGGTCGGGCCCTGGTTGGCAGGGATCTGCTGAGGCTTTTGCTGATTATCTGACAGAGAAAATCGCTCAGATTCGCTCGAAGTTTGACCCTGGCATGGAAAATGTAGAACTGGGGTTGACCAGAGTACAGTCTGGCCGTATTATCGGATTGGTTTGAGGCAGTTGCCACTGAGGAAGTGGACAGGCTTCTTGGAACTGTTCGTGCCACTGTCTGTGCATTAGATCCATGCCCCACCTGGCTAGTTAAAACATCCAGTGCAGTGGCAGGTGGTTGGGTAGAAGGAATTATACATTCATCATTACAGGAGGGTTTTTTCCAGGAACCTTGAAACATGCTTTGGTGCGCCCCCTCCCAAAAAAACCATCGCTCGACCCTGCGGTGCTCACCAACTACTGGCCTGTGTCCAACCTGCCCTTTTTGGGCATGGTTTTGGAAAAGGCAGTGGCACAGCAGTTGCAGGAGGTCCTGGATGAAGCGGATTATCTGGACCCTTTTCAGTCAGGATTCAGGCCCGGATATGGTACAGAAATTGCATTGGTCGTGCGTGTGGATGATCTCTGGCGAGAGCAGGACAGAGGTCATCCATTTGTCCTGGCTCTTCTTGACCTCTCAGCGTCTTTCAATACCGTCGACCATGGTATCCTTTTTGAAAGGCTCCAAGGATTGGGGATCCAGGACACTGTGGTCCTGGTTTCCCTCATTTCTGAAGGGCCAGACCCAGTCAGTGTGGCTGGAGAGTGAGAAGTTCAGCCCAATGCCCCTTCAATCTGGGATGCCTCAGGGCTCAGTACTCTCACCTCTCCTATTTAATATCTACATGAAACCACTGGGTGAGATCATTTGTTCTCATGGGGTGATGTATCATCAATATGCAGATGATACTCAGTTATATATCTCGGTCCATGGTGACCCAAGCAATGCAGTGGAAGTCCTCTCCAGGTGTCTGGCGGCTGTGAGGGTCTGGAGGGGGGGGGGAATGGGCTACAGCTTAATCATGGCAAGACTGAGTGGCTGTGGGTCAGGGGTCCTGCGTTATCTTGGGAGCTACCATCTTTGGTACTGGATGGGGCAGTTTTGCTCCATACAGCCCTGGTGCGTAATCTGGGGGTCCTCCTGGACTTGTGACTATTTGCTTGATGAGCAGGTGGCAGTCGTGGCTAGGAGGGCCTTTGCACAATTTTGTGTTATCCACCAGTTACGCCCGCTCTGAGATCAGGACTCCTTACTCCTGATCACACATGCTCTGGTCACCTCCATACTTGATTATTGTAATGCACTCTACATGGGGTTGCCCTTGGTAACCATTTGGAGGCTGCAACTGGTCCAGAATGCAGCTGCTCGGGTGGTGATGAGGTGTGGGCAGTATGCACATGCCTCTCTACTGCTTTGGGAGCTGCACTGGTTGCCAGCATCTCTCCGGGTGCACCTTTAAAGACCTACATGGTAGTGGGCCAGGATACTTAAGAGACCGCCTCACCCAAGAACATCTGTCCGTCCCACCAGAGTGGAACGGAGAGGCTCTCTATTTGTTCCATCGGCCAGAGAGGCACACCTCTCTGGCACCAGAAGGAGGGCCTTCTCTGTGTCCGCTCCGACCCTATGGAACCTCCTACCAACTGAGCTGCACCTCCAGACGGAGTTGCTGCCTTTTAGGAAGAACTTAAAAGCATGGCTGGCAGGGCAGGTATGGGGTACGGGTTGCACCATGACCCCAGCCCGCTGGCTAGTGTGAGTTCCCTCTCTCCCTCAACACCATTTTAAAATAATTTTAAGAGTTTTGATTTTTTTTAAATTTTAATTTGTTTAGTTTAAATCTTTTAGAATTTTGGATTTATATCGGTGACGATTTTTTATATGAGATATTAACCGCCCTGAGTTGCCCTGGGAAGGAGGACGGTATACAAAGTCAAGTAAATAAATAAATAATGCTGTTTATAAGAGCTTGATTTCTTTCTTTCTCTGCAGCTATTTATCAAGTAGGAAACTGCTCTCCTGTTTAGATGTATAAAATACAAATACTTTATTTTTATACTGTTACTTTTTACAGGTGAGGCAAATGACAAAGATGTCCAGGTAATAGAACTACCCATAGTTGACAGTCTACACCCACGGCCTCCATATCTGCCTTTGGCTATCCCAGAAGATTTGGCTGATCGACTGATTCGTGTCCATGGTGATCCTGCAGTGTGGTGGGTCTCACAGTTTGTCAAATATTTGATTCGTCCACAGCCTTGGTTAGAAAAGGAAATTGAGGAAGCTACAAGGAAACTTGGCTTCAAACATCCAGTTATTGGGTAAGATTTTTTGTTATGTGACCAAGATGCAACTATAAATTTATTATTCATGTTTCTTAATGAAATCAGCAGGATTTACTTTTGAATATACATAAATACCCTAAATCCTACCTTGTTTGACTTCTCACATTTATTTATTATTTGTATTTGTATGCTGCCCTCGTCACCAAGGTGACCCAGGGCAGTTTGATACATTCAAATATCAGAATACCAGACATACCTCGGAAGGTTCATAACTGAATATCTGTCAGAAATATTGGATAGTATCTTGCAACACTTCTGGTCTTCTTGGTTTCAAGTCAAAATGTAAATTTTTAATAAATTTTGCAGCCAAGGGAAGAAACCACTCCCCCCCCCCCCCACACACACACACACTGGGGAAAAAATTGAAAAAATGCAACATTAGTACTTTTTTCTACAAATTAGAAGTTGTGTTACTTTAGGAGCATAATATAAGACTACAATTTGATTTAGCACAAAATCATCACAGTTGGTATATTAAAAATACCATGTATTCAAACAATTATTACAATTTACTTTTCCAAACAAAATTATTGGTAATTGTAATAAATGGAGTAACAATCTCTTCAAATGTATGGACATAACCTCTTTAGTTTTGCTAATTTATGTGGAGCAAGCAAAAAACAACACTAAAAACCCCCAGAAGAAACCATTGACATTAGTAACAAATAAAATATTATTATTATTATTATTATTATTATTATTATTATTATTATTATTATTATTATTATTATTATTATTATTATTATTATTATTATTATTATTATTATTATTATTATTATTATTATTATTATTATTATTATTTCAAATTTATACCTCACCTTGCTCAGGAGAACCTGACTCTAGGCGGCTTACAACTTATATTAAAAAAAATTAGCAACATAACAATCACAAATTACACATTACCACAATAACAATCATCACAGTATCAGTATCAGAGAAAGATAAACATATCAATTACGCAGTAACAGTAAAAAAAATGTCAATATCACATTACAAAAAAAGTTTTACAAAAAAGTAAAATAAAAACAACAGCAAAAAAAACAGCATCACATTTACCAAATCCTACAATGATTATTAGCAAAATCCTACCAAAAGTAACCAGGAAAAGTTCAAAAAAGTCCACAAAAGAAGGAATCCAGTCCCGGTGAGAGCCGTACACCACGGCAGTGTCTTTTTGAACTGGCCCAGGGCGGGACAGGGTACCGGCAATGGTATGGCCCTGGCGTTCACAGCTGTGGTGGCCTCTTCATCAGACATAAGAGTGGATATCATGGAATATTGTACATTTATACATTTTTGGTATTGGAGACCCAGAGTAGCTGTGCATGTTCATTGGAACTGGAAATCAATGAGTCATTTACAACCAGTAATAAAAAGTTTTACAGCAGAAAATCTCTGGTGGAAGTCAGTTGAGGAGTTGGGTTTCTAAAATAAACATTTTGACATTACAATTGGTTTATGGTGTAGCCACAGCTAGGAGTTAACTGCCATGAGAAACATCACCCTCCCTCCTCCCCACACTTTTAAGACAGTTCTGCAAGGTGAATGTAATTTTTAAATTTGATAATGCCCCAGAAATCCCTTGCTAATGTTAAAACCTTTTAAGATTGGTGTCTTCTGCCAAAAATGCCCCTCAGTCCTCTACATAGGTCAAGCAAGACAATCTTTTTGCAAAAGAATTAATGGACACAAATCAGACATCAGAAATGCTACCAACCTGAAACCTGTTTTGAAACATTTTAATTCTCCTGGACATTGTATACTGGATCTAAAAGTTGCCATTTTGGAACAGGGAAATTACAGGACTAAAATTCAGAGAGAGACAGTGGAGATAAAATATATCCACATGCTGTTGTTGTTGTTGTTTTATTTACTCTGATATGCTTGCAAAGATGAACACTGCTACAACTTCAAAACTTTATACGATGAAAGAATACAGTGCAACAAGCATAGTTCTCTTTCGTGTATTCTGTGAATCCCCACTTTTGGGTTCTGCGCCTGTGTGTAGCCGTTACCGGAGCTTTCAAGCTGATTGGATAAAAGTTTCAATTTTAGGCCCACCCAATGTACCGCCCACCCTTTGGCGCCATTTCGCGTTCTTTCTTCAGTTCTCTTCTTTCTGTCTTAGCTGCAGGAGACTGTTGAGAGCTCTTTTCAATTTTTTTTGTCGATTCTTCAGAAAAGACTCACTTTAAATTCATTTTTTCTTGGTGATTTTGTCCTCAAGGCAGGATCACTCACCTCAGAGCAGTTCCTCCTCGCGGGGGAGCAGTTCTTTGCATTTTTGTTGATTTTTACCTCAGCTGCTTATCTAAAAAATTTTTTATTGCCTTTGTCGGTCTTTTCTTCAGGAAGGACTGGCACCCTAGCCATTTGCTCGCCTCATGGTGGGCATTTGGACTATTTTCTCATATACTGTGAGGTAAAAGTTTGATGGCATCAGCTGCTTTTAAATGTTGTACTGTCTGCAACAAGAAGTTTCCCTCTTCAGATAGCCACAGTAAACGTTGTGTCTTAGGGAGTCCCACTAGACCCAGACGTGTGTTCACTGCAAGAAGTTTACTCGTCTGTTACTTCAGAACAGAAGTAATCATCTCAAGGCTCATCTGATGGAGATGGCACTTTCTCCGGTTGCTGCCTCTCAAGCCTCTCAGCTTCACGCCAAAACTCCAGCCTCCTTGCCTTTCTAAGAAATGCCAACAAGGACTTCCCGACGGCTTCTTTTGGAGGATCTAATGGGCTATCTGCTCCACCTTGCCGAATCGGGCCTCTCGCACTCGTCTATACGTGTGCACTTGGCAGCAGTGGTCGCCCATCCACCGATCCACTCACCATTATTCTCTGCCATTCGTGACCGGATGGTAAAATGGTTCCTTCAGGGACTAAATAATGTCTTTCTGCCCGTTAAGGCACCGACACCTCAATGGTCACTTTCTACAGTCTTGGAAGCCTTAATGCATCCACCATTTGAACCAATGGCCCCATCTGGAATACACCTTCTATCATGGAAGGCTGCATTCCTGGTTGCCATCACCTTGGCTCGCAGAGTTGGAGAATTGACGGCACTCAGAACTGAACCGTCTTTTCTCAAATTCTATCATGACAGGGTTGTCATGCACCCAAACCTCACCTTTCTTCCGAAGGTGGTCACCGAGTTCCATTTGTCTCAAGCCATCACTCTACTCGCCTTTTCCCCCAACCCGTCTAGTGACCGGGAGAAAAAGTGGCACACCCTCGATGCAAGGAGAGCTCTGCTCTTCTACACACGGAGAACCAAGGACTTCAGACACTCCAACAGATTATTCATTGCCTATGATGGGAAGTCAAAAGGTCAAGCCCTCACTTCACAATGACTTTCAAAATGGATCTGTGAGACAATCCACTTGGCTTAACGCCTGGCTTCAAGGGAACCGCCCCCTCACGCCAGGGCCCACTCCACCAGATCCATGGCAACCTCTACAGCATTCCTTGAGGGTATTCCTATGGAGGACATTTGCAAGGCAGCTACATGGTCTAGACCACTAACATTCATCAGCCACTACAGACTAGACACCAGAGCCATCCCTGACTCCAGGTTAGGGCGCTCTATCCTGATGGCAGGTCTTTAAACATCCTCATCATGATGACCTCCCGCTCATAGCCAGTCTTCCAGGGCTGGACCACTTCTCCACCACGCCTTCTGAGCATCTCATTTCAGCATCAGCTACCCATCATCCAAATAAGTAAGCTTGCTACTCTCCCATAAGTGTGCATTCAGAAACAACACGAAGGAGAAAGACAGGTTGTACTCACCAGTAACTGTCATTCTTCAAGTATGTTGTTTGTGAATTCACACTACCCATCCGCCCCTCATACTGCTGCAGGGATGAGATGCCTTCTTCTTATCCACTGTACAGCTTTAGTATGAACTGAGGAAAGAGGCACAAAATGGCGCCGAGGGCAGGTGGAGATGGTGGGTGGTCCTAACCTAAAACCTTATCCAATCAGCTTTACAGCTCCGAAACCAGTGCAAGCGCAGAACCCATAAGTATGAATTCACAAACAACATACTTGAAGAACAACAGTTCTCCTTCGTGTTGTTTGGGGATGCACACTAATGGGTTCTGCGCCTGCGCTGAATCCGAACGGAGCTGAAAAGCTGATTGGATAAAAGTTTTGAGGTTAGGACCACCCACCATCCCCAACCGCCTCTGGCGCCATTTCATGCTCTTCCCTCAGTTATATTTTTTCCACTGCGCGAGCAGGAGCCTGGAAAAGGAGCTGTGTGTGTGTTTGCTGAGATTGCCTCAGAAAAATCAATTTTTCTAATAACAATTTTTTCCGGACCAGGAGGCTAGCTACCTCTTGGCCCTAGCGCGGTTGGGGGTTTCCCTCGGCCGCCACAAAAAAAAACAAAAACCTTCCTGAGGTAAATTTTTACCTCAGAAAATCTCGTGTCGGGGCCTCCAGGCTGGGACAATTTTTTCTACTAGGCCATCTACTTCGGTGGATGGCCTCAGCAGCCTTCAAGCAGTGTCCGTCCTGCAATGCCAAGTTCCCCAGTTCGGACGGACACGTGAGGTGTTTGCGGTGTTTAGGGGGACAACACCCTGTCCAGACGTGTGTGGTCTGCAAAGGATTTTCAAAGGCTGCACTCAAAAACAGACAGAACCGCCTCCAGGTCTATCTAATGGAGGCGGCACTTGCACCTCAGGCTTCCCGCCCTCAGGAGGCCGCTGCTGCTTCCACCTCCGCTCCTTCTTCGCGGCTGTCCGCTGCAGAACTGTTTAAGATTACGGGTTGTTTCTGTACGGTTTTTAACTTTGATAACTTTTTTAACTCTTGTGGATTTTTTATTGATATAGATCATTTTATATTTTTATTTCTTGTAAGCCGCTCAGAGTCGGGTCCTCCCGATTGGGGTGGGGTAATAAATGCATTAAATAAATAATAAATAAATAATAAGAGGAAGAAGGAGGAGGAGGAGGAGAAGGAGAAGAAGAAACACCACCGGACTTCTTCGACTTCTCTCCCCCCAACTCCGTGCGCAACGCGCCCATCGCCGTCTCAATCGCTGGCCTCCGTTGCCGTCATGGCTGCGATCTCGCCGGGCAGCTCGTCATCGACCTCTCCGGTCATCATCTCCCCGGAGAAGGTCCCAAGTCTGCCGCCTCTGCTGGAGACTCCTCTGCCACCGCCACCGTGGAGGACTGCATCCCTGTTGGCCCCTTCTGTGGCTCCGGCTCCCATGCCGTCCATTCAGCTGAGCCTCATCGCCCCATTCCTGGAGGCAATGGTGCAGAAGATGGCCGAGCAGTTCCGGTTCCCTCAGCCACCACCGTCGGCTGTTCCGGAGGCGCCACCGCTCCATGAACTAGCTCCGGAGGTACCACCACTCCATGAGGAGGGCCTGGCTCCAGCAAAGAGGCAACGCACGGAGCAGGCACGGTCGGAGGTCTCTCTCCCTCCGCACCAGTTGCCTTTGCCGGGGAACGATCCGAGGACCGCCAGGCCGTACTGGTCGGACTCGGACCCCGAGGCCTTCTTTCCACCACCCAGCATCTCGGAGCGGTCAGAAGGCTCCGACGGATCGTCGGTCGAGGAGGAGGATCAGCCGCCGCCGGTTGCCGCCGAAAAGTCGCTGGACGACAACATCGGCTCCGTCCACGGTTCCCAGCCGGAGGACCAATGGACATTCATGGCGCTAATCACCCACCTGGGATCCACGCTCGAGATCAAGGCGGAGGCCCCTCTGGAGGAGTGCGAGGACGTCGTGTGCGCCATGGCCAATAAAAAGGAGTTGGTCCCTGTCCACCTGGGCCTTCTCCCGAAGATCGCCAAGGCTGCCAAGGCTGTGTGGCAGAAGCCCGTCTCGTCCCACTCGGTGTCAACACGAGTGGACGGGATGTATAGACTTCTAGGAGATGATACCACCTTCCTACACGTCCACCCGGCCCCCAACTCGCGTGTCGTGAAGGGCGCCCAGCATCGGACTCCGGCAAGCAGCACTCCCCTCCCTTCATCGCAGGAGGGGAAGAAGTTGGACTCTCTGGGCAGGAAGGTCTATGGCAAACCCTCCTTATCCTTCCGTGCAGCCAACTATGCAACAGCCATGGGCGGCTACAACTGTCGCCTATGGGAGAAGGCTGAGGCCTTCAAGTCCAAGCTGCCACCAGAGCTCCAGGCTGAGTTCGGGTCCATCTGTCAGGAGGGTAACCAACTAGCCCTCCAACAGATCCGAACTGGGAGACATATCACGGAGTCGGAGGCTAAGAACCTGGCCTCCGCCGTCCAGATACGCCGGCACTCCTGGCTTCGCTCGGCCGACTTCCAGGATGAGGTCAAGAAATTGGTGGAGGAACTACCCTTCGACGGCGAGGGTTTGTTCGCTAAAGAGACGGATGTCTCTTTGGGGGAGCTTAAAAATGACATTACCACCATTAAACAGCTCCGTCCTCCACTCCGAGGGTCGGGTCAGTACCAGCTGGACCGACCCCAGACCTCGTCTCAAGGTCCGTCCTACCAGCCTCGCCCACAGCAGAGGCAGGAGGACTACCCTCGGCACCAGTTCTACCGGCCGAGACAGCAAGCCTAACGGCCGCGTTACCAGCAACGCCAACAGACTGGTAAGCGGACCGATCGGAGGAGCAAACAACGGGTTTGACTCCTCCGTGACCGAGACTCTCATCCCTCTACCTTACCATCCCCTGGTGAACTACCTGTTGGTGTGGTCTACCATCACCACAGACAAGTGGGTTTTAACCATCTTAGACTTTGGCTACGCGATCGAGTTCAAGAGATGCCCTACTGTCGGACGGGTCCGTGTCACCAATCCGTCTCCACCGCTCCAGGAGGAACTGTCAGCTCTCCTGGAGAAGGGCGCCATAGAGCTGGTCGCAGCGTCGGAGTCTCACGACGGGTTCTTCTCCCGCTACTTCCTTGTGGACAAGAAGGACGGAGGGTCTCGACCAATCCTGGACCTCCGCCTCCTCAACAAGCACATCGACGCGAGGAAGTTCCGGATGGTAACCCTTCACTCCATCCTCCCACTGATCAACCACGGGGACTGGTTTGCAGTCATCGACCTGAAGGATGCGTACTTCCACGTATCCATCAGGAGGGAACATTGCCGCTTCCAGGTGGCAAGTGACGTCTGTTAGGACATTTTTCTTTTGTGGGGTATTGTACAAAGATTGCTGCCCAGTGGAATAGTACAACTTTAAGGCCCTGCGAGTGTTCTATGCACAGGTGTACATAATAGAGCCCCAGACTGATTGCCCGGCTGCGCATGCCTTGTCCACGTGCTCCTGAAACAGCCCAGCTGTGGCTGATTAGAGAATCTGCCCAGCAACAGCAGGATACAACTGTGGCCCTCTGGGAAGGGTCTTCTGGAGGACGTTATCATACTGAGGAGGCTGTTATACTGAAGAGAAGGACTGAGCTACTGAGAGACTACATAGAGAGAGACTGCTGAAAGAGGTCGTGCTGGTGATGAGAGTTTCCTTCAACTGAGAAGGAAGAACTGCTGAAGATTACCAGGACTCTGTGCATGCTCTTGGGATCGGAGCCAACAGAGGAATCCAACCTGTGTACCAACTGTGGGGCTTGGAGAGAGAGAGTCTGTTGTATATAGTCCTGTGTATGTCTGTCTTCCCCTCACGGTAAGTAAAGCGCACCTTTCCACTGAAGGTATATGTGTGTGTGTCATTGCACTAAAAGCTTTCGCTGTGTAATAGCTTAAAAGTGCTACTCTGCTATCGAGACACACATATCGCTAGGGGAATCCCTGACAACGTCTACCTGTACACGTGTCTACCCTTCAGCCTCTCCACCGCTCCGGGGGTATTCACGAAGTGCATGGCGCCGGTGGCCGCCCATCTTTGGCTGCAAGGAATCCAGGTGTTCCCTTACATCGACGACTGGTTGGTCTGCTCCCCGACCAAACAGAGGGCCAAGGACGATGTTTCGTATTGCCTGGCCCTCATGGAGAGTCTCGGTCTGAGGGTCAACTACAAAAAGTCCCAGTTGACCCCAACTCAATGTATAGACTACATCGGAGCCGTACTGGACTCTCTGGCTCTGAGAGCCTACGCTCTGCCCAAACGTCTGCTGGACATCCGTGCAGTGGTGGCACGGATCCAGGGCAGGCGCCGCATCCATGCGCGGGATGCCCTCCATCTCCTGGGACTCATGGCGTCGACCACGGCGGTGATCTCACATGCCAAGCTCAAGATGCGGTCCCTCCAGTCTTGGTTCCTTGCCTCGTTCGACCTCGTCAATGACCATCCAGGGAAGTGGCTCACACCAACTCCCGAACTGCAGGACCAACTAAACTGGTGGGTGCTGGACCGCAACGTGGCCGTGGGGAAGCTCTTCACCCTTCCCGCGCCGACCGTGCAGATCACCACCGACACGAGTACGCACGGATGGGGAGCGTGCTGCGGCAGTCTACAGATCCACGGGGTCTGGACTCCCGCGGAAGCCAGGCACCACATCAACTTCCTCAAACTCTTGGCAGTGTGGAAGGCGATGCGGTCCTTCAGACTTTTGATAGCAGGCCGCGTGGTGCAGGTCGCCTCGGACAACACCACGACCCTGGCCTATCTCAACAAGCAGGGAGGGATGAAGTCTCTCTCCCTCCTTCATCTTGCTGTGATGGTCTGGGAATGGTGCCTGAAGGTGCACATCTTCCCGATCGGTGTCCACATCCAGGGCACCCTGAACATGGATGCGGACTTTCTGAGCCGCAAAGAGACGGCAATGCACGAATGGGAGCTGGACGGATTGGTGTTCGACCGGTTGTGACGCCGGTGGGTCACGCCGGTCCTGGACTTGTTTGCGACACAAGCCAACGCCAAGTGTTACCATTACTGCTCCCGAGCGGGGATCGGTCGCGGATCGGAAGGGGATGCCTTCATGGTTCCGTGGCATCAGGAGTTCCTCTACATGTTCCCACCGATCCCTCTCATCCAACGGGTCCTTGTACGGATCCATGCGGAGAGTGCATGGACGATTCTCATCGCCCCGTTCTGGCCGCGTCAGCCGTGGTTCCCACTACTTCAGACTCTGGCTTGCGACTTCCTTTGCCTGTCCACCGATCCGAACCTCCTCCACATGGGGGGTGGTCGGATCCTACATTCGGACTTGCCGAACCTCCATCTGACAGCCTAGCTTATCCGCCCGACCTAGCGCGGATCCTTGAACTCTCTCGTAAGCCATCCACGCGGATGTCTTATGAAGTCAAGTACCGTCGTTTCCTTGACTTTTTAACATCCAACGACCGTACCGTGGACTCCGCATCCCTGCAGGACGTTATGTCCTATCTCCTGCGTTTGGCTGAGTCAGGATCCACGCACTCATCCTTAAAGGTTCATCTGGCTGCGGTGGTTGCCAATGCTCCACCTTCATCTGTGCTGTCCTCTGCCTTCAGGGACAAGACTGTTAAACGCTTCCTTCAGAGACTGCGCAATGCTTATCCACCTGTCCAGTGGTCCCTTACTGCTGTGCTCACCGCGCTTACCATGGCGCCCTTTGAGCCCATGGCCACAGTGGACATCAAGTTTGTGTCCTACAAAACTGCCTTTCTAGTGGCTATTACCTCTGCCCGAAGGGCAGGTGAGCTTGCAGCCCTGAGGTCTGGCCCTCCTTTCCTCAAGTTCTACCCTGACAGGGTAGTGTTGCACCCGGACCTTGCATTTCTGCCAAAGGTCCTCACTGACTTTCACTTGGCCCAGTCCATCACGCTGCCAGCGTTCTTCCTGAATCCTTCGTCTGCACAAGAGAGAGTGTGGCATTCGTTGGATGTCAGGAGGGCCTTGCTGTTTTACACCCAAAGGACTGCGTCCTTCAGGAGAGCCAAGCAACTGTTTGTAGCTTATGGTGGCAAGTCAAAGGGACAGCCTCTGTCTGCCCAGAGACTTTCTAAATGGATCTCAGGTACCATCTACCCGGCCTATGAGATGTCATCTCTGCCACCTCCGCCTCATGTCTGGGCTCACTCCACCAGGACATTGGCCTCGTCTACTGCCTTTCTGGAAGGCATTCCTATGGAGGACATCTGTAAGGCCGCTACCTGGTCCAGGTCCTCCACCTTCATCACCCACTACCGGGTTGATACGAGGTCTGCTGCTGATGTCAGACGTGGCAGGTCCATCCTGACGGCTAGTCTCCGATCCTCTTCGGTGATGACCGCCCATCCCTGATGTCTACATGCTCTCCTGCATCTCAGGACGCCGGCTGCCCACCATCCAAGTAAGTGAGCTTGCTAGTCACCCATTAGTGTGCATCCCCAAACAACACGAAGGAGAAAGACAAGTTTCACTTACCAGTAACTGTCGTTCTCCGAGTATGTTGTTCGGGGAGTCACACGACCCAACCTGACCTCCCCTCAAAGGCTGCCGGCCTGAGATGGCCCTATGCTTCGCAGGCAGCTCTAGTACTGAACTGAGGGAAGAGTGCGAAATGGCGCCAGAGGTGGTTGGGGATGGTGGGCGGTCCTAACTTCAAAACTTTTATCCAATCAGCTTTTCAGCTCCGCTCGGATTCAGCGCAGGCGCAAAACCCATTAGTGTGAATCCCCAAACAACATACTCGGAGAACGACAGTTACTGGTAAGTGAAACCTGTCTTTACTAGTATTATTATTTAATTATTTATTTATTAATTCATACTTACTATCCCGCCCCAATTGGGCTTACACCCGACTCTGGGCGGCTTACAAGACAAAAATACAATCACAAACTCATCCAATAAAATGCTAATAATTAAAAATTTTAAAACTGTAAAAAATTCATAAAAAGCGAGAAATAACCAGAACAAACAACCCCACGGGATAGGACCAACAGCAGGGGAGGCTATCCCTCAAATCAACCACTCTGTGTGGGATCCCACATACCTTGGTCCCCACACTTGTCCCGCCAGCCAGGTTTTTAAGCTCTTCCGGAAGGGTAGGAGCTCTGTCTGTAGGCGCAGTTCCGTTGGGAGGAGGTTCCAAAGGGCCGGGGTGAACCCTCTTCCTAGTGCTAGAGAGATGAGCCTCCCTAGCTGATGGGATGACAAGAGAGCCCCTCCAGTCCGCCCTGGTGGGACGGACAGACGTTCTTAGGGTGACGCGGTCTCTGAGGTATCCTGGCCCACTACCATATAAGGCTTTAAAGGTAATAACCAGCACCTTGAATTGCACCCGGAGACATATTGGTAACCAGTGCAGCTCCCGGAGCAGTGGTGAGGCATGAGCATAACGCCCACACCCCATCACTATCCGGGCCGCCGCATTTTGGACCAGCTGCAGTCTCCGAATGGTCACCAAGGGCAGCCCCATGTAGAGCGCATTACAGTAATCAAGTCTGGAGGTGACCAAAGCATGTGTGACCATGAGCAAGGCGTCCCGGTCTAGGAGTGGGCGTAACTGGCGTATTACACGAAGTTGTGCAAAAGCCCTCCTGTCTTTATTACTAGTAAGTACAACTTAACTTTCTATGATTAAAACTACCATATATACTTGAGTATAAGTCGGGTTTTTTAGCCTCCCAAATGAGGTCCAAAAATGGGACTCGACTTATACTTGGGTCGATGTAAACACTCAAAAACATACCCACACAAATGTCTAAATTAATTAATTTTACTGTATTTTCATGTATTTTAATTATTGAAACTCACTAGCAGCTGCTACATTTTCCACCCCCGACTTATACTCAGCTCAATCTATTTTCCTAGTTTTAGAGGTTCAAATTAGGTACCTCGACATAGTCGGGATGACTTATAGTTGAGTATATACTGTTTACAAAAGGAATTAGCCTTAAACTGAATAAGAAAATGTTAAAAATAATTCCAAAACTTTTTCTTTTGTTCTCTAGTATCCATGTCAGAAGAACAGACAAAGTAGGAACAGAAGCAGCATTTCATCCCATTGAAGAATACATGGTCCATGTTGAAGAGCGATTCCAGCTGCTCTCTCGCAGGATACATATTGACAAAAAACGAGTGTATTTGGCTACAGATGATCCTTCATTGTTGCAAGAGGCAAAATCAAAGTAAGGCCATTGTGTATAGTAGGTACAGAATTGATTTTCTATGATGGCTTAATGGTTAAAGACACTGAACTTGATGACTAGAAGATTGGCAAGCCAGCAGTTCAGGACCCAAGTGCTGCATGATGGAGTGAGCTCCCTTCTCTGTTCCAACCTAGCAGTTTGGGAGCAAGAAATTGCAGGTAAATAAATAGGTGCCACTTTGGTGAGAAAGTAAACAGCGTTTCATGCACTCTGGTGTCTAGTCATGTCTGCCACATGACCACAAAAATATCTGCAGAAGCAGTCATCGCTAGTTCTTTGGCTATAAACAGAGATGAGCTCTGATTGTCCTTTGAGCAAGGGCAACCTTTACTAATAAGTATTTAAACAACATGTTTGGTTTATTTATATCTTACTGTTTAACTTTGTGTGGGAGTTCTTCCATGTTCATGCTTACAGGGGGCTAAATATTAGTGAAGGGTTTCTGGGACATTATCAAATTTGATACAGAGATTGCTATATGATTTTATATTACAACTTTTCTTCCAATTCTCTTTAGTAAAACAGAGAGAAACCAGGTACAGGTTTTTGTCACACACACCCGACATGCAGGTCACAAGTTGATCAGATACCATAGTGGGCTTACTCAGCAACCTTGAGATTGAAAGGGAGTCATTTAGAGTTTATCTGAATAATCTATTGTTGCTAATGGCTGGGTGAAACTGCAATCTTGTGCTTGCTTGTCTGTCATCTTGCTTGACACCAACCCTTCTCCCATCGAGCCCCTGAATTTGGTATATAAAGAACATGCCTGTAAGTTTCATTCTTTGTCTGATGAAGTGGACTTGATCCACGAAAGCTAACAATAAAAATATAGCAGTTAGTCTTTAAAGTGCTACTGTATTTTTTATTTTGTTTTATTTTGTTTATTTTGTTTTCTGAGGTGCCTGAACCACAGACTAACATAGCTACTATTCCAAAAAATATAAGAAAACATTTTTACTTAATTTATGCTCTCAGACATGAATGACTTCTGATTATTCTAAATTTAAAGTTTGAAATAATTGATTTGAGTAGAACTTGCTTTTCTCAGTTGTTTATTATGCTTTATTTATGTCCTGCTTTTTATCTGTGCTGGGAAACAGCATAGTATACTGTATATAGAATTTCAAGGAGGTCATACATCTAATCACTAGCCAGGCCATGGTCTGCTTAACTCCAGCAATTAGCTATGTATAGTGAAACCTCAGTTAACGTAATTAATGCATTCTCTGGCACGTTTCTTACAGCGAAAATTACTTTAACCAAATTTTCCATAGGGATGCATTGAATGCATTTTCCCATAGGAATCCATTGAAACCCAATTAATCCATTCTGAAAAAAAATCTGTAAACTGAGCCACTATTTTGTATGAATTTCCTTTTGTTATGCAATTTTTATGTTAACCGAACCGTTTGTTAACCGAGCTTCCACTGTAATGTGTCTTCCTGGGACTAAATGAAAATACCCTCCTGTGCACCTCTGGGGAATTTTAGTAGTACTGTTGAGAGGGGAATTATAAATATTTTAAACATTTCAGAGCTTTAGCATAAACGCAGCACCAAGCAATTTTCCAACTCTTAGACTTAGTCATTAGGTTACCATCTTTAATTCTAAATTAATTTAACTTAACTTAATTAATCAATGCTAAAACAAAGATTTAATAAAATATTGGTACACTGTTATTGCCACCAGTTAGGACACAAAATCTTTGAGAAAATAATAAGTACATTTAAATTCCATGTGGCTGAAAAGTTAACAAGGATTGTGACATAATTCATATGCAGATCTTTGCACTGAACATGCAAAGGTCAAAATGATTTCTAGGTAATGTGAAGGGATGTGGGAGGTAGGATTTGTGTGTGCATCTGTAGCTTCACCCTTTGAGCTGTATGCTTACATAAGACTGTTGTTGCCAAGTTGAAATTGGAAGCACATAGCCTAGTAATAATACTGTACAGGAAAATTGCTTCAAATTTTGGGGTAGATAGTTTCACTCATTAAATTTTATTGAGTTCTTATTTGTCCTTCCACAGATGCAAAGAAACTGGTCTTAAATATGTCTAACTAGATCTTGGTCTATGTTATATTTCATACTTTATTGTGCAGGGATATAAGTTGCAGTCTAAACAGTTACTAATGGCTTTCATGCACCAGACAGAGGTGGAAAGATGCCCATGCTACTTCTCATTCTGCTTTTGAATGTCTCTTCCATTTCAGGGGGAAAAAAGTAGCACATAGGCTGTGTTCCTACGGCCTCAAGGAATTAGTTGGGTTCTATTCTGGCAAACCAACGTCAGGAATTTTGCCAAGAGAACCCTATGGACCAAAACAAAAGGCAAAACGAAGGGGGCAATTTAGATGTAATAGGATGCTTAGCACATCAGATCAGAAGAAGGGAAGGGACAGGAAAGGGAGAGGAGAAATACAGTGTTGCAAGGAACAATACTGTATAGGGACATGGAATGTAAGATCTATGAATCAAGGAAAACTGGAAGTGGTAAAAAAGGAAATGGAAAGAATAAGCATTGACATCTTGGGAATCAGCGAGTTAAAATAGTAAGGGATGGGCGAATTCAGCTCTGGAAGCCATCATATCTACTACTGTGGACAAGAAAACCTCAGAAAAAACGGAGTAGCCATAATTGTCAATAAAAGGGTGAGAAAAGCAGTAATGGGATATAATCTCAAAAATGATAGAATGATGTCAGTCAGAATACAAGGCAAGCCATTCAATATCACTGTAATCCAAATATACGCACCAACCACTAGTGCAGATGAAGCCACAATTGACCAGTTCTATGAAGACTTAGAACACCTCATATAACAGACACCAAGAAATGATGTACACATTATCATAGGAGACTGGAATGCCAAAGTAGGAAATCAAAAAGTAAATGGAATAACAGGCAAGTTTGGTCTTGGAACACAGAATGAAGCAGGCCAAAGACTGATAAGAGTTCTGCCAAGAAAATGCACTGGTCATAGCAAACACTCTCTTCCAGCAACACAAGAGGAGACTTTACACATCGACATCACCAGATGGCCAACATCGAAACCAGATTGATTACATACTCTGCAGTCAAAGATGGAGAACTTCCATACAGTCAGCAAAAACAAGACCAGGAGCAGATTGTGGCTCAGATCACAACCTAGTGATTGCAAAATTCAGGCTTAGACTAAAGAAAATAGGAAAAACAATTGGGCCAGAAAGATATGACCTAGACAACATTCCTTGGGAATACACAGTGGAGGTGTGGAACAGATTTAATGGCTTGGACCAGATAGACAGAGTGCCAGAAGAATTATGGACAGAGATGCAGGACATCATGCAGGAGGCAGCAAGGAAAGCCATACCAAAAGAAAAGAAGTTTAAGAAAGTGAAGTGGTTGTCCGATGAGGCTCTTAAAATAGCAGAGGACAGAAGGAATGCAAAATGCCAAGGAGAAAGGAAAAAATACAGTCACTTGAATACAGAATTTCAAAGAAAAGCAAGGAGAGATAAGGAAACGTACTTGAACGAACAGTGCAAAGAAATAGAGGAAAACAATATCAGGGGTAGGACTAGAGATCTTTTCAAAAAAATTGGGGAACTCAAGGGAACATTTAAAGCAAAAATGACCATGATAAAAGACAAAGATGGCAAGGAGTTAGCAGATGCGGAAGAGATTAAGAAAAGATGGCAAGAGTACACAGAGGAACTCTACAAAAAGGACCTCAACACCCCTGATAATCACAATGATGAGAACATTGTACATGAGCCAGACATTCTAGAGAGTGAAGTCAGAAAGGCCCTAAAAAACACTGCAAACAACAAAGCCAGTGGAGTTGATGGTATCCAAGTTGAACTTTTCAAAGCCCTACAAGATGATGGAATCAAATTATTGCATTCTATATGCCAGCAGATTTGGAAAACACAACAATGGCCACAGGATTGGAAAAGATCTGTATAAATTCCACTCCCCAAAAAGGGTAATGCCAAAGAATGTTCAAATTATCAAACAATTGTGCTCATCCCTCACGCTAGCAAGGTGATGCTCAAGATAATACAGGATAGACTGCAACAGTATGTGGAGAGAGAATTACCAGAAGTGCAGGCGGGTTTCAGAAGAGGCAGGGGGACTAGAGATCACATCGCCAACATAAGATGGATCATGGAAAAAACAAAGGAATATCAGAAACAAGTCTACTTCTGTTTATTATTATTATTTATTAAATTAAATTAAATTTAATACCCCGCCCCAATCGGGGGGACCCGACTCTGGGCGGCTTACAATCTAGTAAAAACAGAAATAAAACCCAACTCCATGTCACTAAAACATCAGAATTAAAAACATCAGAATTAAAAATCAGCACCGAATTAAGACGACGCAGGACTACACATCAGTATTCCCATATTCCACCCCAGGGAGGCAGTTCTTATGTAAGCCACTTAGTGTGGGAACCCACGTTCCCAGGTCCCCAAACCTGTCCTGCCAGCCAGGTTTTTACGCCTTTCCGGAATGGTAAGAGCTCCGTCTGAAGGCGCAGTTCGGTGGGCAGGAGGTTCCAGAGGGTCGGGGCGGACACGGAGAAGGCTCTCCTCCTAGTACAGGCGAGGTGCGCCTCTCTCGCCGAAGGGATAACAAGGGAGCCTCTCCGATCCGCCCTGGTGGGACGGACAGAAGTTCTTGGGATGACGCGGTCTCTTAGGTATCCTGGCCCACTACCATGTAGGGCTTTAAAGGTAATAACCAGCACCTTGAATTGCACCCGGAGACATACTGGCAACCAGTGCAGCTCCCGGAGCAGTGGCGAAGCATGAGCATAACGCCCACGCCCCACCACTACCCGGGCCGCCGCGTTCTGGACCAGCTGGAGTCTCCGGATGGTCGTCAGGGGCAGCCCCATGTAGAGCGCGTTACAATAATCAAGTCTTGAGGTGACCAACGCATGTGTGACCATAAGCAGGGCATCCCGGTCTAAGAGTGGGCGTAACTGGCGAATTACACGAAGTTGTGCAAAAGCCCTCCTGGCCACGGCTGCCACCTGCTCTACGAACAGTAGCCGTGAGTCCAGAAGGACCCCCAAATTACGCACCGGGTCTGATTGGGGCAGGACTGTCCCATCCAGAGCCAAAGATGGAAGCTCCTTTGTTAACACAGGACCCCCTACCCACAGCCACTCAGTCTTGCCGGGATTCAGCTGTAGCCCGTTGTCCCCCATCCAGACCTTTACAGCCT
Source organism: Furcifer pardalis (assembly GCA_030440675.1). Classification (NCBI taxonomy): domain Eukaryota; kingdom Metazoa; phylum Chordata; class Lepidosauria; order Squamata; family Chamaeleonidae; genus Furcifer; species Furcifer pardalis. Next base: position 60,031,856 of record CP126894.1, on the reverse strand, counting down.
TCAGACACCTGGAAAGGACTTCCACCGCACCGCTTGGGTCCCCACGGGCAGAGATGTATAACTGGGTATCATCTGCATATTGATGATACCTTACCCCGTGGGAACGGATGATCTCACCCAGCGGCTTCATATAGATGTTAAACAGGAGAGGAGAGAGTACCGAACCCTGAGGCACCCCGTATTGCAGGGGCCTAGGGCTGGACCTCTCCTTCTCCAGGCACACCGACTGGGTCCTGCCCCTCAGGAATGAGGAGAACCAGGACAGCACCGTGCCCTGGATCCCCAGACCCTGGAGCCTTCCCAGAAGGATGCCATGATCGACCGTATCAAAAGCCGCTGAGAGATCGAGAAGAGCGAGGACAGACGGTTCCCCTCCGTCCCGCTCTCTCCGGAGATCATCCACCAAAGCGACTAGCGCGGTTTCGGTACCATATCCGGGCCTGAATCCTGACTGAAACGGGTCCAGATAATCCGCTTCATCCAGGACCTCCTGCAACTGCCGCACCACAGCCTTTTCCAAAACCTTACCTAAGAAAGGTAGGTTGGACACTGGACGGTAGTTAGAAATTACCGTAGGATCGAGGGACGGCTTCTTCAAGAGGGGGAGCACCAAAGCATGTTTAAGCTGTGCTGGAAAATGCCCCTCTATTAGAGAAGCGTTAATTAACGCCTCGATCCAACCACCTGCCACAGGCTTGGAGGCTTTAATTAACCAAGCAGGGCATGGGTCCAGTGCACAGGTCGTGGCACGAACAGATACAAGAAGCCTGTCCACTTCCTCAGGGCCAACAGGATCGAACCGATCCCAGGTAACATGGCTAGACTGTGCTATGGTCAACCCCAGCTCTGTATGTTCCACGCCGGGATTTTGTCATTACTCATTTCATATTTATCTACATCCGTCAGTAGAATTGTCTCTGACCCCAGTTCGAGTTGCACTAAGGATTTTGACTGTGTAGACTACAGCAAAATGTGGCAAGTAATTAAAGAGATGGGAGTACCGGAACACCTTATAGGCCTCATGAGAAATCTGTACATGAATCAAGAGGCAACAGTTAGGACAGAAAATGGAATGACGGAGTGGTTTGGAATAGGAAAAGGAGTAAGACAAGGCTGCATTTTGTCACCCTGCTTATTCAACTTATACACAGAACACATAATGCGCAATGCAGGGATGGAGGAATCACAATTTGGGATCAAAATTGCTGGAAGAAACATCAACAATTTGAGATATGCAGATGATACCACCCTAATGGCAGAAAGTGAGGAGGACCTAAAGAAGCTCCTGCTTAGGTTGAAAGAAGAAAGTGAAAAAGCTGGCTTGAGACTCAATATCAAGAAAACCAAGATAATGGCAACAGGCCCTGTCAGTCCCTGGAAAATAGATGGGGAAGAAGTAGAAGCAGTGACAGATTTTACTTTCTTAGGATCAAAGCTCCCTGCAGATGGTGATTGCAGCCACGAAATAAAAAGGCGACTGATTCTTGGGAGGCAAGCAATGAGAAACCTGGGGAGCATAGTGAAAAGTAGAGACATCACATTGCAAACAAAAATTCGCATAGTCAAAGCAATGGTATTCCCTGTGGCAGTGTATAGTTGTGAGAGCTGGACCATTAGGAAAGCTGAGCGCAGAAGATCCTTGAGATGAATAATTGGAATAAGACATTTTTATGGGAAAACGGTTTAGATAGGGAATGTACGGAATTTGAGACATTGTTGGTAAGAGTTAGAAATGGTGAGATTGGAATTAAGGGGTTAGTAAGTAAAATTTATAAAATTTTGAATAAAAGCAAAAAGATACAAGAAGTGTTGAGACAAAGTTGGGAGCAAGAGCTTAATACAATAATTACAGGAAAAAAATGGCAGAAAATGTGGAGGAGTAGGATAATGAGGACTATGTCAGTCAGAGTAAAAGAACACAACTACAAGTTGATATGGAGGTGGTATAGGACCCCAGTAGGGTTGCATCAAATGTATAATAGTCTGAGTGATATATGCTGGAGATGCAAAAAAGTAAGAGGAACATATGAGCATATGTGGTGCAGTTGTGAATGTGTAAAAAGCTTCTGGGGAAGAATAGAAAATGAGATAAAGAAAATACTGAATATGCAACTCGAACTGGGGTCAGAGACAATTCTACTGACGGATGTAGATAAATATGAAATGAGTAATGACAATAAAGAATTGATGGCCGTTATGCTGTCAGTGGCAAGACAGTGTATAGCAAAAAACTGGAAGAATAATGATAGGATAAGTATACAGGACTGGTACAAGCAAATATGGGATTTGGCCCTCAATGAAAAACTGACTTGGGAATTAAATCATAGAAAAGGTAAAATGCAAGGAAATAATTTCTGGAGGATCTGGAAACCATTTATAGATTACACATTGGTTAAGAAAAAAGGCATACTCCCTGCACAAGAACAGAATGATTTTTGGAAATCGTGAGGATACAGAATTCCCCAGACAGTGTACATAACACAAGGGTGATAATAATGATGTAAATTGTAACAGTGTTGGAGAATATTGTGTTTTAGGAATGATTGTTATAGTAGTATTGTTACTTTAGAAACTTTATCACACGATCTTTATGTCTTTATGATTTTATGTAGATCTGTATTTGTCCTTTTTTTAAATACCTAATTAAAAAAAAGTTTAAAAAAAAAAAGAAAAAGAAAACCAAGATAATGGCAACAGGCCCTATCAGTCCCTGGAAAATAGATGGGGAAGAAGTAGAAGCAGTGACAGAGTTTACTTTCTTAGGATCTAAGCTCACTGCAGATGGTGATTGCAGCCATGAAATAAAAAGGCGACTGATTCTTGGGAGGCAAGCGATGAGAAACCTGGGGAACATAGTGAAAAGTAGAGACATCACATTGAAAACAAAAATTCGCATAGTCAAAGCAATGGTATTCCCGGTGGCAATGTATGGTTGTGAGAGCTGGACCATTAGGAAGGCTGAGCGCAGAAGAATAGACGCCTTTGAGATGTGGTGTTGGAGGAGAGTTTTGAGAGTCCCCTGGACAGCGAGGAGAACAAATAGGTCAATCTTAGAAGAAATTAACCCTGACTGCTCCTTAGAAGGTCAAATAGTAAAGATGAAGCTAAAGTACTTTGGACATCAAATGAGAAGAGAGGATTCACTTGAGAAAGCCTTGATGCTTGGAAGGGTCGAGGGCAAAAGAAGAAGGGGACGGCTCAAGATGAGATGGCTAGATGGTATTGTGGAGACAATGGGCACAGAGCTGAGCGAGTTGAGGGGGATGGTGGAGGACAGGAGTGCCTGGCGGACAGTGGTCCATGGGGTCGCAGAGGGTCGGAATCGACTGTGCGACTGAACAACAACAAAAAATTCCTGTTCATGTTTGCAAATGTGAAATATGGGGAAATAAGACAGACATGGTTGTTTTCTGCATTTGTAAATTGAGTTTTGTAAAGAGGATTTCCCCTCACATTGTGGTAGAAGTTAATAGATCACCATATCACAGAAAATATTTGTGGCCTGAGGAGGAGAATAGAGAGCATCCTGGATTTGTACTTAAAATACTTTCACATTTCTCCCATTTTGTCCTGAGGACCTCTGTTGTCAAAATAGCTTCCTGCTGTATCATTTTTCCTCCCTTGTAATTCTTTCTTCACTTAAAAGTCCAAGTGATGACACAGTGAAAACATTTGATTGTGCTAGATTGAAATGGATCGTTATGTGCTAGAAAAAAAATGGTGATTGCTAATGAACATGTGCAAATGTTTATATTTTCTTAAATAGATTAGTGTATCTCAACGTGAGGAGGGGCTAAACTGCTAAAAATATTGAAGCTAAGCAATTTCTTGGGTAGGTAATTTAAATAATGATAAATAGTTTAGCAGCAATGGCTGCCACACTATAAATTTAGCAGAAAAATACTTTAGGCTTAGTAGACAGAATGTTGAGCACATGTTCTTGTATTCAGTGTCTTCTCTGTGGATTTGCTGCCTGCCTGAAAGGTTCTGACTAGTTTCAATGTGATACAGTGAACTAACAGATCGAATGATAGTTTTTAGGTTGAGCAAACAAAAATAAGAGGCTTAAAAAAAGGAAAGCTTCAGAAAAAGATATAATGGTGTCTTTATTGCGCATTTCTCTCGTTTTAAAAGGGATCTTAGTGAAGCAGAAACTTTTAGAGCAAATATGGGAGGATTACTTCGTATCTATTTGTAAAATCTTAGTGCCAATCCCATATTATAAAACCTGCAATCATTATATGTTGCCACTGTGACCCCAACCTTCATTGGAGAACTTTAGGTACTGTCGAATCCAGTTTATTACCTAAACTGAATTATTGCAAGTATGTCCATCACTTGCATATATTACTTTAGTTCCTGAGTTGAAGAAACAGGTATACACTGTGGAACTAGCAATTCAAGACATTTCCCCCTTTTTATTACATGTTGTGTTATGTGGTCTTTACGCTTCATGTGAAATGACAGATGAGATTATGGCTAGAATTCTGTTGGGGACTTATGCCAGTATAAATGTAATTATATTAAACATGGCAATAAACTGCCACTATGGAACAGGCTGTCTCTCATATTCCTAGGTTCACACCAAATCATGTGACTAGCAAAATATCATGATTAAAAGCAGCAACTTGTTAATTAAACAACAATTTCCCACTGAGATTTATATACAGTAGTAACACTTATATATGCCTTGCATGTCGTCAAGTTGATTCTAACTTTCAAGGGTTTCTAGGTAGAGATGTACAGAAGTGGTTTACCATTCCCTTCTTTTAGGGGAACCTTGGGATTGTGCAATATACTCATGACTACATAGGTTTGATTTTCTTGCGGGAAGCACCATGAGGAATTTAGCCCCCAATATCGGTCTCTGCAGCTAGATATCTAAACCAATGAGCTATCCAGCCAGGTCTGCTACATTTACACTGGCCTAAATTATCCCTGATAGGATTCTACCCTGTACTTATAAGCAAAATTGTTGAGATTTTAGTATGTTACTTGACTAAAATGTTAATACTGTATTGTTTTGCTTATCTTCATACCGTACTTCAAAATAATCAATCAGTTTATGTTAAATGTTACATATTTCAAAAACAGGAAAACAGTACTTATGAAATGCAGCTTAATGCTCCTATTGAATTACTAAAATAATTTGATTATTTTGGTATACAGGTTCTATAACAAAGTGATTGTTATTCATTGGCTTCTGCTTAGGACAAGTAGATTAAAAAACTTCTAAAATCTTTCATCAGATCTAATGTTTATGATGTCATAGAAACCTCCCTAAAGGAGGGGAGTCAGCTTAATTTAAAAGGTGAAAGTTTAATACTATGTTTTATTTTTCCAGGTATCCACATTATGAATTTATTAGTGACAACTCCATATCATGGTCAGCGGGTCTCCATAATCGGTATACTGAAAACTCTCTGCGGGGTGTTATTCTGGACATACATTTCCTTTCACAGGCAGATTTTCTTGTTTGTACATTTTCTTCACAGGTAAGCTAGTGTGCTTTATTAAGTTCTGCAGATAAGTATTCTAGGAACATAAAAAGCCTCAAAAACCTGAAGTCCTATGTTTAAATTATCCTCAGCTTTTTAGAATAATATATAAAGTATTAATTACCAGAACATTAGTTTTGTTCAGAAAATTCCCCCTTTATATGTAATAACTGAAATCCTGTTGGTATAAATTTATGTTGTTTAAGCCAGATGATATTGCCATCTGGTGACAGATGTCTTCAATTACATTCAAAGTCTCTTATACCCTTCAAGTTTCAAGGATTCCTGGGCCCCCTTTTGCCCTTGGAGTGCTTTTGGGAGCCAAGAGGGTTGTGGGGTGGGGAGGAAGAGATTGGCAGTGGTCAGACTGCCATAGTGGATCTCCCAGAGTCAATACAGCAGTGGTTTTCCAATATTGAAGTCTCTCCTTCCATAGTGAAATTTTCAGAGGCTTCCAACGAGCAAAGGGGATCTGTAGGAAGCCTTGAACTTTGAAGGGTTGAATAGGAAACTCTGAATTTAACTAAAGATATCTGTTGTGGATGATTAAATTTAAGCCAGTGTATAGGAATTGTTAGGAAAATATATCTTTTAAAACTTGTTTGAGAAGACTTTTAAAGAGAATAACCATTTTGTAGGTTTGCTGTTTCCCCCCGGAAAAATAAAACTACTCACCTGGCAAAGAATAAGATAAATTATACGAAATTCAAAGAAACATTTACAAGTCTATTACTTTTCTGTTTTGGTTTAAAAAAATGAACATGAACTACCATGATAGAGATTAATTTAAATAATGAAAAGCAATGATGATGGGGAAATATGCTTTTTCAAACACTAGAATTGAGGGAATCAAAATGATGGTGAGAAGTTTAGGACATATGAAATGCTTTTATTTGCTTGCTTGCTTACATTTATATTCTGCCCTTTTGATACAAGGACTACTCAATGTACAATTTAGTGTCAGCAGATGGAATGCATTTCATAGGATATGGTAATGGCCACAAGTTAAGATGGCCTCATAAACAAATCAGGCAGATTTGTAAAATACAGCCATGATGTTTCTTGCTTTGTCATCGATCTGTGGTGGCATATTGATTCTGAACACCGTACTGTGCTGTACTACTTACAAGGTTCAAAATGACATCATAATTATTGCTAAAGTTGAAGAACTAGACTGGATGGATGCTGATGTTGTCGCAGCAAATCAGTACCTTTGTTCTTTTATAGAAAATCTACCATCAAATGCAGATGTCACAATGAACACTAAGTTCATAACATATTTATCAGTGCAGTGCATTCCAGCTTTCAGATGTCAGCGATACTTTATTGAACGAAATCCTGTTGAGATTATCTGCCTGTGCAATGGAAATGAATGACATCATCATCAGTAGCAGATTGCCATAAAGACTTTCTTTTTTGTTTTAATAATGCATGCAACTTCATCTCATTATTTGTTTACCGTGTAGACCTTGAAATTGAGAAAGGAATTCTTTTATTAGCAATCTGCTGCTGACAGACACATAATTCCCCTTGTGCAGATAAAATTGTGCAATAAGATTTTGACCATTATTATAAAGACTACTTAGAATATACTAGTATTTTCTGTAAAACACCACTGTTGCTCAGTAAGCATTAAATGGAATGTTGTTGCCAAGAGAAATGTTAATTTTAATAACAGTTAAGAGCTGTGAGTTTTTTCTCCCTCTCCCCACCAAACTCTTTGGCCTCAACTTCTAGGCCTAAATTCAATGTAACACTATTGGGCTGAAAATTCCAAATACCACATTTGCAAGGAGACACTGAGTGTACAATTAGTTGTATATTCAGTTGTGCAAGCTCTTTCCCCACTTAGTTTTGCTACCACTTACAATGCTGCCTATGCAAAACTGTATTGAATACCATCATTATGCTGATTTTGAAAATGTACAGCTACTAATGTGATAGCTGCTATTACCTCAACCATTACAGACTGGTTTTTACTACCTTTTTCTTCAAACATAATTTCTCTGCATATTTTAGTTACAGGTTATTTTTCTCTCAGCCTATTGCTTATTTGGTACTTTCCCTCCAACTTTCTCATATCTGGGTATTTGCTCTTAGCATTAGTATATTATGAGATACCACCCACCCCCACCTCAAATTTCTCCATTGGCTCCTACTGGACATTTTTAATTTCAGCCAGAAGGCAGATTGGTTTGATGATTCTTGCACTTGTAAATCAAATAGCTTTGAATTGTGAACTGGTTAATTATCATGCAGAGGCCTTTAGTACACTACTTTTCAAATCTCATTTTTGTACAGTTACAAAGTTGCATTTTTACACAACATACACCCCCTTTAATTATTTTAGCAATCTATACACACCAAATATAAAAACTTGACAGCTAAATGGGGGTAGTAGAGTCTTTAATATTTCCAAAGATTGCCACAAAGCTGCCCCAAAAAGGGTTTCAGCTACCTAATGAGTAATACTTTTTTGTACTAGCCTCTCAGCTTTGGAAGTTAACATTATTCTTTGTGGTCACTGTGAGTACACACAAATGGGTTTTGTTCTGCACATCTGCAGACCTCCCAAATTATTCCAGAGCAATGACAAAGTCTTTAGCTCCTCCTATCCCTCCCTGCACATGCAATTTTCATCCTCCACCTCTCCAGTTCTTTTCTTAATGCCGCTGTAATAAGATATCTCTTTTTTTCCTATGGTTAATTAGTGTATATAGTTGGGTTAGTAAGCTAGTGTGTTATCCAGTAGTTTAGCCAGGGGCTGGGTCACACTCCCTCAGACAACTTCAGGGACTGAACAGTCATTTTGCCCTTCCTACACTACATGGCACTTCCTGGTGTGGTGGAGGTGGTGGTGGGCCACATGAAATGGCACTATGGGCCACATCTGGCCCATGGGCCACCGGTTGAGAATCCATGAACTAGATAGTTCTTATATAACTTGGGGGGGGGGGGAGACTTTCAGCAAAGTTCTTAGCCATTTTGTGTCCACCATAGCTTCCTTTAAGAGGTGTGTGGACGGTTGTTCACAAAGTGCATAGCACCTGTGTCAGCCTTCCTAAGAATGAGATGGGTGCACGTCTACTCATACATAGATGATTGGCTTGTCATCTGGTATGGAAGGCCAAGGTCAACAAGATGAACACACTACCCTAGACCTGTTATTGATCCTTGAACTATGGATAAATCTGGAAAAACCACATCTTCAGCCCACCAGGAGGCTTCAGTTTATTGACGCTGTCCTAGATGCTTAAGATGGAAGGGCCTATCTTCTGCAAGATCAGAAAATTAAGATCTTGAAGGTGGCATTGATGGTAATTCACAATGGCTGGGTGTCAGCTCATATGGTTCAAACACTTCCTGGGCTGATGGTATCTATGATGGCAGTCCTCCCCTGTGTGATGCTCAGGATACACCCTCTCCAAGCATAGTTCCTGGCACTGTTCAATCATGAGAGGGACTCCCAAAGCAAAATCCTCTGCCTCATGACAGATCTGAGAGATCAGCTGCACTGGTGGACATACAACCATAATTTGTCTCTGGGCAAACATTTTTAACCATTATGCCCAATCTTCCCGGTAACCATGAATGGCAGCTTGCTTGGATGGGGGAGCACACTGCTCTGGGACAGACATTTACGCCCACAGGCTGCCTTCTGAGGCGGGTCTCCATATAAACCATCTGTGCAGCTGCTTGCAACATTCAAGGCACTGGAGACTTTCCAGCCTGCCATCACCAGGGAGTGGTCCAAGTGACCACGGACAATACCATGGCAATGTACTATTATTAGGGGGGCATACTCCTTGACTTACCTCAACAAATCCCTTAGGCTGTAGAATTGGTATGTAGATAGATCATCACATTTTCCCTAGACAACCACTTAGCAGATCATCTAAGCATGATGCAATATGGCATCCATGAGTAGGAGTTGTCACCATGGATTTTTCGATTACATTGTGACCATGTGATGAATGCCAGCCGTGGAGCTCTTCACAATCAAATGGAACATGAAATGCGAGAGGAGGCAGGAGAAAACATTCCCTGAGGGATGTTCTCATGATGTCTTCGATGGGAGTTCTTCTACATGTTCCCCCTCTACCTCTGTAGGGTTGCATAGTCTTTCGCCTACTTTACGAGGAGGTGAACATGATCCTTGTGGCTCCTTGGTGGCCATGCCAACTGTGGCTCTTGACCCTCCTCTGGCTGTCATCACAGTCCATCTGTCTTCCTTCGATGCTGGACCTCCTCTTGCTCCACCATCTACCTCGCTGCGTGAAGACATCACCCTCATTAGCACGCATCATTTGGGAGCCTCATATTCTGGATTTAACATACCCAGAATATGGATCTGTTAAATGGTAAAATAAAGGATATCCAAGTGAACTTGTACTGGTATCAGCAAAGCATTATTACATAGAGAGGGATCACATAAGGTGTACCCTCTGCATGTAACTATTGGACTAACCAATAAAAATGTTTATGACTGCTTTCTTATACCGCTGAAGAAAAAACAGGGAAGACAAGAACAGCTATCCACAAAGGTATTTACAGTGTCTAGAAGGAAGAATTAGATTCTGCAGGAGGATTGCCCAGAAGTAATAATTTAAGATAGGATGTATATATGATGCAGTACAGCAGAATTTTAAGAAGCAAATATTGTTGTGAAAACATAATTTTGTGTAAAACTAACTGCCACATTCTGTAGTTTCAAGGAAACTAAATGTGTTTGTTTTTTTCACTTAACCAAAATTTTAAATGTCTATTCTTTGGTGAAACATGTTAAAAATGGTAATCAGAATTGTGTTCCATTACATTACTGAAGTAACAGATTTTATATTTCTTAGAGAAAAAGCCTGAAAATGATACAATTACTTCAGGAATGCATAACTAACTGAATTGAATATGCTGTATAATACTACTTTGCTAAAATTAGAACAAATCAAAACTTTTTTCTTTTTCTAGGTTTGTCGAGTTGCCTATGAAATCATGCAGACATTACATCCAGATGCATCTACCTTTTTCCACTCTTTAGATGATATCTATTATTTTGGCGGACAGAATGCCCACAACCAGATTGCTATTTATCCTCACCATCCCAGAACTGCTGATGATATTCCTATGGAACCTGGAGACATGATTGGTGTTGCTGGAAATCATTGGGATGGTTACTCCAAAGGCATCAACAGAAACTTAGGAAAAACAGGCTTATACCCCTCCTACAAAGTAAAAGAGAAAATTGAGACAGTCAAATACCCCACATATCCGGAGGCTGATAAATAAAGACAAGCAGGACAATTCACAGCAACTCTCACTCTGAGACTATTTCAAGAAACCATACTAACTGCTGGCTTTTGTGGGATACGGATTTGCATTTTAACATACAGTTAAAATCAAAGCCTTTTGTTGTTCAGACTGAATATAAAGCTGGGAACAATTGGATGGGCCATTGTTTGGACTTCTTTTGTTACATGCACTTGCACACATGCACACAGATACATATTCAACAGGGAATCTGTTGTTTTATACTATTTGTCTCTTTGAGGATATATCCCTCCCATGAGTCATATATGAGCTTTGGACTCAGTTCTTTGCCATTAATAGACTATAATATTTTTAACACTGCTGCATTGTGTAATTGAGCAACATGGGCATATTTTGTATGTGCAGAATTTAAAACATGGTGCCTCTCTTTGAAAGATCAGTGACATTTTAGAAGAGCCATGCCTTGTCTTGTTGCTGGACAAGCATCATGCTTGCCTTTAACTGATGTTGTTTTGATCATTGAACATGCTCCAACTAACAGATGGAAAAAAACAGGCTGGTCCTTTCTTTACAGGGGTTTTATTAGCAATTTCATTGATTAATCCATCTCATCATTAATAAAGAGTACATCCAAACATAAAATAATTGTCTGGTAGGAACATTTGTAAAACAATGCCATGAACTGATTCTTCAGTACTGTTTCTGGACATTGTCTTTGATAACAAAAAATAAATTTAAAAATTAATAGCTGGGGTTCTACAAGTAATTTAATTTTAATGTTAGAATCATGAGAACCATGTATCTTTGAAGATCACGTACTTCTTTACATGGAAAATTCTCTGCAATTAAGTTTGAAAATACATAATGGATAAAGTCCCCTTGCATGGTCATTTCAGTGTAATGATAATGGCTTACATTTTTGAGAGAAATTGCTTCAGCTTAAGAAATCACTGTAGACATTATCTGTTGTGTACTCAGTTGTGTAGCTCAGCACAGCAGATGATGTCTGTGGTGATCTCTTAGCTTGAGATTAGTTACTTGCAAAACATACTATTAGTGTTATTTATGCCAGCATAACTATGCAAGAGGATTTTGATCAATATTCTTTCCTGATTTTTTGTTAGACTAAGAGGCTAAGGCCTAGCAGGTTTATAATCCATAAAACAGAAAAAGTATAAGTGTTACACAAAACAAATTAATTATATTTCTGTACTGACATTTCTCCCCATTTCTTCACAATCATGCAGAGAGCATGTGAGAAATAGTGTTGATTTAAACCTTTCTATATTATAAGGCTGAGTACAATATTAATCATTTAGCTTGTTGAGTTCCATGGCAACTGTGCCTAGAATTTATAGTAGACTTGACCATTATTTGAAACAACAGAACTAAAGGGAAAGGACATTTTCTAGACTGGTTTTTATGCTACATTTTCTTCTGAAGATGTGAACTGATGCACTATCAAGTGTAGCAGAATATTTTCATTGCACAGAATGTATTGCCTTACATTTTTTATTGCTACAGGTTTCAGACTTCTCTATTCTACCTTCTGTAAAGTATATCATATATAAGTTAAAACAGGTGGGTATACACTCTAGGGATCTAGCTCCACAGACAAGAACTGTGAAGAAAAATGTCCTTTCTAGTGCACTCAGAAAATTCTGCACCTGTGAAGTAGCCCCAGATCTTGGCCAACAAATTCTGGTGAATGTATTACTCCTTTCTCATCAAGAAGATGGAAGTAAGGGAAATTGTTTTAAAACTGCTAGTTCATGCTTTCCTTTGTTTTTACACCTAACCCAGTCTTTTAGTTTTAATTCACAAGTTTCCACAGTGGATGTTACAGTTTATTCAATGTTCCCAGTTTTGTACTTTCATTATTTACTGCATTTTACACATTGAAGAAGGCAGACAACACATGTTTTCTTATTAAAAAGCAGCAGAATTTATATGCCAAACTAAAGAGAAGGAAAAATTAAAAGATTTTTTTTGCCTTTCCTTAGATGTTCAATAGGAACTCTGGTAGCTTAGTGGTTAAGACACTGAACTTGATGACAGGAAGATTGGCAGGTCAGCAATTCGAGACCTGAGTGCTGCACAACAGCATGAGCTTCCATCTCTATCCCAGCTTTTGCCAACCTAGCAGTTTGAAAGATAGAAATTGCAAGTAGATAAATAGGTAGTAATTCAATGGAAAGGTAAATAGTGTTACATGCACCCTGGTGTCTAGGCATGTCTGCCATATGCCCACAGAAACGTCTGCAGACACAGACAACACTGGCTCTTTAGCTATAAACAGATGAGCACTGAACCCTATTTATTATTATTTATTTATTAGTTCAAATTTATATTGCCGCCCACTCACCGTGGCGACCCTAGAGTTGGATATGACTGGCTTTCGAGCAAGGGCAACCAGATGTTCAAGCAGCGAGAACTACTTTTTTTTTACTATCACCCTTTTGAGTGTCAAGGGAGATACAAAGTTCTTGCTCTGTCACTTCTATTGCAGCCTCCTTTGACATTATTTGGTTTTCTTGTACTATATCTGTGATATTATCTCTCCACCTGCGTCTGGGTCTGCCTCATGCTCTGTCCTTATTCACTTTTTACATATGTTTTGTATGATAGGGAATTCAATGACATTCTCTCCAAGTGAGCAAACCACTTCATTTGTTGTCTCTGTGTGTAGTTTAAGATTGGTTCTATTCTAATTCTTTTCCTTATGATCTCATTTCTGATTTTATCCCATCTAGTCACTCCAGCAGCCTTCCTCAGACATCTCATTTCCATGCTCACCAAGTTTCATTTATCTTTTGTGTAAGGTTCCATGTTTGACACTGGGCATGAATATGATTGGTATGAAGTGTAACTTTGTGCTAGTCAGTATTGCTTTATGTTGTAAAAGCAGAGCTAAATTCTTTTTACTCACACTAATATCTCACTGCTGGTGTCCTAGACCAAGTGGCAAGAGTGTGTTTATCTCCATTCCACTGAAAACACCAACTCTCTGAATAGCTGGCAGAAAATAGAGTCTGATCATATAACCACCAGCTTTAGAATGTGGAGAAGTATAGGATTACTTTTTCTTTAAAATTGTGCTAGAAAACATGCAATTTCCTTCTGGTATTAAAAAGATCTCTCAAATGCATGTGGAGAGGGGGGAGAACGCAGGATTTGTACTGGCTATGTGACAATGTACCTTTTACAAATGTAACTGATTCAATAACAAAGCAAGCAGGTGCCAACATCCTAATCTAGTCTTGTCCAAATACTGTATTTTATTTATTTATTTTATTTTTAACACCAATGTAGGCACAGGACAACTATATCCATGTGAATTGAGATCTATTTGAGGAACTCAGTATAGGAGAGGTAGAAGACAGTAGAAAAAGCTTTGATGAGAGAAGAACCTGACATGTGGAAGAAGATGTGGTGTCAGTTCCAGAATCAGATGGACCTTTTTGGAAAGACAAATTCTGTGGGTCCATCCTTTTTGCTGCTTGTGCTTTCCTCTATGTCCTGGCCATACCACTAAGGTTCCATACAGGTAGGAAATCTGTGGCTTTCCATATGGTGTGGGTCTCCCAACTTCCATCGACTAGAGCCAGAATAGCCAATGGTCAGAAATTATAGTTCAGTGATATCCTGATGGTCACACACTAAAAACAAGAGCACACCAAGTGAAATCTGTTGTGTTATACCTTTTTGTTGCTTCTTTTTGTGCCAGCTCATTTGAGGCTAAAGGATAGCCATTGACAAAATGGTGTGGAACAATAGGATCATAGATGTAGACTTCAGTTGGTGCCTCAAAAATGCCTATCTTAGTCATTTTAGCTGGATCAAATACCCATCAAATTGTCACACTTCTGTGAAAAGTATTCTAATACAGTAATGCCTCAGATAACGTTTGCATCAGATAACACTAAAACCGCATAATGTTAAGCAATTGGAAAAAAATTTGCATCGCATAACGTTAAATCCTATGGGATGCATCGGATAACGTTTGTCAAAGCCTGTGCCAGTTACAATGTATTTCTATGGAGTTTTAACGTTATCTGATGCATCCCATAGGATTTTAACATTAACGTTAAAAATCGGATAACACTAAGACTTGTGGAACCAAGTTTTAGCTTTATCCAAGGTAATACAATAACTGCAGTATAACAAGTATTGATAATGATATCACAGTTTTTCTTGGTGGACCTGCATAGTTCACTAAAACTATGTAGCAGAGGACAGATTAAGGGCCAAACCTCAGGTACGTGGTTTTTGGATAATGGGCAGGTGAAGGAAGCTATAGTATGTCCATTCCTTCTTGAAGGGATGGGATCACAAGTACAGTAGAACCCCATATAACGAAATAACTCCATTACACGGAGCTCTTCTCTATGCGGTTCCACCACCCACCCACCCCGTTAAGCGGTTCCTTATGGGAGATACACAGCATAACGGCTGCGGGGGAAGGTTTGTTAACCGGGGTTCCCATTGAGCGGGTATACCCCGGTTACCAAAAATCCTGCATAACCGGGGGGGGGGGGGAATTTGTTATGCAGGGTATCGCCTTTGCATAAAGAATGCTTTGTTATGCAAATTTTTTGCTTTGCGATGCGTTCATTATGTGAGGTACCACTGTACATCACATTTGCTCCTTCATATCCCTTTTCATTTGCCCCTGGGTGAAGGATTTTTTGGAATAGTAGCTGTGTTAGTCTGTTTCAAGCATTCAGAGAATAAACAAAACAAAAAACAGCACTTTGAATACTAAGTGTTAAATTTTAATGTTAGTGTTCCTAGATCAAGCCCACTTTGACAGACATTAAAATTTAACAGTCTTCAAAGTGCTACAACTTTTTTTGTTTTATTTTGTTTTTATTCTCTGATATGGGTGAAGGATGTCGCACAAAGTCCTCTCACACACTGGCACTCAAAAGGATCATAGAAGGTATCAAGTTTGACCTCTGCCATGAGCTAACAAACTTCCACTCCCAGTATGAATTAAAGTTAAAATTAAAAAAAACCCCAAGAAATCCATCTAGGATAAAGCAAGGTACCTCATGGGCATTAGTAGGGAAGTGTATAACTTCCCTATGTGCAAGAGTGCTGGAGACAAAAATGATGACAGCCGTATGATTCGCTATCAATTGTCAATGAAAAGAGATCAAAGAATAAATTATTTCCTCAAAGAAAAGGGAGTAAACTAAAGGCAGAGAGCAATGAAAGTTATATAAGATGTCTCAGCCCACCTGGCTACATATTAGTATAAGCACTGCCTCCCCCCACCCAATTATTTAAATACAGTACTGGTGCATTTTACCAAAAACAGTTTACCTCAGGGATTCTCTACCTGTGACCCATGGGCCACATGTGGCCCATGACACCATTTCATGTGGCCCACCACCACCTCCACCACACCAGGAAGTACCATGTGGTGGAGGAAAGGCAAAATGGCTATCCAGCCCCCAAAGCTGTCTGACGGAGCATGTCCCAGTTCCCAGCTTAAAAAGCTTGAGAACTGGTTAACCTCATACACATATTGTTTTTTAAAAAAATGTGTAGCCTAAAGCTGACACGCATAGGATGATTTGGGGATAAAATGTGGACTGTGAAGAGAGGCAGTGAAATTAATTTACTGGGGAAGGCCCACCACTCTATGATAAAAGCAGTTCTACCCCATATATTTTACTATCTGAGACAAAAGCTGCATGGCTTCCCTTCCATCTATTTGGCAGTTTACTCCTATTTCTGGTTACAGTTCAGCATCTCCCACTGCACCTGAAGGTACTAAGCTAGCTTAAGAGACACAAAGCAGAAATCAGCTCTGCTCCTCAGAAGGAGGAAACAACCAGAGGGCTGCCATTCCTGTCTCTTCCCAAACCAGCCAGCTCTGGCTACCCTAGGCAATGTGTCAAACCTAGTGGAGTGTGTATATTTTTCATTCAGTCTCAGGCATCACCAGCTGTAACAGTCAGGTGGCAAATTATGTGAAAACCTGACCAAGACCCAACCAGAGTAGAAGTTGGCAATCCTGGACCAAATTAACCTATGCTCTTGCTTAGTATAGGCCAGGGGTCAGCAATCCTGGTTCTCCAAAAGCTGAAGTCAGTATGCCTGCTGATCAGGGCTTCTGGGAATTGAAGTCCAAGAATAGCTGGAGAGCAAAGTTTGTTATAGGCCACTTCATCTTCTGGTATGTAGAGAGTATGTTTTCCTTAAACAGGGAATAGCATTACAACCAGGCAAAAGACAAATCACATTTGTCTCTTGATTTTTTTAATGATTTATGATGAAACAATGCCTTTTGAAAAACCACTTTAGAACTGACTGTTTTCAAGACTTAAACAAGTTTTAAATATCATCTTGCTCCCCTTCTGCTCATAAAGATTATTATATTCCTCTGGATTTTAATTTGCAAATAATTTAAAACTAGTAAAATCTCCTAACTTTAGATGGAAAAATAAGCTCTCACAGGCAAGATTAAGTTTAATTTGTTTATGCTTATTATACAGTTTTCATTTCAAGCACAATTTTTCAAAAAGATAAAAATGCTGTACACAGATCTTTATGAAATATAGATGCTTTTTCTGGGGTTTACGTGTTTCTGATGTTGATTCAGTTCTTAACATTTACTCTGCATTATACAAACCACTTATGGTCCACACAGCTTCATAAATTCACGGAGACAATGAGGATGCTTTCTGACTCACTGCTTTTGTGCATTTTAAACCATACATTTTAATAAGGTTTAACATAATGTGGCTACCATTTCACAAATTTAGATCTCTGTGTTTTTTTAATGTGAGTGGACTGCTAACTTAGTATGACCTCAAGAAAGTGAACTTTTCAAAACATGATGGCTAAATTTGAATTAATCAAATCCAGGTAGTATGGAACAAATTATGAAGAAGGATACAGTACTTGTATAAAATCATCCTGCCTTCTAGAGTGGTTCCATTTTTGCTTATCACCAGTTGTTCAGTAATATCAGTTTTAGGTGACAAAACTTAGTATGAATGCAAGAATAATTCATTTTGGGTTACAAGTGTCTAGCTTGATTTTCTATAGCGGCCTATGCCCAAAGGGGCTCACAATAACCACCAACCTGTCTATTGCATTAACGTTTGAAAAAGAAAGTGGGAGGCATTTCATAAAACATGTTGGGCAAAACAATAACTCTGTCAGAGCCCACATTTGGGCAATATGTAGGGCTAAATCTGGCAGTGACCCAGGGCAAGAGCTCTATATGTGCAAAATTTTCTCTTCTCTCTACTCCTAGGGTTATAAGTCATTACAAGGCAGGTAATTCTCAATTTACAACTTGTATTTAGCCAATCACTGCCTCCTTATCTTGAGCCCATGTATCGTCGCCATCATCATCCCCTTCATGGAACAATACCTTGATGTGGAGGGGCTTGCTTGTTTGCAAGAACCAGATTAAATCTGTTCTATAACCCACTGAATATGGTGAGAAGACAGAATTCTAATCCCATGATGGCTCGGTCATTGCCTGGATTGACAAGGATTGTGATGGATGCTGTAACTCCTGGGCATCCATTGCAAAATGGGCTATAGGGCTCAATTCCTTCTGATAGGCAACCAGGACATGGTGCTGATGAGTGACTCAAAGACAAAAACTCCTGAAGAATCTGGATGAGGGAAGAAATCTATTGGAATATGGAAGCCTGTAATCAATGTGAGCCATTAAAATGTGGATTTCAAAAATATATGCACCAAATTTGGAAAGAAAATCACCCAGATTTGGAAACTGGTGAGCAAAGAAACATTAACTCATACAAATCAGCTAATGTATGTAGCAGTTTATGTTACCCTTTTAAAAAAATCATGTCAGAAGCACACAAAGGTGCTTTCTGGGTTGAAAGGACTTTTTGTTGGAGGAACTCCACTCAGGGGACATCCAAATGAGACTTTTCATGTCCCCAAGATCTTTCCCCACCAAATTGGTCCCAATTTATCTACTTGCAATATCTTGAATTTGAACTGCTAGGTTGACAGGAGCTGGGACAGAGATGGGCGCTCACTCTGTCACCAGTGGTGGGATTCAGCACGTTTGCCTCAGTTCACCAGAACCAGTAGCAGAAATTCTGGCTGACCCCACCCATCCAAGTTTTGAAATAAAGTAGTCCTAATTCGGGTGCAACACAGGGTGTTACTACTGAAGAACTGGGTCTGAAAGTCCAAAATAATCAAGGGATTAAGAAAGAAAGAAAATGGAAAATCTGCTTGGAATTTGAAAATATTTTTAAAAATTGATTGGATTTGAGTAATCTGAAGAATATGAGACAAGGAATTCTAAAAGATAGGAAATCAAAAGCAATCTGATAACTGATAAAAAGGTATGACTTGACCAACAAAGGAATTGCCATTATAATTGAAGAGTTGAAACAAAGAGTTGTGGCCATTGCAGAAAAGATTAAGCAATATTCTTCTTTCATGTCCTGATTTGGCTTTGTCATTGGCCAAATTTAAATCCTCATTGGTGTATGTGTCTGCCAGTAATCCGTAGACCAGTTAATGAACCAGATTCTGTATCTTTCCACATTCACAGCATGTGGTGTTACCCGTCAGCAACCTCCACTTGAGCATGTTGGTCTTGTGTTTAAGGACTCCAACCCTCAGGGTCCTCCAAGTGACGGGGGGTGGGGGGATGAGTTCCTTAGCCATATCCTCCTTTAATGTTGTTCCTTGCCCAGTGAGCAACTTCCTCCAACTTCTAATTTGGGTTTGCTCTTGTGTACCCTCAAGAATGTTTGTTCGTGCCATAAAACTTTCTGGATCTGAGCTGGCAGACCTGAGGCTCATATCTGTTCAGAGGATGTTGAGGGTCATTCTCTTACTTAGTTCTTTCAGCATCAGCTGTTACTTCTCCCCTGATTTTTGGTGGAGCAATACCAACAAGAGGATATATTTTCTCAACTGGTGTGGATATGAGGCATCCTGTCACTACATGCATGGCTTCATTAACAGCAATATCAACTTGTTTTGCGTGTGTGGATATGCTCAATACTGGAGCAGCATTCTCTGCTGTGGAGATGCTCAGGGCCAAAGCTGATGTATACAACATGGATGGTTGAGTTTCCCACTTGTAGTTCCTGAGTTTCTTGATGATGTTGTTCCTTATACTAAGCAATATGATAACTGAGTAATGGAGTTTCAGCAAAACTCACAGTTTTGAGTTAACCAACATTATTTTACAAGACCCTTTAAATGGCCATGGAGGCAGGCAAGTGAAAAGCCTAACAGAGAAAGTACTCTGAAGTTTTGGAGAAGCTTGTGGGAAAACAATAAGAAGCATAAAGAAAATGCAATATGCAGGTTGAAAATCTAGCAAAAACATCCAAAATGGAAGATTTTCAGATAAAAAAAGAAATTGTACAAGAACAGGAAAAGAAGATCAAAAACTGGAGCACCCCTGGTTTAGATGAACTCCATGGATTCTGGTTAAAATTGGTAACAAACCTACATGTAAGATTGGCAAACCAGATGAATCAGGTTTTGGAAACACCAGAAGGTGAAAAATGGTTAGCAACTGGGAGGACACCTCTAACTCAGAAGGATAAAGAAAAGGGAAATGAGTCTGGAAACCGCAGACCAATAACTTGTCTTCCAACAATGTACAAATGCTCACAGGCATAATTGCAAACAAGAAAAACATTTGAAATCAACTATTTGTTGGACTTCGGTGTCCAAAAAGGTTTAGATGCCAGAAGAAAAAGCAAACCAACCTGCCACAAAAATGCTCAAAAGAACAAGGTAAAGGGAAGTGTAGACAGGCTCTTAGACACAAATCCCAGTAAATCCAGCACTTTTTTGTCACTGGGAGGACAGTTTTGGTATGGAACTCTATGTAACTAGTTCTACAGCCAGTTCTATGTACATTGTCTCTACAACTATAACGCAAGTAATAATACCATATACTGTATATAGCCTTGTGAAATATCTTGGGCAATTTGTGAATACCTGGAAGTGAGTAAACAGGAAAGCAACAGGCAGATCTAGGAACTTCTTAAGCAAAACTGTTGAAATTTTCCCAGAATTTGCCATGTAAATAGTTGCTGCAGTGACTCATGCCTCCCAAATGATGCCTAAAACAAAATAATATTTGTACATATCCACTTATCAAGATAGTATTTCAGTTCATAACAGGGAGCCATTCATATTACAAACATACATCAGCAAAATAATGTCTCAAAGGGCAATTTGAAGTGTAAACTTGTAGTTTACAAAGAACCTGAATAGTTGATTGCATTCAGCAGGGGTTAGCAATTGGTGACTCACATTTGAATAAACTAGACATTACTCTGTTTTTAGAGGAGTGACTGTATCATATGAAGCACACAAATGAATAATTTTCAACTTCATGTAGACAACATTATCCTTCAAAAACGTGTGCAAGAATCTAAGATTCCCTCTCCCCCGAATTTGATGCAAGTATGTTTTGCAGACTAGTGAATTAGATTTACAACCTTTTAGTAAGTAGAATAAATACCATCCACATTTTATTATTTCAACGTTGTTTATTTTAGATTTTTATTGCTTAGTACTAAAATTTTAAGATTTTATGCAAAAAAGTGTTATGTGATTGATTCACACTTTGAGAAAAGAGCAAATCATCTGGCATGAATAAACTGTGTAGAATGTTGTAGCTGGAATATTGGAAGTGACTTGTTTCTCTGAGCATGTCATTCCAATACTATTTGATTTGCCCTGAACTTTGTTTTTGAGCCCAGTTCATGGTGTCTGTGAGTACTTCTACATTTCTAAATATTTAGGAGCTGTTTCAAGGACTACCCTTTCAGCCTCCTTAATATCACATTTCCTCCAGAGGCACGATAGATGATAATGTTTGCTGGGACTTTCTTCAGTTTGTAGCACGAAGATTATGAATGTCTTTCCAAAAATATCTTTTCTGCCCCCTTTGTGAGGTTTATTGGATTCTCCTCATCTGAGCCTGCCTTCAACCAGTAGTCCCTGATTTCAATTTAGTAATGGCATAGTGGTTAAGATGCTGAGTTTGATGACTGGAAGATCAGCATGTCAGCAGTGTGAGACCCAAGTCCCAACCTAGCAGCCTGAAAGCAAGAAATTGCAAGTACAGTGGTACCTCGCTTAAAGAGCATAATGCGTTCCACTGGATTGGTCTTTAAGCAAAACACCATTGTAAGTGACCAATTGTGACTTCGGGGGGGGGGGGGGATTGTGAACCACAATTTAGTTGTTAAGTGAGTTTTTGGTTGGTTTTAGTTGTTAAGCGAGACAACCATTCAGAGAAAATTCTGTTCTTTAACCGAGTTAGTCTCTAAATGAGGTGCTCTTTATGCGAGGTTTTACTGTAGATAAATAGCTTTGGTGAGGAAAGGTAACAGTGTTCCATACACCCCAGTGTCTAGTCATGCCTGAGACATGAGCATGGAAATGTCTGCAGATGCAGACAATGGTTGTAGACGCAGACTCTTTGGCTGTAAGCAGAGATGAGCACTGCTTCCTAGAGTCAGACACAACTGGCTTTGCAAAAAGGGAGATCTTTACCTAAGGAGGATGATACTAGACTGATGTTGATTTCTGCTCTTAAATTCTGGGCACTGAAGATCATATCACCACTATTTAATATTTCATGTACTTGTTCACTACAACTACGTATTTGCTTACTGTAGAGTTCAGCCAGATCCGGTTCATAGAGTTTATATGAGGACAAAAAGAGGAAGAGGAAAGCCATTTACACCCCCTTGCTCTCACTGGAAGAAAAGCGGGATGGTGATGTAGCTAATAAATCATTAATATCCTGCCTTGAGGGCCTATTCTTTGGAGCAGAAAGGAACTTATATATATTCATATAAATCAATATAAATAAAGAAATAGGTTAAGAAGAGATTAAATATCTTCACAAGGGATGCTGTGGAACAGCAAGTGCCTACACTGACTTCTTAACTGTTGCAATTTGCTGTTGGGATTTACACCAATCATGTTATTAAAGCAGGCATTACCAACAGGATTTTGGCCTGTTTTACATAAGCTTTCCTACCCCACCAATTTGTTATTGTTAATTCCTCTGATGGTAGGGCTTTCAAGGAAAGACAGACCGAGTTCTAAGACCAGAGTACTCGCAAGGCAAATGAAAAAGTCTAGATAGATATGTGAAGCATTGAATGCTTCCTGGATAGAGAGTGGATAAGTACTTCCATAACACCTGCTGAACAAGAGGAAACCAGAGTGTTTGGA
Source organism: Furcifer pardalis (assembly GCA_030440675.1). Taxonomy (NCBI): domain Eukaryota; kingdom Metazoa; phylum Chordata; class Lepidosauria; order Squamata; family Chamaeleonidae; genus Furcifer; species Furcifer pardalis. Next base: position 60,008,859 of record CP126894.1, on the reverse strand, counting down.
CAAGGATGTTGAGACAACACTCCGTCTTTTCAACTTGGTAGTTGGCATTTCTTGCCAGCATTAATGAATAAGGAACAAGGGCAAAGGGGAGTCAGGCAGATGCCTCCTTTCAGTGAAGACTCTTGATGGCAGCAGCTAGATGGGTTAAAGGACACTGGATCCAATCATCCCAATGTCTCACATGTTTAATGTCAGGAAGATCTGAAGATTTATTCTTGCACAATTTTTTAAACATAAAAATGTACATGATCTGTGCATCCTTACAGAGGTATAGATTGGAATGCCATAGCTATATGGATTCCACACAGTGATGGGATGTCCCCGGTTCCAGACGGTTCCCTGGAACCGGTAGGACCAATCCCGGAGGGTTCTCCGGGAGGGTAGACAACTTTTGAGGCGTCCGGTTCTGGACGCCTCACCGAAAGAATTTTTTTTTAAAAAAAATCGGAGCTAAAATGGCTCCAATTGACTGTGCATGCGCAGAAACTCAATCTGACGCATTCCGGATGCATCAGATTGAGTTTCTGCGCATGCGCAGTCAATTGGAGCCATTTTAGCTCCAATTAAAAAAAATTGTTTTAGAGCTTTCAGGACGGCGGCGGCGGCACCAGCCCTCTGAGGAGGGCACCTCCCCCATGGCACGTTGAGGGCTGCCTGGGCCGTCTGCTGCCGACAAGCCCCATGCCCTGGGGATGCCCGGCGCGGCGCACCGCTGCTGCCTCCTCCTCCACCAGGCGCCTGTGGGCTGGGTGCCTGCAGCCACCGCCCCCCGCCCCCGGAGCTGCCGCTGCCTGCATCCCTGTGGCCTCCTCCTTGGGCCGGTCCCTTTTTAGCCCGGCTGCGGCGCCTGGCGGAGGAGGAAGCTGCAGGCTGCGGCGGTGCGGCATGGGGACGGCCCAGGGAGGCTCGGCAGCCGCGGCTGGAGCCACCGCCAGAGCCACTGCTGCCCGCCGCCCCTGGCCATGGCCGGAGCCGGGCTAAAAAGGTACCGGCCTGAGGAGGACGCCACAGGGGTGCAGGCGGCGGCGGCTGTGGACGCAGTCGGGGTGCCGGGTCCCAAGAAAGGTAAGCGAGGGGTTTTTATTTGGGGTGGGTGGGTAATTTATTTGTGTTTTGGGTGGGTGGTTGTTTTTATTTTATTTTATTTATTTATTTATTTATTTATTTGTGTCTGGGTGGGTGGGCTGAGAGGGAGGGGCGTGTGTGTGTATGTTTATTTTTATTTATTTTTATTTTTGGCCCTGCCCACAACGTCATGACATCGGCTTCGGCCATGACGTCATGACGTCATGACATTGGCCACGCCCATGACGTCCGCGACGTCATGGCGTGGTAGTAGAATTTTTGTCATCCCATCACTGATTCCACATCTTTCTAAATGTTGGGATGTAGTTCTCAGCTCCATGAAAAAAAATACAGTAAAACCCGAGTTACGGAATTAGTCCATTCCAGGACTTTTTCCCATAACTCAGTTTTCCGTAAGTCAAAGCACATTTTCCCATAGAAATGCATTGAAAAATTAAAAAACTGTCCCGACCAGACCTAAAATAATTTTTAAAAATCCAACACCACCACCCAAAAAAATGCCAGACTTGATCCTCTCCCACACCTCCTTCTATCCCACCAGCTGGTGAGGGGTTGGGTGGAGAAAAGGGGGTGTTCTTAGATGAGTACCCTTTTGTATCCCACACCTCGATCAATTGATCTCCACCACTGGGGGTTGGCTGGGGTGGAGAAGGGGGTCTGGAGGTGTGGGAGAGAAAGGGAAACCCCCTAAGAAACCTCCCTGCTTTCCCCTCCAGCTGACTCCCAACAGTGGAGATCGATCAGTCTAGGTGCAGAGGAGGTGCAAACAGTAAATGGAAAAATGAACATGAAGTGATCTCTCTACCTTTATTCCACTTCGGAACCATTACTTCAGCAGCCAAGGCCATTAGTCCTCAGGATTGTCAGGTTAGTTAACCACTGCCTGATACTTGGCGCTGAGTTTCTGGCAGTATGGTCTACTCTTTTACCATAGCAGGATAACCTGTTCAGACTTGCATATAGAAAAAAATCCACATACAAATAGAATTTCTGGCTAAAAAAAATTGACATACAAATTTTTAATAGGAAAATTTTGACATACAAAAAATATGGTTGAATTTTTTGGAATAGTAGCCGTGTTAATCTGTGATTCAGGCATATCAGAAAACAAAATAAAATAAAAAACACTGCAGCGCTTTAAAGACTAACTGCTATATTTTTATTGTTAGCTTTTGTGGATCAAGTCTAGTGGCCTCTTATGGTAATGCACCATGTTTCGACACATTTTTTGACATACAAATAACCTTGTGGAACAGAAAAAAAAGCATATGTAGAGGTTTTACTGTAACTAATAATAACCCAAGAGACAAAACCAGATGGCGTCAGAAAATCTGACAACCATATTGTTATTATTTAGTTTTTTTCTTGTCTGATATATCTGTACAAACTAACATGGCTACCACTTTGAAAAGAAATTTCAGTGCAGTTGATATTATTTCCCAGACTTCTGACTCCCACCCACAGACTATGAGAAACCACTGCTCTGGTCTGTGAATTGCCAAGGGTCAGGATGCCTCTATGCTGTTTCCATGAGGTAGTGCCTGAAAGAAGGGAACTCCTTGCCTATGGCATGATTCTCTCAGGGTCAATAGCCCTGGTGACCTGCTTCCAAGCAGCTAGTCCTGTTTTTAGAGATGGTGCTCATTGTACAATGAAGGCAGTTGCATCTAACTTGTCAATCAACTTCTGGCTGTCTTGCTGAAGCCAGAAGAGCAAGCAATTTCACTGGAAATCAATCTGTATAGGAAATGAGGCCAGATGTTTCAGATCAGACCTCTCTTTCCATTATGGTCCTGTCTATTTTATCCACTGTCTTTCATCCTGCCCTAACAAAACTGACAATGGTTCTGTTAATCTGCCACAGAAGAAAAGAATTAAGCTACACGGTCCTGGTAAACCAACCTTCTTAATGAATGGAGAGTTTCATTCCAGGAGCACAGTTAACAAACACAAACATCATCTATGCTAATCAGGCTTTACTGTCTTTCAATTCACTTCTGCAACAGGTGGCATTTAGCATGCATTTAGCAGGATTATAGCTGAGACAGAGGCTCCAACTCAGAAAGAGCCTGATGACTTTAGCAAGACTGCCTCTAACTCTGTCCCCACTTACCTAGAGTGAACTCACTGGAATTTACTTGTGAGCACACATATATATGATTCTGTGATTAACTAGGTTTTAGGGGACAGAGCTTTAAAAGCAGCATTTCCCAAGTTCTGCTACAGCCTTGATTTTCTGAAACCTGTAGTTTTAAGAGGCCCAGCTAAATGGGTCACTGGCACTGCAGTTTCTTACATGGGAGTGTAACCTAACTAATAAAGGACATTCTTTGGGAGAACATAAGTAGGCTAACAAGGAAGCTGGGGAACAATTGCTCCAACGTACCACAGACAGTAGCATCAGAGTGTCAAAATCTGCTTTTTCAGCCTTGGCACTGGAAATGTATAGCTTCATTATGCAGATCATCAGATGAGGAGAGGGACGGAAAAGTCCTGAGTTTTAAGGTTGTGCCATTTTGCAGGAAAGTTCTCTCCTGCTTCCCAGCTGCCCTGTGCACCTGGGCTGTCCATTTGCATTTCCTGAAGGGTTTCTAGAGAACGTCTTTCCAGCTTACGTTTTATTATTGGTGCATAAATTATCCCTCCAGCTTGCTTAGGCTGCCTAAAAACTGATGATATGGAACCTGAAAATTACATCTGAGAATAGTCTACCCTCACTACCTAACAGTCTGAGATCTCTTTGAAGACCGTGAGGTTGACCAAGCGGCTCCCTTTTTAATATTGTTAACGTTTTTAACTGCTTTGGCAAAGACTGCAACTTCATATTTCCTTTCCTGGGAACACAGAGGGATTTATTTCTGAACAAACTTGCAATAGACTGTATTTTAAATTTATTTTCTCTTCCTTGCTAGCAATGGAGGGGGTTTTTTTTGGTCTGTAGTTAATTTATTAATTCTACTCATTATAATAATTGCTGTTAGCATCAAAAATACTTCTTTGAACTACAACTCCCAGAATTCCCCAGCCAGCATGGCCAGTGGGAGTTATGGTCTAAGAAAGTAATTTTTCCAAAGCTGATTTTTATGCTGCTGTGAACCACATTATGTGTGCAGAGGCCCATATGCACACATTTGCAATGCCCTGACCCACAATGGCTTCTCCCATGCAACCCTCTATTAAACCATGAACACAGAGCCACAAAAGTCTGTGAGCATAGATTATATACCTGTACAGGGTGGCCCATAAATCCCTACCCGTCCATATGTATTATAATTTTCTTCCTTTTTTAGAGAAATGAGGCTGATTTAAGCCCATTTACACTTGGAAGAGCATATTGTGACAAGTACATGGGTACATGAGCGCAAGAATACTGGTGACACCCTGGATTCAGTAAGTGGCAAATTTAGAGAAAGATTCAATAGAGACTTGCAAGCCACCCTGCAGATTGGAGAAAGCTGTGCAATCTTTGTCTTGGATTTGGTACCAGGCCTTTGTTGCTACTTTGAATGTATGGAGAACACTTGAAGAAGCATTGGCCAACATAGATTCTAGGCTACTAAGATTGTACAAGGAAATTGCAAAGGTATGGCTTGTGCACGTGTCCACCTTTCTGTTCTTTCCTTGAATTTCTACAGCAAGCTAGGGGAAGGCTTGCCCCTCTAGCTATTATGGATTACAACTCCCATTAGTGCCCACCCCCTGCATAATCAATGGTAAGGGATTTTGGACAATGCAATTCAAAATGTTTGGATAGTATTTTGTATTCAGTTTAACAAAAAATGGATGAGAAACAGCCAGTGTACTCAGGGTTCCATCACCAAAAAAGAGAATGAGATTGAAGAAGTAGCTGATTATGTCTACCTCGGTCAGCAAATCCAACCAGATAACATACCATGTAGTGAGTGGATAAGAAGAAACAAAGCAGCTTGGATTGCCTTTAACATAAATCTAACAGTGCTAACAGATGACAGACTGCCGATGAATATCAGGGCAAAATAGTTACCAGCAATGTTGTATGCATCCAAAACGTGGGCAATAAAAAAAAATCAGAGGAATTAAAATTGGCGGTAACCCAAAGAGCAATGGAAAGATGGATGTGCAGAGTAACAATCAGGGATAAGGTCAGCAATAAGGAATTACACCAAAGAACTGGACTGTGTGATGTGGTTGATGAATAATATGTGGCAAAAAGAAGTTGGGCAGGCCATATCACCCATCTAAAAGATAATAGAAGGGCCTGTAGGCTAACAGAATGGATACCAAGGGACCACATTAGGCAGACCCCCCAAACGATGGGATGAGCTGATGCTAAAGCTGTTTGGCCAGAGATGGAAACAGAAGGCAAAGGATAGAATATTTTGGAGTTCAGTGGATTTGCACTTAAAGTGATGAGAAATTGATATTGGATATTGGGAAACATTTGGACAGCCACAGGTTCCTCATTTCTGTTCCATAGCCAGGATGAGGTGCAGCCCTATCCTATGTGTGTTTGGTCACACGGACATCCCATTGTGTTCCATGGGACTTAATTTGGGCTGAGTGTGCATAGCAATAAAACTTTAAACTCCTTGTTTCTGTTTTATACAGGCAAACCTCGCATAAAGAGTGCCTCACTTAAAGAGTAACTCACTTAAAGAGCAGAATTTTCTCTGAATGTTCACTTCGCTTAACAAATAAAACCAACCAAAAACTCACTTAACAAATAAATTGGGGTTTGCAATCTCCTCCCCCCCCCCCCCACAATTGGTCACTTACAATGGTGTTTCGCTTAAAGAGCAATCCTGTGGAACGTATTATGCTCTTTAAGCGAGGCACAACTGTATTTGTTCATTCAGAAGGATATTCAATGACCTAACCATGTCACAAGAAGCAACTGCAATGCACATGGAGAGAGCTGGGCATTTTACAATAAACACCCGATGAGTTTCATCTTTCATCTTCCTCCTACTTTTCTGGCTGCTCTGTAGTAGAGTTAGAGACCAGAAACAATAATTACTACAAGAGGAAACAGCATGGGGCTGATGTCCAGCAGGATTTTTTTCCTGATGTTCATGTATCCCCTCTGTGCCCATGAGAAATGATAAGCTTACCTACAGAGAAAACCAAAAGAATAGCACACCAAGGAAAGAGATTAGATTTGGCCTGTTATAAAGAAGAGTTTCTCTTGAAGTAGAGATCAGAAGGGGTTTTCTCCTCCCCTCTCCAACTTTTTTTTTGTTTAAAAAGATGCATGTTTTTTCATGCCATATTTGTTCCAGATTTTGTTGCTAAATTTTCACGGTCTCTTGATTTAAAATGTCAATTTTTTTTGCTTTGGGGATTGGCTCCCTACTTGTCCTGTTGTCTTATTTCTGAAAACATTCATCTCCCTCTGCATGGTCCAAGTGAGTAAAATACTCTATAAGGATTCCCTATGAGTGAGCTTTGATGGCACATAACAGTGTAATAGAATTTTGCTATTCTGTTACCATGGAAAAGAATGAATGTAACTCATTTGTCATCAATTACTGCCAACTCATGCCCAGTCATGCCCTCTTATATATCAGATATTGGGAAACACTTGCAAAAGTACTTGCTTTCATTGAAATGATATCAATATGTCAAGACAGTTTGTTGAGAAATCTCTATAACCGTTCCAACTATCTATAATTTGTGCAAAATAACTCTTCATAAAATTGCTGTGTTTTCCATTAGTGATGGACAATCACACATACAGGCTGGTTGATCAAAAAAGTGCAAGAACCAATATGATGCTCCTCATTTTTCAAAATCCATGCAACAAGGTAACAGCTATCATGATTTTATGGTATCTACTCAATTTGCAGAAACATTCTTGAAACCCAGGAAATCTTGTAGCTAAGAAGTTTTTTATTTTTTATTTTATTTCATTTGTACCCCGCCCTCCTCCGAAGACTCCAAAGACTCAGGGCGGCTTTACAACTATAAACAATTAAAACACATACATAAAAATTAAAGTTAAAACACCAAGGAGAGAGGTGGGATATTTAAATGAGCCAGGCGACCAAGTAGGCATCTGGCCCATTCCCCACACATGTCCCGCCAGCATAGTGCCTTCTTGCATAAGAATGAGACAAGCAAAGATATCTATGTCTATGTCTATGTCTAATGATATATTCACTTCAGTAGTCCTCCCAAAAGCAAGGACCTTTCTCAAGCTCTAGATCAGGAGTTCTCAACCTTTTAAAGCCAGGGGCCAGGTAATGGTCCCTCAGACAACTTCAGGGACCAGATGGCCGTTTTGCCCTCCACCACATGGCACTTTGTGGTGTGGTGGAGGTGGTGGGGACCACATTAAATGGTGTCATGGGCTGCATGTGGCCCAGGGGATGCAGGTTGAGAATCCCTGCTCTAGATTAGCCTTTTGAACCCATGAAGGCTTGTGACATTTTCCAGTTGAAAATAAATATGTTCTTTTGTGCCTTCTAGAAATGTCTAGTTCATGGCAGCACCATAAGGGTTTGGGAGATATGTGCAGGATTCAAATAGTGTTTTGCCATATTCCCCAATGAATTTCCACGGTTGAGAAAGATTTGAATTCATGTTTACTGAGTCCTAGCCTGCCAGTAGTCTAATATACCACACTAGTTCTTTTAAAAAGAGGGGGGGGGGGAATATAGCTGATTTGCATTAAAATGCAGTAGTAGCTTTCTATAAGTGAGATGCTGGGCAAGAAATGTGCACAAGTTTTACTGATATACCCGCTGATATACCCAATTTGAGAACATTGAAAGACTGAATTGGGACATAAGGGAAAACACCTTAAAATCAATAATTTTCTAAAAGAGTAGCTTTTTAATAAAAATCAATTAATTTATATATATAATCCAAATTAATATCAATTTAATATCAATTTAATACTTTAATTAGGTTCTAAATAATTTTAATTTACCTTTAATAATTAGTAATTGTCCATTTCTGAAGTGATCCAAAGCAAAGTGAGGAAGCCTGAAGTCATTCTAAAACTGAAGCACTTCTCTCTGAAGTAACAAATATTGCTTTGACACTTTGTGGGTTAAAAAAAAACCCTGAGCTTTTTTGTTGTTATTATTGTTAAAAAAAAACTCACTGCTAAGAAGAGAAGAAACAACTGGGAATTTTGCCTGCACACTGGAGGTTAAGAAGTAGTTGATGGTGCTGAGTTCCTCTCCCCATCCCAGGTTAGATCCAAATTTTACTCCATTTTCATCTCCCCCCACCCTGAACGTACAAAAATACACACAGGTACTTGGTAATATTTGGAAACAAATCCAAATGGGCAGGCTGCAGATCAGTTTAAAGGAAATTGATTGTGATAAGGCAAATAATAAAACAAATAATTCAAGATGAATTGAAACACATGGTATTTGTACAGCCCTGTTGTATCTTTTAAAGCCCTGAAGAAAGACATAGAAATGGGACTTCTTCATAAGCAATTTGCTTTTTTAAAAAATGGCATGTTAATAAAAGAAGAAATATTTGGGAGACTTGAGAGACAAGCTGCAGTCTCTTGCAATGGAGCGGTGCAATTGAAATAGCATTTTATTCATGCCTTGTTCATGTAGCAGTTGTTTCATTCAATTTTTGGCAGGTGGTCTCTGAACTACACATGCTCAGTGCCATCAGGCCTTGATGCTTCAGAGATTATAACAAGATAAAGATTGCTACTTTTAATTACTAGCATATTGGGAAGCATGACAGGAGAATTCTTCTAGGTCCCCTTCCTTCCCTTTTGTTCCACTCCAATACTGCCACATAATTCAATTAACCTATTTTTGTGGGGTTTTCTCTCTTTCTCATTTTTGAAACAAATGAAATCCATGAGAGACTAAAAGCTGAAGGTGAAATAACTTTTTGCTGGATTTTCATCAGGCTTAATTTACTTAAGCATCATTATGGTGGCCCATGACTTGAGCAGGGGTGTATGTCCAAAAGTAAAGCTAACAACTCCTATTACATGGGGTATATGTAAGTAATTGACTTGGGTGTTTGTGAAATGCTTCATACAGGTAGTGTGGATAACCCAGAATCCACTCAAGTAGATGATGATGAGTGCTTGACTGTGGCTCACAAATACTGCAATCTTCACGAAAGTCGCTTTCTGTGTACCCCTTTGTGAAGATCATATGTTGCTTAATACTATTTCAATACTATTTTGTACTGCAGAATGAAATCACCAAAAGGTGACTTCCTTTTGGCAGTTTCACGTCTGGCCTAGACACAGAAAGTGGATAAGAGTACTATTTTGTGTAAGTATTTTTAAAAATAAAATTTTATATAAACCACTCTGAGAGCTCTAGTGACTAGATTAGAGGTGGCCAACTTTGGTGTCCCAGCTGTTCTTGGACTTCAATTCCCAGAAGCCCTGATCAGCATGTGTGCTGACTTGGACTTCTGGTAACTGAAGTCCAAGAACAGCTGGAGCACTAAGGTTGGCCACCCCTGGACTAGATAGTTGGGGGAAATGCTTCAGACAAACAAATGAATAAAAAAGTGATTGTGGAAATGAATGCAAATTAAGTTAAATAGCTTGAGACCAAGCGACGTAGAGGGCCTTTTGCTCTTACATAAACCTATGGAGCCATTGAAACCTGTGGGACTATTTTGTACTGTATGTATTACATATCCTCATTGAATGGAGCCAGGGTTTTTAAAATTCTAGCTCTCTACTCCTACATTTTCCTTCAGAAAGGTTTGTCTGCCGTTGTCTTTATTCTCTCTCCAATATCAAGCTGAAAGCCTTTACTTTTGTTTTTTTGCTCTTATGCTAGAGTTTAATTCCCTGTTATGAATTTTTTTTTAAAAAAAATTGCTTTCATTAGACTTTAAAAGAAATGTACTGTGTTTCATTTGTAGGCTGCTTTGGATGCCTTGCCTGGAGAATAGCTATCAACTTAAATGAACATAGAAACAAATACCACCACCCTCTCCAATGCAGTTCAGCTATTGAGATGGTTGGGTAGACCATCCTTCCTCAGCACATAGACTTGTAGACATGGAAAAAATTTTGGATCCTGGAACCTGGATCACATGGATCCAGGAAATGGGTTGAGGAGGAACTACAACATATTGTCAAGTACAACCATGCAATCCAGTTCATCATACTTTGCTTCTTTGCACAAGGACCATGCGTGGAAGGCTTTAAGAATGGTTGGATTTCAGTGGCCAAAATAAGTAATTATGAATGCAGCAGAAACACAGAAAAAAGACAAGAAATGTAGGTTTCAGATTTCCATAGTTTGTAAAGAAACTTTTAGAGTTTTTTAGAGCTTTACAATACTTGAATTTTTTGGAATAGTAGCCATGTTAGTCTGTGGTTCAGGCATATCAGAAAACAAAACAAAATAAACAAAATAAAATAAAAAATACTGTAGCACTTTAAAGACTAACTGCTATATTTTTATTGTTAGCTGTCGTGGATCAAGTCCACTTTTTCAGACAAAGAGTGAAATTTACAGGCATGGTTTTTATACACCAAATTCAGGGGGTCAAAGGGGAAAGGGTGTGGTCAAGTAAGATGACAGACAAGCAAGCACAACAATACAGCTTCACACAGCCATTAGCAACAATAGATTATTCAGATTAGATCTAAATGACTCCCTTTCAATCTCAAGGTTGCTGAGAAAGCCCATTCTGGGCTTTCTCAGAATGGGCTTTCTCAGCAACTTTGAGATTGAAAGGGAGTCATTTAGATCTAATCTGAATAATCTATTGTTGCTAATTTCGCAGATAACATGGCTAGGCTACTTTCTAGTCAACCCCAGCTCTATGTTCTCCACACTGGGATTACACTTCGAGCGAATGCGAGCAATTTTCTCTGTCAGATAATCCGCAAAAGCCTCAGCTGATCCCTGCCACCCAGGGCCCAACCCCCCTTCCAAGGAGGGATCTGGTCACCCAGAACAGGGTCGCTGGGCAATTATCTGCAGAGGCAATAAGGGCGGTGAAATATTGATGTTTCACTGCCTCCATTACCATGAGATAGGCCTTAATCGAGGCTCTAACAATTGTTTGGTTGTCCTCGCTCTGGGTCTTCACCCAGCAGCGCTCCAGGTGTCTCTATGCCCGTTTCTGCTCCCTTAGCTCCTCCGTGAACCATGGTGATGACCAATGACCCCCAGTGCAGAGAGGCCATAGTGGCGCAATTACGTCCAAGGCTGCGGCCGACCTCTGTTCCTGAGGTCAACCAGGGCCGAATTGTGTTGCCAGTCCAGAGGAAAAAAACCCAGTTCCCCAAGGAATCCATCCAGATCCATCAGTCGCGAGGGGCGGGTCAATATTCCAGAATTCCACTCCCTAGAAGGAAGCTGCCAAATTGGCACTCTCCTACATGTAACAGAGTTGCCTCTAAATGAGAATGGTCAGTTGTAAAAAATTTATTTTTCTTAACTTAAAAAATGTAACATACAAACTCAAAAAACAAAACTTAATGATATCAACATTGAAAGTTCTCAACAAAGAAAATATTGTTTCTCCCCCATCATGACCACAGGAAACAAAACCATTCCCTTCCTTCCTTTTATGGGGCCCTGTCCAAAACTACACTGACTTTTGATGTATCCCTTTCCCTTTATTAATGCAAAATCAATGCAATCTTTCCAGATACCCAGAAACCTGAACAATTCTTCTTAACTTTAATGTTACATGTTAATTTATCATTAATAGTGTCTTCCAAATATTTTTATACCATTCACTTTCTTTTCCAATTCCTAGCTATCGGTAATCTCACCACTGTTACTAAATTTGAAATTAAGTGCAATTTTAGGGCATACCTTTAAATGTAACTTAATTATTTCATTTATTTATTTAAAAACCACTTGTCAAAATTTCTATATATTCTCACATTCCTGCCACATATGAAAATATGTACTGTACCTATTTTCTTGAACCCTTTCTAACTGTAGCATGAGTAATTTCAAGTCCAGGAGTTAAAATATCCCGAACTGCAATCCCTATAATCATAGTGGCCATCACAACATCCTGTAAAAGAGCTGCTTCAAAAATGTTTGTTCTTTCATCTTAATTATAGTCTTCCTGTTCTTAACTCCTCAGAACAGTTCTTCCGAGGACAAGCCACACCAGTCTCTCAAGTTCTTCAGCCACGAAGTCCATCTCCGTCCAGGGCCTCTCTTCCTAGAGAGCTTTCCTTGCGCAACAAGTTCATGTATTCTATACTTTATGTTGTTCCTCATGATATGCCAAAGTATTGGAGTTTTCTTTGCTTAATGGTCTTAAAGAGTTCTTATTCTTTATCCACTAGGTGCAATATTTCTACATGAGTCACATAGTCAACCCATGATATCCTTAGCAGCCGTCTGTAGAGCCACATTTCAAAAGTTTCAATTCTCTTTTCAGATGCTTTAGTCAATGTCCAAGCTTCAACTCCATATAGCAACCCTGGGAATACATGACATCTCAATATTCGGATCTTTTTTAGAAAGAGTTAGATCTCTACTGCATAACAAATGTCACATTTTTATGAAGGTGGATCTTGCTTTTTCTATTCGTATTTTAATCTCGAACTCAGATCCTAATTTTCATTTAGCATACTCCCCAAACATACAATTTTATCCACTCTTTCGATTTCTTGTGTTTCTGCCATTAGCTTGCCTTGAGCTGGTGTTTGTTTTGTAACCAGATATTTCATCTTCTTGGTGTTAAGATCCAAACCATATTCTGTGCTTGAAGCTCTAACTCAATCTAGCATCAACTGAAGATCTGCAAGGTTTGTGGCCAACAGCACTGTGTCATCAGCATATCGGACGTTATTCAGGTATTCCCCATTAATGTTAATGCCCATATTTAAATCTGATAGTGCTTTTGGAAAAAAATACTCTCCAAATAGATATTAAACAGTGTTGGGGACAACACACAGTCTGGTCACGCACCTCTGCAAATTTGAACCTGCTCTTCAAATCTGACTTGAGCTGTCTGATTCCAATAAAGGTTGGTGATGATTCTGATACACTAATACCCCAGAAAACACTAAGACTTAGTTCCACAAGTCTTAGCGTTATCTGGTTTTTAACCTTATGTGATGCATTGCTTGCACAACATTAAAAAAAAGCCTTGTTCCCTTTCCGAAGAGTAAAGGGAACAGAGGGTTGATCTGCCTGCCTCTTTGGAAAGGGCAGCGGGGATTCCATGTGTTGAATCTCTGCTGCCCTTTCCAAAGAGGCAGGCAGATCGAGGCAAGTGTTGGCTAGGTTGGGGTGAGAACATGCACTTGCGTCTACCCAAACCAACCGGCAGTCCCAGCATGCGATCGCTGGCTGGGTTGGGGAGAGAATGTGCCTGTGTGTCTCCCAAACCCACCCAGTGATCTCATGCTGGGATCACCGGCTGGGTTGGGGAGATGCGTGTGCATGTTCTGTCCCCAACCCAGTCGATGATTGGATGCTCAGACCGCCGGTTACGTTGGGGAGCCATGCACACACGTTCTCTCCCCAACCCAGCCAGCGATCGGACGCTCAGACTCCCCCCAACCAAACCACCACTCTGAGTGGAGATCTCTGCCCCCAAAACCGCAGGTCTGGTTGGGGAATTTGTGCAATGCAAAAGTTTGCCTCAAATTCCTCAACGTTATCCGGTATTAGCGTTGTGCGGTGCAAATGCTAACCAGGGTATTACTTGTACCTTTATCATCTACACCTATTTTCTTCAGTACTGTGATCATCTTCTCATGGTGACATCTGTCAAATGCTTTTGCATAATCTATAAAACATGCATGCACATCACATCTCATGTCTCTACATCTTGGTATGAGGACCTGCATTGTAAACAGTGCCTCTCTGATACCCATAGAATTCCGGAAGCCAAATTGTGTTTCATCTGTGTTTTCTTTGCACTTCTTATAAATTCTACTATGGATTATTTTCAAAAAGACCTTAAGAGCATGTCTCATGAGGCTAATCCTTCTGTACTCCTCACAGGACTTCGCATTTGGTTTCTTCAGCAGTGTAACAAAGGTTGATAGCAACCAAACGCTCGGAAGGATCTGTGTCATAAATTGTGTTAAAAAGGTATGTCAATTCTTTGATGTTAAATTTGGGCAGAGTTTTCAAAATTTCTACTGGGATGTTATCCACCCCAATTACTCCAAGAAATTCCAAATTCACTACCCAAGAAAATGCAACATCAAATGCCAGAATTACACAGGATTCATCATTCATCTTTGCTGATGAGGTTGAGGGAAGAGCAGAAGCACTTGTTACAGAACTTGTTACAGAACTGTAACAAGAAGAGTCCCAGTGAGTCATGCAGTCCGTTTCCCCTTCCCAAATTTCTGGGATGTTCTGGTGCCAAATTTTGCTGGTCAACAGTGAAGTTGTTCTGGCAGCAAAGAGCTAAGTTTAGGATTGCTCCACTTGCCTTGGCAGTGATGTTTTCTAAGGCACCCACATACTAGTCCTACAAACTCTGTACTGTATTTCCTTTTCTCTCCCCTCTGTTTTTACTTTGTGTATGTAATTAGCAAACAAGAGAAAGCAGCCACTTATCCTTCCCCACCCAATGCTATTAGAAACCCAAAGAGGCATTTCACGTCCTGAAAAGTCAAAAGTTGAAGAGCTTGCAAATGTGTTGATTGTATGACTATTTCCACATTTACCACTGAAGAATTGTTCATGTGTGAACACGACTTTTTAATTATTTGCTTAAGTTCACAAAGCTACCTCATGGTAATTGGACTCAGTTGCATTGCTTTTCAGTGCAGGTATATCAGCTGGAAGTAAGTAGCTTTTTTCTGGCATACTGAGCATGTCTGATGTTGAATTTTTGAGACATCAGAAACCAGTTAGCTCTTTAAAATATATAGATAAAGGTTGTCCTTGCTTGAAAGCCAGTTGTATCACACGCTAGGGTGTGGAGCTCATCTCCATTTACAGTCAAAAAGCCAGTGCTGTCTGCACCTGCAGACATTTCCGTGGTCATATGGCAGGCATAACTAGACACTGGAGCGCACTGAACACTGTTACCTCCCTACTGAAGTGGTACCTATTTATTTACTTGCAATTTCTTGCTTTTCAACTGGTAGGTGGGCAGGATCTGGGCCAGAGACAGGAGCTCACTCTGTCGTGCTGCACTCATGTCTTGCACTGTTTGACCTGCCATCATTCCAGTCGCCAAGGTCAGCATCTTAACCACTAAGCCACCACAGTCCCTTTTAAAATACATACAGAGAGCTATATTTTGCATAAAAATGCTTCACAGATACAGAAACACACAAGGCTCAGGACTAAAATGTATATTCAACTATTATTTCCAGTTACCAATTGCCAGAACAAATCCCTCACCACTTAATTGCTAGACTTTGTCATTCTAAGCAAGGTTTGGGAGCATGATGGCAGCATGATGTTGCATTGCCACTGCAACAAGTTGAGTTCTCTTTTACTCTTTGTTCAAGGATATTTTCTCCCTCCCTCTCCCCAGGGTGGAACTCCTTGTTCCTCAGATGACTTCCTGGATGACTTTCCGCATGGATGGATTTCAACAGATAAATTTTAGATGAATACGATTGGTTCCTTTTCTCCCTGTGACTGAAAGGTAAATGCTTGCCTAAATCCATCCCAATCCCCCTCCTTCCCCTGCCCAATGTGGGAAACAAGCTAAAGAAAAATGTCATTGGCGCCCATAGGGTTGAAGTGTCTTGGTCTTGGCCTCTCATCTGACTCATTTGAATGTACCTGAGTATAATAGTTCTCTGTCAGCTTCAAGCCTGTTGAGGCTGTATTTTTCTCTTTTAATCCTTTGCATCATCATCATCATCTAGATTTGTATGCCGCTCTACTCGCTGAAGCGACTCAGAGCGGCTAACATACCCTGGACGACATATGTTACAGTACTGTATTATAATATCAAATATAAATACAACATAATATAAATATAACAACATAATGCAATACAATCAATACATTCAATAAATCTACAATACAGTCAATAAATCTAACATGAAAATGAAAATACAATACAATCAATCAAGAGAGTCTTTACCCCTTCCTGGCAGGGAGGGACTGGCTGTGGAACAGCTGTGGCGGCGGTAGTGGTCTTTGGCCAGTCTGCCAGTCTGCGCAGCTGTCTCTCATACCCCCAGCTCGACTGGCTGGGGAGGGTCCAAGGATGACCATGGCGGTAGCAGTGGCAATGCTTTCATGGCCGGCTGGCCAGTCCCTGCAGCTGCGCCTCGTTCTCCCAGCCTGACTGACTGGGGAGGGTCCGGAGATGGTCATGGCGGCAGCAGCGGTGGTGCTTTCATGGCTGGCCGACCGGTCCACGCAGCTGCCCCTTGTTCTCCCAGCCTGACTGGCTGGGGAGGGTCCAGAGATGGTCACGGCAGCGGCAGCGGCAGTGCTTTTATGGCCAGCTGGCTGGTCCGCACAGCTGCCCCTCGTTCTTCCAGCCCAACTAGCTGTGGAGGGTCTGGAGTTGGTCACGGAGGCAGCAGCGCTTTCATGGCCGGTCCACGCAACTGCCCCTTGTTCTGCCAGCCCAACTGACTGGGGAAGGTTTGGAGATGGTTATGGCAGTGGTAGTGGCAGTGCTTTTATGACCGGCCAGCCAGTCTGCACAGCTGTCCCACGTTCTCCCAGCCTGACTGGCTGGGGAGGGTTCGGAGATGGTGCCATTCACAGATGCCCTGTGTTTGCCCATGGACAGCTTCTTGCTACTGCAGGGGATCTTGAGCTCCATGGCACATTTGCTTCGGATGAACAGTAGCAACAAATATGCCACTCCAGCTGTTCGGGTGGCCTAACATGGCAAAGAAAGCAATCCAGGTAGCACCAAGAAATAATAATTAAATCTGACAAAATAGTTCAAGTGACAACAAACAGAATTCTCTCAGAGGCATGGGCTTCATTCCAAGCCCTGCCAAAAGTGCTCTGCTATCGTGAGCCAGAAAGATCAGTCCTTTAGTTTGGGCTTTTGTTCCCATCTGTGTAAACATGAAAGGGAAAAAAGAAGAAGCTAAAAGTTCTTTGGCTTTTGGGCCACTAAGCTGCCCCTCCTTCAACACGAATTGATCTTCTATCCACTGTGTTGTGTTGCAAAAAGAAGAAGATCAAATAGACAATTCAATGAATATTTCGAAGTTAAATACCTATTATGTTAGCACTCAGGTGCCAGTTCACTGGCTGCAATTGTAATATCCTCTGATTTCATGGTACTAGCTCTATATATCTATCTCTATTTAGATAAGTATTGCTAACACAAACTTTACAAAAAAAAGTTTTTATATAGGCATACATAATAAAACAACAATAGTATTGTTTGGTCTGTGATATAACACAGACCAAAACTGAAAACTATAGTTTGTAAATCCTGAGTTCTTTTCTCCAGTATCAGAGCAGGAGTAGCTTGAATAAACAAAGAAGATTTAAAATGTCACTTTGAAGCCAATAAGAATGAGGTCCCAGATGTATTTATTAATTGAGCTAGGGCTTCCACAACCTAAAGAAATCAACTCCAGGTATACAGCCTTAGAAGCCTGAAATAAAATACACATGTAAATGCAAATACAAAATATCATTATGTGGATTCACCACCTATCCCGTACCCAAACATATTGAAATCTTCTACCAACACCAAGTGCCTAATCCTCAACTCCTGCCTCACTAGCTCTCTTGCCCTTTCCAAGTAAAATCTTGAACCATAGCCTTTTCCTAGCATTTCCCCACCCATTGGACTGAACCAAATAGTCCACAGGGATTACAAAAACATATGACAGTGGACTCTCGCTTAACATATTTAGTGCATTCTCCTTGACCTTTTGTACTACAAAAAAATTGTAAACCGAATTTCCCATAGGAATGCATTGAATGCAATTTCCCATAGGAATGCATTGAAAACCAATTAATCCATTCAAAAAAAAATTGTTAACCGAGCCACTATTTTCTATGGATTTCCTTTTGTTATGCGAATTTTGTGTTAAGTGAGCCGTTTGTTAAGCGAGGGTTCATTGTACAATGATTTACATTGAGTCACACCACTGGTGGCTTCTATTGCAAACTCTAACAGCTGCTATCCATTGTTGTAAACTGAATACTTTCCTAACCCTCCCTGGACATGCTGGGGATTAAAGTTGGGAGCCTTTCTGCTCATTATCATTGAGATCATGGTCTCTAATATACTGGTAGAAAAGAGAATAGAGGAGACAAACTGGCATAACATTAAAAGTGCTGCTATATTTTCTAATATAACCGTGCAAAAAACAAAAGGACAATAGAAAACATTTTAAAATATAAGAATGACTTTTCTTGGTAGCACTGGTTTATAGAGCTTTTGACCTGTGATCGAAGTTGCCTGTTAACTATGGATTATGCCCTGCACGATGCTTGGTATTTCCCTCTCCATTTTGCAGTCTTGAGGAAGAAACAGGCCTCAGGCATTATTTAATGGGTTGTTATTTTTTGCCTTTTCCTCTCTGCCCAAATTTTACACCAGTGTCCAAAGTTGCATTGTTTCTAACTTTTTATTTCCTTGCCTTGCCGTCGTATCCAGTAAAAATACCACGCAATCCAGAATCTTGTTTGAGGGCCTTATAAAGTGGACCTTGGCAGTAAATAATGGTTTGCTACTATGTATTGTCAACAAGTTTTCTTCTTCCAGCTGAAGTAATTTTACTTCTGAAATATCGCAATAACGGGCCATTTTCTATATTGCAAATGGAGCCAGAAGAGAAAATAGCTTGCCAAATGTCATTAAATGAATTCAGGGCAGAGGTAGGATTCAAACTGAGGACTTTGTGATCTGTAGCAAAATCTCCTTTGCGACAATCCTTTTCCTGTTTACCTGGGAGTAGGACTCACTAAATACAATGGGTCTTATGCCTGAGTAAACACAAATGTGACTACACTGTTGTCAGCTGTTGTGATGTCTTCCAAATCTTCCCCTTCTTTCCATCCTCAGCTCTCACATCTATCAATCCTTTTACAATTTGCCTTTCCCCTGCCTGCAGCAGTGATTTAGTACCAGCGTAGTATATTAATGCTAGTGAAAACATTTTGCCAAGGTCACAATGGACCCCGGAAGGGAAAAAATCCCCCCTAAGCAATAAAATAAAATAAAATAAATGCACAGTAGACAATGTTCTCCACCCTTCAGAAACTAAATTCTATTGACAATTTAAAGTCACCAAAGGAAAAATGGAATTCTGAGACTTTGGGTTCCCACTACCTCTGCAAAAAGCATTGATGGATATGCATACTCAATATTAAGAGACAATAAACATTGCAAAAGAAAAAAATCCTTAACATTGATTTAACATGAGTATATGGGATGGCTAGTTATTTCAGAAAGGAAGGCTTCATATAAATGACAAGCAAATTTATTTTAAAATACTTATGCTTACATTGGCGATAGAGTGAAATAACAGATAAAACTATATGACTATTATATAATTATGCAGGAAAATTTCAAATACATCTACACAGAATTGTATTGAGGCTCACTTACATACAAACTCAAGAAAGAGTTAATACAGTTTCTAAGGCAAAGTGAGATAAGACATGCTTTGAACTCTAAAATGAAACAAAACACAGAATTGCTCATGCTAACTGAAACAGCGAAGACAGTTAAAATGAGGCTTAATGAACATTTGCCAACTTATATGCACTCTAAAAACAAATTCTTAACACACTTGACCAAAGTGAAAAACACTGATGTTGTAAGAAACAAAATAGAGAAAAATAAGCCACAAAGCAATTACAGTATTATATTTCTTGTTAGCTGTTTCTGTTCTCAGCAGAATAACCTTATCTTAAAGGAACAGAAAGAAAGCATAACAATTACAGGCAAACAAGCACATACTTTGCCCTTGTAGTTTTGTTTATCTTGTAAGTGTAACTGCATGGCTTATTTCTCTTGTTAGTCTTATAGCAAGGCTACTGGCAGCACACACACTACCTAACCAATGAGAAAGGGTTATATTTATAGTTTGAAAAGGATGATGTGACTTATGTCTCTCCCCCCCTTTTTTTTAACTTATTAGCCTTTGCTTGTTTAAGTAGAGGGATCACAATGCTGGTGAGATGATTGCTCACTGGCAGGGATTTTTGCTAGCCCCCCTTTTCTAGTCTCTCTTTTAACAGTATGGTTAAACAGCATTTTTCTAGTTTCAGATTACAATTGTGGCTATACAAAATGCAAACAAAGCTTCACAGATTATACTTAAATCTTAAATAATTTCATGCCAGCTTTTTATAAATGAGACATGACACTGGTGAATTCATTTATTCAAAAAAGTAAAAATAAATAAGATCACTTGCAGAAAATATTGTGGGGGTGGGTGTTCCTGCAGTCTTTAAACATCATGTCACAACTGCCTATGTCACTATTGTGATACTCACAAACCTGCCCCAACTCCATCGTTTTGCAGATCAAAAGAACTGATTACTCAGAGAAAAGTCTGGTCACATCATTCCTGCTTGAAAAAAGTTTAAAAAACACAAAGGAGGGGGGTACTGGGCTAGTCCAAGCTTACCTTTGTGTCCTATGATCAGTAAAAAGAAGAGTCTGAATTCATCTGTACATAATTGTAGGAAATACTGCAGTATTTGATTGCGTAGTCAAAGCCTGAGATAGACTGAAATACTCTTCCTTTGTGTAGTAAGTAGAGTAGGCGTGTTGAATCTTCCAAAAATGCCATTGATTCATATGGCCTCTTTTAATTCCAACTTATTTTAGCATAGTAAGTTGCAACAATAGTAGGCCATTTGGATCAATGGAAGTTACAGAGGCATTGACTTACCAAATCCCCACTGATTCAGTGGATCTGGTCTAGTGCAGTTCACTGTGCTAAGCAACAGGATTTCAGCCAATGTGTTTATTTATTTATTTTATTTATTTATGTATTGCTTACATTTGGTATCCCACCCCAATCGGGTAGACCCGACTCTGGGCGGCTTACAGCGTAAATTACCGTCATGGATAAACTATAATCATATCAATATCTAAAACCTTAAAAGTTCATAAAAAATTTAAAACATTAAAACATTAAAAATGTGGGATAATGTAGAAGACAGTAAGTCAACATGCTCATCTTCAAGTATTGCCATTGATTTCTGGCAATTTGACCCTCATGCCTCTTTATTGTGCTGGCTTAAGGAAAAAATGGCTTCTATTCTGTTCTGAAAGCACATCATACATCTAAACTAGTCTCTACTGAGACTTTGCAACTGCTAATTAGGCATGCCTCATGCTTGGGATGCAGAGCTCTTAGCAGAGCTGATAAAATGTACAATTAATATTGTATTAATTAACTACTAGTTAAAATTCTTCAAATATGCCCTTGAGGAAACAAAAAGTTATAACAGATCTTTCATGCACCATTTTTTAGGGGGTGAGAAGTGGAAAAGTTCTCTATTGTTCAGACATGGATTCTTTAGATTGTGATAATTAATTAGAAGAATCGTTATTTTTTTCTTCTTTAACTAAAATGAAAATAGATTGAAGATCAAAGGCCTTAACAGTACCTCGGCTTTCATTCTGTGAATGACACCCTTATGCAGACCTTGGCTAATTCTGAAACTGTTTTGAGATATTGCATTGCATCCAGCAGCACAGATTCTTGACAAAGGGAAAGCGTTTATGTGTTTTGCTGAAGACTGCCAGCCCTCAAATGGGTCCGGATGCTTTTGGTATCTGATTGCGTTGAGGAAGGAACTTTTAATGTGGGATGCCGTACTCTTCATTTTTATTTTTCATGCATTTTCAATTTGTTAACCCAGTCATTGTGTTAATATGGTAATAGAATTCTAATATTACAACGTTTGCATGTTAGCAGTATGTGCTTTTTAAGCACTTTGTTTTAAACATTTATTTATTGTCTCCCTGTAATGGAAGAAACACAGGACAGAGATGGAATACGTGCCTACTGTGAATAAATACATATGAATCCAAGCCAGAGAACTGGTAATTTGGTTTTCTTCCAGTGCAATCTTAACCCAACAATACAACAGCAGTAGTGAATTTGAAATGGACAGAAGCCTCTGGTGTTGGCACAATCCCTGTTGTATGAGGCAGAAATGAAGAAGGGCCATAGTGAAGGATGGATGGTCTAAGTTACACCACATCCAAGCTCACTATGGCAGTACAAAATCAGGCCAAGATAAGAGTAGCCCTAAGTTATTTCCAGCATTACTATGTGGGAGGAGATGGTTTTAGCTCTTAGCCATTTTGACTAGTTAGGACTAGTTAGGACTCCAGTCGTGATCTGAAACAGTGACATTATATGTTCTTTTCCTACTCTTTTACCCTATCTCTTCTTATTTCATCCTTATTACATTTTGTTGACAGGTCTTCCTGTGTGTAGACCCAGATTTGACAATAGGGTTATTAAAGCATCACCTGCATAGCCACATGTTTTCATATGTTACAACAGATGTAATTGCTCTTGGGACTCACAGTATGGGAGATGGTGGGAGAAACCATGCCTTTCCTCAAGTAAGACTGAATACGTTTGTTAATGTCTGCAAGGTTGGAATGCTGTGGATGACTTTTAATGCCCTGAACAGGTGGGGGAAAGGAAGCTTAAAGGCTTCAGCATGACTCCCAGCACTGCTCAGAAAAACAAACATAACATTTACAAAAGTCCTTCAATAAATCACCAAATAAGTTTGAGCTGAGAAAGGGTGGTTGCTTTTCATGAATACTTTCCAGCAGTGAGCAGGCGATCTCTTCAAAATATACCAAACAATTTATCTGTTTTGGGGTATTGTGTTCACTCTGAATTGACTTTTTTGGCTGTCAGTTAAAATCCTTTAGTTGCTCTTCAGTCTGCCCTACTGTCTTGTTTCCTAGCTATGGCATCTGATTTTCTCTTCAATTCTATCTTCTTGCTGTCCATCAAACATCATTCCCTTTTAGTCCTGGCTATGGGCTTCACCCCATGTCCCTTTGATTTTCTGGATAGTAAAAGCAATTTCACTTATATACTACCCTATAATATACTACTAACCTAGAAGACTTCTGTGACGTAGTGGTTAAACTGCTGTACTGACTCAAAACATTGTGAGTTTGCTGAATGGGCTCAAGGTTGACTCATCCTTCCATGGGCAGGAAAGTGGGTACCCAGCATGTTGGGGACAAAATGCTAATTAACTTGTGAACTACCTAGAGAGTACATTAAGTTCTATGCAGTGGTATATAAGTGTAATTCCTATTGCTATAATGATAAGGGCATTCTGTACAGTTGAGAAAGTAATTCACATTTTTGCCCCCAGCAAGCAGGATACTCATTTTACTGACTTCAGAAAGATGAAAAAAATTGTCAACTTTGAGCCCATTGGGATTGAACTCAGATCATGAGCAGAGTTTTGGCTGCACAGCTTAATTGCTGTACCACAGGAGCTCCTGGACTTGGACAAAACTGAATAATTAGGTTTTGGAATATTAATCTTTCACCCCCAGTTTTGCTTCTCACCATTATTTCTTCAGGCATTCTTTCTTCCAGTGTTAGCAATGTGGAAGATTTCATCCTATTTGTGTTAACAAAAAGAATGCATTAAGCAGGATTGTAATGTAACCCTGAGACTAACTTATATGATAACATCTCTGAGGGAATATGAATGTAAAGTGCAATTGAAATAAATATGTGATGTATTTCCTCTCCAAAAAAACATGGTGAAAAATCATTATAACAGAGGGTTATATTTGAGCTTTACCTGACTGGATAGCTCAGTGGTTTATGTATCTGACTGCATAGTCAGAGGATATGAATTCCAGGAGAAGAGCCAGCCTATGTAGTTGTGGGATAACTGCCTAGTCACTGGGTGCTCTTTGTCTCTCCCTACTTGTCCCTCGTAGTGTGCTAGAGATGTTTCTATCTTTGAGCTATCCTGGAAACAGGGTCTGGGCAAAGTCCACTGGACTGTATGTGGATGAGGCAGATAGCTTGCTTGGGACAGTAGGGCCATCTCCCTTACATCACCCTGTATCCTATCATGGCAGAATACAAAGAACAAGACATGTAACTATTAAAAAAATATAAAACAATGTAAACATTTTAAAGACCATGCTTTAAAATTAATATATATGAACAATCAGAGCAATTTGTAACCCCACATCCCAATCAATCCAAGTTTTTATCCAGCCTCCACTGGATAGCTCAGTGCTTCAGGTACAGTATCTGGCTGCTGAGCCAGATTTTGGGAGATCAGTTCTCAACTTCTTGGGATCAAAACTCACTGCAGACGGTGATTGCAGCCATGAAATAAAAAGGCGACTGATTCTTGGGAGGCAAGCGATGAGAAACCTGGGGAGCATAGTGAAAAGTAGAGACATCATATTGAAAACAAAAATTCTTATTGTCAAAGCAATGTAATTCCCTGTGGTAATGTATGGATGTGAGAGCTGGACCATTAGGAAAGCTGAACGCAGAAGAATAGATGCCTTTGAGATGTGGTGTTGGAGGAGAGTTTTGAGGGTCCCCTGGACAGCAAGGAGAACAAATAAGGTCAATCTTAGAAGAAATCAACCCAGAATGCTCCTTGGAAAGTCAAATTGTAAAGATGAAGCTAAGGTACTTTGGACATCAAATGAGAAGAGAGGATTTGCTTGAGAAAGCCTTGATGCTGGGAAAAGTGGAGGGCAAAAGAAGAAGGGGGCGGCCAAAAATGAGATGGTTAGATGGTATTGTAGAGACAATGGGCAAAGAACTGAGTGAGTTGAGGAGGATGGTGGAGGACAGAAGTGCCTGGCGGACAATGGTCCATGGGGTCGCAGAGGGTCGGAATCGACTGTGCGACTGAACAACGAAAAAGTTCTCAACTGTGCCTCCAGGGGGGGACAGCCCTACATGGGCAGGCAACATCCTTCCCTCTGGAAAAGGGATGGGTAGACCCCTTCTGGTATTTTCCAGCTAGAAAACCCTGGAAATGTTTACCAGGAGTCAGAATGGCACACAATTATTATTGTTATTTGAGGTTTGCCAAAATGTTTTACACACCCTTCCACACTTCTGAAGACTCATTTATATTGTGTATGTGTGTGTGTGGAAAGTAAAGCTAAAGAGAAAAGAAACAACAATTACGCATGGATGGCTCTTCTCCTTAAATGATATATTTCCAAGCTTGAAGGCATCTGAAATTGGGATGATTGGGAGCATGTGTCACCCAGTAGCCTTACTTCATGGACACCACGTTATTAAAGACTTATCATGAAGACCTTGGAGGAAACCAATTAAGAACAGAGCAGATTATCAAAGGTTTGCAGTAGTCCTGGTAGCCTTTATTAAGCTAAGGTGTCTTTGCTCACAATCTGCTGGCTGGTGTTGAATATGCTCCTGTGAGGGCAGCTGTAAAAGTCTCATTGATTTTCTCACAGGTAGCTTTGGAACATTAAAGGTCAGTGCACACCTGAATCAAGATTCTCAAAAGCTGCTAAGCATTTGTTTCCACTTACTTCAACGTCTTCTCATCTCAGGGTCTGAGTGGGATTTTTGCAATTGTTTTAAAGTAATGACATCTAGGTTAACTGTTTAAAACTTATGTTGATTAACTGCCTAACTTTGCTGAAACTTTAATTTCTGGGGAAAATATGGGAGGAAGCTTATAATTTGTTTTTCATGAAAGAAAACAAACAGTTCCACTGCAATGATGACAACCCATCCTGTTCCAGAGTTTTCTAGGTATGGAATAGATAGAAATGGTTTGCCATTCCCTTGTTCTGGGGATGCCCTATGACTCTGCAGCTTGTTCATGACTACACTGGCTTTTCTTCTTGGAGACACAGTGAATAATTAAACTCCCAACCTTTGGCACCACAGACAGATACTTAAGTCACAGAAGGAGAATTTTTTTCCTGTTGATTTCTTATGCATCTACATTTTTTTTAAAAAAATTCAAGTTCTTTATGTCACAAATATGGAGATGTTTCCAAATTTGGGTAAACCTTTTGAAATGAAATTCTCCCTCATGTGCAGAAGACAAACTGAATAGGCACAGGAGGCCTTGTTGTACCTTGTTGAGGTTAAAGATTAGGAGCCTGTCAGAAACAAGATCTGGTAATCTCAGTTTTTTTGAATAGTAGCCGTGTTAGTCTGTGGTTCAGGCATATCAGAAAACAAAACAAAAATAAAATTAAAAACACTGTAGCACTTTAAAGACTAAGTGCTATATTTTTATTGTTAGCTTTCGTGGATCAAGTCCACTTCTTCAGACAAAGAGTGAAACTTACAGGCATGGTTTTTATACACCAAATTCAGGGGCTTGTCTGTCATCTTGCTTGACCACACCCTTCTCCCTTTGCCCCCCTGAATTTGGTGTATAAAAACCATGCCTCTACATTTCATTCTTTGTCTGAAGAAGTGGACTTGATCCACAAAAGCTAACAATAAAAATATAGCAGTTAGTCTTTAAAGTGCTACAGTGTTTTTTTATTTTATTTTTACAGTTGTACCTCGCTTAAAAAGCATAATGCGTTCCACAGGATTGCTCTTCAAGCGAAACACCATTGTAAGTGACCAATTGTGGGGGGGATTGCAAACCCCAATTTATTTGTTAAGCGAGTTTTTGGTTGGTTTTATTTGTTAAGGGAAGTGAATATTCAGAGAAAATTCTGCTCTTTAAGCGAGTTACTCTTTAAACGAGGCACTCTTAATGCGAGGTTTGACTGTATTTTATTTTATTTTCTGATATGGTAATCTCAAATAATCTCTACTAACATGGATGGATACACAAGGAATTAAGACAGCCTTCTAAGAGATGAACAATCAATGCCTGGACATGGATTAACAAAAGATACAGTGCTGGTTTCTCCATGTTTAAATATTTTTAATATAAAGTTATTTCCCTCTCATATATGATTTATGTGAATTTTGGTAAAGTCATATCCGAAGTGAAAGGTAGCCAATTTCTCACCCCTCCCTATTGGTGTCCACCTTTAAAACCCAACATGGTTTCAGTCCTGAGGCCTGAAGGGATATTTGCTACCTCTCTAGTGGCCTGTAATGTGAATGGTGAAGGAGTTCCCCCCACCATTATCTACAGCTGTGCCAATGATGTATATACATAGCTCATTTGGGATGCCTTCTCCTCACCACCTCAGGTAAGGAAGATGGTGATGACCAGAGAAAACTGGATATATTCTGTTTATGGAAATATTTCTGGAGAAAGATTTTCCTGCTACCAGCAATGTTTGAAATCCACATCCTTGTCCTATTCAGAGTAAACCCATTGAATCAACAGCTGAATAAACTTCTGTAGATCCCACTGATTCTGTATGTCTACATAACTGTAACTAGCTATTGGATTCAGCCACTCTTGCTTTTTGATATGAGGCAAATATGCTTTCATTCTCACAGACTTTTGGTTGTCCTTGAACATATGCCTTTTTAATAAAAAAAAATTTTTTGATACTTTAGTTGCACTTTCTTGTTTTTGTATTACACTGTGGAAGCCACATTTAATAATAAATAAACAATTCAGCTTTATGAATAAAAGATTACTATTTGTCAGAATGAAAGATTGTCTTCAATCTGCATCTCTTCATTCTGTTTGAAAAACCAAGTGTATTTTATATTACAAATATTGGTACTATACTAAGGCCAAGATGGCTTTTATGTAAGGGAAAAAAAGTTCAGATTGCATTAGGATGTTTGAGGGTATCAGTTTAAGTGATGAATTGATCCTTGCTGCACTTCTAGATAGTGAAATGTACCCAGATTGGGAAGAAATGTCCACACGGTCTGATCTATTCTGAATACAGTACTTTACTGCTGATAACCTGGCAAAATAGGTTGCCTTTCCCCCCATTTAAAATATATTTGTCTGCTTAGCCAAGTGACTGGAGGCAGTAAAAACAATGACATTTTATGTGTGCATGTACCTTTCCTACTAGGGCACATATTTGTCTCAGACACCAGTTGTTGACTTCAGCTTAAGTTCCATTAGCCACCATTCCCTGTAGCTTGTCTTGCTACAGCAGTTCCAGGTTGCTCATGTTGCCCTGGAATTAAAAACAAACAAACAAAACACCACCACTGTGGGCTTTAGTGGCAAACAAGGGGCTGCAGTGGCTCAGTGGTTAAGAAGTTCGCTTTGTTAGCTGGAAGACTGGCAAGTTGGCAGTTTGAGACCTGGGTATGGCATGACAGATTGCGCGCCCGTCTCTGTCCCAGCAATTGGGGACATAAAAGGTGCCTCATTTGGGTGTTTGGGTGGAGTTTCTTCTACAAAAGTCCTTTCAACCCAGAATAACTTCTGACACAAAATTATTATAGTGACAAACAAGGAGGAAAAATATTGCTGGCAGCATAATAATAACAATTTTGTGTCAGACATTATTCTGGGTTGAAAAGATTTTTGCAGCATAATAAAAAGCAGAGACACCACCCTGCCAATAAAAGTCTGCATAGTAAATAATAAATAAATTTTGTGTCAGAAATTACTCTGGGTTGAAAGATTTTTTGCTTAGGAGATGCCCAAAAGAGGCTCCTTTCATGTCCCCAAGATCCGACATGTGGTACTTGGGTATCGAACCCTAACTTTCCAGTCTTCAAGCTCAGTGTCTTAACCACTAAGCCATCGCAGTGCTGCATAGTTAAAACAACGGTCTTCCCTGTAGCAAAGTATGACTGTGAGAGCTGGACCATAAGGAAGGATGAGTGCAGAAGAAAAGATGCTTTTGAACTGTGGTGCTGGAGAAGACTTTCGTGAGTCCCCTGGACTGCAAGGAGATCAAATCAGCCCATCCTGAAGAAAATCAACCCTGACTGCTCCTTGGACAGACAAATACTGAAGATGAAGCTCAAATACTTTGGCCACCAAATGAGAAGAGAGGACTCACTGGAGAAGGCCCTGCTGCTAGCAAAGATCAAAGGCAAAAGGAGAAGGGGGTGGCAGAGGATGACATGGTTATACATTATTTATTTGTTTATTTTTTTGTTAGATTTATACAACCACTCTTTTCACCTAAGTGACCCAGGGCGGCTCAAAAAATCAGTTAAAACCCATACCCAGTGCTAATTAAAACTAAAGACTGTAAAACTATCTAAAAGCATTTATAAAACCTCCCCAATCCCTTAAAAATGACACTGAGGTGGGACTAAATAAGGACACAGTGGGTATAGATCTGTTGACACAGTGGGTTTAGTTATGGACAGACTATGGAGGATGGTGGATGACAGAGGATCCTGGCATGCTGTGGTCCATGGGGTTGCAAAGGGTCAGACTTGATTTTTTGACTGTAAAACAACAACTATTGGTGCCTGTAACTGCAACCAGCCTAATAAGTGAGGGAAAGGTCTTTTTGACGTGAATTCTGTGAACGTCTTACATTTCAGTTGGGTGGTATGGCAGCTTTTGCGATGTAACAAAATCATGTACTTTTGATGAGCTGCTGCCACAAAACTAAAGCACCCACGAAAATAATGGTTACATCGACTGAAAGCTTGTCTCTGCAAATTTCAGAAATATAAAGAGCCATTGGCCAAAAATACAAAGTGATGACGTCATTGCTTCCGAAAGTTGCCTTGAAAAAATGCAATCTTTGCTGGGGGGTCGGTTTCTGGCGGCCCAGCAACCAAACCACACAACCGATTCAGGGACCCAAAGTGCATTTGTAAAAGGAAAGAATAACCTTTGTGGCAACACTATTACATTTGAAATTGGACTTCGAGGAAAAAACTATGAAGCGTTTTACAAAAAAGCACTCAAATGAGGTCACAAAACAGCAAAAATAAAAGGGAAAACCATGTTAGAAACTGAATATGACAACTTCCCGAGATGGATACAATTTGAATACAACATGTGGAGAAGAATGACACCAAAGCAGGAATCAACAACAAAAATGTTAAGGAAAAACGTGACTCATAAAAATGACATTTTTGAGGGAGGTGTCAGTTGGCAGTGAGCCTGCGACCAAACCTAGAAGTAATCCAAAGTGTAATTGATAGAGAACATAATAACCTCTCTTGTGACACTGATACAATTTGGATCAGACTTCAGAATCATTTTCTATGAAGGTTTAAAACAAAAAAGAAACAAACACTTTTTTCCTAACTTTTCCTTCAAAAAAGTATCTCTCCACACCAGAGTAGATACAGTGTTGTGAGAATGGATACACTGTAGCAAGTTTCTCCTTTGTAGTTATAACCGCTTTCCCTTTTGTCTTTCCCTCTTATTGAAGAACTTTCAAAGAATCGTGAAGGAAAAACTCTCTTACTTTGCGGTTTGACTATTGAAATATTTATTAAAAATAGATCCTTTGCAGTTATTTACTTGTGGTGAATTGTTGTTTGTACAGTGGGCTGCTTATGGACACATGTGCATAGTGGGTAGAGTCGAGGAGAATGGAAAATAAAGGTTAAAAACATCTTTATTGAAAAATAAAATATAAAACAATAATAAACACAAATGTAATTGGGATTTCTGGTTTTGTGTTAACACAATGTAGCAGTTCAAAAGCAAGAAATTGCAAGAAGATAAATAGGGACCCCTTTGGTGGGAAGGTAAACAGTGTTCCATGCCTGCCACATGTCCACAGAAATGTCTGCAGACACAGACAGCGCTGGCTCTTTGGCTGTAAACAGAGATGAGCATTGAAACCTAGAGTCGGATATGACTGGCTTTCGGTCAAGGGTGACCTTTACCTTAGCTCAGAAAACCTTAGATTTTATGAAAATTTTATGAAAACCTTAATTTTATGATCATAATGTCTTTATTTTTCCCCATTTGAAACATCACCCTTAACTAATGAATGAAATAAAAGAAATAAATGAACTAATGAGCATAATTCAACACATTGAATTCACACACTATATCCCTGATGGTAGTGTCCTTAGACTCTACCGGCAACTTTTTTTTAACCTGGATTATGTCTATTGTTTCATAATGTACATGGCTCCAGGGACGTAGCCAGAGTAGGGCCGGGAGGTTTGAAACCCTCCTGAGCTAACAGCCTCCCTCAATCCACCCTGGGATGTCAATGTTATATATGTGTTTGTGACATTGTTGCCCATCCTGAAATTTTTTTTGCCCATCCTGAAAATCCCCCCCTCCCCAAAATCTAGAGTCCTGGCTATGGCCCTGCATGGCTCAATTACAATACTGTACCTTGCATTACAATACCTGCCACTTTTTTTTCGGGGGGGGGGGGGGGCTACAATCAGAATTCCATCAGTCATCATGGCCAAATCAGCAATTCAAACTTTAATTGATCAACCCACCAATTAAATTAATGAAAGCTTACATCAGTTTCAAACCTTTTGAACTCAAACCTAATTAAAATGTGAGCTAAAATCCCAGCATTAGCTGAGTGAAATGGAGAAAGTATTTTGAAGTTTTCAGAAATATTGCTGCCTGAGTTGACTAGTTTACGTTCTTGGGAAGCGTGAAGCTTACTGACATTTTGTGACAACGATTTCTTACACTTTGCCCTTTGAAGTGCATGGCTGCATAGGTTTCTAAAAATTATTTTGACACAAGGTTGTTTGTTTTAGCTTCTGCATTATTACAATCTCACTGGCTTCTGAAACACATCCAGTGGATCTCAGAAACAACGATTAAGACCTTTCTGTAATGAAATTTTCCATGTTGCCATTCCCCACAGGCATGTTTCCACTGTCAGTTCTGCTTTGTCCTAGCTAGCCCAATGAATACTAGTTTGCCTAGAACAGTGATGACAAACCTTTTAGAGACTGAGTGCCCAAACAGAGGGGCAGGGTGAATTCTGTGCTGGGGAGCAGGAGGAAGCACTCACATTGGGCTGTTGGACAGAGGGGCAGGGCAAACTCTGTCCTGGAGGGAGGGAGGAAGCAATGTGTCCATGCCAACAGATAGGGCTGGTAGTGCTTTCTCAGGCATGCGTGCCATAGGTTTGCCACCACTGGCCTAGAACATCAATATTCAGCCCATGTGGGAATCTTTCTGTCTGGTTGAAATTTTTGAAGCAGTTGACGTATTAGTCTGTGCAGGCATGTCAGACAATAAATAAAACATAAAGAAAAATGCAGGAACATTGTGGCACCTTGAAGACTGACTACTATATTTTAGTGTTAGCTTTCATGGATCAGGTCCATGAATTCATGTTCATGGATCATGTTTGAAGAAATTTACTTGATCCACGAAAGCTAACATTAAAATTTAGTAGTCTTTAAGGTGCCACAACATTTTTGTCTTGTTTTATTTACTGTCTTCTATTTGTCTAGTGGACTGCAGTGTTCTAGGATTTAAGATGCTGAACTTGATGACTGGAAGATCTACAACTTGAAACCCAAGTGCTGCATGACAGAATGAGCTTCCATCTCTGTCCCATCTCCTGCCAACCTAGCAGTTTGAAAGCAAGAAATTAGATAACTAGATGGGAAAGGTAACAACAGCATCTAGTCGTGCCTGATACATGACCACAGAAACCTCTACAGATGAAGGCAGCATTATCTCATTGGCTGTAAACAGAGATGATCACCACACTCTAGAGTTGGAACCACAGTAGTTTAGGTGCAAAACATTTGAAAAGCCAAATGGTCTCCAACCTTGGCCTGGAGCATGGATTCCCAACCTTTTCAAGTCACACGCTCTCAGCTTTGAGGGCTGGACAGCCATTTTCCCCTGCCTCCATGATGGGTGTGGCCATTTTGTCCCAACAGCTTCAAAGGGGGCAGCCATTTTGTTTCCTGAATGGCCTTGCAGGGGTGGGCGGCACATGAAATGGCACCAGGGGCCAGATCCAGCCCAAGGACCTTAGGTTGGGAACCTCTGGCCTAGAGCCAGTGATGGGCTGCTCCCGGTTTGCCCGAACCAGTAGCAGCCATCCGGAGGGGATCACCGGGGTGGTGGTAAACCCCTGAGCAACTGGTTTGGTCACCTCTCTGGCCGCCCTCCGGATGTGTCTTCCGAGCAGCCAAAATGGCTGCTCAGAAGTGCACATGCGTCAAAACTCCATTTGATGCATGCACAGTTCTATTTTTAAGTGTGCATGTGTCAAATGGATTTTGACACATGCGCACTTCAGGGCAGCCATTTTGGCTGCCCGGAAAGGGTGCAGGCAGTGCCTGGAAGAGCGACAGCGGTGGTCTTTCCCTGGAGCACTGCCAGGCTGGGCCAGCCCAGGCTGCACTGCTGGGCTAGGCTGCGCTGCGCTGTGCTGCCTGCCTGCTGCTCCCCAGCCCCAGGGTAAGGTAAGTGATGGGTTTGTGTTTGGGGGGGTGGGGGGTGGGTTCAGGTGTGTGTGTTTTATGTAGTTTGTTTTTATGCACTCATCTCACATGCTAGCAAGGTGATGCTCAAGATAATACAGGATAGACTGCAGCAGCATGTGGAGAGAGAATTACCAGAAGTGCAATCGGGGTTCAGAAGAGGCAGGGGGACTAGAGAGACCACATTGCCAACATATGTTGGATCATGGAAAAAACAAAGGAATATCAGAAACAAGTCTACTTCTGTTTCATTGACTACACCAAGGCTTTTGACTGCATGGACCACAACAAAATGTGGCAAGTAATTAAACAGGTGGGAATACCAGAACACCTTATATGCCTCATGAGAAACCTGTACATGAATCAAGAGGCAACAGTTAGGACAGAATACGGAATGACAGAGTGGTTTAGAATAGGAAAAGGAGTAAGACGAGGCTGCATTTTGTCACCTTGCTTATTCAACTTATACACAGAACACATAATGTGCAATGCAGGGATGGAGGAATCACAATTTGGGATCAAAATTGCTGGGATAAACATCAACAATTTGAGTTATGCAGATGATACCACCCTAATGGCAGAAAGTGAGGAGGAATTAAATAAGCTCCTGATTAGGTTGAAAGAAGAAAGTGCAAAAGCTGTCTTGAGACTCAATATCAAGAAAACCAAGATAATGGCAACAGGCTCTATCAGTCCTTGGAAAATAGATGGGGAAGAAGTAGAAGCAGTGACAGATTTTACTTTCCTAGGATCAAAGCTCACTGCAGATTGTGACTGCAGCCATGAAATAAAAAGGCGACTGATTCTTGGGAGGCAAGCAATG
This sequence comes from Furcifer pardalis, assembly GCA_030440675.1. Classification (NCBI taxonomy): domain Eukaryota; kingdom Metazoa; phylum Chordata; class Lepidosauria; order Squamata; family Chamaeleonidae; genus Furcifer; species Furcifer pardalis. Next base: position 59,974,825 of record CP126894.1, on the reverse strand, counting down.
AGAAACCTGGGGAGCATAGTGAAAAGTAGAAACATCACATTGAAAACAAAAATTTGTATAGTCAAAGCAATGGTATTCCCGGTGGCAATGTATGGTTGTGAGAGCTGGACCGTTAGGAAAGCTGAGTGCAGAAGAATAGATGCCTTTGAGATGTGGTGTTGGAGGAGAGTTTTGAGAGTCCCCTGGACAGCGAGGAGAACAAATAGGTCAGAAGAAATTAACCATGACTGCTCCTTAGAAAGCCATCTTAGTAAAGATGAAGCTAAAGTACTTTGGACATCAAATGAGAAGAAAGGATTTGCTTGAGAAAGCCTTGATGCTGGGAAAGGTGGAGGGCAAAAGAAGAAGAGGGTGGCCCAAAATGAGATGGCTAGATGGTATTGTAGACACAATGGGCACAATGCTGAGCTAGTTGAGGAGGATGGTGCAGGACAGAGGTGCCTGGCAGACAGTGGTCCATGGGGTCTCAAAGGGTCAGAATTGACTGTGCGACTGAACAAAAAAAATACAGTATCTATGCATTATGTGTATATGTATTTATTTTAATTTATATGTATATGTATTTATATGTATTTAAATAATGTGTATTTTTACTTTATTTATTTATTTTTATTGTTTTATTTCAGCTCCGCCCACAACATCATGACATCATGGTGTTGGCTCCGCCAATGACATTGGCTCCTCCCACGGTGTGGTAGTAAATTTTTTGACAGCCCTCCACTGCCTAGAGCCATGGTATTTACTGATATAAACTGATGCAATGAGATGGACAAATAATGGCCACAATGGAACAGGGGCTGTTTCTTTGAAATAAAAGGTTTGTTTTGTTAAAAAAAAACTTGCAACAAGACAAAAGCTGAGGTTTAGAATAGTTAAAAATGTTTTAATGAGCTATGGAGATGATACCATGCCCAGAACATGCACAAACCAGAAGCTAATGAAATTTGAAGAGGGGCCTGGAGACAGAGAAAAAGATCCAGATAAGTTGAACAGTAAGCAAATCTCCTAAAATTTACTGTTGTGGGGTTTTGTGTTTTCTTTGTGTATATTTTTGCCCTCAAGTTAGGCTTAGAGGGAAGAAGATGACAGATAATGTCTGTGGGAAATAGATAAGACGGGAAGCATTAAAAAAATTAGAAGGGAGGAAAAAGTTGAAATACAGATACTCCTAGTACAAGAAGAAACAATAGGGGTTTGGTCAGAGGTTAGCTGTAACTCTCAGATCTTTATGATGAGCTGAAACACTGGAGTTACCATTAAAGTCCCTCTCCAGTCCTTGAACTCAAAGTATACTTTGTTAAGATCACACAGATGTGATAGAGGCTTCCCTTCATCTCTGACTTCTCTAAGTACAAAATAATAACAATAAAGCTGGATGTGAATAAAAGTGTTGGCAAGGAGGGGTCAAAGAAAAGAGGAAGGTAATAAGTAGAGAAGGATGCTATGATTTAGGCTTCCCACTATAAGTCTTGTCAAAGAAGGTTTGGTGTGCAGGGCAGGGCAGGGATCACTCCTGTACTGATGTCTGGGAATCCTGATGCTTTTTATCAGTTTTCTTTGGCCTGAAGCACTTTCTCTTTAGGATTCTGCACAGTCAGTCTAGAACCATGATGGTGAACCTTGGCACTCCAGATGTTCTTGGACTTCAATTCCCAGAAGCGCAAGCACCCTGTGATTCCACACGAATGGGTTTACTGCAATTCATCTGACCCACACTTCCCTCATCACTCCTGGAAGCAGAAGTAAAACGCGCCCATTTGCAGTAAGCCCATTCGTGTAGATTCACAGGGGGCTTGGGTTTCTGGGAATTGAAGTCAAAGAACATCTGGAGTGCCAAGGTTCACCATCATGGTTCTAGAGTGACTGAGCAGAATCCTAAAGAGAAAGTGCTTCAGGCCAAAGAAAACTGATAAAAAGCATCAGGATTCCCAGACATCAGTACAGGAGTGATCCCTGCCCTGGACACCAAACCTTCTTTGACAAGACTTATAGTGGGAAGCCTAAATCATAGCATCCTTCTCCACTTATTACCAAGGTTCGTCATCAGGGTCTAGAACAGTTTTTCCCATCCTTTGGTTTTTGGACTTCAATTCCCAGAAGCCTAAATCTATTCCTCAAAGCACTGATCAGCCAATGTACTGACTTAGGCTTTTGGGACTAGAATATGCCTTGCAGGGCTTGGTTGAATGATCTTGGCCTTGGTCTCCAATGACACATTCTTACATAAGGATTTTTTCTAGTTCTTCCATTGCTGCCTTTCCAAGTTTCACTGTTCCGAGTGAGACTGCTGTCTCCGTTTGGAATGATGACTGAATCAAGATACAAACCATCTTTACTCATTTTTATTGCTTCCTTGTTAGTGTTAGGCTAGGTAATTCTTTACTAGCCATTTTTTTCATCTTCTTAATTTTGAACTAAAATTTATTTTTGCTGTGTCTTCTATTTCCACAGTACTCCTATCAAGTAATTGCTATTTTCTGCCACTAATGTTGCATTACTGGTATAGTACATCTTAAATTAATTAAGCTTCTTTCACTAATTTTTACTCTTCCTGCATATGAATTTAATCCAGCCTTCCATATATTTTGCATATCAGTTAAACAGAAAAAGAGATAAAATACACCCTGGCCTGACATCTTTGCCAATTGAAACCAATCTGTTTCTCCATATTCTCTTCTAAGAGTAGACTTGTGTCTAGAACAGTCATTCCCAACATGGGGCATGGGGCCCACAGAGGAACCTCAATTCCCAGAAGCCTAAGACAGTACAGTTGTACCTCGCTTAAAGAGCATAATGTGTTCCACAGAATTGCTCTTTAAGCAAGTTTGCTTTTTAAGCGAAACACCATTGTAAATGACCAATTGTGACTTCGGGTGGGGGTGGGGGTGGGGGTTGTGAACCCCAATTTGTTTGTTAAGTGAGTTTTTGATTGGTTTTATTTGTTAAGTGAAGCGAACATTCAGAGAAAATTCTGCTCTTTAAGCGAATTACTCTTTAAGTGAAGCGCTCTTTATGCAAGGTTTGACTGTACATTGGCTGATCAGTGCTTTAGGGAATTGACTTAGGCTTCCGGGAATTGAAGTCTAAAAACCAAAGATTGTGAAACACTGCTCTAGAATATAAGTGAAACAGGAGGACAATTAAATGTTGGGCCTTACCTAGGTTTTTTCAGAATGGTCCATAACATCTAATGATCCTCACAGTCAAAGGCTTTCCTGTAATATGTAAAGTTCCTATAGCCAACATACTGTATAGCTGCAGAAGACAATACAGTAAAACCCCTACTTATGAAAAAAAAAGTCAGTTCCGTAGGCTTTTGCTTAAAATGAGTTTTTATGTAACTCGAAGCAAATCCATAGGAAAAATTTTTTATGTAACTTGAAGCAAACCCATAGGAAAAATGAAATCTTTATGTATAGCGAACCAAACCCATAGAGAAATTATTTTTACATAACTTGAAGCAAACCCCTGGGAAACAGAATCTTTATGTAACTCGAAGCAAACCCATAGGGAATTGTGTAAATCAGGACATGGTATTAGCACAAAAATCATTATGTAAGTTGAATATTATGTAACTCAAGGCATTTGTAAATTGGGTTTTTACTGTAATGCTAAGAAAGGTTGAAAGAAACAGGAAAAAAGGCCAAATATGAAATGGATTGACTCCCTAAAGCAGGGGTTCCCAACCTATGTCCCATGGGCTGGATCTTGCCCCTGACATCATCCCATCCAGCCAGGTGCTGCCTCCATCACACCCAGAAGTGGAAGGGGGTGCATTTACATCATCTAAAATGTACCCATGCATGTGCAAACTTACCTGCACCTGTCATAAAGTGCCCGCTTCCACTTCCTGGGTGTGTGGTCCAGCCCTCTCAGCTGTCCAGGGGCATGGTCAGGCCTGCAGGGAAAAAAGGTTGGGTACCCCTGCCGTAAAGAAACCATTTAGTTTCAAGAGATGAGCAGGATTGTTGAGGGCCAGACATCTTGGAGAGATCTCATCCATAGGTCTTCATAGGTCAGAGATAACTTGATGGCACATAACTACAACAATGAATGGTCTCCAGTGACTTTTGCTTTTGGAATCCTGCTCAAATATTGAACAATTTCTTGTTCTGTATATGCGTATCTGCTATATTTCCTTGCATGTCCAGAATGTTGCTTGATATACCTTGCCAATTCAACATGAAGATCTCTAGAATCAATGAATTAAGATTATACTTTTAAAAGCAACTGTCATGAAATGACATATTTTCTAACATTCTCAAAGCTTGAGGTTTGACTAGGCCTAAAAATATTTTCCTCTCTGTCTCACAAGACTACGTGTCACGAGATAGATTGTTTTCAATTCAGTGTTCCTGCTCCTTATCTCTCTAGCTAGCTGAGCTTTCTGGTGTTGTGACTACATGTTAGGCACTCACTGTACACGTGTGTCAACAATCCTTTGTTATGAGAAAGTTTTCTCTGTTCCCTGATTGGCTGGGGGTACCCCACCTGACTGGAGAATCTTCATCTTGGAGAGAGGGGAGTTCAGTTTGTTTTTGGATGTCTATGGGTTAAGATCTTGGCCTGTAGGACTACTCTTTTTCTTTTTCATCATGATTACCTAATGTGGACTGTTACTGGACTGATCTTATGCTATTGACCTTTTATTTACGTTTTTCTATGGACTATGCTTTAAGAAACCTGCTACAATAAAGCAACTGTTTTTCTCTGAAGATTGTTTCTTTCATCATCAGCACACGAACAGCACACTCACAGAGCCTCGCTACCTAGACCTCCCATGATTGCTCTATTGCCTGAGCATAGTAAGAGTTTTCTTAAAAGCAGCCCGGCTCTCTCAGACGAAAGGTAAGGACTATAGAAAGTTCCCGGAATGAGACAGAGATCTCAGGAACTGGAAGGGAGGGGCCCTTGAATTGGGATGGCCGGTGTCTGACAGCAACAAACTCCTTTATCTATCTATCTATCTATCCATCCAAGTCCAAAGCACTACAATTTAAAACATAATTTTAAAGAAACACTAATAACCTGAAATGTATGCATAAATAAACTACATATTTACACACCACTTTCTCAGTATTTAATATTTTGAATAAGCTAGCCATTTGCTTCAAACAAATACTTGATATTGCACTGTTCAGGCAAGTTGCCACAGATCAGCAGATGTTCAAGGTCTTCTGTCTCACCACATTCACATTGTTCACCATTAATATAGCCACACTTCATTAGGTTTGCTTTGCATCATGCCACCCCAGTTCTCAGCCTATTCAGCATCTTCCATGTCCCATATTGGAGGTGGTAACCTGCTGCTGGCTTCTCCTTCATTGCTTGTAACCCTCCAGGTGATATTCTTTTTCTAAAGTTCATTTCAATGAGTCTCAGCTGAAGGCGGAATTGGTGCTGTTGTTTTTAAGAAGCTGTTCCTTGACTTCAACATTGATGGATGATGTTGAAGTCCAAACATTGGATGCCTTAGGTCTGTTTCTTGCTTTTTTCTTCTCAACCTCTCCTGCTACTTGTCTTCTTAAATCTGGAAGTGCTATACCCATGAGTGAGAAGATGTTATTAACAGGTGAGCGTGGCCTGTAACTTAGGTGGCCTGTTTCATAAAGGGTCATGTTAACTTGACTAGAATGGGCAGAGTTTTTCCAGACTGTGGCAGCATGCTCTACAGCAGAGAAAGACAGGGCAGATCAACAGAGAAAATTAGACAGTGCTCTCCATGTGGTATGTGTAAGTCTGTGGATGAGATTGTTCCTGGTGCACATCTTTGTAATGAATGAAAATGCAGCCTTTGCTTTTAGTGAGTTAAAGTAGTTGCTGAGTTTTTTGCTCCCTGAGGACGGGTTAAAGGATGCCTGAGAAAAAGCCTTCAAGCCAGATGCTGATTAGTTTACTTTTGAAAATAGTCAAAACAGAAAATGGAATTAAGAATGATGGACATTGTATGCTGTGATTTTATTGGTTAATATCCAGGAAGAGGTGGGATGAGAGATGAAAATTGATTTTTGTTATATTGGAATGTGAAGAAGCAGTGCCATGTTTATTATGATGATTATGATGACTATGTGTCGCATGTGCTTATCCAGAGAGGAGGAAGAAGTGAGCTTATAATTGCTTGTGAGTAAACAGTAGAAAGATGTAGTCAAATACGTTTCTGGCTAGACTAGGCCAGGAAATATAGCTAGATATACCTTTCTTGTTTTAATCTGGGAAAAGTGAAAGGTAAAACTGTTCCTTTTAATTTTTGTGCCTGCTTTTTAGTAATTCTGAACTTTGAAACTATTTTTCTTTTAAATAAAAGCTATCTTGAAACAGAAGATGTTGTACTTATTATATATAGAGCATAAGTTGGTGGGAGATTGCCAGTTCCTTTATTTCTTTATTGGCAACTCTACATTTTGCTAATTCATACTGTATGTCCTACCTGATCTGGCTGGTTTGTAAACAAACAGTCAGTGATTGAAACCTATCATAGATTTATCTAGCCTGGAGCAGGACCACAGGTACTCTAAAGCAGCACAATGGTTTATGTGGGCTTTCTGAATGGGTGCAGGGAGTGGTGGGCTGTTGCCAGTTCACACCGGTTCACCCAAACCGGTATTAACAATCCTGGGTGGTTCTCCGGGGGTGGGTGGGTGAAGAACTGACCCAGGATATATATTTTTTGAGGCGTCCGGTTCAGATGCCTCACCGGCAGACCAATTTTGTTTAAAAAAATTGGAGCCAAACTGGCTGCTGCTTTAGTGTGCATGCACAGAAAGTCAATCTGACGCATGCACGCTGCAATTGCAAATCACACATGCATCAGATTGACTTTCTGCACATGCGCACTAAGTGGCAGCCATTCGCTGCCTGGACATCGCCGGAGCTGGACCTTTGTGGAGCAGCTCTGGCGGCGGTGGTGGACTCTCCTTGGCGCACTGCCGGGCCGAGCCAGGCTGGGCCAGGCCACGCTGCCAGGCTAGGCTGCGCTGCACTGCCAGGCCCGGTCGGGCTAGGTCGCTCCACCAAGCCGCCACGCTGCCAGGCCGCCAGGCCACCAGGCCACCGCGTCACTGCTGTGCCTGCCTGCCTGCTGCTCCCTGAGCAGTGATGGGCAGCAACAGGTTTGCACCAGTTCGCCAGAACCGGTAGTAACTTTTCCCAGTGTCCCAGAGAACCGGTAGCGGCTTTGGGGGAAACAAACACCACCTTGGGGGCTTACCTTTTCACTGGTTCCCCCACTGCGCATGTGCACCAAGCGCTTGGTGTGCATGCGTGCCTACAGCACTTGGCGCACATGTGCGGCCTCCTTGCTGTCCTCCCAAGCAGGGAGGAGGAAGAGAAGCTGCTAGCCTGAAGCTCCCTATAGCCTGCTCCCCAGGGTAAGTTACTCACCTTTGAGTGTGGGGTGGGTGGGTATATTTTAATGTGTGTTTAATGTGTATTTATTTTTAATGTGTATTTTAATGTGTTTTATATGTATTTAATTTGTATTTTTGTGTTTTTATGTCTATTTAATGTGTATTTATTTTAATGTGTATTTTATGTGTTTTATGTGTATTTTATGTCTATTTAATTTGTATGTTTATGTGTACTTATTTTATGGGTTTTTTTACGTTGGCTCCACTCACATCATGGGTTCCGCCCATGATGTCATGACATTGGCTCCGCCCACAATGTTGGCTTCGCCCACAGCATGGTAGTAAAAATTTTGGCTGACCACCATTGGGTTTGCCCAACTGTTAATCACAGTTTTCAGGGAAGCATCTTCCATTTACCCCGAACCTCTTGGTTATACCTATAAAAAGTTTGTGAAAAATCAGTTTTTAAAATGTCACCACAATGCTCCAACACACTGCATTAAAGGAAACCACATTAAAGATAGCAACAGGAAGCAACAAGTATTTGAGGAAAGGCGTTTGTTCAAACTGTTGAATAGTGTGGTACCAACCAGACAAATTAAGAGTTAAGCCAAGGACTCCAAATGATCAGTTTAAAGCAGGAGTTCTCAACCTTTTAAAGCTGGGGCCCGGGTCACACTCCCTCAGACAGCTTCGGGGGCTGGATGGCCATTTTGCCCTTCCTCCACCACATGGCACTTCCTGGTGTGATGGAGGCAGTGTGGGGCCATGTTAGAGTGTGTAAGTGCTTGTTCGACACTCAGAGGGATTGCAAGGCATATTGTGGCTATGTAACTTTAAGGAGCACACAGGAGCACACAGGTGTGTGCTCCTTGCTGTGTCATGTCAATCTGTGTATATAGTCCAGAGCTATTGAAAGCTTGTCGGAGCAGCAGGAGTCTCCAAGAACTGGCTTAAATGCTATTCCAGAAGCTGTTCCAGAGTTGCCTCAGGGAGCTGTGTTTGAGGACTGCTACAATGGTGTTTTAGGAAGATGGAGCATCAATATGCTAGCAGAGCTGACTACTGTTGATGCTCAAACAGGAAACTGAAAATGGAAAGCAAAAGCGTGTTCAGAGGAGCATAAAAGAGAAGAAGAAAATGTTTCACAGACAAAAAGAGTGAACACGGAATGTTAAGTTTATGAAGAGATTGTTTGTTTAATTATAAGAAATGATATGTTTAGCTCATTGTAATAAAATAGTGATTTTCTCATCACTCATGCTTTTTTAATGCAAACCCCTCATATTTTGTGAAAAAACTATATGTGATGGGCGGGAATCAAGGTCATTTTTGGATTCAGCACACTAGAAAACATAACATTTACCAAAAATATCCTATGTAGCTGATTTTTTGGGGTGGGGTGGGGTGTGGGGGCAGACCTGTGTTATTAAACCAGCCAAACCTGAATTACTTTGTACCTTATTTCAGGGACTGTTAACTTTTCAAAAATACTAATAGGATCTTCAGAAACTGGATTAACAAAACCCAAGAAAATCAGAATGGCCTGACATAAAAATATTTTTCTATATGGACACATGCACGGCTCTTTTGGTTCTACCAGACTACCTTTTAAAATAACTATTGTGGGGATAATGAATTTTGCAAAGATGGAAAAATTTAAATCAGATAACACAACCTACACTAACAATTATACAAACATAAAACCAAACTAGGTAATACAGAAATATATGCCCCTTGAATTCCACAGTGAAGGATCCTACAAAGTCTCTTTAATCTGAAAATCTGACCATCCTGTCTCTCAGCATCTTATTTTGTAAAAGGATCTAAGGCACAAAGATGCATAGCTCCAAGGGGAAACCTTTAAAGCCCAAAATAAAAGAAAAAGATAGGTACAAGTATTACCACATGGAATCTGCCCCTTTTGCACTCAGGTATTGACATTCTGTTGCCTGCATCACAGTGAAAAGATCTAATTCCTGCCCCCAGAATAGTGAAAGTTCACTTTCTTTCAAGCTCTCTCTTTTTCTCAGAAAACTTTAAAAGAACAGCCTCTTTGTAAGGATTTCCTCACCCACTGGGTTAAACCAGAGATCATAATGGTTGCAGGTACATGTTAGTGAAATAAACATACAGTAATAACTCAGATAACGATTACATCAGATAACGCTAAAATCGGATAACGATGCAAGATTTTGTAAAAAAAAATTGCATCGGATAAAGATCTTTTAGCATTATCTGAGGTAATCGTTCATTGTGGCCTGGCTGGGAAGCTTACTCCCTGTTCGGCTTCCCAGCCATGCCACCCCCACCCCGCGACCAAGCGCTGATTGGCGTTTGGGTTGGGAGTAAGAATGGGTGCCCCAAGGGAACTGGTCGCCTGAGGCTCACTGAGTCTCGGGTGTCTGTCTCCCTTGGCCTGCAGCCACTCACCCCAATGGAACTGACCGTTTGAGTCTCAGGCAGTTGGTTCCCTTGGTGTAAGCACCTCTAGGGAGCCCCAAGGGAGATGGCCACCAGAGTCTCGAGCAGGCAGCTCCCTTGGATTCAGTGCCTGCAGGCACTCACCCCGAGAAAGCTGGCCACCTCTCGCGACTCTGCTATCTATGGGGATTGAGGGGGGAGAAATCCCCACTCTCAAATCCCATAGATAACGCTGCTGCCCATGGCCCATCAGTGATGGGGAACGGATCCCATTCTCTTTCACTAAGGGCAGCGCCTGTGCCCCCTCTGAGTCTTGGGTGGCCGGCATCCTTGGGGTGAGCGGATATCTCCCCGAAGTTCCCCGCAGCCCCAGCGATGGCTTGCTAGGGCTGCACGGGACTTCGGGGAGGCATCAGTGTGGTTTATCCCTGAAGTCCCCCACAGCCCCAGTGATCAATTGCTAGGGCTGGGGGGACTTCACAGAGGAATTCGTGCACCTGCATAATTTGTCCCTGATGTCCCCTGCAGCCCCAGCAATTGATCACTAGGGCTGCGCGGGACTTCGGGGAGGCATCTGTGTGCCCGTGCAGTTTGTCCCTGAAGTCCCCCGCAGCCCCAGCCATCAAATGCTAGGGCTGGGGGGGACTTTGGGGAGGCATCCGTGTGCCCGCACAGTTTGTCACCAATGTCCCCTGCAACCCCAACAATCAATCGCTAGGGCTGGGGGACCTCAGGGAGGCATCCGCATGCCCATGTGCTTTGTCCACAAAGTCCCCCGCAGCCCCAGCAATCAATCGCTAGGGCTGGGGGGGGGGGCTTTGAGGAGGCTTCTGCGTGCCCGCACAGTTTGTCTCTGATGTCCTCCACAGCCCCAGCGATCAATTGATGGGGCTCCGGGGGTGTTGGGGGGGAATGGCGCTTGCCCAGCGAGTGATCAAGTTTTGCTTGCAGGGGGAGCACATGTTCCCTCCACAAGCAAAGTGGCGGTCCTATGCTGGGGCCACGGGTTTTCTTGGGGAGGGAGGGTGCTTTCTGTCCCCAAGCCAACGGGATTGCTCCCCTGTTCCCTTTCCTTCTCAAAAAGGAAACAGGGCTTTTTAAAAAAATGTTGTGCAATCAATGCTTTGCACAACGTATACTATAATGTATATACTACGTATAATGTATACAACGTATAATGTATATTAGTGTGTACATTACTCAGGAAGGATATAAGAACTCCTTTGAATTATTCCATGACTGACATAAGAATTATGTTTTGTTATAATGCTAAAGACTTTCTGAACATTTTTCTTGGCTATTTGTAGTTCTTTTGATTTCAAGTCTGAGAGTCAGCTGTCATATTATTTTAAGGAAGCTAAAGAACCTGTTGAAAACTACCCTGTTTATTGCTGATTAACTGATGGAAAAGGTACTGGGATCTTTGTAAATGGTAGTGAACACAAGGGGATATCTGGTAGACCATCTTGACTGATGATATTGGTGCCATCAACATTCATACTGCACTTTGCTATGTAAAGTCTGGCAATTTTTTCCTGCTGCCAACACAGACACGAAGTTCTGCAGCAATATTGGGACCTTTCCCAGTATTATGAAGCATAGATGGAAAAGCATAATATCCCATATTCATAAACCAGAAATCTTTTGAAAAATTGAATCTGATACATAATAACAACTATACTGGCAGTTCCTTTACTATTTAAGGCAGGGGTTCCCAATGTTTTGTCGCCATAGGCTGGACCTCTCCCCGACACTCAGCTGTGCGGGCTGGAGGCGTGCTTTCTCCTAGTACTTATGTCTTCAATGGTGGCAGCGGGCACAATCATGCCGTTTTTTCAGCTGGTCTGGCAGCCTCCACTGCTTTCCCATGGCGGCAGGTGTTTGGAACATTTTTGCTCCATTTGGGGAATTTTTGGCCATATTTCTGCTGCGTTTTGGCAGCTAAAACATGACATTTTGGGACTTCCAGTGATGTGTGTGTGGGGAGCTTCCAGTGGTGCTTGGGTTCCCACTGTGGAACCTGGAAGTGCCAAAACACTGCATTTTAGTTGCCAAAATGCAGCAGAAACACACACAAAATTCCCCAAAAGAAGCGAAAATGCTCCGAAAACCCTCCCACTGATGTGGGAAGTGGCAGAGGCTGCAAAAGCACCCCTCAAAATTGGTATCATTGTGCAACTCTACCACATATGCTCATATGTTCTCAGTTTGTGCAATGCTACTTTCAGCTACTTTTAAAAATATCTAATTAACAAAATGTCCTAAAAAGTTAAAAAAAATCTATCAAAATGTCTTTCCAAAATAGTTTCCCCAAAAGGTAATGAGAAAAAGGAATGAATAAATGTTGTACAAGAAAGTAACTTTACCAGTCATCAAATAATTATGAAAGCAAACTTGTTACTTTCTATAATAATGTATAACAGGTGGTGTCATTAAGTGAGTTGCAGTTCCAAATGCTTATACCAAATCATAGAATTATAGAGCTACCAGGATAATGGGGGAAACTACCATCATCAGCATGTATGTGTGGGGCACCAAGACAGACTGTGCAACCTATTATACAACAATGTAGCCTTAGAGCATATATGGGCAATAGAGAAGATTTTTTAAGGGTGACTCCTGGAGCATTCAAATATATACATTGTTTAGATGCTTGTTTATAAATTAATGCTGAATTTTATATAGTTTATATATATTTTCTTTCTTGTTATGCGTTGACTCAATGTGTACAAGTGCCATACACTAAATAAATACTAAAAGATTATCAGTTGTTTCTACTTGTAACGCTTTACATCTGAGGAGCAGCAGGAGATCCCTCTGTCTCTGCCTGTCCCTGGCTATTATAGTCCACCCTGTTTGCGTTCTGCCCATGTCCGTTGTTGGAATCTGGACCCCAGCAGGTTTTTACCAAGATTAGTGCAGACTTTCACATGGAAGAACATTCTCCCTACTTTATGCTCTAGGCCAGGGGTTCCCAACCTTTTTATGCCACAGGCCAGACCACACCCCCAGACAGCTGAGCAGTCTGGTCATGTGGTTTTCCTGGTGTAAATGCTGCCATAAATGCAGACGCATTTATGGATGTCGTAAATGTAGCCATGAATGCATCCTCTTCCGCTTCTGGTGCAGCAGCGGTGACACAGGCCACATGAAATGGTGCCGTAGGTCATAGATTGGGAACCCCTGCTCTAGGCACATAAAACCTGAGGGAAAATAAATGTGAAACAAATAACCCCTAGGAATGGATTGTTGAGCAAATTTGTGTGCCTTCCAAATCTCCTCTGAGAGTATCAGCTTTTCCCAGTTTCAATTATTGATAATTCTATAATTACAATTGAGATATTCTAGGAGAAAAGTCATTTACACTCTGAATAATTCATATGCTGCATAGGTGGTGACAGTGCGCATTGGTTGAACTGGAGGGAAAGAAGAGGGAAGGAAATACACATCAGGGAATGTTCTGTTCTGGGAATCCCTTGGCATTCTGAAATATGCTCACTTTTGGGTAGCTCTCCCATTGGTTTCCTAGATGATATTCAAGAGTTCAACTTCATATCTCTCCCCCCCCCCCTTTGCTAGAAATCCTTTTAAACATTATAGCATATTCTGAGCGAGAGCCTGTGGCTAGGTTTGGGGCACAACAGGTACTTCTTGTACATGACAAAAATATGTTTTTATTCAGACAGATATAAAAGAGGGGAGAAGGAGATGGAGACAAGAAGAATGAGATGTTTTCAACATGACAGTGGGTGGTATATTTTTAATCCTTTTAGACACCATGCAGCATTTCCCAAACCATGTTTCATGGAACAGTGGTGGACTTCAATTCCCAGAAGCTTAAGTCAGTTTGCCAAAGCACTGATCAGCCAGTGTGCTGACTTAGGCTTCTGGGAATTGAAGGCCCCCTGTGTTCCGCAGAACATTGCTTGGAAAATGCTGGCCTATAGAATAAGAACTAATTTATTATTAGGGATTTTCTGATTGCAAGAATGTTCCTTTAAAAAACATTCTGTTGTACAGGAAGGGTTAGGAAATGGAGAAATAAAATAGTAACAGCAACTATGACGTGGTCTGTACAACTTCCTTGTGTATACAAAACACAGTAGCAGATTAGACAATAGACTGAATACACCTCATTTTTTAAATCTATGCAACCTTTGTTTATCCCTTCTGTCACATGCTAATTAACTTGTGAACCGCTCAGAGTGCACTAAGCACTATGGGGTCGTATATAAGTATACTTGCTATCATGCTTTTATTCTCTTATGCAGCCTCTTAATAAATTACTGTGAGGGACAGAGCATGTTTATTCAGAAAAAGGATGACAAACAAACCAGGATGAAAATGGAACTGAAGAAGTAGTGGCTGAGATAAACAATATGGCTAAAAACGTGAAAAGCCCAAATCTGATTTAAAAGATACAGTTCTAGTTGCCAAAAACGGAGTTCAGAATTCTGTTTCTAAATGAGGTTGAAATAGAAGGCCTTTACTACAATGGTTTCCAACAGGGACAGCATTTTATTTATTTATTTATTTATTTATTTACTGCACCTGTCTTCCACAGAGAAGTCAAAGATTATTGTTACATGCTGTCATGTTGCTTCTGACTTATGGTGGCCCTACAAATTAGTGATCTCCAAAAGGTCTTGTCATTAGCAGCCTTGATTAGGTCTTGCTAACTCAAGACTGTGGATTGCTTGCTTGCTTGCTTCATACAGAGGGTGGACAAAAATGTATATACATTTTAAGAGATGCTATCAATGCCCTACTTTTTGAAATTGAATTGAATTATGGCAGCAATTTGTAGTATGATGTTTGCACAAAAGAATGAATGCTAGCAACCAGCGATGGGATGTAAGAGGTTCTCACCAGTTCTCCAGAACCGGTAGTAACTTTTCCCAGTGTCCCAGAGAACCTGTAGCAGCTTTTGGGGGGAACCACCTTCAGGGCTTACCTTTTCACTGGTTCCCCCACTGCGCATGCATGCCAAGCACTTGGTGTCCATGCACGCCTAGTGCTTGGCACATATGCATGGCCTCCTTGCTGTCCTCCCAAACGGGGAGGAGGAAGAGAAGCTGCTAGCCTGAAGATCCCTATAGCCTGAAGCTCCCTATTTTTATTATTTTGTATTTTTTCTTTGGCCCTGCCCATGACATGACATCATGATGTTAGCTCCGCCCACACTGTGATGACATCACGGTGGGGTAGTAAAATCTTTGACATCCCACCACTGCTAGCAACACCATGTGACAGGCAGAAAATGGCAGAAGCACAGTTGTTGTTTGAGAAGTGCAAGACCATTTTGAAGTGATATTAATTCATGGGTAAAGAAGTCCACAGGGAAGTGCAATAGTACCTAAGTGGATAAAATCCCACTTGAATCCATCTTGATGGAGGGCAGCAGCTTCATTAATACTGCCCTGGGGCTGAGGAGGATTCTGCATGCCAAAAGGGCTCAGAACCAGAAAGTGACTCATGCAACTTGATCAGTAGTACTGGTATCATGCTGCAATGCAGAAGGCTGGATGGCCACTGCATTATATTCTCAGGACAATATTCATAGCTAATCATTATAATGGTTGCCAATATTCGGAACTGGATCTGATACAAGAAGCCACCTTTCCCTCCCCATAGAAAACCCAAGATAGCTCACAATAAGTAAAACAATGCAACTATCAACAGTTTTAAAATACAATATTTATGTATCATATTAAAAACAATTTAACATGTGCCTATACCGACTGCCAGGGGAAGAAGAAGCCAGGGCAGGTTGAGGACCTTGCTGCCCCTCTCCCTGTGCCTACACCAACTGCCAGGAGAAGGAGAAGCCAGGGCAGGTTGAGGACCTTGCCGCCTTGTGCCCACCCCAACATATTGTATTGTAATGTAATGTAATGTATTGTCTGTAAGCCGCCCTGAGTCGCCACGACGAGTGGGCGGCAATATAAATTTGAAATAATAATAATAATAATAATAATAATAATAATAATAATAATAATAATAATAATAATAATAATAATAATAATAATAATAATAATAAATCAAGATTTAAAAAAATTAAAAATTTAAAATATTTTTTTAAAATTTCCAAGTTTAACAAACACAAGATTCCTCAGACATTTATGGCTTACATGCTTACCTGAAAGGAAGGTCTTTGTCTGATGAGGGAGGGGGGCACCTTAGCTTCTCAGAGGAATGTATTCCACAGCTTGGGAGCACCCTTTAAGAAAGCCCTTTATTGAGTTAAAGTTGAGGAGTATCTCTCATGCAAAAAAGAAAGCAACCCTATTTCAGCACTAACATAGATGATAACATAAGGATTCAAACCTAGAGTTTTATAAATTTAATCTGCCAGTTTTAGTTTCTCCCCTATTCAAATGTCAAGTGAATTCCACCTTGAGTATGAAGATTTTGGCAAATAATGGTATGTTTTTATGAGAACACAATTGTTTCACATGCCTCAGCCAGAAGGACTAAATAAGACAACTGTGGTCCTGATAGTCTCCTATCTCTAGGGGTTGATCCCCAGTATAATACTGTAGTATCTTAAAGTAGTCTCTAAAAGACTAGGAGGCATAAGTTTTCAAAGGCTGCAAAACAATTCTTCAGATGAACGCAGCATTAATATACAGTAATACATCGCATAACGAGTTACTCGTATAACGAGTAACTCACTTAACGAGGAGGTTTTTTGAGAAAATGTCTGCTTCGTTGAGCAAGCAAAAACTTGCTTAACGAAAACAGACTTTTGCCAGTTGCGGAGGAGTGCTTTGTGAGAGGCTGTCTCATCCGTCCACTTGCCGAAACGGCAGAGGGGACAAGCGATTCAGCCTCTCGCAACACTGGAGGGAGTGCAAAGTGAGAGGGGGAGGAAAACAAGGAGGTCACAGAATTCTCTCGCTTGCTTGCACTGTGGGAGAAAGCAGGGGCGATCAAGAGAACTCCAACAACTCCTTGCTTCCCCCTCCCTTCTCTACCTGAGAGTCCTCCCCTCTGGAGGGGGGGAAGTGTTGGGGGTGGGTCTAGTCACTGGTGCGAAAAGGCTGGACTAGCATTTCTCCCATGCTGCATTGCACTTTGGAGATTTTTGAGCAACAATACCAGCGTGCTGCGAGTGTGGAAGGAGGAGCATTTTTGGCCTCCTCCCCCTCTTCCTCCTCCAGTTAAAAAAAAGTTTTGTGTTTGCACAGTTTTTAAAATGTTGGACTGCAGTGGCTCAAGTGGCTAAGACACTGACTGGGAGGAGGAAGGTCAGCAGTTCAATTCCCGAGTACTGCAGGACGGAATGAGCTCCCGTCTTTGTCCCAGCTCCTGCCAACCTAACAGTTTGAAAGCAAGAAATTGCAAGTAGGTAAATAGGGACCACATCGGTGGGAAGGTAACAGGATTCCGTGCGCTCCGGTGTCTAGTCATGCCTGCCACATGACCACGGAAACGTCTGCAGAAGCAGACAACGCTGGCTCTTCGGCTTTGAAACAGAGATGAGCACTGACCCCTAGAGTCAGATATGACTGGCTTTCGAGCAAGGGAAACCTTTACCTAAAACATTGTTGTATTGGCCCAGTTTTTTAAATGCTGGACAATTGCAGTTTTCCATGTTTCCCTGTTGAAGTGTGTTTTATGTTCAGTTGCTTTTAAAGAGCAGTTTATCAATGAGTTTTGAACGGGTAGCCTGTAAAAGAATCCTTTTTTAAAAAACTTTATTCTTGTTGTGTGATGTTTTAAAAGTTGAAGTTTGATGTTTGGAATGTTATTGTTTAACATGTTCCTGCACACTATTTATGCTGTTTAACTGCACTTTATAAATAATTTTGAACAACAAAAAAAGGGGTTTTTTTTGGTTATTTTTCCTGAGGTCCAGAACAAAATTTTGGTTTTCAATGGATTCCTATGGGAAAATTCGTTTTACTTAAAGAGCAACTGCTTAAAGAGCAATCTTGTGGAACGTATTTTGCTCTTTAAGCGAGATATTACTGTATAGATACATGGGAAGACCTTTCCTTGGATTTCTGCACCTGCTTCACCCAATGTGCAATGGTGTGATTTTCTGAACCACACTGGTGGTTTTGGCTTTTTCCCATTAGGGAAAAATGGGTTATTTTTCCTGCAGGGAAGGTAAAAGAGGAGACCAGTATAGCAATTGCTGTCTAATGACTCACACAGCTAAGAGAATAGAGAAGAAAGTCAAACACATCCTGGAATGAAATTGTTGGAAACATGACAGGCAGATGTTCTTTGCTAAAAGGCCTAAAAACACATCTGGAGAATAAATGGACATAAGATAGAGCAGGTCACCAGCTTTGAATACTTGGGAGTATTCAGACTCAAGGAATGCCCATACCACACACACCATTCTTACAGCCCAGAGATCTGCTTTCACCATACTTAAATTCCTGAGGACAAAAGGAGGCCAATACATCCCTGTTGCACTCAAAGTATTTGAAGCCAAAATCACTGTCGCAGCTACTCTATGGAGTCCAATTAGGCCCATCACCTAACAACCTGGCTCTTATGAAAAGAGTACAATCTAAATTCTTATGTGCAGCACTCCAGCCCCCTCAATGTGTATCCAACACCACCCTTTGCCTGGAGATGGGTAGATAAAGGTTGAGGTGAGACTGGAGATAGCTGCTCTCAACCTTTGGCTCAAAATGTTGTTTAATCCCAGTGACTTTGGCTCCTCTATCTCTCCAGGATAGCTTCCAATCAGCATAGAAAAGAACAATCCAATCCAGACTGCAGTACCTTGGCCTCTCCCAACCTCTCATACAGGCCATGAGTCTCAACCAGGCAAAACAAGCCATTAGAGAACACTAGACATGGAAAGGCAAGAAGACCTAGCCAGGGCCCCTATTTTCTTGGCTCCAGTGTCTTGTTGCCAAAGGACACCAGTGTCAGAGAGACTATGCCCCTGTGACACTGGAGAAATTGAAACCATAGAACAAATTCTCTGCATCTGCCCTTTTTATAAAAAACATCCAGAACAAGTTTGTATTTTCTCTGCTCTGCAACTATCCTGGCTGGTCAAACAGCACATACACCCACTGGCTGCTATCGGATGAAAGGCCCACCTTCAACCACAACTTTGTGAGGTTCTGCACCACAGCGTGTAAAATCAGAAGAACAATCCTGGCAGGTCCTTCAGCTAAATAAACTACCAGTGCTACAGTATAGGCTCGTAATAGGTATAACATTATTGATCTTATGTACCAGTTTTACTTCTCTTAACTCTGAGCAGAAATGCTCCTTTTTAAGCACCCCCATTTTAACTTCTGTCTCTTGATATCTTTAAGTACCTTGATTTTAGCTTCTGTTCCTTTTACCATACTATGTTGGTCTTGGACCATAATAAAGATTGATTGATTGACAGGCAGATGTTGTCACCACTTGTCTCCTAGTGTAACCACCTACAATGATAACAATAATGATATATTCTTTGACTCCGGTGCGACATAGTGCTCTCCATGCTGGAAACCACTGTAGCTATTGAAATTGGCTTATAAAGATGTATGATTTGTCTGAAAGAAACAAAATCATAAGAAGGGCTCAATTTGAGCCAGAATCAATTTCCAGAGTCCAGTAATGGTTATTCCCATGAGTAGAATGGTTAATACTGAACATTCCAGCATCAGGATGGGCAGCAGAATGAAAGGTTTTACAGCAGAAACTGGCACAGTATTGGGACCTGATTTCCAGGACCAAGAGGATTTTGTGTTACAATAATACTGTTGCATCTTGAAATACCTGCAGTTTCCTCAGTCTGAAAAATTTTGGTGGTGAAGGAAGGAAAGGAGGAAGGGGGGGATGGAGACTTGCTGAAATGTTTGTGGCTCCAACTCTTTAGTCTAGGAGATTTAGGATTTGTGAGTTCACCACAAACATGTTTCTAGGCTCAATATATTATCCAGTAAAGAGCAACAAGAACTGAGGGGAGGCTAAGGAGAAGATTACTTGGGCAAAAAGAAATGGCATGAACTAAATTAGCTTTCTAGCTGTCATACAGATTACCAAACCAGCAGGGAGAATAAAGCATATAGCCTGATTCTCAACCATTTCACTTTGATCTATTCCAGGATCCATCCCCTGAAGAATTGCAAGGCTCAGGAGCCCCTAAGTAATATCTCTGTAATATGTACAACTGTTGGAGGGGAAATGCAGAGTTCAGAATTTTGTGCCTGGCAAGCATGACGTTTCCCTTTAAAATATTGATCAGAAAGCAGAACAGTATAATCTTTTAAAAGCAAGCAGGAGAAAGTAGGAAATATGTATCTCAGAAGAGATCATTAAATAGAGAAAAAGCAATATATATCAAAATTGCAGGGAAATCTCCTCCAGGCAGCATAAGAAGATAAATCCATACATATTGTCAGATCAATATTGAAACTGTGTAATGCAGACAAAGAAAAATGCAACAAATGGATCATTGGGAGAGGAAGAAGTCTCTCCCCCCCCCCCCCAAGGCTGTACTAGTCAAATACAAACTCACACATACCTGAAAAGGTTGTAAATCCTTGTGTGTCTTGGCATCATAAGTGAGAATGAAGAGCTACAAAAAGTTTAGTCTTACCCTGTGATGGGGCAACATATTGTCTACTGCTAACAGCTTAGCTTGTTCACATAAAGTGTGCATTTTGAGCAAACTGCAAACCTTATACAATTTGCTCATTTTGCACAAAACTGCAGCAGCACTGCCTTGCTGTGTAAATTTTTAAAAAACAGATTGTTTTCATCATTAAAAACAATAAAAGATGGTCTTCTTATGCTTGTGGTGCATGTGTATCTGTATGTGCTTTTTGCCACAAAAGGAAAAAGCACCAGTTTTGCAGACTATTGTAGAAACATTTTGCAGAAATTGCAGAAACTCTGATAGAGTCAGCACAAAGGCTAAAGACTGCCTTCTTTGCTCTTGTGAAGATTTTACAGCAGAAACTGGGCAGTCCTTTATATGGCTACTCACAAGTAAGCTTGGATGAGAAGAGTGGGACTTAATCCAATGTAAACATGTAGGATTGCACCTTGATTCTTACAGAGCAAGGTTTAGGATGAAATGCCAGATTTTAGCCTGAACAGTCTTGACTTGTTTATTGGTGCAAGGTAAGTTTTAAAAGAGAAGAATGTACCATAAGAACCTCCTAACTACAGAGCCAAGGAAAATCCATTGTCACACTTCTACCACCCTGTTTCGTTGTTATTGTATCTCTCTTGCTTTTCTTTCATTTATATAAAATAGCCATCTCTTATCATAGACTGCAGACACTCAGAACATCTTCTTTCTTTTCTTTATTACATTTCTGTACCACTCATTTGGGTTGTATCCCACTCTGGATGGCGTACAAGCAAATATCAATAAATAGAACAAACAAGCAAACCACTGGGACAGCATCTTAGGACCATATTTAAAGGCCATGGGTATAATTCTGTGGCTACATACCTGGAACTAGGGGTGCTTATTGTCAACAACATAGGTTCAGTTTGTAAGAAACACTGAACTTGAAAAGAAAGCTCTTCAGCCAGTTGAAAAGCAACATCTGAGTTATGAATGAGAAATGTAAACAATCTTCTAACATTTATCACACACTGTAGGGTTGGTGGAATAGTGGCCTTCCAGATGTTGTTGGATTTCAAATCCTATCAACCCTAGCTGCAATAATCAATGCTGCGAATTAGAGTTCTACAACATTGGGGGAAATGACTATTGTGACACGTGACACAGAAGAAACCCTGACATGGTAAATGCCTGGTTATTGTCCTTACTCTTTGATTTTCCATAAGCTGCTGTCTGATACAAAAGAAAAGGAAAAAAGTAAAGAAAAAAGTGGGCAGAGAGGCTTGCTTTTAAAGTAATGTTAAATATATATGTTTACATGAAGCTGAAATATTTCATAACTATCTACATATATTGGTGTGTCTAGGAATATTTTCTTCACAAGCTGTACAGCAGCTAAAGCTTTGTCACTAACATAACTTTCTCACCTGATGAAGAAGGAACAATGCTCTGACATGTGTCAGTTGCACGTAAATTGTTATGAAACTATCTTACCTTGAAGCAGACATTCTCTTCCTTCAAATAAATAAATAAATCAGTGCTGTTTTTCCCTTTCCTGCTCTTTCTGTTCTTACAAATAAAAAAGTAAGCCTCGGTTATCTCCCCATTCCCTTCCACAGCAAGGACAGTCTATTATTGTCGTCTTATGCTGGCAGATGAAGTCATCTCTACTGCCCTGGAGTTATAATCCTCTGAATTTCCCCTCTAACACGCTACTTGGATTTGGGTCGTGTAGGCAGATTTTCTGTCAAAGTCCATGCGGTTGAAAACAGGACTTTGTATGACACGGTTCCTATTAGTGGCTGGCGATTCTCCATCTGCAGCAGCTTGCCACACAGATTGTAGAGTTTCTCCAAGCAACTATGAACATTTTTGGTGGGTTTTTTTTAAAGGCTGTGTTGGCCTAGAGGAATGTCCCCCAGTTCTGTGTTCTACTGCTGAGTTGTCACAGAAAAACAGACAGCCTTATAGAAAGAGAGCTACAATGCGAAGCAAGGTATAGTAGCTATTTTTGGTGGACCATCTTATGAGAACAAAGAACATTTTGGAGATGTTGTCTCTTCTGTAAATTGGAATAAAATTAGCAATTTGACAAAGGAAGCTAGTTTTACTCTTACTTCTTAAACTACAGTTGTACCTCACTTAAAGAGCATAATGTGTTCCACAGGATTACTCATTAAACGAGTTTGCTCTTTAAGCGAAACACCACTGTAAGTGACCAATTGTGACTTCTGGTGGGGGGATTGCGAACCCCGATTTATTTGTTAAGCGAGTTTTTGGTTGGTTTTATTTGTTAAACGAAGTGAATATTCAGAGAAAATTCTGCTCTTTAAGTGAGTTATTCTTTAAGCGAGGCGCTTTTTATGCGAGGTTTGACTGTATATGGTAACAACCAGTGGCAGAAATCCTGTTGCTTAGCAGAGAACATTCCTAACATTCAGTCCGTTTCTAGCCAGCAAAGAGTGGGTCCCCATGGTGCTTTTTCTCTGACAGTTAGGAAGAGACTAAATGTTACATACTAAACAACAGGATTTCAGCCTGTGCATATGACAATTGGTGTGAGACAGTGGTTAGCTTCTTGGGCTAGGACAAGGGATATTCAAGTGGTAGTCTCTGCTGAACAATCATGAAGTTCACTGGGGAAGGTTGAACCAGTCATTCTTTCTCAGCCTGCCTTTTCCCACAGAATTGCTGTTGTGAGAATTAAGTAGACCTCAGAATGTCAGGCTTAAATATTACTTCGCTAAAATCAGAAGTTAGAAACTGGGAAATTATTTGGTGGTATCAGTGTTTAAACTTGAAAATTAAACTCATTAAATTAGCATTCAACCAGTCTGAGCACAACAGGAATGGCATTGCCAGAGTCTCAGTAGCTTTGTAGCAGTATAGGAGGAAGGGCTGACTAATTTTTTATAAAATAATGGGTTTCAGCCTTGGGATTCCTGACGGGCTGTTAGCTCCCCTGAAGTCTACAGAAATACCCTAGGAAATTAATTATTTTAATTTAAATTCCTGGGAACTGTACTCTCACTCCCATTTATATCTTAGGGTTCCCAATGATCATAGAATATAATTTGCAGGAGCTCAGAAAAGTGCCACAGATTCTTGGTCGGGTGAACTACAGTTTCAGAGTGTGCTTCTATGCCCAAGTCTGAGCTGTTCAATATAATCTAGGTTTTTTTTGAGAGAGAAGCATAGAAGCTTTTTTGTTTTGAGAAGGGATATAACTCCCTCAACAGAGAAGCATACAGGTAATGTTTCAATGAGTTAAAAAAAATCACATGAAAGTTATTTTTTAAAATATTACTTCTAAACATTATGTTTAAAATTAACTAATTTAATATTTAATACATTAATTTTAACACATTCCCAAGCTCTGGAATAAAGTAGAGCAGAAGAGAGCAAAGAAAGGTTTGAAATAATTTAACAAGATTACAATTATCAGCCAATGAACTGGGGGAAAATAACAGCAAATCTAACACCCCCCCTTTATTTCCAACTTAAATTACTGCACTTTTACTCCCAATAAACTGCTGCCGATTCTGGACAGCAATACTTTCCTTCACAACCCTACAGACAACTCTTCAGTCAAGAAAAGCAACAACAGGCACTATAATTTATTTATTATTTATTTTTATTTATTGGAATTCTATACCATCCATCTGGGTGTTATCCCACTCTGGGTGATGAACAAACAGAAAATAAATAACAATACCCACAACTGTATAACTGAAACAGATGCATGGACCATATCCCACAACAAACCCTAATGCCTACTCTGTTCACCCAGGCAAATGCAGACCTAATTATGTTGTGCACAACATAGATATAGTCACCCATGTCCCTTCTGCTGATGTACACACTCATCTGCCAGCAATGCCAGCCTCCATCTTATAGAGGAAAATACTTTGGTCTGCCTGGAAAATAAGGAAAGTTGTAAATGAGAGACTAGAAAGGTCAGAAACCCATAGGAGAACAGTTCAGTCTCTTAGCACACTTTGCCACTGTTCTTAAGGGGGGCATGTTTGAACGAAGGAAGACTCGTGTATGAAACTGCTCAGTTACAGTTTATCAGGAAATTCAATTCTGTCGCCTGTGATCAAGATAATGGGTTTCTCCCTCTCAGGCATTAATTAGCTTTTCAGTGCCAGGAAATGTGTTATAATCAACACTGCTAGGCCACATGATTTTAATCTTTTTAAACAACTGGAGCAACACTGAACGTAGTCATCAGCAAAATGTGACTGTGGGTGCCAGTAATAACTTTTTTCCTGGGGCAACCGACAGTTTTGAGGACTATGGTGTAGGAGGGAATGGTTACCTCCTTCCTTCCAACAGACACCTGTTGCCATGGAATTGATCCTGAATGGCTGCGCATAGCTTCTGTTTTCTAAAGCGAGGTAGCCCTCATGACGCAGTGGTTAAAGAGCGCTGGTGGCACAGTGGTTAAACTGCTGCACTGCAGTCAAAACTCTGCTCACAATCTGAATTTGATTCTGACAGGGATCAAGGCTGACTCACCTTTCCATCCTTCAATGATCGGTAAAAAGAGTAAAGATAAAGGTTGCCCTTGTTTGATAGCCAGCCCTATCTGACTCTAGGGTTCAGTGCTCATCTCTATTCACAGCCAAAGAGCCAGCACTGTCTGCATCTGCAGACTTTTCTGTGGACATGTGGCAGGCATGATTAAGACACCAGAGTGAACGAAATGCTGTTTACCTTCCCACCAAAGTGGTATCTGTTTATCTACTTGCAATTTCTTGCTTTCGAACTGCTGGTACCCATTAGTAAAATGCTATTTAACTTGTTAACTGCACAGAGAGTGCATTAAGCTGCTACCCTCAAATTCATCTTCATGGCTGACTACAGGTTTGAATCAAGGTCAAATCTGCACTCCTAGTATAACTTGCTTTCTGACATACCACACTGGTTTTCAGTGCAACACTGCCTATTTAGCAGAAATCACACCTTTGCCTTTAGGTGCACTTTAGCGGCATTCATAGCCAAGTATCAGCCTTCTTGCTGTGAAGCGATGCCATGCAGCTTTGTTTTCCATCCAAATGAGACAGCCACTTTGACGAGGCTCACCGTGTCAGTCTTCCCAAGGGAAGCTCATTTGACAATTCTGTGGCACTTAGCAAGTTGTACCATAGGGAAGCAGTGCTCAGAAAAAGCAGTATCTGCAGAGCTCTGAGTCGACTTCATTAATAAATAATTATCTGCAGCAACCTCAGTTCTGAGACACAGCAACCCTTGCCAGGATTTCCTATGTATAAAATAGATAGGCAATGCTCTGTCATTCTCTTCATCTGTGGTTGCAGAGCTTGCTAAGGGCCACACAGGCCACACTGGCTTTTCTCCCAGTAGGCACACTATAGAAATTAAATTCCTGACCCCTGGCTCTTCAGCCAGGTAATCATATCTCCCCAGCCTTGGCAGGCCTGCACTGGTTACCTGTTGCCCACCATGTTAGATGCAAAGTGTTAGTGTTATCATATAAGGCCCTATACGGTTTGGGACCTTGTTATCTGTCAGAGTGTTTTTCCCTCAGAACAACACCCTGCATCACCCATTTGTCACCCTTTATGCAGCTTTAGGTGCTGACCCCAAGGATGGCTAGAAAGTCTATAACTAGCAATAGAGCCTTCTCAGTGTCTTCACCAATACTGTGGAACACACTACCAGTCGAGCTGCACCAGGCCCCATCCCTGGATATCTTCAAAAAACAATTTAAAACTTTTCTATTCAAGGAAGCCTTTTAGAACGTTATCCACTTAGCAATAAATTAACCAGTCATTATTTTAGGATTCTCTGTGCCCATAGACACCAGTTATTTTATTTTAGGATGTATATATTTGGTTGGCTTATTTTTAATTTGTTGTGTGCTTTATTATGTTATTTGATAGTTATATGCACACTGCTCAGAGTGGGAAATTTCTTAAATGGGCGGTATAAAAAATGCAGTCAATCAATCAATCAATCTCAGTTCTCTGGCCAGCTAAGTATATTTACCTGGCAAGCTCTACCCCCTTAGCTATGCTCCAACATGGTCATCTTAGTCCTTAGTTGTATTATATTCATTTACCCTGGGTTTTTGCTCACTATGTCTGGTAGCCTGTTGAGAAAAATAATAATAACTTAAAGATAGTTGAAACTATTAGTTAATATATATCTTAAAGGCAAAATTGTGGGTCACTAAGAAGTATAACTATTCTCTTCTGAATTGGATCCCAAACAAATAATTCTGTTTGACTGCATTTTTCTCTGTAACATTCATCTATGCCTCTTCTTTTCCTTAAGTATGTAGTAATTAATAACACTAAATATTTATGAATTTTGGGGTCCTATAGATTGAAAGCCTTGATGCTGGGAAAGATCAATGGCAAAAGAAGAAAGGGGAGGTAGAGAATGAGATGGATAGATGGTATTGTTGATGCAATGGGCATAGAACTGGGCGTGTTGGGAAGGATGGTAGAGGATAGGGGTGCCTGGTGTGCAAAGGTCCATGGGGTTGCAAAGGGTCAGACTCGACTATGCAAATGAACAACAACATAGATTGTTCATTTGCTATAGAATAGCTACATGGAATTTTAAATCATTTCTCATTGTTTCATTAGCTTAGAAAAATTGTGCTAATGTGTCTATGTTCTCCTTTTCCCTAGGTTAGAATTTGCACTCCCCATCAAGTACACTTTTTGATTTGCAAATGAAGAAGATGAAAATGTTGAAAATGAAATGTTTTGCCATGGGTTACAGAGAAATTCATTAGCAAGGCTGGTAATGGAATTGGGCTGCCAGGTTTCCTTCACATGCTTCATCGGTCCAATTTAATATTAGTGCCAAATCAATTCAAAGCTATTTTGACCTTATTTGTTCAGTGCTCCAGAGCTGCCTAAGCCAGAGGCTGCAACAATAATAGAAATGATAAAATGGAGCAAAAATAACAACAACAAAACACACAGATACAAGTTAGAAAAACTGGTACCAGATAAAGCACTTACTGTATACATTGGAAGTTGCTTTTCATTGAAGATTTCCCCTATACATAATGGTAAAATAAATTAGACTTTGCCAGCTTTAGGTACTAAGTCCTTTACAAGCAGAAACAGAATAAACATTGCTTATGATATTGAATCATAGAATAACTGAGTTGGGCCTTTTAGGCGATTGAGCCTAACCCCATGCTCAATGAAGAAATCTGAAACAATGCATATCTGGCAGTGGCTGTTCAATTCTCTCCTGAATGCTTCCAGTGTTGGAGTACTCACCACCTCTGGGGCAACTGGTTCCACTATTATATACTGCTCTAACTATTAAGAGGTTTTTTCCTGATATTCAGCCTTCCTGTAGTTTCAGCCCATTATCGTGTGCCCTTCACTCTGGAATGATTGAAAACAGATCCTTCCATTCCTCAGGGGTGGCCAAACTTTTCATGGAGCGGGCTGGTAATGTGGTTGAAAGGATCAATCACGTGGTTCCTCCCACCATAAAACACATCTGTGGCTATTATAAATATGTTTACATCAGCTGCAGGTGCATTTACGGCAGCTTTTATGGTAGGCATGGGTGTATTTACACATGTGCAGGCATGTTTTACAGCTGTTGTAAATGCACCCACTTCCATGAGCAGTGAGGGTGGTGGCAGGCCACATGAAATGCTGCTGCGGGCCAGGTTGAGCCTCTGGGCCATAGTTTGGCCACCCCAGCTCTATATGATTATTTTTCAGGTAAGAGACTGCAGTGGCTCAGTGGTTAAGAAGTTTGCCTTGTTAGCTGGAAGGTCGGCAACTCCCAGCTCCTGCCAACCTAGCAGTTCAAAAGCAAGAAATTGCAAGTAGATAAATAGGGACCACTTCGGTGGTGAAAAGATCTTGGAGACATGAAAGGAGCCTCATTCGGGCATCCCCTGAGCAGGGTTTCTCCAGCAAAAATCCTTTCAACCCAGAATAATTTCTTGCATGAAATTATTATTCTTTCAGGTAATTGAAGAGTGCTATCATATTTCCTCTCAGTCTCTTTTCCTCAAGGCTAACCATGCCAGTTCCTTTGATCTTTCCAACCTATGGCTTGGTTTCCAGTCGTCTGATCATCCTTGTTGCCTATTTCTGTACCTGCCCTAATTTGTTTTCATATTTCTTAAAGTGTGGTGCCCAGAATTGGACACAGCAGACACAGTACTCTAGATGTGGTCTAACTAGTGCTCAAAAGTGTATACATTGCTGTTGTTAGTTTTTTGAATTGTTTTATACATTTGTTCTTAAAAAATGCTGGCTTTCTATAAAGTATTTTTTTAACATTGATCTTAATCTGCATTTAAAATTAGTATTTTATTGCTGTAGGAGCTGTGATGGAAGAAAAACAATAAACACTTTAAATAAATAGAGGAAGGAAGGAAAAAGTTGAAAAATGATGACTTTGGTGCCTTTCAGGGTGAACTGACAGTGAATCTATCAATTTCTTATGGTTCTGGGATTTGTGGTAAATGCCAGAATATATATACAGAGCAGATTTTGAGAAATCACTTAAAAAATGGAAGTAAACTAAACCCTCATAGCATGTACACCAGGGGTGCCCAAACATCTTGAGTCGGGGGGTGGTCACATGGTTCATGGGTGCCCAAATTATGGCCGGGGGACCAGATCTGGCCCTAATGCCAATTTATCCAGCCCACACCACCCTCATCGCTTCCAGACATAGTTTAGGAACCTCTGATGTACACATTTGCACATACTTTCTATATTGCTGGTGTATTATACTACAATAAAACAGCAGAGAGATGTACTGATTTCACTTCTTACAAACTCTTAGTGATTTATCAGTGTAACTGTAAACCACTATCCTGCAAGCCAGATAATGGCTTTAATCGTGAACTTGAACACAAATGTTAAGCTGGGACTCTACTGACAAAGTGCAAGGCCTCTGCAAATAAATGTATTTGTTTTTACGCTGGCTGCAGTTTAAGCCCTCTGGGTCTACATTTACCCATTACTTATGTGTTCTGGTCATTATATATTCTGTGCTCTGGCAACCAGTTTGTATTCCTGTCATCTTTAGTTCTCACTGGGTAGACAGTTTATCCTGTATTTTTCAGCCTGTGTGTACTGATGCATACCACTTTTCTGTTGATTTTATACCTTCAATGAAGCAGGCTACCGCCTGTGAAAGTTCATGCCACACTGAAGCAGCTCCTTCAAGGGCAATAGCAATTTTTATGATCTTGCTGCTAAAAACTGAAACACTAGCTCTTGTGTCTGAAGAAGAGGGTTGTAATCTAAGAAATGAAATAAATTCATTAGTTCAAAAGATGTCACAATACCATTTTTGTCTTTGTTTCAGTTTCTGCTGAAACAGACGTATTTTGCCTATTCCTCTGAACACCACATTTTTTACAAAATTTTAAAATGTGGCATAACTGAAGATGGTAGTCTAACACAACAGAGAGCCAATATAGTGCAGCGGTTAAGAATGTGAGACTCAAATTGGGGAGATGAACATTCAAAATCTCATTCTCCTAGAAAATAAGGAAAGTTCCATATTTTCTCTCAGCCTATGTTGGTTCCTCTTCAGCAAACCTTATTTTTCTAAAACAGAATGGGCAGTGCACTGCATCTGAGCTAAATGTACCCCTGGTTTTTTTCCTGTGTTTTCCCCTGTGGAGAATTTACTTTGAAGCATTTAAGTTCAATATTTAAAGAAATGTAAAAGTGAAGCTAGATGGTCTTGAGGTGGTAATATTGGAGCCAACTGGAAGCAACGGCAGGGACCTCTTTGGTTTTACTTATAACAGCTGGAGAGAGATTGATGGCAGGCATCTGAGCAGGTGTGAGCTAACTTATGGGTGGGTTGTATCTGGGGAGAAGTTAGCCTCATGTCCCTGCATCCCCAATTTCCCATTGTTTGGAGTGTCATCAGCAGATTGGACAAGGAGTAGACGTGTCCCCTGGATCAGCATGAAGGTTGGTTAGGGTTTGCCTTTCCTGGTTGGATGGGGCAGGTTGGCCATCTGTCCCAGACCATTGGCAGCTTCCCAGAAGGGCTGCATCATGGAGCACTTGGAAGTTTAGGTGAAAACTTAGTAGGATAAAGATTGGTATGCTAACCTGGCTAAGCAGCCACAGGGCGAGTCAAAGTGTTTGCGTGAACTAAAGATTTCTTCCAACTTTTATACTGGCTTGTTAATTGGCAGTAGCACTAGAGAGGCAGAGAAGATTCTCCTCACTACTCCTGGATTCAACCTCCTTCACACACCCTATTGGGAATTTTTGATTATTTCTCTTAGTTAACAACAACAACAAAGAAGAAAGCTTACACTGCAACATTTTAAGGTAAGGATTAGTTCCTGTTCATGATGCTGAGTACAACACTGTGCCGCTGAGAGCCCTCCATTTAGGTAAACAGGCTTTATCCTTAGATGACAACATAGTATCAACATAAAAGATTTGGACAAGGAAGTATATTGATATACTGCTTCCTGTACAGGGAGGTTAACAAAAAAAACAAAGCTAGGAAACATACCAAAGAGACAGAAGGTTGATTGCACTTGGAACAACTGTCTGTCTCGGTTTTTAAAAAAATCTGTACTGGATTACTCATCACTGCTCAACCCTGGCATAACCTGACTTTGTTTCAGCATTTATACTTGATTTATAGTGTCTGTATTAACTTCATGGTGCCTGTGTAGCTTCTTTACAATGAAGCATTTAAAATAAGAGCAACCATTAACCTCATGCAAGTGAGAAGACAAACAGCAACCATGGATGTTGCCACAAATCATAACTCCAGTCAGAACAACTTGGCATAGTGTTCTTAGGTCTGATCAAGCAATGGCTCTTTGCATCCCAGCAGAAAAAGAGCTCAACCTCTTCTTTGCTCTCTAAAAAGTTTAGTGCCCTGTTAGACAAAGTAAGAGATGCTGAAAGTATCAACATGAATGCTCCATCTACAAGAGCCATATTCATCTTACAGTAGCATGCTTTAAGGGCTGGGACAGTCCTTCCATCTGCTGGGAAATCAATCCAGCTTGGTCCCAAAAAAGTAGAAGGGATACAGCTAGACCCAAAAGATCCAGCGTGGGCTGGAATGCAATTCCCTATGGCTCGTGTGATCACATGGAACTAGATTGCACTAGACCATTCCATGAGCTGTCCAATTTGAGATCCATTTACATGTGCAATCACACATTGAGGGAGAGGCAAAACGTTCCTTCTGTGAGAATCAGATGATTTAATTATTTAAGGAATTCCATTTTCTAAGTATGGCTTATCTGGACCCTTAGTTATTCCTGTATCCAAATGAACATAAAGAAGATTTCTTCACTTACATTATATTGTGCATGATAAAAAATGGGATGTAAAAAATTGTGAAAATAATACAAGCCCAGTGGTGGGATGTCAAAAATTTTACTACCCCACCGTGATGTCATCACAGTGTGGGAGGAGCTAACATCATGATGTCATGTCATGGGCGGGGCCAAAGAAAAAAAATACAAAATAATAAAAATAGGAAGCTTCAGGCTATAGGGAGCTTCAGGCTAGCAGCTTCTCTTCCTCCTCCCCGCTTGGGAGGACAGCAAGGAGGCCGTGCAAATGTGCCAAGCACTAGGCGTGCATGCACACCAAATGCTTGGCATGCATGCGCAGGAGGGAGAACCAGTGAAAAGGTAAGCCCCGAAGGTGGTTCCCCCCAAAAGCTACTACAGGTTCTCTGGGACACTGGGAAAAATTACTACCGGTTCTGGAGAACTGGTGAGAACCTGTTACATCCCATCACTGTGAAGCCCAAGAGAAACTGAATACAAAATATTCACAAATTCTTCCTAGAAACAAAGACATCTTAAACCATATCTACACTTTCAGTGGGCTATCTTCTTGAATGACGAAGAGATATTGGGTGGGGGAGGACTTGACACCATTTTGTTGCTCTTATTTTCCCCTTCTGTATGAGTGGAACTGTATACATATCAGACACAACTGCTATTTAGAATATGCAATTTGTAAAAATTTTCTTCAGCTGTTCCCACCAGTGGTGAAGAAACCACAAAAACAAATCAAGGGAAGGGAGGAAATCCCTTCTTGTTCTTTCCTAAACAAAAATGGAAGCAAACTTGGCATTTCTGTGTCCTGCAGGAGTTTGAATTTAATATTGGCTCACTGCTTCATTTCCTGCACTCACGGTGAGTTCAGGTGGCTCTGGATTCAGTTGTAGTCAGCTTACTAACTGAGTTTGTGACCTCAGCCCAGGTAGCAGGAAAGAAGCTGCTGTCATCAAAGCTGCTTATAGATACGGGGGAAAGAGATGGAGGCATCAGTCATCATGGTAACTGCCAGGCTATTAAGCCGAGTGGCTTCAGAAAGAAACAAGGAAAAACACAGATTTATACATTTATACTAAAGGAAAATATGACATCGGCACCCAAAACAGTCCTCTCCCACCATTTTATCTTTTCCTCAGAAAAGCATTTAGCTGTTCCAGAGGTCATTACAGCTCTCTGGCTATACTGCTATTCTCTAAACAAGTTATCTATTATTTCCTTTATTTTTTAAACATGAACATGGGTATTCCTGCCCATGAATCATTGCAAAGTTTGATGGGATCCCTGATATGTTGAAACAAAGCTTTCAATGACACATTTGAATTTTTGCAATGTGTAAGAATTTGGAAATGAATTAGGTAACACATTGGAACCAAAATATGCACAGGCCCAATTCTAATGTGTGCTTGATGCTTTTTTTGTTCTTTGATATTTGGAGCCAAATGCTGATCAACACATTACTCTCCACATTACTAGGATACATCCAGAAATGAAAATGTTTACACCATCAAGAATGGATCCCAAGCATTTAATAGTGATTCACTGTTTTCTTGCCTCATGTAATAATATTCTTCAGTTACCTTAGCAGAATCGTACACACATTATGTGATGTTCCTGTGTCTGTTTTAGCTTTTTGAGAAACTTGGAATTTTTTTTTTAAAATGAGGGATACGCATCCACTTTCACTGTTTGTTTTGTTTTATCTTTTTTTAAAAAAAAAAGTGTTATAAATTAACTGTGTAAAACATTGTTATTGTGTTATTAATGTGTTACTTTTTACTTTTTAATTAGAAAAATACTGACCATCTGGAATATTTTTCCACTCTGGGCAGTGCACAACCAATAAAAATTTATCACATTTTACAGTGTAACCAAAACCAAAACAACAACCAACAGCCCATAATAAAAAAATCAACATCAATGGCATCTGAGGTGTAACAATATCCTCAACTAACTAAAACTATTACTCAGCTATGGGGAGAATGTCTTTAAAGGCCTCTTTAAAGAGTAGCATTTTCCAGTTGCTTTTAAAATACATCCAGCGATGAGGCCTGATACAGTTCAACTGGCAATGAATTCAATAATGTTGGTGCTGCCACCAAGATGGCTGTTCTCCTCATCATAAACTTTAACGCTATTCTCAGGGGCAGCATCTGAAGCTGTGCAGATTGTGATGAATGGATGATGCAGGCCAATGTTCTATGCAAGAGATGCTCTAATAGATTACAATGTCCCAAACAGTATAGGGCTTTAAATATTAAATATAATGCCTTGTACCCTATACAGAAAGGAACAGGGAGACAGTGCAGATTTGCCAAGGCTGGGGAGATGTTTTCAAATTTCTTTATTCCTGTCACCAGCCTGGCACCTTAATTCTGGATCTGTTGAAGTCTCCATATCAAGTGCAGCCCCACATAGAGAGTGTTATAGTAATCAATCTGTCAGATTACCAATGAGTGGACCAGGGTTGTAAGGGAATGTCTGTCCAAGAAGGGATGCAACTGTGCTGTTTGATGTAGATGAAAGAATTCAGCTTTGCTCACCACCGCAGTAAGAGTGCCAAGGGACAAAGATGGATCTAAAATGACCTTCATAGCAACTGAACCCAACATAGAGACCAGATTACACATTGAGATGTTTAGTATTAACTGTATGAAGGGTGGCAAATCCCTTCATGCATCTTAAAAGGCTAATAGGATAAAGTAAAAACCCTTATAAAAATGCACAAAATTCAAGCCTGATTTGTTGTTGTTCAGTCACACAGTGGATTCTGACCCTTTGCGATCCCATGGACCATTGCTCGTCAGGCACCTCTGTCATTCACCATCCTCCTCAACCCACCCAGCTCTGTGCCCATTGCATCTACAATACCATCTAGCCATCTCATTTTCTGCCACCCCGTCTTCTTTTGCCCTCCACGTTTCCCAGCTTCAAGGCTTTCTCAAGTGAATCCTCAACACTCATTTGATATCCAAAGTACTTTAGCTTCATCTTTACTATTTGACCTTCTAAAGAGCAGTCAGGGTTGATTTCTTCTAAGATCGACCTATTTTTTCTCCTTGCTGTCAAGGGGACTCAAAACTCTCTTCCAACACCACATTTCAAAGGCGTCTTTTCTTCTGCACTCACCTTTCCTTATGGTCTAGCTCTCACAACCATGCATTACCACTGGGAATACCATTGCCTTGACTATGTGAATTTTTGTTTGCAAGGTAATATCTCTACTTTTCACTATGTTCCCCATAGCTTGTCTCCTAAGCATCAGTTGCCTTTTTATTTCATGGCTGCAATCCCCATCTGCAGTGATCTTTGATCCTAAGAAAATAAAGTCTGTCACTGCTTCTACTTCTTCCCCATCTATTTTCCAGGGACTGATAGGGCCTGTTGCCATTATCTTGGTTTTCTCGATATTGAGTCTCAAGCCAGCTTTTGCACTCTCTTCTTTTAACCTAAGCAGGATTTTCTTTAGGTCTTCCTCACTTTAAGCCGTTAGGGTAGTTTCATCTGCAAGCCTGATATTTTATACCAATAAGCTTCCAAAATCTCAAAACCTCCAACTCTTCAAGTTAAAGGGAGATGCCTACTAAAGTTAGATAATAAAAGAGGAAGGTGAATGGTACAGTCATTTGCACAAGCAATTGGACATTGATCCTCCAAAATGCATGATATCACTCTAAAGAAAACATAGATCTCTAGATCAGGGATTCTCAACCTGTGGCCCACAGGCGGGATGCAGCCCACTGCCTCCACTACACCAGGAATGTCATGTGGTGGAGGAAGGGCAAAATGGTCTTCTGGTCCCTGAAGCTGTCTGAGGGAGCGTGACCTTTAAAAGGTTGAGAACTCCTAGTCTAGATAAGCATGTATCATGTGTGCAAAATTTCAGTACAGTACTACTGTTTTTCTATAATATGCAGAAAATAATAAATGTGCTTTTCTTGTGTGCATGTGTATCAGTACCAGGGGAAGGGGAGAATCATGTAAGAATGTATTTAAGTACCTGGGTATTTTGGCCTCATGGACAGGACTGATGTTTACAATCTGTCACTTTCTTAGGGGAAAAATATTCTATCCCCTTGTTGCCTCTTTGCCTCTCACTTTTTTTGGTTTGAGCTTTCCATGTTTTTCTATCTTGTCAATGTTGTTTGCTGAGTTAGAGATAAGAATTAAAAACCACAAAAGGGAACCTCTTTAGAAATCAGAGCTTTAAAATGCAAATATACATGTGTGTATGTGAGTGTGCACACACACACAACCACTATCAGGGTTCCATCTCTCTTCCTTTTCTGTATTCACCGGCTGAGTACTTTGAATTAATTTCTCCTTCTGAATGGCAACACCTTTTCTCTCCATAAAGCGAAAACTATTAATTATTTCTTGAGCCTTCCTGACCTGCTCAATTTCTGACCCAGCAATAAGGTAACATGCTGCTCTAGCGCTAATCTCAAATATTTGAAGAACACTTGTGCTGATCCACCTGGGCAGGCACAGTCGCCACACAGTGGTGCTACACAGAGAGTCTTGTTCGAGGATAGTCCAGATATCAAAGTCCAAAAGGCAAGCTGAGGTCTGTTTACCGGTAGTCCAAGTCAGTAGTCTAATCCAAAGGGTGTCCAGGGATGTCATCAGGGTTGGCAGAGAACTCAGAGTCATGGCAGGCAGGTCAAGGTTTAGGTAGGTAGTCTGGAGTCAAGCAGGATGTTGGTCTTCACACAAGAGTTATACCAATGCTGGCAGGCTGCAAGAAGCTTGCTTATTAGCCTCCCAGCTAATCGGTATCAGCTGGAAGCCTTCTTTGGTGTTTTACCCTAGCCTGCCTGCAGCTCAGGTGTAGCTGTTTCCTGGACCTCTCCCTGACTGAGGGCTGATCACTGTCAGAGCCAGACTCCCTATCTGACAGGTCAGCTGCCAGGGAAAACAGACTTGGGCCAGGTGCAGGTTGAGATCCCTGGCTCAGGGCATCCTTGGCCTTGGGTGCAGGCAGAACTGGGCTGGGCATAGGGAGTGCCCCCTGATCCAGGTCCTCTTCAGAGTCAGAGGAGGGCTGGATCACAATAACACTTGGGTGAGAGGAAAGAACACAGGTTGTGTTTTCTTAGTCCTGAACATCAAGACCCAACTGCTTTTGTCACCAAAACAGAACCTACAGACATACACACATCTTTACAACAAGGCATCATAAGCAGTGGTGGGGTCCGGCAGGTTTGGGAGAACCTGTAGTAAAACTGGCTAGCCCTGCCCACCACCACCTCCTCCTCCTCCTCCTCCTCTCACCCCACTCCAGACACGACTCCAATATCCTTGCTGTTGGGTCTGGGCATTCAGAGTGGGGTGAGGCTGAGCCAGCAGTTACTCTGCTGCAGTTACTCTTTAAAGGAAAATTAGAGCATCGAAGTGTAATTGCTAGTAATGTTCTGATGAAGTGGACTCAATCCACAAAAGCTCACATTAAAATATAGCAGTTTAACCGTGCTCACCCAGTCACCTGGCCACGACCACAGAGTTGGCCACACCCACAGAGTTGGCCACACCCACAGTGTGGTAGTATTTTTTTTTGAAGCCCACCACTGATCATAAGTGATTGCATGAGAAAAAGTCTGATCAGATAAGTAGCTGGCATAAACAATGAGTAGACCTTTGCAACCAGAGACCAAGCTATGCTGCTAGCTTATAACCCTTGTGTGAGTCACCAAGGACCTCTCTGGTGCAGATAAGGTGATGAGAAGGGGACAGGATTGGTGCAGAGAGTTTGGTGAGCTGATCTGTGAATGTTTGTGGCCCACATTAGGTTTATAACAGTGGTGGGCTCAAACATTTTTACTATCATACTGTGGGCATGGTATGGTGGGCGTGGCCAGGGGGAAAGCCCTGTGTTTCACCCAAATTAGGACTACTGTACTTTATTTCAAAACTTGGATGGGCAGGGGCATCCAGAATTTCTGCTCCCGGTTCTGGTGAACTGGTTGAAACCTGCTGATGCCCACCACTGGTTTATAGCCTGTAAATTCTTATCCAGTTCCCTAAGACAGAACCATTAAACAACTTCAGTTATGTTGGGTATTGGTTGCTCCTTTAATATTAGTGGATCAAGTTTAATCATCTGTCTTTGAATTGATAAACCAAATATAATCATTTTATGAAAATTGCAATACCAAGATTTTGTGAAAATATTAAAGAAAGTAGAAGATATACTTTAATGAATAAACCTGTCATTCAAGAAAAGGTCTCTGGATTATTTTCCCAGTCTCCATTATAGTAATATGCCAGAGCTAGAAACTTTTTTAAAAAGATACCTGTGCTCTAAAATTGGAGCCTCATTGACAAAAATTTGCCCCTACTGCTGCTGACTAAGCTATTAGCAGAAGAAACATCCAAGAAAATTGATGTGCTCTTCTATTCTATGCATGTTTTCTGAGAAGACAATAGCACTGAGCTATTGGGCATATTGTGTTGCCGCTATACACAATATGAAATCTGTCATTCTATTTCTTATGCACATCAAATTCTGCTGGTCAGAAACTATGTAGCAACACTGGTTTGAATCCAGTGATCTTCATTTGTGATGCCCACAATAGAAGAAAAAAGATTGGAAAAGGAAGCATCTACTCATTTGCCTCTGCAAATACCAGCATGACATTTGCTTACTGCAAACCTCATAGCCTTACCTAACCCCTTATGGAAGTGATGATGGACCTTGGCACTCCAGCTGTTCTTGAACTTCAATTCCTAGAAGCCCAAGTCTCTGTGAATCCACATGAATAGGTTTACTGCACAAGTGTTCTTCAAGAACAGCTGGAATGCCAAGGTTTGCCATCACAGCCTTATGGCATCCAAGCCTTTTTAGATACGTTTTTAAAGGAAACAACTGATATGTTGCTTCTAAACCTAAGTGCAGATTTCAACAGAGTTATAGTTAAGTGCAACATTTTTAAAGCATCCAAGTTGCATATACTGTCTGATTCGGGTTGCCAGTCTCACTTAGATGTGTAAGACTGCACTGTTGGATCACCCAGAATAGTATTAGTACCCATTTGGGGGATAAGTGATTTGCCATTCAGTATTCTCTTCCCATCCAAACAGGGACCAGTATTTTAATAACTGAACACTTTCGCTGTTAATTAATAATCAGGGGAAGTGATTTTAAAAAATGTTTAGGAAATCACTGCTGAATTGATCAGAGGGAACACCTGACCTCAAAATGATGGGGTGGAGTGGGGGTGGACAACCAATCCCCTTTCTCAGTCTATGAGTCACCTGGGATCTTATTGAAGCTAGTGCAACCTACCTCTGAATACATCTGTCTCTTGGGGGTTAATATTATAATAATACAACTATTACAGCTGACTCACATGGTAAAACAATAAGATTTTTAAAATGTCTGGTTGGGAGCAAAGGAAAAACATTCTTTTAATTGTGGCATATTCCCTTTAAACTCTCCAGTTGTTTTTGGGATCTCCTTTTGTACAGGCTGGGTGTTTTCTGTCATATCCTTAACTATATTCATTAACTTCTAGCTGTTAATAGTAATCTGTTTTCAATGATGAGTCTCTATCAGGACTGACACTGGAAATAAATTAGAAGGAGCAAGATGAAAATCTGTCCTATTGGAACCAGTTTTCTGAGACATAAAGAGCATCCTGGCGCCCTTAATAGCTCTTTAATTCTTTATAGCCTCTTTATATTTGCTGGTTCCATGGTCACAATTAGAGCCAGCTATTTCTTGTGGCCAATGGAGTGTGCATATGACCTCTATGCATTGCCTCATTGTCCTTTGCCTAAATATCCCCTTTCTTGGTGTCATTTGTTTCTATCTGCTCTGTTAGTGTTGCCAGAGAACCACTTGATTAAGAGCCTTTCTCCTCAGCTTCCACTATTGCTGTTGTTTTTGATTTCAGAGCCACCTCCACTATAGGAAAATTTGCACTGGATTATTATTTCTGACAATTGAATCTGTCACCATCAGTGCCACCAGCTCTCACCTCTAAGTAACCCATCACGCTATCAGTGTAACTACAATGTGGCCCAACATTCCATTGCAATATCCGATTACCTATTATTAATAATTCATCTAGGAATTACAGGCCCTAATCAAAATATCATCATGCAGAGAAATGTGCTCAGCATCTACTGACCTGTGTACATATAATCTGCCCTTCATTTATTTATAACAATGATATACTACAAGTTTTGGTCAAGCCTGGAGAAGAGTGTAGTGGTGAAAGGAATGGAAAGTGAGTTGCAACCAGCAGGAATGCACCCCTTATTAGTCTGAAATATACTGCATTATTTTAAATCAAAGTGCCACAGGCTACTTTTTTTTTAAGATTAAGTCTATTGAGATTACAAGATGATGTAGTTAAAGTATGGAAAATTTGCGTTCTTGGACTGCAGTTCTCAAAATGCTCCAAAGAGCATTGTCACTGATGGTGCCGAGTATGAAATTCTGGCTATAAGCCAAAGAAGTGACCTAAGCACTGAATTTAACTTCATTCTACTATCTGCAAGATCTGTGCATGCATCACCCAGACCAGTTCAGAGGTCAATGCAGTGCTTCAAGATGGATCATTGTTCAAGCCAAAGCAAACTGTGCCCCATCTGATTTTATTTCTAAATTGATTTGTAAATTCAGGCCACCAGCCTTCTGTTGACTTGCAATGAAATCCCAACATGACTATAGTTTTTCTACTTTTCCACTGATGCACATGATACTTGGCAAGATTATAGATCCTAAAGAGGCGACTAAGCCTGTCAGGTTTCATATATTTAGCTTCAGGGTTTGCACACAAAGCTTCTTTAAAATTTGCTTTATGTCAACAAATATGCACACACGGGAAATGAAACTCACTGAAAAACTAAACCAAACATCTAACAGTTTTGACCAGTGAGGAAATAGGGAGAATAGAATAAGTTTCACGATCTAAAACACAGACAGACTCAGACAAGATAAAAAGGTCTTGCAGCTTATATAAACAAGTAAAAATGAAAAGGGAAGATTAAGGAAAAGGCTGTTGGCATCACATTCACGAGAGAACTGGCAGAGAGATGACACAAATTAAGATCAGACTACAATCAATACAACTACATTCTCAAAGGTCTTTTGTTCAGGCTACTAAACCTGGCAAAAGAATCAAGATGAGCAGCATGAGATAATTTAATATATCACTTTAGTGACCTCACACAATCCCTGAAGCAGTTGTGATTGGAGAGTGGTGTGATTCTTACCTCAAGTTGCATGTTTAGAACTGTCAGTGAGCAAATCCATCTTTTCTTCCTAACACATCACCTCATTGAAGATGCACCTTTGGAATTTTCCAGTTCATTTTGGACATCCTACATCTCTGAATCAGTCTGAAGTGCTCCAGATCTTTTCACATCTCCCAGGAACCAAACTGAGCCATTCCATTTTCATCTGGTTCTTGTGGAAATGGATCTGAGTCAGGCTGATTTAGTTAGCAATTTATGCTTTAGCTGATGCACAGCCCTGTTATCTACCACGAATGGGTGCAGCTTCCCAGGGTTTTAGGCAGAGATAATTGGCCAGATGCCTTTTAACCACCTGAAGTCTTTTTAACTGATCAGCGACTGGGCCAAGAATTTTCTGCCTATGATTTGCTGTTTAGCTAAAACAGTGATGGCAAACCTTTTAAAGACTGAGTACCCAAACACAGGGGCAGGGTGAACTCTGTGCTGGGGAGAGGGAGAAAGCACTCCCATTGGGCTGCTGGGCAGAGGGGTGGGTGAACTCTGTGCTGGGAGAGGGAAGAAGTGTTCCCATTGGGCTTCTGGGCAGAGGGGTAGGGTGAACTCTGTTCTGGGGTGATGGTGCATATGCCAACAGAGAGGGCTGGGAGTGCCAAGTCTTGCATACATGCCATAGGTTTGCCACCACTGAGCGAGAGCAAACCCAAGGCTTCTAAACTATATCTCAGCTTTCTTATTCGTAATGTTTTTATTTATCCTCTTTAAAAACTGTATTAAGGAAAGCATACAGACAGCAATCTTAGCAACTAAGATAGTTTATGTGCATCCTGAGTAGTCATAATACAATATAATTGACTTACTACATTCTAGCAGGTTCTTTCTAATTGCAAACGTCTGCATACAGGTTTGTAATTGCTGAGGATACATGTGCTAATATAGTTTTTCCACAGCTCCTGATTTTCAGACTGTTTATTCCCATAGTATTGTGGGAAGTTTTTTTCCATCTTCTTTCCAGAAGCATGCTATACTTGGTTTTTAATTTTTTTGGGGGCATGGATTTGTTTAGGTTTTTAGAAAAATGCACTAATTCACTTGGGTTTTGGTCTGTCAGTATAAACCCCTTTGTTGCCTATTAACTGTTGCCTGGTGAAAGACCAGGCAACCAAGCTAGATATCTGCAGTAATAATGTGAGACTAATATATTTCCTAGTAGGAAATGTTCATACTAAAATATTTGCTTGGTGGAGAGTTGTTCATGTTGTGTAAGAGAAAGTAGGAGATGAAATCAGGAAAGGCAGCCATATCTCTGGGGCCAATGTATGACACTGGCAATTGTAAAGCTCCACAAGAATGTTTTCTCCCCTGCACACTCCCTTTGAGCAGATCCAGAAAGCATCTTAATTGCCTTGCAGGTCATGCCACTTGCTGTATTTCCATGTTTCTAATTGTCATGACAGAAGTCTTGAAAGTCACATTCTGTTAGCAATGAAGAATAGCTAACCTGAGCTGGCTCATTCAGAAGTAGGACACCTTTATTTATTGAAACATGGGAAGAACAAATGGAGATACATAGCATCTTAATGTGAATATATAATATACTGCACTATATACATGAATGCCTTCAACTCACGTTTTTAGCTTCCTGGAATATAGAGCAACATCTGACTTGAAAGAAGCATTCAGTGCGGTTTCCTTGGCTCAAACAGATGTGGCCACAAAGTACTCC
The DNA here is from genome assembly GCA_030440675.1 of Furcifer pardalis. NCBI lineage: Eukaryota > Metazoa > Chordata > Lepidosauria > Squamata > Chamaeleonidae > Furcifer > Furcifer pardalis. The sequence continues at coordinate 59,932,271 of CP126894.1, read as the reverse complement.
AACCTCAGCTTCTGCCCAAAACTGAAAGGTTATCCTTCCTTGCTTCCCACAAGATCTGCTACAGGTCTTCTTGGTTTGCCTGTTGAAGAGGCAATGGCAGCAGTTTAAATCAGCTTGTGTATCTTACAAAAATTAGAGCGAAGTAAATTTAAATGAATAAACTGATATTGTAAGTCAGTTGTTATAATTTTATGGGCTTTTCAAATGAGCTATTTTGTTCACAGGAGTGCATACAGACATATCAAATCTACATACTCTTTAACAAGTGACGGGTGGTGTCACTCTTCTCTGTAAAAAGCCTAGAATAACCGAGTCAGAAGTGGCCAGTGAGGCCATTGAGTCCAAGTCCCTGCTCCAAGCACATAATGTGACTGCAGAAGCCATCCTTCAAATGGTAACAGACAAGTCTCTGCCCCGTTGACTCTCTCTGCAATTCAACCCCTCTTGTTCCTTTTGTTTTTATCACACCACTGTTGCATTTCCCTCTACTCAGCCACTGAACTCCAGTGGCAACTGGGGGTACAGATGGGAGGGGACAAAGTATCTCAGCCTCAGTCTCACCCTCCCCCCTTTTTAATATTGCTGTTGTATTTTAGATAGAATACACTAGGGCTTCATAGAATGGTAGAGACTGAGTAGGAGAGATGTGCCTGTGAAAAAAATTATGCTGGGCCCTTAAGCTTCAGTGGCAGTTTTTGAGAGATGTGCCAGTTGGTATAGTCTGCTGGGAATTTCTCCAACACAAGCTCCATCTGCGACCTTGCAGCTTCCCTGCTCATTTCAAAGATGCTTTGGCAGATGTTTCCTGGTAGCTTTTTGGCCTAATGTGATGGAACAGCTTCTATCAAAATCCAGAGGGAAAGACAGCGAGCGAGCAAGCGAGAGAGAGAGCGCACCATTATAATGTCATTATAATGATTGTAGCTTAATTCTGGGGCTTCCTTTTTAAAGAAGTAATAAAAGGAAACAGTGATAGAAGAAACTCTGCTGAAGCCTTGCAGTTATAGAACAATTATAGCATTTATTTCTGTTGCCCTTCTTTGTAGACCCTATGCTTGAGCTCTTGACTAAGGGCCATCTTCTACATTATGTAAACATGCTGGCCAGTCAGTAACACATACAGTCACTAATATTTAAATAGTAGCCACTCAGTGAGAGAGGTAAGCAGGTCTCAAATCATAATGTCCAGGAGACTCACACATTGCTGTTCCAAACTCTTACCAGCTGCTATTAGCCCCAGAGGTGGAATCTTCCTTGGCACCACTGGAAGTTTTCCATCTAGAGCTAATGTGACTTCAAAGTGGGGTTGGAGTTTTGGCAGGATTAGCATACATAGGGGAAAGGATTATCTGTCTAGGATGTGACCAGTGATGGGATGACAAAAATTCTACTACCACGCCATGACGTCACGGACGTCATGGGCGTGGCCAATGGCATGACGTCATGACGTCACGGCCGACGTCATGACGTCATGACGTTGTGGGCGGGGCCAAAATAAAAATAAATAAAAAATAAAAATAAACATACACACACACCCCTCCCTCTCAGCCCACCCACCCAGACACAAATAAATAAATAAAATAAAAACAACCACCCACCCAAAACACAAATAAATTACCCACCCACCCCAAATAAAAACCCCTCGCTTACCTTTCTTGGGACCCGGCACCCCGATTGCTGTCCACAGCCGCCGCCGCCGCCGGAGCTGCCTGCACCCCTGTGGCGTCCTCCTTGGGCCGGTACCTTTTTAGCCCGGCTCCGGCCATGGCGAGGGGCGACGGGCAGCCGCGGCTGCCGCGCCTCCCTGGGCCGTCCCCATGCCGCACCGCCGCCGCCTACAGCTTCCTCCTCCGCAGCGCGCGGCAGCCAAGCTCAAAAGGGACCGACCCAAGAAGGAGTCCACAGGGATTCAGGCAGCGGCAGCTCCGGCGGCGGCGGGCGGCGGCTGTGGACGGCGGGTGCAGGCACCCGGCCCACAGGCGCCCGGCGGCGGCGGCGGCAGCGGTGTACCCCGCCGGGCGTCCCCAGGGCATGGGGCTTGTCAGCAGCGGACGGCCGAGGCAGCCCTCAACGTGCCGCAGGGAGGCGCCCCCCTCAGAGGGCTGCTGCCGCCGCCGCTGCCCTGAAAGTGCTAAATGTTTTGAAAATCGGAGCGAAAATGGCTCTAATTGACTGCGCATGCGCAGAAACTCAATCTGACGCATGTGCAATGCGTCAGATTGCGTTTCTGCGCATGCGCAGTCAATTAGAGCCATTTTCGCTCCGATTTTAATTTTTTTTTCTTTCGGTCAGGCGTCCGGAACCGGACGCCCCAAAAGTGGACTTCCCCTCACGGAGAACCCTCCGGGATTGGTCTTACCGGTTCCAGAGATCCGTCTGGAACCGGTGACATCCCATCACTGGATGTGACATTACATGACATTCTATTAAAAAAATTAAAACATGCACACCAAATGTTTATAAATATTTAGGACAATCTATAGTTTGACCTTAATGTACAAAGGACAACTTTTTGTTTTCATTTTCACCACCAATTTATAGCAATCCCAGGAATGAGTGACTTCCAAATGTCTTATCAATAATAGTACTGCTCAGCAATTACAAACTCAAGCTTTTTACTTCTTCATAGAGTCAATCCACCTTATGCTTGGTCTTTCCCTTTTCTTCTTGATTTCATCTTTTCTTAGCATTATTGTCTTTTCCTTGTCTTCATTCCTTGTCTGATGAAGTGGACTTGATCCATGAAAGCTAACAGTGAAAATATAGCAGTTACTCTTTAAAGTGCTACTGTATTTTTTATTTTTATTTTACTTTATTTTGTTTATTTTGTTTTGCTTTGTTTTGTTTTCTGAGTTGTCTTTTCCAGTGAGTCTTCTCTCTCATTATGTGTCCAAATTATGACAGTCTCAATTTTGTCCTTTCAGCCTCTAGAGAGAATTCAAGCTTGATTTGTCTTTCTAGCAGTCCAGGATATCTGCCAAACTTTCTTCCAGCACCATATTTCAAATGATCAATCAATCAATCAATCAATCTATCAACCAACCAACCAATCAATCTTTATTATGGTCCAAGACCAGCACTTTAAGTACTTTCCCTTTAAATGCTGTGAAGTCATCTGATTGTTGATTGCAAGGAGACCTTGTAGAGAAATGTGTGTTATCTGGAATATTTTGGTACAGAGTTCTTGTGATGTTCTGCGAAAATCCACTCTGGCACTTTGCAGATGTAGCACTAATTTGCAGCTTTACAATTTCTGACTCTCTAAAGACCCATTGTATGGCCAGGTTGTAGAATAGCAAGTGTACCAACATGTGGAGAAGTCTGGAAGGGATCTCTTTCAATCTGAAGGTCAAGAAGATCCCTTTGTGATTTTGCAGTGATGGAAGAAAATGAAAGCCTGCTGAATTATTGATCCTAGGAGCTGGGTAAGGGAAGAAGTAATTTTCTTTTCATTTGCCCATAAATAGCCATCTTTTCTTGAAGGTTTATTACAATTTGGTCTTGTTGGAAGTCTCTCAGCACCTTGGATTTGTTATGAGATGGCTCCTGATGTATGCTTTTGGGGGCTTCTGGAATTGAAGTTGGGGGAGGTGTGTGGCGGCCTTCCCTGCACCGTTAAACCTTTGCTGTAATTTGACTGGGATCTGAGCAAAGTCTATAGATAGGATTTGTATCTGTTTTTGAATTTTGTTCAGCCTCTCAAATATCTCTGAGGCGGACTGGACAGAGAGCAGACATGCATCTCTCAGCTGTAATGTGATAATTTCCAGCTGTGGCTGTTGTTCAGATATCCCTGTGATGATGGGTGAATATTCCTCTGGAGAGATTACTTTCTCATTTGAGACTGTTTCTGAAGGAGGGGCAAAGGTAAGAGCAGAAGATTGATTATTCACATCTCCAGATGGCTGGAGCTTGGAGAAAGGCTTCTTTGCTGCTCCCACACCTTCTGTTGAGGGAGACCCATCAGGGGGGCTTTTTCTCTGTCTTTTCTTGCCCCTGGGTGGGGTGGGTGGGGTCTCATCTTGGGTTACATGTCTGGGGCTTGAAAATGCTCATACGGTAGCAGGAGCTAGTAGGTTGAACTGTTAGCTTTTGGCTATGTTGGCCCCTCCCTCTATATTTCAAATTAATCAATCTTTTCCCCGTTTAGTTTACTTCACTGTCAAGCTATCACAGCCTATATACAATAATTGGAAGTATAATTACAGTAAAACCTCTCATAAAGAGTGCCTCGCTTAGAGAGTAATTCGCTTAAAGAGCAGAATTTTCTCAGAATGGTCACTTCGTTTAACAAATAAAACCAACCAAAAACTCACTTAACAAATAAATTGGGGTTTGTATTGTATTGTATTGTATTTTTTGACTTATATGCCGCCCCACTCGCACAGGGACTCTGGGCGGCTTACAGAAGAAACAGTTACAATTACATAGCACATTCCATAGAATAAAAACAATTACAGATATCACATAGTAAATTACAAATATCACATAGCAGGAATCCCATCAAAAAACATATCAAAATACATCCCCCCCCCAAAAAAAAAAATCTCTAATAACAATTGCAATTATAAAACATCAGGACATCCTAAAAAATACATCAGAGATACTATGATATAAATCATTACAGCATCAAAATTCAGTAGGCAACAATATCAAGCAACAATCAAAGATTCCAAATATCAATCCAGTTTACACAAAAATTACAAAAATTACAAAAGCAGAAAACTAAACCAAAAAAAAAATTGCTAAATCCTGCAGCAAGTGACAAGACTCTCCTCCCAGTCCCAGGTGTTTCTGGTGGCGGCTGAGGCTCGAGAATGTCCTGCCGCCATAGCGGCTTTTAAGCCCTGGCCAGGGTGGAGCCCCCAGGGACAGGTGGATAGAGTCTCAGGGCTCAACGCGACGGCGGCCTCTCCGCCCAGCCGCACATGTTTCTGGCAGCGGCTGAGGGTCGAGAATGTCCTGCCGCTGTAGCGGCTTTTAAGCCCTGGCCAAGGTGGAGCCCCTGGGGACAGGTGGATAGAGTCCCGGGGTTCGACGCGATGGTGGCCTCTCCGCCCAGCCGCACATGTTTCTGGCAGCGGCTGAGGGTCGAGAATGTCCTGCCGCTGTAGCGGCTTTTAAGCCCTGGTCAAGGTGGAGCCCCGGGGGACAGGTGGATAGAGTCCCAGGGCTTGATGCAACGGCGGCCTCTCCTCCCAGCCGCACGTGTTTTTGGTGGCGGTTGAGGCTCCTTCCCACCAGAAGACACAATCGGTCACTTACAATAGTGTTTCACTTAAAGAGCAAACTCACTTAAAGAGCAATCCTGTGGAACACATTATGCTCTTTAAGTGAGGTACAACTGTATATTGATGATCTTGGCCTTGGTTTTTAACATGTTTCATTTCTTCAATGTCATCGTCTTATTTTCATTACATTCATTTCATGTTTGTTATTCCTACCCATTGGATGCTGATATCTGTTTTAAGAAATCTATTTTCTGTGGCCATATTTATAGTTCTCTTACTGCAGCCTTGTTAAAATGCTGATCCTGGTGACCTAGTGACAGGGATGGGCAATTTGTGGTCCTCCAGATGTTGCTGGACTGCAATTGCTATCATCCTTTATCAATAGCTATCCCAACAGCATCCGGAGCTCCACAGCACCTGGAGCATTCAACAACATTTGGAATGCCCAACACATCCCAATAAATTTTATACCCTAAGGCTTTGTGGTGCCACTAATTTAAATGTGTTTATTTTAAAACAACTAGACAGACTGATGGAGAAGTTTACGAGTGCCTATCTGTTGTTTTAATTGTTTCTTTGTGAAGTTGACCCTCCCATTACATCAAGTGAGACATCTAGATCTGGGATATAATAAGCAGACAGCAAATTTGTAATTTACTTTGTGATTGTTGTATTTTTACTCTCAATGATTGGGGGAGAGAAAGATTGGCTTTTCTCACTCATGAACCAAAAAAGGTTGACTGCCTTAAGTTGTACTATGTACTTTAACATAGGGTGTGTATGGGCATTTGCCGCAGGAGCAAAATATCCTGTTGCACATCACTCTGTGCCATTGAAACCCAGGTCATGGGGACAAACAAGAACTCATCACTAACTTTGTGACTCACAAGTTGTCTTCTGGAGACATGTGGCTGGCTCACACAGAATGCTGAAATAAAAAGTTTTACCGTACTTCTGCTTCCAGGAGCAACGAGGGTGCCATGGGCCAGATGAATCACAGTAAACCCATTCGTGTGGATTCACGGGGGCTTGGGCTTCTGGAAATTGAAATCCAAGAACATATGGAGTGCTAAGGTTCACCATCACGACCCTATAACAAGGTGTACATCCTATAACTTTCATCCTAGATTGCTTGGAGGGTAATATGATCCCAACATGGTAAGCCTTAAGTTGTGTACAGACCTCTGAAACACCTATTGTAATATGACAGTCTCTAATGTTTTTATCTGCAAAACCATCAACTATACCTTTTCTGTTCTTCTCCATAAACACACGCACATACACACACCAGCCAAGATGAAGCACCCACAAAATCCAACTGACCTTCCATCACCTCCTCAACTAGATTAAAGTGGTGCCTGAGGCACAGAAGCACTTTCATAATTGCAAAGCCTGTTACCTGCCTTGGGCTGCTAATTGTCTGTGGATTTAAATTGTCTACAGTCTTCCAGATCCACTTATCATTCAGCATAGGCCCAAGCAGCATGCAATTTGCATAAAGGGAGTCTTATCTTGTGGGCTGCAGACCTGTAATCCCCAGTTTATTCTAGATTGAAAAGTTACATGGGTCCCCATTTCTGCTCTCTAGATGACTATGTAGTAGCAGGAATGGCTCTTTGCTAATTCTGCACCTTAGTTCTTTCATGGAATTGTTTTTCATTCCTTCTGCTTTTCTATAACCCTTTGATTTTAGCTATTTTGATTTTAACAGTTGCATTGCTAATAAAGGTAGTTATATGAATATGGCTTTTAATTGATATTAACTCCTTTTACTGCTGCGGATAGTGTTTTAATTTGATTACTGTTATGGTTTTAATACTTTTTTTCATACCATCTGGGTTTGTTTCCTGTGGGTTTTTTTTGTGTGTTTTATTACGGCAGGGGTGCCCAAACTATGGCCCAGGGGCTGGATCTGCCCCCCCCCATGCCAATTCATCTGGCCCACGAAGCCCTTGTCACTCCTGGAAGCAGAAGTGAAACACACCCATATGGGCATGTTTTACATCCTCTTTCAGGAGCAATGAGGGCTTTGTGGGCAGGATGAATTGACGTTGGGGGCCAGATTCAGCCCCCAGGCCATAGTAACTGGCTCTCTGAACCATGTGACCACCCCGTGGGCTGAAAAGTTTGGGCACTCCTGTATTACAGGATGATGAGCAGTGATGGGATGACACCGGTTCTGACCGGATCCACAGAACCGTTTTAAGGATTTCCGGAGGGCTCTCCGTGGGGGTAAAACCGTTTTTGAGGCGTCCGGATCGGACGCCTCACCGGGAGGAAAATTAAAAAAAAAATTGGAGCAAAAATGGCTCCAATTTAGTGCGCATGCGCAGAAACTCAATCTGACACATGCGCACTAAATTGGAGCCATTTTTTTCTCTGATTTAAAAAAAATTGGATCCGGCCGCCCCTGACTGGAGCCTCCTGTGGAGCCGCTTGCCGCCGTTTGCTGCTGCCTGGTGCTTCTATCACCACTGCCACCTCCTGCCATCGCTGCTGCCGTTGCCGTCCCCATCGCCGCCGGAACCGAGGAGGAGGCGGGGCGCTCCATGTCCATGTTGGCTCCAATTTTTAAAAAACCGGACCCGGAGCCACTGCCTGCTGCTACTGTCACCGCTGCTGCCCCCTCCCGCCATTGCCATCGCCGCCGTTGCCGCCATCGCCCCAGGCCAGCGGAGCGCGCCTCCTCCTCCTCCGGTTCCAGCAGCGGCGGCGGCAACGAAGAAGACGGGATGGGAGCCGATCAACGGGCAAGGCGGGGAAGAGAAAGCTCCGGAACGAAAAGGAAGGAGGGAAAAAGCAAATGCATCTACCCGGATCAATTACAGAAACGCTCCCGGCACTCCAGTCCCCTCCCTCTCCTCCTTCCACCCCCCCGGCGATGGCGATGGCGGGAGGCGGCAGCAGCGGCGACAGTAGCAGCAGGCAGTGGCTCCGGGTCCGGTTTTTTTAAAATTGGAGCCAACATGGAGCGCCCCGCCTCCTCCTCGGTTCCGGCGGCGATGGGACGTGCCTTGCCGTGTGGCCCCGGGCCATGGGGGTCGTCGGCCCCAAGAAAGGTAAGTGAGGGTTTTGTGTTTGGGGTGGGTGGGTGGTTTATGGTGTTTTGGGTGGGTGGGTGTACTTTTATTTAATTTTTATTTTATTTATTTATTTATTTTATTTCTTTAAGTTATTTACGGGTCTGTGTGCATGTTTATTTTTTTTATTATTTTTTTTATTTTTGGCCTTGCCCACAACGTCATGACATCATGACGTTGGCTCCGCCCATGACGTCATGACGTCATGACATTGGCCACGCCCATGACGTCCATTACGTCATGGCGTGGTAGTAGAATTTTTGACATCCCATCACTGATGATGAGTGATGCTTGCACAAAAAAGGGTGGGATATAAATGTGAATAAATAAATAAGTTTGCTAGGTGAAAGGCACAACATTTTGAGTGGTGAAAAGTTTATAGTTCTGGAAATATTATCCATTCCTTTCAGGACTAAATATATAGTGTCATACTGATGGTAGATGCCCCCCAAGAATACATATCAAAAATTATTCCTACAAATGTTTCACTTGAATAGCCCCCAGGGCTGATACTAATGGAGCAATTATTTGGGAAAAGTAGTGGATTCTTTTCTGTTAGCTTCCATCCCCTCCTCCCCTCCCCAGCATCCATAATGCAAGTTTGATCCAATAGCAAAGTCTGTTGTAAGGCATAGCTAGAGTTGTTGTTGTTCAGTCGCACAGTCGATTCCAACCCTCTGCGACCCCATAGACCACTGTCCGCCAGGCACTCCTGTCCTCCACCATCCCCCTCAACTCGCTCAGCTCTGTCCCCATTGTGTCCACAATACCATCTAGCCATCTCTTTTTTTTCTTTTTATTTTAAGGTTTTTACAATATTAAAAACAAACTAACAAAACAATCTACAAAACATAAAAAAAACAATTACATACAAACAAAGAAAAGAAAAGAAAAGTAGTTCCCACGTACATTCTACAGCGTTAAAAGATGAGTAGAGAAAGAAAGAAAAAAAATACATATCAATATAATATAATGTAGTCAGACATTATTTTCTATACATTTACTATACTGTATATTTTCACCTTTATATCTACTCTCCTCTTAAACCACCATATTACAATTTTATTATTTTGTACATGGTTCCTACCACCCATCTCATTTTTTGCCACCCCTTTTTTCTTTTGCCCTCCACCTTTCCCAGCATCAAGGCTTTCTCAGGTGAATCTTCTCTTCTCATTTGATGTCCAAAGTACAGCTAGAGTAAACCTACTAAATTAATGAAATTTTTAAAAGGAAGTAACTCACCAAATCCCTGTTGATTCAATGGACCTGCTTGTCTTGTAACTTACTACTGTTGGATTTCAGTCAATATGTGTATATGGGTTTTGGAGGGGATCTTATTGTCCTCTTTTGTCATTTGTGAAGCTATTTGTTCCACAAGTGTTTTATATATGTATATAAAATTTGCTTGTTTACCACCCAGTGGGGTAATTTCCCACTCTGGGTGGTGTACAGTAGCCACTCTGTTCAAAAAAGACCCTTGAATAGGAATATTCATTAATAATAATAATAATAATAATAATAATAATAATAATAATAATAATAATAATAATAATAATAATAATAATAATAATAATAATAATAATAATTATTATTATTATTATTATTATTATTATTTCAGAAATTCTCCTGGATTGAGAGGATTTTTGCTGAACAAGCTCCGCTCAGAGTCTGGGAGCAGGGATAGATAAAGCCCTCTTTCATATTTATTTTATTTTATTTTATTTTATTTTATTGAATTTATATTCTGCCCTACTCACACAAGCGACTCAGGGTTGCTCAGCAAACACCCCTGTGAAGGTGGTGATACTGAGATAAAAGTCTCCCCTGATGATCTTAACACCCCAGCAGTCTCCTAAAGGGAGTTACATCCTTTGAAAAAGCTTGGACCCAAATCTTTAAGGCTTCATAAGTCAAAAGCAACACTTGGAACTGAGTCCAGAAATGGACTGGCACAGAAAGTGGAACTGATTTATAGTGATTCTAATAGGGTTTTCAAGGCAACTGAGGTGGTTTCACCATTTCCACCCCTCAGTGACTTTCTATGCAGAGCTGAGGGATTGAACCAAGCTTTCCGGCATCATATTCTATTACTGTATCCAGAGCATCACACTGGATACCAATATCATTTTAAAACATGCAAATAAAATCATAAAATATCTGCCCAATGGTAAGTCTGTCTTTCTTCCAAAGGAGTTACTTCCAAATATGCATGGGATTGCACAATCATACAAATAGCATTACATTATTTTGATTTGTGCATGTCCCTGTCTCTCAGAGAGAGAGAGAGAGAGAGAGAGATGTTCTTCTCTAATCTGACTTTGGATGGAGTTGGAGTGGGCATTCCTTTCCAGGTGTGTCTTAAGTAGCTTGTACAGTATGTCATTTTATTTCACCACAGGCAGAAGTCACAATACTTATAGTTTTTATTTCATTACCATACCATACCGCACCATGAGCTCCATAGCTTGTGTCAATCCAACAAAGGCAGTTAGTTTCCCAACAGCACAGAGCCCTTTCTATGTCTGGCATCATATATCAGGAGCAGATGGCTGCCAGTGTGCCCAAAGAAGAGATAAATTAGATTTCCAGACAATTGCATGATAACTGTGGTTAGGCTACCATTCATTTTTCTTCCTCTTTCCTAACACAGCCATTTCATCAGAAGAAGTACAAACGCAAATACTCAGCATGAGTGAGGAAGATTGCAAAGGAGAGGAAAGGACGGTTGAATGAGAAACATTTATATTCTTTATCAAACACTTGGCATACAAGGGCTAATTAAAATATGTCTCCTTCCTGAATGAGCAGCCAATGGTGTGTTACCCTAGACAGGAATCAAGCCATTCAATGTTAACAGAGATTAAGGATTCATCCTGTTTGATAATTTGCTTCCAGGCTTTCCATCACTGAGTGCTTCAGGCTTGCAAGGAATAGCTCTGTTAATATAAGTGTCCAGCTGTCACTTGGGAAGTGAAGCTTTCTTCTGTAGCTCAGTTTTGTATTGAGCAAGACTAATTGCCAATGGAAATGTTCCTAGGAGCAAAGCATTTGGAGTCTCCCATTTTACACAATGTTCCCTAAGCAGTGACAGTTATGTAGCTATTTATTTATTGAAACAATTTATATCTTAGCTTTCCACTTCTCAGACAAGCACTCAAAGAGACTAATAACAGTAATCACACATCAATAAAGGAAATAATATATATATTTAAAAAGTGTCCCCAACAGAAGAGACATGTCAGACAGAGGGCCAGGGCTTCATTGAGGCAACTGCTAACTGGTAATTCTGGACCAGTCTGAACCCCAATGAGCTTTCGTTGTTTGAGTCCTGATGAACTCAGAAATTCAATAGTCCCTTAGAAAGTATACTGGTTATCAATGGTTGGCAGAGCTGCAGATTGGTACATTATGCCCCCCTCCCCGCCCATCCCCTAAAGACACAGATGCCCTCATTTCCTGTGGGGGCCTCCTGAGTGTTATGATCCAGTCCTCAGATTGACTGGGAACAGGAACCTTGGCCTATTTCTAGCCTGGTTTTTCTTCCCCACAATTGTGACCTGCGCCATAAATCAGCCAGAACTTGTTTGCAAAGGAGGTTCCCAGCTGAGAGCCCTCTTAAGGGTGTTTGCTACAGTTGCCAGTTGTCAGTACAATTTCATTGCAAGCTGACACTGCCTGATTCTTGTGTTATTCTGATCTTCATCTCGACTGACTGCCCTGACTGGACTTTGGACTTCTCTTCTGACCCTGACTGTGACTTCCCTACCCTTAGAGGTGGGCCTGCATACTGAGCCCAATTGAGTGTGCTACTTTGAAGAGTGCTCCCCCATTGTATAGCATGGACACTCTGTTTTTTTTTATATATATATATATCTGAGCCTCCAATGCTGAATGTGGCAGAGAGGAAGTGGGTAGCAGTTATGTGCCAAAAAGATACGCGTTCCTTCTCTGAATACTGTCAGGATGTTATTGTTTTGAAAATACAAACTACTGTTAGAACACTAGCTTTGTAACTTTACCACATAACTGGTAATGAGTTTTATGGTAATAAAAATGCAACAATGTTGTATTTCAAAAATCATGGGACTAAAGTTAGCATTGTGATGAAATAAGAAACGGTCACTAGAATCTTTGAAAAAGATACGGTTAGCATCAAGGACAATTTTAGAAACTTTTAAAAGTTTTTAAAATGTCCTGCTACTTTGTAATCAACCCCGATGCTTTATTTCCTGAAAGAAAAGCCACAGAAATGAAACATGCAATGCATCAAGTTAGTTTTCAACATCACTCAGCTTCAAATTACTCTTTAAACACTGTGACGTATCAGGAATGAATTGCTTTTAAAAATAACTTCTGAAGATCTGGAAAGATGATATTAAGCTGACTTTTGGATCCCACAACATGAGTAAACGCTTTTTCTTCTTTGTATAATTTTCTCTGTGGAAAGAAGGGCAGGGAAGAGGGTGAGAAATAAGTCCCCCCCCCCCCAAGGGAAAGTGGTGTCTATGAGGGAAGCGTTTAAAAAGCCCTGATCCAAGACAATTTCAGAAGTTCCTCCTTCACATGGATGCTTCGCATAAAAAGAAAGAATTCAGAGCATGGGACTTAAATATACCTTTTACATAATGTGATTTATAAAAGTCAAAACAAACCAGTTTTCACTGAGTGAAATGTTAACCTATAGATAAGGTTCAAGATAATGTTCTACATAGTATTACTCTTTCTTTATCCAATTCCGATTTGTCATCATTTATCTGTTTAAGCGCAAATCAACCGAACACCAAAATGTTCTATCCTTTGTCTTCTGTTTCCATCTCTGACTAAACAGTTTTACCATCGGTTCATCCTATCTTTTTCGAGGTCTGTCTAGTAGTGTTTTGTGGTCTCTTGGTATCCAGTCTGTTAGCCAACAGGTCCATCTATTATCCTTTAGGCAGTTGATATGAGAGAGAGAGAGAGAGAGAGAGAGAGAGAGAGAGACTATCATTACTCTTTCTTTAATAGCTCAGAATTGTGTGCATCAGGTGGTAGGAGGTAATTTTAATGAAGCTGTAAAAGTAACTCTTCAAAGTTCAATTAAGGAAAAATGCAGTCAAGCCCTTTACCTAGGAGTTTCAAGACCAGACTCGTCAATTTTCACTTAATAAATTCTTGGGAATTCTTACCTCCCTAAAGGGACCCCCCCCCTTCATTTAATTCTGTAGCACACAAAAATTATTGAAGAATATATTTGGTCTTGATGACTTGTCTCACATCATAAGTAATAAAAGCAGAAACTGGAATTCAACCCACTTCTGATTATACAGAGGTCACTTATATGGGAACCTTTTCACAACAAATCTCCTTTAAAAACTGGAGACTGAACATATTATAATTAGAGCATTATAGAAGATAACTAATGATATAGAGTATTTCCAAGTTATAATCAAGATTTTTGACATTCTATTTAGGTAATGCAGCTGAAATATGGGTTGCTGTTATGATGCAACTGCTAGGTTAGTTCATAGCTGATATGATTTGAGGCCAAAGAATATTCACCCACAGTTCCTTGACACCTTGGATAGGATTGACAAGCAAGATGCTACAGACTTCCTTGGGAGGCAGAGTTGCTCCACATTTTAATAAATGACACTGATGAACAAGTATAGAGAATGCTCATCAAATTTACATATGACACCAAAGTATGATAGTAACCCAGAAGATGGAATTGGGATTCATGATGATCTTAATAAATTAGACAACTGGGCCCAAACAAACAAAATGAATTTCAGAAAACAAAACAAAATAAACAAAACAAAATAAGAAAACATTGTAGTCAAGATAAAGGACTCCCTTGTTTGAAAGCTACTCATGTCCGACTCAAAGAGGTGGTGCTTATCTCTGTTTACAGCCAAAGGGCCAGAGCTGTTTGTGTCTGTGGACATTTCTATGGCCATGTGGCAAGCATGACTAGATGCCAGAGTGCACAGAAGACTGTTATCATTCTCACCAAAGTGGTACCTATTTATCTACTTGCAATTTCTTGCTTTGGAATTGCTAGGATGCTAGGACCTGGAACAGATGACAGGAGTTCAACCTAGCAATTTGAAAGCAAGAAGTTGCAAGTAGATAAATAGATAACTCTTAATTGGGAAAGGTAACAGTGTTCTGTACACTCTGGCATCTAGTCATGCCTGCCAAATGACCATGGAAATTATATATGTTACCTATCCATTTAAGGAAAGTCTGTAATCTTGGTAGTCATTAATAATAACTCTGTGCTATCAAGTCAATTCTGACTTATGGCTAATCTTTCTAAGGTTTTCTAGATAGAGAATACACAGAAAAGAATGTACCATTCATTGTGTGTGTGTGTGTGTGTGTGTGTGTGTGTGTGTGTGTGTGTGTGTGTGTGTGTGTGTGTGTGTGTGTGTGTGTGTGTGTGTGTGTGTGTGATCCTAGGACTGTGCAGCTTGCCTTTCTCCCAGGAGGCACAGTGATGTATTGAAAGTTGTGTATTGGACTGTTGTTCCTGAGGATCATGCATGGCTTGCTGTATCAGTCTCATCTCGTAATACATGTGTCATGAATCTCATTTGATTGCTGTTCCAAGCCACTGTGTTTCATTATGGTGGGGTTTGGGGTAATTAAGAGTTAACATTTTGGAGGTTTGTGGTCAAAAATATTGTTCTGAGATTTTTCAGAAAAAGTCTCAATTCCATCCATCTCATTCTATTCCAAAGGGTCATACTTGATGAAGTCCTTTTCCTGAGCCATGTGGTTTGTTAATTTAATCACAGCATTTAATTCTCCCCTTCTCATCAAATGCATTTAGTAACCTAGTGTGCTATGATGCTTGATTTTACACCTCTTTGGACTATGGCTTCTATAGCCACATCCTCAATTTGACACTCTGGCTGCTTAGGAGACAGGGCACATCTGTGCAAAAGACAGATTTTCAACTGGTAATCACAACATACATTCTCAATGTGTTTTGTTTAGACTCATGGTTCCCAACGTGAGGCACATGCCCTACCGGGGGCGGCGGCGGCGGCGGCAATTTGGTTTTTGGTTTTATATAAGCTGTTTGCTTTGTTTAGCTGCCTGCTTTGTATTCAAAAGGAGCACATTTAAAGCACATAATATGAGAATTTTGCATATAGATTCAAGCAAAAGCAATGATTTTCAGATTATTATTTTTAAAAAAAGAAGACAATGATGCCATGCAATTAGAACCACTTAAACATGGACTGCTCCCTTGACTAGTAAGATTGCTGCTCCACGAGTCCCATAATGGATGAGTGCCTTTTACCAGTTTTATAATTTCATTCAATTAAGATTTTAAAGATACACACAATGGTGGGTGTAGGATAAAAATGATATCCAGAGATAGCATGAAGTACTTGCTTGCTGCCAGAGATGAATGCACTCAAGATTAAGAAATATATTTCATTTATAAACCAAATGAATGACTGGATTAGAATGTAGAACAGGGAAAGATAACACCAGGGAGAAGTCAGAATAGATTGAAGTTCAGAATTCCTATCCAGTGTGATATATCCTTGGAAGAATGCTCATTTCACAGATATCTCCAATGTTATATTAAAACTATTGACAGTTTTCTCTTTCTTTAAGAAATAGAATAAGAGATTGTGAGACTCAGGACAAGTAGAACCATGTTCCATCCACTCAACCCTGAGATATGAGTGTGAGTCCCCAGTAAAGAAAAGGGGGCAGAATGTCATAGACCTTCCCTCTAAAAGAAAGAAAAAGCTTCTGCTTTCAAAAAAAAAAAAAAGGGAGAGTGAATAATGGGGGTGAGCATTACTGTTTATTTCTCGAACAGTCACTAACAGATTCACCTCTAGGTTTCAGTGTACCCTACATATTGGGGGCTGGGGTCAGAACTCAGTTGCCATGGCCTCCTAAAAGATTCTGCATCCTTTTTACAAGAAAACAGAACAAACACCCAAGCTGGAATCGTGGTATTTTCATAAATAAATCCTTTTCACCAGTCCAAGAAAGGCATGTCTAATGGAAGATGTTCTGTAATTTCTTTGAACAAAAATATTGAGCTCCAGTGAGTCATGCCTGCACAATTGGGTGGAAAAAGAGGCATCTTGTACCCTGTAGTCTTGGAGGAAACCAGGGATGTACTGCTTTCCAGGGCTCCATTGTTTGTTACTGTTTGATGGATGCACACAGCCCCATATTCTTCTTATTTGACCTTCTAGCAGAACTGGAATCATTTCTCTTTCTTTTTGAATATTTCTAAGCTGGCTTCAAGGGCAGAATGCCTCCTGAGATGGCTTGCCAAGTGAAATCAAAGAAAGAAAAATCTGATGCAAGATCAGCATAGAAAAAAAAATTAAAAACTAGCAAACAGAATAAAATATCCAGTCTCTACTGAATGAAAATGTAAAATGCAACTTTAGCTGAAAACTAAGACAATTAACTTTAAAAGTGGAATCTTTTTGCTCCTTAACAACAGGTAACTTTAGTTCATACATGTTTGGAATAAACGTCAGAACAAATGATAATCTTGATGTTACAGGTATAAAAGTCTATACCTCTTCTGGAGCCCCCCATTGGTCTCTGGAGCCCACAGGCCACCATCTTCCCTGTTGTTTATTGTTTATCTGCTCTCTCCAAGTCAGATAAACAACGAGCAAGATGGAAGAGGATGGGCCTTGAGCTCCAGAAACCAGATATAGGCTAAATATCAGGAAAAAAACTTCTTAACAGAGTAGTATGACAGTGGAACCAACTGCAATGAGGCAATGAGCACTCCAACACTGGAAGCATTCAAGAGAGAATGGGACAATCATTTGTCAGATCTGTTTTTAGTTGCAGTCCTGCATTGAGCAGGAGATTGGGCTCAATGGCTTTATAGTCCCCTTCCAACTCAGTTGTTCTATGAGTCTATGATCCAAGTACTTGTGTATGTATACCTTCTCCTCCCCGCCCCATTTGTCTGTCTCCCATTTGTCTGATCTGGCCTGTTGCTGTCTCTCCTTTTTATATGATCTCATATTGTTTAGAAATAACATTTAAGAGGTTTTATACCATAACAAGTACTTTTTCTTATTAAGGCAACATACCTTCTGCTTAGATTTAAGATGCTGTCTAAATCATATGCTGTTGGATATGATGCAATTGTTCCTTTATTTTTAAGCATTATTTCATATACCTTTTGTATTGCATCTTGGATTCTTATTTTAGTGCTCTTGTTCGCAATTTTCATATTTTTGAGTATATGCCTGTGATCTTCAACAAATGTATGTTACTGTCAAGATTTTTGAACCCAAATACCTGTCATATAGTTTAAACACATTTGAAATACTTTGAGGATGCTTATTTTTAGAAGTAAAATAGTTCTTAAAGCTTGTAGACTTAGACAAGTTGATTTGCAACATTGACACCCAGATGAACCAAAATGAGATGGCACATGACCCTTCAAGCATGTAAGCTCCATTGATGGCCTTCCTTGTCAGCTGGGATCACATCAAGACAGTGTTCTCCAACTTTTGGTTTTGGAATTCAATTCCCAGAAATCCTGATCAGCCAATGTACTGACTTAGGCTTCTGGGAATTGAAGTCTCCCTGTGGGGCATGGGTCACACATTGGGAACCACTGCACTAGGACTTCTAAGTTATTCATTGTGGTCTGTTACAGAAGAAAAGCCAGTGGTGGACTCAAATTATTTTTACTACCACACTGTGGGTATGGCCTACTTTGTGGGTGTGGCCATGTGATTGGGCGGGCAATCTAGTCATGCCTGCCCAGTGGTGGATTCAATTTTTTTTTACTACATACTCTGTGGGTGTGGAATGATGGGTGTGGCCAGGAGAAAAGCCCCACATTGCACCCAAATTAGGACTATTGTACTTTATTTCAAATCTTGGAGGGGGGGGCAGCCAGAATTTCTGCTACCGGTTCTGGCAAACTGGTGCAAACCTGCTGAATCCCATCACTGAAGAAACCTGTTGTATTACACGCAGAACATCTTGAAAGGATCTGCCGAGTAACCAACTTTGAATGTTTGCTTTATTAAGAAAGAAGACAAAACCCTCACAATAGAGATTTCACATTTGATAAGCCAACTTTGGGGATGGGTCTACAAGCCAGAAATTTAACCCTAACAGTAGCAGGGGTCTTCCTGCAATTCTTCTGGAGGCTCAGTTGCTCCATCTTCTTGACACGTGATTCTTCCTGTGACTCCTAGTGCAATGCTAAGGGTGCACTTAGGACTGCACTTTGCACAGCACAGAGACACACACACAAAGGTGCTGCCTCTGACAAGATATCTGCTCTAAATACCTGGAAGAAGAGGAACAACCACAAAGTCAGGAGACCAGGTGTTTCAGCCCCCATGGTTTATTCCCCCCCCCCAACCTTCCCATTGCCTTTGGCAAGGTCTTATTTTATATGTTCAAACACTTAGCTTTTTTATCTGAAAAGAATAGTAATTACTTTAGCTCCTTTTTTATTTGCAGCCAATCCACCCTGTAGTTGCAGAAATATTCAAAAGTTAAACACTCTTTTCTAACACAAAATCAGACACTTAATAATTCAGGAACATGCTCAGTAGAAGCTCTTTGTTCTTAAAAACTAGGCACTGTTTAACAGTCTCCAAAGTCTCATCTATCTCTGCTTTGAACAGGCAGAAATTCCACCAGAACAGTTCTTGCTTTACCAATCAGGAAGACTGGCTTTTCCTCATATCTCTTCTGCTGGTTTTTCACTTTAAAAAAAATATTTCATTTCTTTTGAAAATGTCCCTCCTTTTCTTCTTGTCCCTCCTTCCATTGATCACATTTTGAATCATAGAATGGATACGAGAGATCTGTCCCCATGACCTAGTTTAAAGGGGTGTTGTGAGGACCATGAGCCTTTGGTCACTTGGAGAAGTGGGATATAAAATGATCCACAAAGTAAATGACATTTTGTTACATGAGATTTCATTTCCTCTTAAATAATTGTACAGTGATGTATTTCAGTTGATACCATCCATGGATTGAGTGAGTGCCAAAGAGAGCTCCAGTGATAATCTTTGTAATGCTGAGCTTTTGCCTATTTCATTTCAAAAGGTGAGGGGGAAATATCACTTGGAAAACATGCAGGCAACATGCTCTCTTAGTCTAATATAGTTTTTCTTCCTTAGGTTGCCAATCTGGAGGAAAAGTCTGGAAATTGGAATACAGTAAAACCTCATATAACACTAAAACCTGGTTCCACAAGTCTTGGTGTTATATGATTTTTAGTGTTATCTGATGCATGTTAAAATCCTATGGGATCCATAGAGATACAATGTAACCACACAGGCTTTAGCGGTTGTTATCTGAAGCATCCCATAGGATCTTAATGTTATCTGATGCAATTCATCCCCCCAGATTCCTTAGTAATACCTCATATAACATTAGTATTGAATAACACTAAAATAGCATAACATTAAGGAATCTGGGGGGAAGAATTGCATCAGATAACATTAAGATCCTATGGGATGCTTCAGATAACAACCGCTAAAGCCTGTGTGGTTACAATGTATCTCTATGGATCCCATAGGATTTTAACATGCATCGGATAACACTAAAAATCATATAACACCAAGACTTGTGGAACCAGGTTTTAGTGTTATATGAGGTTTGACTGTATTCCAATTACTGTATAGCTTTCTAATGTGCATTCTGCAGAATGAGCATGACAACATTCTCCCCTATGACATTTGGAGGACCCTGAATAGGCTGAGGGTTGGCGTCCCTAAATACAAGACCAACATGCTCAAGTGGGGGCTGCTGGTGGACAACAACATACTGTGTGAATGTGGAAAGACACAGAATCCGGCTCATTTACTGGTCTGCTGATTGCTGTCAGAGGCATGCACTAATGAGGGCTTGGGTTTGGGCAACGACAAAGCGAAGAAAGTGGCTTCATTTTGGCAGTCCAGAACTTGATCAGGACACTAAATAAGAGGTTTACCAGTGAGGCTAAACAATGTGAATGTTTCTTTGTTGTATGTGCTGTTTCCAAAAGGTCACCAAACATGGAACAATTGCATAATAACAGCTTATTGGAACGTGTTCGCTATGAGTGGGGGATAAGATTTCGTATATGTGTGAAAAGAGGTAGAGAATATTTTGTAAACATTTTGTACAAAAAGGTACATTTAGCTACAATTCCTCATCTTCATTATGTGTGGTGACTTTTGGGACACCCTGCATTTCATTAAGTCAAAAACAGTTCTTGGTTCAGAGAAGCTCCAGAGACATCCAAGTTGTTTTTGCTTCAGTCCTCCCTCAACAACCATAGTACAGATCACATGCTCATCTTCTGAGATCCTTTGCCATTGGGTAATTGTACATGAGGGAAGTTTCTGTTGGATGTTTTGTGCAGTGTATGCATACTTAAACTTCTGTTTTTAAACAGCAGGAAGTTAAATTATTTAAAAAAAAAACCTGGTTTATGAATGTCAGATATTGTCCTCCTGTATCCATGATAAAAAACACCAGGAAATGCATCAATTTTGTTGTTCAGTTGCACAGTCGATTTCAACTCTTTGCGGCCCCATGGACCGTTGCCCATAAGGCACTCTGTCCTCCACCATCCTCCTCAACCTGCCCAACTCTGTGCCCATTGTCTCCACAATACCATCTAACCATCTCATCTTGGGCCGTCCCCTTCTTCTTTTGCCCTCCACCTTTCCCAGCATCAAGGCTTTCTCAAGTGAATCCTCTCTTCTCATTTGATGTCGAAAGAACTTTAGCTTCATCTTTACTATTTGACTAATGGATTGATATTGCTGCACAAAATCATGTTGCCAGCAGGAAAAAGGATGCTAAGCTTTATATAATAAAGAGCAGCCTGAATATATTTTTGGAATGTTTTGTAAGATGTACTGATATAGATTTTGTAATTGCTTCTCTCTTGATATTTTGATATCTGTAACTGTGATATATTGTTTCATTGTGACTCCCACTCATTTTGTAACTTTGACTGGGGATTCCTTGAATTGTTCGTGTTATTTGATACTCTGCTATTTGATGCTGTAACTGTTTTGTATTGTTTTATTGTAAGCCGCCCAGAGTCGCCATAGGTGAGTAGGGCAGCAAATAAATTGAACAACAACAACAATGGTAGCCATAAAGATGGTCTATACCAGAGATGGCAAATCTTTTAGAGATCAAGTGCCCAGAGGGGTGGGGAAAAGGAGGAAGCGCTCCTATTGGGTTGCTGGGCAGAGGGATGAACTCTGTGCTGATGGAAGGAGGAATGGCTCCCATTGGGCTGCTGGGCAGAGGAGTGAGGTGAACTCTGTGCTGGGGGGACGGAGGAAGTGATGGCAGGCATGCCAACAGAAAAGACTGGGAGTGACATATCTGGCACACATGCCATAGGTTCGCCACCACTGGTCTACACCATCTTGCACTCAGTAACATTCACTTAGAAACACCAAGTATCAGTTGTCATCCAAACAAAAAGTAGTTGTCATGATTGGTTTTTTAAAATAAGTCTGAATGGTAACGAGCAGAAGATGGTATCCTATAGGCCACCTTAACTGTTACATTGGTGTGCCAACATTCAGGCTGCCAGTTTGATATGTAAAGCTTGGCACCCTATCTTGGGCACAATATTGTGCAGCAATATCAGGCCATTTCCTGTCATGTTGAGTGGTGGCTATAGAAGCACAAATATCCTATACTCATAAACTAAAGTTTTTTTTTAAAGAATTGAATTGTTTCCCTGGCTACTGACCGATCAATCCTTTTCACAACTTTCTTTGTGTCTCAGGAGATTAATTCTGTTGTCTTTGCTGTTTGCAAAGGCAATAAAAATACCAAATATAATATAAAAACTATTAGCATCTTTATTGCCTTTTTGAGAGCTCACAGCGCAGTCACTTCCTCTGAGAAGCTATACCCCAACTTCTTTGGTACCAGACACTCTGCTACTTCTGCTGTATTAAGGCATTCTGTAAGCCCTCAAAGAGGGCTGATAGCCCAAATAACTTGATTCTGCTTTCTACTCAGCCACCACTAGCTGCATTTCAGACACTGCCCCCCACCCCCTTGGAAAAGATCCTCTGTAGGAGGCCTTATGGGCAAGGTGATTTAAGATCAGACTGTATTCCCGTAACAATCAAGGACCATATCCCGAGGAAAGTAAGAGCAGATGACATTCCATGACAAATAGTAGATGACATTCAGGAAAGTTTTTGTACTTAGAACAAAGATAGACATTTAGCTGCAGTTTGATCACTCTTGAAACCCAAAAGGCAGGGTCTTCTCTGTGGAATAAAAAGTCTAAAGAAGCATTCAGCATTCCTCATGGTTGATTGAAGCTGTAGGCCTTAAAGTCCTGAGAGGCTGCATCCCAGAAATATAATGTACAGAGATTCATTGTACAATGTGATCTGCCTGTCAAAATTTTACATTCACTAATGGAGATGTGTGAACCTTTGAGAGAACTAATCTGTAAGGAAGTCATGCAGGAATGGACAAAGAAAGTACACAAAAAGGCTTTTTCAAGGGAAAGAAAAGGGAATATCAGAAACCATCCAGTACACAAGCTTTATGTGCCACAAAGAAAAGATTAGCTTACAATGTGAAATGGCATATTAAGGATGGTGATCGTTCCGTGAGAACAGCCCTGAAATTTGCAAAACAACCCTTTGTAAATATGGTATAAAATAGGTGCAGCTTTTTTAAAAAAATACTTAATGGTAGAATTATTTAGCATCACATTACCAAGCTGGGTTTTTTTTTAATAAAAAGTTTTTAATATCCAAACACAAATGAGAATCAGAAAAATCAATCCCCATTTCCCTTTCTACAACTCAAAAGACACCAACCTAATTCAGTGAGGCTGAATTGCAAGTAACTGTGAATGCTATGGCACCTTTCATGATGTTGTGGATGCTATTTTCTATAGTCTTCATCCAAGGTGGTGTGTGTGTGCTGGAGTGCTCCTCGTTGTCTCTAGTGACCCATTTTCTCCCACTCTGCCTTTGGGCCCATGACACAGAAGAACGGGGTAAATAAATAGCAGGAAACTTCTAGGGGAATCATGGCCTATTGCTCAGTTGTCAAAGTGAAGGAGTGAGGCGAAGGAACCATCAGGGCTTGGCTACCTAAGCTCCTGCTGCTGTAACACTGAGAACTGAGGAGGAAAGCAAGAAGGATAGCCAGTGAGAAAGAGGAGGGAGCAGGTGAGGGAGAGCAAATGCCACTTCATCTCCCACGGCATCCTCCTCTTCTACTGACGTTCTCCTAGCCTTTCCCCACAAAACTAGGAAGGTGGGCAACTGCATTATAGTGGTTCAGACCATTGGTCCACCTAGCCTGTTAGTGCTTACAGATTGGCGGAGGCTCTCCTAGGATTCAGGCAGGAATCTTTCCTAGCTCCACGGGTTAATCTGCATGCAAAATACATTATCTATCACAGAGTTATCCACCACTGGACAATGTCAGACAGAAATGATAGGGTTAAAGAGCAGCAGAAGGTACAGTAACTGCTTCCCAATAGTGAGGTGGATAATGGGCGAATCTGAGCTTGGAAAGGTAACTTTTTTTGGATGATCATTTTCCATCATCAGCACAGCCAATGACCAGGTTGGCTCAGGCAGTCTAAGAACTGTAGCCCAACAATTGAAGGTGAGTGGCAGTAATGGGAAGGAAGAGATGGGCAAGAAAGGAGACCCAGAGACCCAGTCCCCTTTCTAATTATGACGGATCTTGGGGACATGAAAGGAGCCTCATTTGGGCGTCCTCTGAGTAGAACTTCAACCCAGAGAAATTTCTGACTCAAAATTTATTTAGTAATATAACCCTCCGCCTGGTGCAAATTCACTACTGGGTATTGTAAAAAAAAAGTGTAATAATAAGTATTAATTTTTTTAAAAGTGAGTGGCATTAGGGCAGGGGGGAGTGAAGTGAATTGGGTTTCTTGTAAGGCCCTGGAATACAGTGATATTCAACTCAGTGAAGATCAATTGACAGCGTGGATTTGTAAGTTTGTAAGGGCACTGGGGTCTCACCCTGAGAGTAGGAAGGGGGGTTTGGTAGCATCCACTGACTCTGGGCTCAGTCATCTGCACTAGGTTAGCCCCACTGCAGGATGGGGAAGGTTTTACAAGTTAAATAATTAAGAAAGCTGGGGCCCTGGTTGAAATCAGGGGGCCAGGGGGAGAACCCTCCTGAGCTAACAACCCCCCACCCCACCCCCATGATGCCAATATTATTGTGAGTGTGACATTGTTGCCCCTCCTGGAAATTATTTTGCCCCTCAAATCTAGAATCCTGGCTACAGCCCTGGTTGAAATCCCACAATTGTGTCAGTCTTATTATTTCCAGGAGTGGTGGTGGTGGGGAAATGGCAGATCGTCCATTAAACTCCCATCCACTTCCAGAGCCAGGTTTGCTATAACAGATTAAAAAAACCAGAAAGTCTCAGATTTGTTTGACTATTTTAAAAAATCAATAAAGTTATTTGCTTTATGTATTTTATTACCTAATGACACTCCTCAACAATCTTCAAGAACTCTTCTCTCAGACCCTTTCTCCCATATTTATGCCTTCTATGTTATCTTCTTAAGAGAAGACTACTTAGTAGGAGTCAACACTTTCTCAGGAACTAATAAATAGGCAGATTACTAAAGGAAGATGCAAAAGCACCCTGAGGAACTGAAGAGAGAATCCACCAGAAAGGTCTTTGTCAAGACTAAACATAACAATGATCTCAATAAATATTGAGGGACTTTTGAGTAATAAGAGTGTCCACCTAGTGGACATGTGCAGGGAATACAAATGTGACATTCCAAGAAACACATGGGGGGGGGGGAAACAAGGTACACACCTAAAGTAGCTGAAATGGAACTAGTGATTGAAGGACCTTAGGACCATAGGGTTGCAAAGGGTCGGAATTGACTGTGCGACTGAACAACAAAAGGACCAGTATGGGAGTGCATTTTCTGTTAGACTTGGCCTCAGCATAATATCAGATGCATTGATGGAAACAAACAACGCTGAAATTCTCGCTATCCAAAGCTCACAAATATCTGTCACCTCTGTCTAAAAGCCGCCAGAAGCAAATCTTAGTTTTAATGAACCAGACAATTTTACTTACTACCCTAAGCATTAAAGTAATATCGACAATTAAATGCACAAACTAATAGCCCTTTATTATTCAGTAAAGCTAGGTTAATTTGTTTTTTAATTAGTGGAGTGGAAGTGGTAGCCACCCTAACTGTTATAGTGAGTTTGTGATTACTCTGTGCTATTTATTTACCTCCCATGCTGGCAGGCATATCTGTCTATCCTCCTTTTCCTATAATTACAGTAGGCCTGCATTCTGACCCTTGAAAATTGCATACACTCTACAGTGACCCATGCGGACTCTCTTGGTTTTGCTGCCTTGCAAAAAAAAAAAAATGTAGGGTATGTATCTACGCAGATCATGCTGCCAAAAGTCCCCTTGGGTTTGTATTTTCTTTGGTCCTACAACACCAGGATAGGAAATGGCAGCCAGAAACAAAGTGTTGCTTTTGTAGCACTGTGCATATTCAGAATGGGGTTCTCTCTGATCCTTGCTATATCCCAATCACAGCTCTAGGAACTAGGGCTGAGATGGTTGGCAAATCTGATGTCGACAGGGTTGTATTTGTTCACTTTTCTTAGAGATTTTCGTGTCACTGAAAAATTTTCTCTAAGAAGAATTTACAAACAACAAAAATAAATTTTAAAAAATCTAAAATTCAAACTGTCTGTGGAGATCCTCTGCTTTCCACCTCCATATAGAGCAGGAGTTCTCAACCTTTTAAAGCCAGGGGACGGGTCACGCACCCTCAGACAGCTTCGGAGGCCGGTCGACTATTTTGCCCATCATCCACCACATGGCACTTCCTGGTGTGGTGGAGGCAGTGGGGAGGTCACATGAAATGATGCGATTGGCTGCATCTGGCCCATGGGCAACAGGTTGAGAATCCCTGATATAGGGTCTGTTTTCAATATGTTTTTTATGAGAAGAGATCAATCCCTTTATTGATAAAACATGCCTATTTCCATGCATGCTTAAAATGTTATATATTTTTTGCAGACATGTTTAAAGGTAATAATAATTTCGTGTCAGAAATTATTCTGGGTTGAAAGGACTTTTTTTCTGGAGAAACTCAGCTCAGGGGATCACTGAATGAGACTCCTTTCATGTCCCCAAGATCGTTTCCCATCAAAGTGATCCCTGTTTATCTACTTGCAATTTGTTGATTTCAAACTGCTAGGTTGGCAGGAACTGGGCCAGAGACGGGTGCTCAATCTGTCATGCAGTACCCAGGTCTTGAACTGCCCACTTGCCAGCTTTCCAGCTAACAAGGTGAGCTTCTTAACCACCACAGCCCCATGAGGACACTTTTGCTTGAAAGCTACTTGTTTGGTGCTCATCTCTGTTTACAGCCAAAGAGCCAGCACTGTCTGCGTTTGCAGACATTTTCGTGGACATGTGGCAGGCATGACTAGACGCTAGAACACTGTTGCCTTCCCACCAGCAACAGTGTCTTGCTGTCCGGACCTGGTAAAGGTCAACATCTGCACGTGGATATCCTTCAACGTCCACCAAGGGCTCATTCATCCCAACACTTTTTTGATCCTCCAGGACTAGACGCTAGAACACTGTTGCCTTCCCACCAAAGTGATACCTATTTATCTACTTACAATTTCTTGCTTTCGAACTGCTAGGTTGGCATATGCATATTTTTTGTGTGTACACACTTTTCAGACATGTCTACAACTACCACCTACTGTTAAGATTCCAGAGTGCAAAATGCATTTACTTTGCAGGCAGCATGGGGGCAGTGTGGAGTAAAACATGGTCACTGACACTCAGACTGAGATCAGTTTCACACAAAACCCTATTTAACATCAAAGAGCAATATGTAATACAACAAACCTCAAGTCCTATCTACTGCCTAGAATAAGTCCAATAAAAGAACAACAGACTTGCTCAACAAATTGGGGAGAAAATATTTCTTTTCTGTGGTCACTTGGATGAAGCAAAATCTAGTCCTCAAGTTATGCCATTGAGTACCATGTGAGGAGCTCCTTGGTGGTGGGTATCCTGTGATGACTATAGCTATATGAGGCAGTAACATTTGGGGTGGGGGGCATGGCTCACAAATTATTAGTAACACTCTCTCTCAGCTGGCAAAGAATTGTCTCTTCAGGCAGGCTTTTTCCCAGGAACTGCCTGCATATGACAAGGGGGATTTTTTATGGAGTTGCATGTTTTCATATTGTAATGAAAAGAAATCTAAGCTGTTTCTATGCATTGGTTTTAATATATATGCCAATTTAATTGCTTTTTAATATTGTAATAATTTATTGTATTTTAAAAGCTTTTAATGTTGTCTTTTTCCAAAATTGTAAACTTTTTTGGGGAAAAAGGCAAGGTATAAAGAATACAAATGAAATGGAAGGAACAAAATTTGTGGGATTTATTGAGTGTTCCTTGACAATGGTATGTGGGTTAGTGGTGTACTGGTGCTCCACCACAAACTTCAGCTTGCCTTGTACTAGAGCTTCTCAGTGTCAAGCAAGTGTCCGTTGTTGTTCAGTAAAGACCCTTGCACTGAAATTCTAACACAGGGTGCCCAAACATTTTGGGTCGTGGGCTGATCATGTTGTTCAGGGAGCGGGTCACTAAGGCCCATGGGCCAGGTGCAGCCCCAGATGCCAATTCATCTGGCCTGTGAGCCCTCGTCGCTCCTGGAAGCGGAAGTAAAACGTGTCCGTACGGGTGCGTTTTACTTCTGCTTCCAGGAGCGACGAGGGCTTCGCGGGCTGGATGAATTGGCGTCGGGGGTCGCACCCGGCCCCCGGGCCTTAGTTTGGGCACCACTGTTCTAACAGAAAATGTTGAAATTTTGAAAAAAGATAAAGCTGAAAGTCTTGGCATATGCTCTAGCACTAAATTTCGTTCCAACCACAAAGTGGAGCCAAGCATTTCAGTAGAACTCAAAAAAGTCTTGGAAGGGATAAAGCAACATGGGAGGAATGCCTTTTGGACAATATGACCTGTACAGAAGCCAGAACAAATGGCAGTACAAATGCCCTATTTGAATAAGTTTGGAAATGTACTGTTTCTTGTCAGAGACTACGTGGAAAATCTAAATCTGTTAATGCTGTTCAGTCCATTTCAGTCCTGCTATAATAATAATAATTTAGTGTCAGAAATTATTCTGGGTTGAAAGGATTTTTGCAGAAGAAACTCCACCCAAATGAGGCTCCTTTCATGTCCCCAAGAGCTGGGCAGTGGCGTTCAACCTGTCATGCAGTACCTGGGTCTCGAATTGCTTTGCTTGATAGGCTGCTCAATTCACCATATGTTATGATATATTATAGCAACAATGAACAAAGAGTAGTCCTTATGGTTATTTTTTGTTCTGGGAGGGGAGACAAGAAGGATGTTTGGGGTGATGTGGCCTCCATGGACCATGGCATAGCCAAAGGCCTGTGGTGACACTAGTTTCCCAGGACCTCAATACTAATTTCATCTTTCACCTATGAATTTCTCAGTATGTATTCAAAATAAATAATGCAGTTCTCTTAAGCCAACCTTTTAAAGTCCTCAACTTTTTAAAGCTGGGGGCCAGTTCATGCCCCCCTCAGACTGTTGAAGGGCCTGATGGGTGGTCCCTCTGCCTCTGCTGGGGGGGGGGAGTGGTGGGCGCTAGGTATGGTCCCACCCCTGCTGCTGCCACCTTTGGTGGCAGTAGCAGGACCACCCCAAGTCACCCACCACTACGACCCCACCACCACCACCAGCGACCACCCCAAGCCACCCACTACTCCCCCACACAATGCTTCCCTACTTACTGGCCTGGATGAGCTGCATGGCGTGGGTGAAGGAAGGGTCCAGGCTGTCTTTCTTACCCATGCTTGTCCAGAGCAGTCCCTGGGAAAGTTGTGGGCAGCCATATTCATCCTCCACTTCTGCCGCCTCAATCTTTGTCCCCTCCGCTTGGCTTGGCATGTCCCTAACAATGCTCTGTAGCAGGATGGATGTTGTAAGCCTTACAACATCTCCCCTGCTATGGAGTGCCAACAGGGACATGCCAAGCCAAGTGGAGGACACATGGATTGAGATGGTAGCAACTGGAGTGAAGATGCAGTCCAAATCCAGCCCAAGGACCATAGGTTGAGAATCCCTGCCTTAAGTCAATAAAACTGGCAGTAAAAATAGGCTAACATTTGTATTGGATTCCAATAATAATGTGTAACTATTTTTGCCTCTAACAATTTCCTTTACTTGAGCCTGTCTTTGTCCTTTCTTTCTGTGATTTATTTTGTGCCAGTCCTTCGGACACATCACAAACTTCCATGTGCTCTTTCATCACTTCACTTCATTTGAAATAACCTTTTGTCATTTTCTCTTGATAGGTTTTTAAGAGTCTTCCTCTACTTCCATTATTTGAAACTTAAAATTGTAGTTACTCCTTCCTAGATGACTTGTGATCACTTTTGTCCTTTTATCTGAATCTGTTCTTGTGAGTGCTTGTCTGGGAGATATAATGGGGAATCCACAGGTGGGCCATGCCTTTATTAGGAGTAACTACAGCAGGAGTTCTCAACCCTTTAAGCCGGGTCACGCTCCCTCAGACAGCTTCAGGGGAGGGGAGCCATTTTGCCCTTCCTCCACCACATAGCACTTCCTGGTGTGGTGGTGGTGGGCCACGTGAAATGGTGCCACAGGCTGCATCTGGCCCACTGGTCCGAGGTTGAGAATCCCTGAACTACAGTATAAGATGTTGTATTCTCTACAAGTCTTCACCAGACAAGGAGATTTTTCTTTAAAAATGTGTTGAATAAAAGCACATAAAGTAAAAACATAGCTAGATGTTTTAGCCATGAGAGCTACTCTCCTAAGACAAAGAATGCCAGGTTGATGAGTTACTGGTAGGTATGTGGCTATCATATTAACTTATTAATTTTTTTCCAACCTTTCCATTAAAAATCATGCTAACAGCCTGTACTGATATATGAATGAAACAATGAAAAGATGAAACACTCAGGTTGAAGAGTCTTCACATACTTTGCTAAAGGCAGTGAGAGGGAAAACTAACTAGAATTCTGAAAGGAATGAATTTCAGAGTTTGGGAGCAAGAGTGGAGAGCAGTAACGTCGCGTGAAATTCAGCCGTCCAGGGCTGAAGCCAAATTTGTGGCCCCTGGTGGATGTTGGTGCCTGCTCCCGCTAGGGCTTCTGGGAATTGTAGTCCAAGAACATAGATAACCCAAAAAGTACCGCCCGGGGCCAGAGCCCCCCTAGCCTCCCTCCAGCGACGCCACTGGTGGAGAGACCTCATTCTTGTGCCCATCCAGATGCTGGTAATCTGAAAATAACCTCTCCTAAAGATATTTACATCTGGTCAGGTTCATAAGAACACAGGAAGGTTGGTCACCAAATGTAGGGTTCTTAGTCCACCAACTGAGTTTTGCTACTAGCTGTAGCTCACAGACTCTTGACTCTCTCCTACTTACTGAAGTATTAAGTCTCACACAAAACACATAAACTAATAGGATACAACACAAATGATGTGTAGGATGTTTTGAATTATTAGTAAAAATTGTACCCCATTCTTCACCAGCCAAATGAAATTCTCATGATGCTTACATGAGTGAACAGATAATAAAATGACAAATATTGCAGAACAATTCACATATCATCAGCACAGCGCAACACAAAGTGCAAATCAGCAAAAATGTAAAGCAGACTTAACTGTGAGCACTGAAAGTAAGTAACGTTGAAAAGTTACAGGGTAAGAAATGGATGAACATGTTGTTAGGGTGGGATATATTAAGAAATGTATTGCCTAGCAACAAAAAGATTTCTAGCACTTTAAACATTGGGCAATTTTATTTATGGAGAAGTGAAAAATATTGTTTAGTAAAATATGCTTACTTTAAGTTGCCATGAAATTATTTGTTGTTTCCCTGCAGCAGATTAACATATCTGCCCACCTGAAAACTGTTAGCACAAAAACCAAGTAGCAGAAATACTCTAACTGTAAAAAGTTTTTTATATGGCCAGACCCAAACCACTTGTTCTCAACAGGTGTCTGTGGGTCAATAGGTAGTTAGTTATGAAATCAAAAGAAGGAAAGCAGCCATAATTGCTGAGATGAGAAACATCATGAAAATTTCATCCATCTGTAAGTGAGGAACGTTGAAGAAATGATAAATTATAGGTTAATAAGGTCTTTCTACTGAGAAACATTTAACAGAGATAATTCACAGAAATCTAGTGAGGCAAGTCACACAATTTATCTTGACTGGTAATTTTACAGTTGTTCTTACCAATGGTAAAAAGTATGTGAAAGGCTGCTTGGTGGCAGCTAGATATGATGCAAAGTTCTAAATAAATAAATGTTTCATTTTATTTCCATATTCCATATACCTAACAATGATATCCTTTTATTAATTTGTTTCCTTTCAGATACTTTTGTTATGTTTATAATGCGAGTCTGTATCCAATTTATGGAAAATCCAATTATTTCCTTCATAACATTAATTCTTTCTTTTTCTCTTTCTCCTCCTCCTCCTGCTATATCTGAATACTGTATTGGCAATCATCATGCTGGTGGGTGTCAAGCACCGCAACATGACACCCATACCACTGATCCAGTTCTGCTAGATCTGAGCCCTTTTGGCATGCTAAGTCCTCCTCAGTCCCCCCTCAAGATGGATTCAAGTGGGATTTAATCTTCTTGGGGACCATTACCTTTCCCTGTGGACTTCGCCATCCAAGGCCATTAATCCTTAGGGTGGTCAGGTTAGTTAACTGCTGTCTAACACTCAGCATTGAGTCGCTGGCAGTATGGTCTACTTTATTACAATAGCCGGATAACCTGGCCAGACTGTAATTACATTAATAGGGATTTGAAATCCCAATTGTTCCTCTGTGTGAATATTTCTGTATGTAAGAATGAGTCTATGATGCCCAGTGTGATGTGGTGGATAAAACGATGGATTAGGACTCAGTAGACCTTTGCTTAGCCATGGAAACTCATTGACAAGTGACACTCATAAAACAAATATCACAGTTCTCTGGTTGAGGGGCAATCTGAAGCACAGCTTCACCTAGCACTGTTGTAAACTTTTCCCAGTTGCCTTTTTAAAAAATACTTCCTATAGAATGGTACAGATTGAGGTTGGATGGCTGACTAGATCTGACATAGAATGGATTTGTGCTGAGTGTTTGGGATTGTGTCATGTTGCTCTTAATGCACTGCTGAACTTTAGCCTCACTAACAACAGTTAGACCTTGATTGATAATCACATTGAGCAAATTAAACATTCTGGGCAAAACACAAAGGAATTGGACAAGCAAACACACTCCAAAAATATAACGGGATACAAATCTAACAAGCACACAAACAAATCATTCATTCATTCATTCTGGGAGATCCACCTGTCAGACCCACAAATACAGACACTTGAAGAAAAGGTTCAGCTGGGAAGGCTTTGAGGTCCTTCATAGGCCTAGCTTTCACCATAGCTTCTTATTCAGAAAGGAAGCTCCCAGATAGCAGTAGGACAGCTTTCTTTCTACATTGGAAGCTCAAGTTCAAATCCTCCCAGGTGAGTCACATTTAGGCATCCATTGATGTGGGTGGTCAGTTGGAATTCCCACAATGAAGAATCATGGGATCTGTGGTCCACTTTTTGTAAATTGCCATTTCTAATCCCTGTCTCTGCTGATTCTATATCATGTCTAAAAGTAAGGACAGATTCGCCACTACCACCTCCAATTGCTGGTAGCACTGGGAGTGATATGTTACATCCCACTCTATTACTGGCCCCTTAATGCTGAACCATTCTAGAAGAGAAAGAAAATCAAAAATTACAATTGCATCAGTTGATCTCATTAACAGTACTATAATTCAGTGAAGTGTTTTTCCACCAAATAAAACAAATCAGTTTCTTTTATTTCTTTTTCTCATTATTGGTTTTTCTTATGAAATAAGAAATGTTCCCCTTGGGATCACCCAATGCTTAAACTCCCTTTAGATTGTGTTTGTTAAATATGAGTTCCTGCTCTCTTTTCTTTAAAATCACTTTGCTCTTGCTAATTAAAAATAACCCTGGGTGTAAAATAGTAATTACAGACTGGAGTTGCGCGCGCACATGTGCTTGCGTGCATACACACCATACAGAGTTAGGAGTTTTTGTTGGTTTGAGCATTGGCAACTAGAGAATTTACAACCTGGAGTGCTAAATGGAGCTTTTAATTATAACTTAAATATGCTATTAAATCTTTTTAAATTGGAAACCATAACACGATGATTTCCAGTGACAAATTACAAACTGTTCAAGAGTAACTTGTGTGAAATGGGCAGTTAGTATGTTGCTGGGGACTCATTTCCCTTCATGTTACAGGGAAACTTGCAGTGAACCTGAAATTAGTTGTAAAATTGGGCAGTCACATTAGCCCTGCTTCTCACATTACTCCAGTAATCACAGTGTTTCAATTTACATAGCTGTTTTGGAAATTGGCAAGGCCCCAGAGATGGTTGTAATTCTAGTTGGGGTAATGAGCTTAAACCCTTTCTTTGAGATGATAAGCGAAAATGTCCTCTCCTTTTCAATGTTGAAGGTAGCATACAGAGACTTCCTCTGGGCCTGCCATGCACCCATGCTACAGCTTGCAGTGGACCCTTGGCTTTTCTCACTGCAACATGCCATATCCCAGAACACCTGTGCTTTCATTGGATTTGACAGTAATTTGGGAGAATAAAAACAATAAGGACCAGACAAAAATGGCTTTCTCAGTCCAATGGCCTGTTCCCATAATTAGCAATCATTTGCCCTAAACCAGAGTTGGCAGAGGACTTTGGAAGTTGTTGTTCCAAAACGTAATGTTTCCAAATCCTGCCTTAAACAAGAAGGGCATGTGTATAATATGAATACAAGAGGACCCATCCACTTGATTTTCCCAGTGGTGGTACACAGAGGCATACTGCCAAATCTTCCATTAGGTCTATGGACATTTCACAGGGGCAGGAATCACTTAGTATGATGTATGCCATTTGATTTTTGCTTGCCCCCTGAGATACAGATGTGCACCATGAATCCCTGTTTAAGAAAAGCAGCGTTGCTGCAAATAACTATGCACAGTCTTGTGAATGCTTCATTGTGACATACTAGCAGGTCTCCCCTTAAGGCAGCTGTACCTATGTTCAAAAAGAAATGACTCAGCCATTGTCTTGTCTGTATCTCACCTTCTTGGGATAGGATTTTCTATGTCCTTGTCTTTTCCTTGACTTCCTGCATTTAGCCTCAAGCATCCCACCTCAATTGTGACCCAAGATCTTCCTAATTAATTTCTATAAAACAGAATAAGATCTTCAATGTCTTTGTCACTTCTTCAAAATTTTGAAGTTCCCCTCCCCTAAAAGACTGAGTATTGAAAGAAGGCACCCAGTAAGCTAAAACTTCAGCATTCTACTGCCTCATCTGTCCTAATTCATTCTGATACCCAGGTAAATCCACCCTCCATCTTGTAATGTGTATTGATATGCAGCTGGCCCTTTTCATGCATGGGCCACTAAAGAGAGGGAAGGCAATTCCAGCTCTACCATTTGGCAGACTGAGGCAGTTGCCTCTCGCCGCAGATTCTGGCTGGTAGGAGATAGTAACAAAGTGTTGAACAGAGCTGTGCATTCCATGCAGCCTGTCCTGTGTCTCCTAGGCTAGCTTACTGCTGTCTGATTGAGTGAAGAGGATTGATCTGCCACCAGTGTTGAAGTATCAGTCAACTTTCAGTCCAGTAGGTTTCTATAAGTGGAATGGAGAGAGCGTTGTCATTATCTCTCATCTTGAGCAGAAGAAGGTGTTGTGCCAGCCCTTGTAGAAACAGTTTTTGATGTGAATTCGATGAATGTCTTATGTCTTGGTTGGGTGGTCTGGCAGCTTTTGCAATGTAACCAGAATCATGTACTTCCGACGAGCTGCCACCACAAAACTAAAGCACCTACGAAAATAATGGTTACATTGACTGAAAGCTCGTTTCAGAGACTGGAGAGTCTCTCTCCAACTCTTGCCTTCTTGCTGGATGTCAAAGTAAACAGGCTGTCAACATGTTCGTTTTGTGAAAGAAGGAATGTAAGAGAGAAAGGGGGGAATCAGGACCCACCTGGCAGCAAAGAGGCAAGTGAGAACTTTAAGAAGTGCTCACTTGTGTCTGCTGCTTCTGGCTCGCCTCTTCGCTGCCGGGTGGGTTCTCTCTCTCTCTCTCTCTCTCTCTCTCACACACACACACACACACTTTCTAACCTTCCTTCCTTCAAAAAAAATATCTCTCCAACTCTTGCCTTCTCGCTGGATGTGGAAGTAAACAAGCTGTCAATGTGTTCGTTTCGTGAAGGAAGGAAAGTAAGAATGAAAGAGTGTGTGTGTGTGTGTGTGTGTGTGTGTGTGTGTGTGTGTGTGTGTGTGTGTGTGTGTGTGTGTGTGTGTGTGTGTGTGTTCAGGACCCACCCAGCAGCGAAGAGGCGAGCATGAACTTTAAAATGCGACAAGTATTGTTTAAGGATACTTCTGTCAGGGATTTAGTTCATGAATTCGATGTGTTGAATTATGTTCATTAGTTCATTTATTTCTTTTGATCTGAATGAAATAAAAGAAATAAATGAACTAATGAGCATAGTACAACACATCGAATTCATGAACTAAATCCCTGACAGTAGTGCATTTTCTAAGAAAATGCTGGGCAGTAGCAATAATTTGATTGAGTCCACAATGTGCTTACTTTCCTATAAAAATGTGAATATTGGAACTTTAACAACAACAACAAATAAGGCATAGGATCCTGGCATGATTATCCAATATTCAGATAGTAAAAAACTGTTCAGCAGAAAACCTAGACATGTATAACCCATATTTTTGGACAGATGACAGTAAAAGCCAGAGGATGTTGTGTTGTGATATTTATCCAGTATCTCATGGTGTGACCTTAAGAAAACCTTCCATGTGGATTGCTCCTGTAGTTCTGAAAACACTGAATTTTGCCCTTTCCAATTTTGAAGGGCTGTGTGCATTCACACACACAAAAATGCATTTATCTTTCATTCTGATCATGCTAGAATCGCTTCTTCAACTGAAACTTTAATCTTGGCAACATTATTTGTACGCCATTAATTCTTTATCAGACATAGCTGGGTTAAATTAAATGCTCCAGGCAGACCCTGTATCATTTGATTGGTTTATTTATACATTTATTAGTAATTGCCAGTGTGAATATTTATAAAGTACTTTGATGTTTGAACATGAAAGTACAGTACTATGCAAGTAATGTATAACTTATTTTGAGGTTTGTGGCCATAGTCAACACCTACCTTGTGCAGCAGAGCTCTCTGGGTAGCACTAAGGGTCACAGCTTCACAGGACAAATCTTTCCACAAGATTTTCTCCTTTCTGTGGGGATTTTCTTTCCACTTACATTATCTCAATAAGCCCCGAGGGAATGTTGGAAGGAAGTGAAAATAGGAAAGGATATTAATTAGATGAAAGATACATCATAGTTGCCTTAGACTCAGTCTATTAAAATGGCTTAGAAGAAACTTCCTATGTGAGAAATATGGATGGTTGACAGTCTATGGTCACCCTGTCCTGTGGATATGGCTTTGGGAAGTTACATTTTAGGTCATGTTCTCAAGTTATTCATGTTGAGCTTACATCAAGCAATCTCATCATGCTTTGTGTTTGTTTTGCACACTAACATGGAGACGGGAAGGACCAGCCTTTAACAAACATAGTCATTGCCTGTT
The DNA here is from genome assembly GCA_030440675.1 of Furcifer pardalis. Classification (NCBI taxonomy): domain Eukaryota; kingdom Metazoa; phylum Chordata; class Lepidosauria; order Squamata; family Chamaeleonidae; genus Furcifer; species Furcifer pardalis. Next base: position 59,895,165 of record CP126894.1, on the reverse strand, counting down.
TTGAATTGAAACAGCAAATCAGCAGGCTAAATTTTCCTTCCCTCCAAAAGTAAGTCTTTCAACTTTGTATTTATGTTGAATTCTGTGTGTTGATGAGCACACTCTGGCATTCTCTGGGCAATGGTGTGCAGCTGGCTAATCCTTCCTATCCAGAAGTGTTGCACTGTGAACTTGGAAGCTCTAATAGGGTCACTGTAAATTGATTCTGGCAACATACAATGTGGGTCTATTCACTATTATGTCCTCTAGTTGGGTATGAAGATGTTTAGAATGTAAGTTTAGCACTGTGTTGTATATATCCAGTGGTGGGCTGCTGCCGGTTCGGACCAGTTCGGCTGAACCGGTAGCGGAAATCTGGAGGGGTTCGCCGGGGTGGTAGTAAATCTCCGGGCGACCGGTTCGTTTGCCTTTCCAGCTGCCCTCTGGATTCCTTTTCTGGGCAGCCCAAAATGGCTGCTCGGAAGTGCGCATGCATCAAAACACCATTTGACGCATGCACACTGAAAAATAGAAGTGTGCATGCGTCAAATAGTATTTTGACACATGCGCACTTCCGAGCAGCAATTTTGGGCTGCAAGGAAGGGCACAGCGGCTGGCTGTTGAGGCCCTCAGCAGCCTCTTTGGAGGAGGGGCAGCGGTGGTGGCCTTTCCTCGGCACACTGCTGGGCCGTGCCAGGCCGTGCTGCCGTGCCAGGCTGCACTGCTGTGCCAGGCTGCGCTGTCGGGCCGGGCTGTGCTGCCGGGCCAGGCTGGGCCAGGCTGGACTAGGCTGCGCCGTGCCACCGCACTGCTTTGCCATGCCGCCACTGTTGCTGCTGTTGCTGCCTGCCAGCCTGTTGCTCCACGGCCCCAGGGTAAGTGACCAGGGTTTGTGTTTGGGGTTGGTGGGTGGGTGGGTGGGTTGAGGTGTGTTTTTATGTGTATTGAATGTCTATTTTAATTTGTATTTTTATGTGTTTTTTATTTCTATTTTTATGTCTACTATACTTTTTATTTTATTTTATATTATATATTTTTTTACTTTGGTTCTGCCCACAACATTTATTTATTATTTATTTATTTATTTAAATTTGTTTATCACCCTCCTCCCCGAAGGGACCCAGGGCGATTCCCAACAATCAGCATGATAACAATTTAAAACCAATTTAGAAATTAAAAGTTTTAAAAGTTTTAAAAGAAGCTTAAAAACTTAGCATTAAAAACCAGGCATTATAGCTAGGTATCATGACGTTGGCTCCTCTCACGACATCATGACATCATGATGTTGGCTCCACCCATGATGTCGGTTCCACCCACAGTGTGGTAGTAATTTTTTTGGCAGCCCACCACTGTATATATCTGTATGGAAGAGATGGTTGTTCACATCATACCTATCTACTTTGCACTACTTTGTGCTTAAGTACTAGTTACTTCTAGCAGGGATTGCAAAGGGAGCTAATTAGACCCCATGGGGTTGTAATTAAAGGTGTGCAGCATTGTGCTAGAGTAAAATTGATGAAATGCTCTGCCACTTATCTTTAGAGTCTAATAGCTTTCTGGAATTTCTCTCAGTGATTCTGCAGCATGTTCCTTCGCACCTCATAGGTTTGCTGGTGTACTTTTCAATTTTTTAAAATTATATTTAATTAAGTTCTTGTTTATTACAAAACTAACAAGCTTAGACTAATGATCCACCAGCTCAAGGCAATTCTGTTTTTTTTAAAAAGGGTGGGGGGAGAAATCTGTTTCATTTTTGGTATGTTAATCAGTAAACTGTTTGCAGTATAAAGCTAATATGAACAGATTGCCACGCTTCCCAAACCAGCTAATCTAGTTTAGTTAATGTCACAGTTCTTTCATGGCAGGACAGTTTGTCAAGGTGTTATTATTTTGATAGCCTCCTTCTTTGCACAGTGCAGTATTTTAATAGGTTGCTCAATCAGCAGTCTTTCCCAAGGGACCTTTTCAAAACCTGATATAACTGGGGTGTGGGTGGGTGGGAGAGATTGCCACAATGTCCTAATGTCTTAAGACAACACTGAGATTCTGCATTGCAGACTGCTAGAGAAACAGTGTGAAATTTTCACCCATCCATGAGCAAAGAAGATCGAAGAAAGGTTAGAACCTGGGTTAATGAGCTTTTTCTGCTAAGAAACTTTAAAATGAAGGCAATTCACAGACGTGGCAAAAGCACTTGCTTAGTAACCATGCCAACTTGCTCAAATGGAAAGGTTGCAAGTGGTCTCTCAAAGGGGCCAAGAACATATCTATGAAGCCTGAGGGAAGGGATAGTCTTAGATCCCCACCCCACAAATTCCACAGCAATATGGTGCACCTCCTACAAGGCAGGCAGGTCCTTAAGAGTTCTTCAAACTGCGACTGGTTTTAATTTAATTTTTAATTTAATTTATTTTTCTCATTTGTATGCCACCCAACCAGGAAACCTGACTCAGGGCGGCTCACACAATAGTTATACAATACAATAGTTATACAATATACACAATAATACAATATAAAAATAATTATGCAATATTCAGCCTACAAGAGCAACACGTAACAATATAGTATATAACACACAATAATATACTGTAATATATAATAATACAATACAGTACAGTACCATACAATACAATACAACAGTGCACTATAGTGGCCTCTCTGTCCTGACAGCATACAAAGTCTGAGGATGGCGGTGGTGAAGTCCTACAGCCCACCACCATAGTGGCGTTTTCAAGTCCCACCCAGGGACGCAGCCCAAGGGTGCCGGCAATGGAAGGGCCTGGCGCCTGCTACTGCCGCAGCCTCTCTCCACCCTGGCCGCAGCCAAAGTCTAGGGGTGGCAATGGGGAAGTCACCTGGCTGGTGGAAAAGGCCAGGAGGGTGAAGTGGCATCTTCAGCATCCAGTGGCTCTACTCCTCCCTCCAGGCTGGAGCTGGCTGAGGGGGCATCCAGTGTCAGCAGCAGCGGTCTCATGACCAGCCAGCCTCGCAGCTGCTGGTCCTTTCTTCTCTCCCTCCAGGCTGGAGCTGGCCAAGGGGGTGTCCAGTAGCAATGCCCCCCCATCCGCACTGTTTCTGAAGTTATTATTTATTTATTATTATTATTATTTATTAGTTCAAATTTATATTGCCTCCCACTCGCCGTGGCGACTCAGGGCAGCTTACAGACAATACATTACATTACAATACAATATGTTCCCTGACCTCCCTGGCCGCCGCAGTAATCTAAAACGTTGGGATTAAAATCCTGACATTTTGGCTTACTGCAGCAGCCAAGGAGGTCAGGGAGTGGCAGGAACAGTGCGGATCAGGTACCCCGACCTCCCTGGAGGTGGCAGGGGGAAGCCCAAAATGGGTTAAAAAAACTTCCATTTTTTCCACCCATTTCGGGCACTCCAACATCCCTGTTGGCTACAGGGAGGTCAGGGGACCCGATCCGTGCTGTTCCTGACCTACCCAGGCACTGCAATCACAGCATGCAATCGGTGCTTGGGTTGGGGGATTGAACAGGGGCGCACCTGGTTCAACCCCCAACCCAAGCAGCTGTTCCCACGCTGTGATCTGCCTGCCTCTTTAGAAAGGGCAGTGGAGATTACACTCATGGAATCCCCACTGCCCTTTCCAAAGAGGCAGGCTGATCACCCCCCTCTTCCCTTTCCTCTTCGGAAAGGGAACAGGGCTTTTATTAACATTGTGCAATCAATGCATCCCACAGCGTTAAAAACCAGATAACGATGAGACTTGTGGAACCAAGTCTCATCCTTATCCGAGGTACTAGTCTCTCTCTCTCTCTCTCTCTCTCTCTCTCTCTCTCTCGATAGATAGATAGATAGATAGATAGACAGACAGATAGATAGATAGATAGATAGATAGATAGATAGATAGATAGATAGCAGAAGAGTAGCGTGCCTTGGCAGGGCCCCGTATAAAAATTTGTTTGGGGGGCCCTAGGAAGGGTAAAGATTTGCTTTGCTTACGCACGTTGGGGGCCCCCGTGGCCCGGGGGCCCCGTATAATTGATACGGCAGATACGGCGGTAGCTACGCCTCTGATAGATAGATAGATAGATAGATAGATAATGTTTGAGTGGGAAACAGTTCTGAGTGTCTACTTTGAGCCAATGTAAAATATGAGTAACACAAAGTGGGTGTAATATAATTAGGGTCTTATTTAAGAAGACCTGTATACAAATCTCCATTCACCATGAAGCTCATTTTGAGTTGTTGTTGTTCAGTTGCGTAGTTGAGTCTGACGCTATGCAACCCCATGGACCATCGCATACCAGGCACCCCTCTCCTCCACTATCCTCCACAGCCTGCTCAGCTCATTTTGAGACTCTGGGTCAATTAAAATCTCCCAGCTTAACCAGTGCTGCTGGTTTGGATCGGTTCAGCTGAACCGGTAGTAGCAATCTGGAGGGGATCGCCAGGGGGGTAGTAAACCCCTGGGTGACTGGTTTGGTCGCCTCTCTGGCCACCCTCTGGATGACTTTTCTGGGCAGCCCAAAATGGCTGCTCAGAAGTGCGCATGCATCAAAACTCCATTTGATGCATGTGCACTGAAAAATAGAAGTGTGCATGCATCAAATGGAGTTTTGATGCATGCGCAATTCTGAGCAGCCATTTTGGCCTGCCTGGAAAGGATGCAGTAGCATCCTTGGAGCAGTGGCAGTGGCGGCTGCCAACACTGCTCCGACGGTGGCACTGACGGGCTGGGCCAGGCTAGGGCTGGCTGCATTGCCATGCCTGGCTGTGCTACCGGGCCTGGCCAGGCCAGGCCGCCACACCACCATGCTGCTGCACTCCCCGCCACCTACCTGCTGTTCCCTGAGTCCCTAATGGCCCGACTCCAGCAAACCAGGGTTTGTTTTCTTTGTTTTTCAGGTGTGGGGGTATTTTATGTAGTGTGTGTTTATGTTATTTTTATGTGTACTGTGTCTTTATTTTATTTTATTTTATTTTATTTCCATTAGCTCTGCCCATCATGATGTTGGCGCTGCCCATGACATCATGATGTTGGCTCCACTCACGACATCATGAAGTTGGCTCTGCCCATGACATCAGCCCCGCCCACAGTGTGGTAGTAAAATATTTGACAGGCTACCACTGAGCTTAACCCACTAAACATGTGTGTTGTGGGAGGAAAGTAGGGCCAAAGGGAGCCATGCATGCCACCTTAAGTTCACAGGTAGAAAGGTAACAAATAGAAATGTGACAAATATGGAAATTAATATATAAACTGGGTAGGATACTGAATAGGCATAATCACATAAAAAGTTGGGACAAACACCTGTCTAGTGACTTCATTTATCATGTACATGGCACTATATTTTGAGTCACATGAATGGCCTTTCAAAGGTAACAGGTGCTGCTGCATTGGGAGAAGTCTCCGAAAAAGGCTTTATAATTCTACATTATAATCAAATCTAAAACAATCAACAACTTTTTAAAAAATTAGTAATGGCAGAGGACAATTTTAAGAGACACTTAATTTCTTAACAGTAGAGCCTACCACAGAGAAAATCCTGTGTCAAATAATTTTTGACATGAACACATGGCCTAGAGCCTTGACATATGGTAAATTCCCATCGACCTTTTTCTTAAAATAGGGAACAAAGTTAATTTCTCAATTTCCATTCTCTTTGAAACAGAAACACCTGATAGAGAACAGTACTAGCTACCATTAGAGAGAAAACAACATTGTTACTATGGCTCAGTGTTACACAGTATTATTGATGCATCATTAAAGCTGTATTCAAGTGCTCAATGCAAGGTTTAATCTTCACATTTAAACAGAGGGAACAGGCTAGCACCACCTGTCTCCATAATGGTTTTCATGTACATAGGACTACATATGAAGAGGGCAGCAATCAGTATCTGTGAGGGATCTGCTCATAAAACCTGGAGAACTACAGTTGCTGATCACTTGGAGATACATTGCTCTCCTTTTCAGATGTAGCTGTCTACACATGAGAACTGGAGTAGGGGGTGTAAAGTAACCATCTGCTCATGGTTTAAGAGTACTTTGAATGCTTGGAAAATACTTGTGCAATTAATCTGCTCCAAAAGTAAATGGAGTTTGGTTGAATTGATTTGTTTTTGTAGCCTTATTAGTTATTCTGAAAGTGCATGGAGAGTAAACACAACGAGCACAAGAAGCTAACATAGGGTGTCTCATAGACAGATTTCGATAAGCTTAAGAAAGGACAGTGCAATTTGTGTGGTGTAAAGTTTATTGGAACCAGTGGTATTCAATCGCCTAACAATAAAAATTGTAGAGAAATCTTACACATCCTAACAAATTTCTGGGTAAGCTTCCTTGGCTGAGCAGACATCCTTGCCGGGGGTGTACAATTTCTTAGGTACAAAGTACAAAGTAAATATTATTAGCCCTGGATGATTTCAGCTAAGAGAATAACCAGTGCTCATTTCTGTTTATAGCCGAAGAGCCAACGCTGTCTGCATTTGCAGACGTTTCCGTGGACATGTGGCAGCTAAAAACAATGCAAAATATTAATAATTGGCAACAAAACAAATTACTTGCACTATTGAAGCAATGGCTATAGTACAGGTAATTTAGCTGCAGGGAAGTAATGAATAAGTTCCTTTTAAAATCCCCAGTTTGAGTTAGGAGTAGTGTGTTTGTATTTACTGTAGCACATAAGCACAATCTTTTCTAAAGTGACTTTCATTGGATAAACCAGAGGATCCAGCCCATGGCACCATTTCATGAGGCCTCCCACCCCTCCAAGGGAATTCGAGAAACAAAATGACCACCCCTTTGAAGCTGTTGGGACAAAATGGCCACTCCTATCGTGCAGACAGGGCAAAGTAGCTATCCGGCCCTCGAAACTGACTGTGAGAGTGTCACCCGGGCCCTGGCTTGAAAAGTTTGGGAACCCCTGGGATAAACAGTGAAGAGAGAAGAATGTTTTCGAGCAGAGTTGTGCTCTCATCGCTGGAAGTCCTGTAAAGCTTCTTTCCTTTTTCAATGAGAAACATCTGTATCAATTTATTTTTCTTTCTGAAGTCTGGAGCTAGAAGGAGGGGTCTTTAGTTGTGAAAAGCTGACACATCTCAACAACACATCAATTAAAACCCATACTTTTGAAAAGTAAAGCTTCTGTAGTTGTTATTGATTCATAATGTGCCCCTTTCACTAGCCAGCTCTTGTAGTCAATTTTGAATGTTTAAGAGTGTAAAATTTTTCCAGAAGTAAAATTATTGACCCTGAAAGGTTAGGAAAGGAAGAAAAAGTCAGGTAACATTAATTTATTGTTTATCTTTGATTAGCTTTCTCTTCTTTTTCTATTATTGTACTGGTAATGGAAATTCTAAACTTTACTCAGCAAGAAAAGCTAGATGCATTTCCCAGCATTTAGTTGTTTTGTTTAAGTGCTGTCAAGTTGATTCCAATTTATAGCAAGTCTATGGATTATTAAATTCAAAGAGCTTCTGTCATTGGCAGCTCTACACAAGTGTTGCAAACTAAAGGCTGTGCTTTTCTTTATTGAGTCCTTTTCATTTAAGGTTGGGGCTACTGTGCTCAGAGGTTAAAAAGCTCACCTTGTAAGCTGGGAGGCCGGCAATTTGGCAGTTTGAGACCCAGGTACTGCATGGAAAAGGTACTTCAGTGGGAAAAGATCTTGGGGACATGAAAGGAGCCTCATTCGGGTGTCCCCTGAGTGGAGGTCCTCCAGCAAAAATCTTTTCAATCTAGAATAATTTCTGATACAAAATTATTATTATTATTTTAGGCTTCCTCTTTTCCTACTGCCTTCAATATTTCACAGATTTATTTTCTTTTCCATGGAGTCTTTTCTTCTCATGATGTGTCCAATTCACACTAGCCTCAGCTTAGTCACTTTAGTGAGAGTTCAGGTTTGATTTGATCTACAGTATAGCTCATTTATTTGACATTCTGGGAATCCATGATATTTGTAAATCTCCCATTTAGTATCACATTTAAATGTTGTGTATGAGAGAGTTTTCTTCATTGTGCAGGTTTCAGATGCATAAGTGATAACTGGGAATATAATTGTAAAAACAATCCTGGTCCTGGTCTCCAGCAACACATTCTTACATTTAAGGATCTTTTCTAGTTCCTTGGTGGCTGTACTTTGAAGTCTTGGTTTTCTTTCAATTTCTTGGCTAGAGTCTCGTTTTTTGATTAATGGCTGAACCAAGACATAAAAAACTCTTTGCTTTTGCTTTTGTCATTGTCAACAATAAAGTTGTGAAATTCTTCTATAGTCATGATTTTTGCCTTCTTGTGGTTTATCTGTAATCCTTCTTTAACCTTCATCAGTAGTTGTTTTAAGTCACTGCTGATTTCTCCCAGTTATATGGAGTCATAGGCATATCTTAATTTATCCATGTTTCTTCCACCTGTTTCCTCCATCTGAATCTCATCCAGCTTTTCATTTATGTTCTGTGTACAGATTGAACAAGTAGGATTGGGGCTGCCCTTGGTGACCATTCGGAGACTGCAGCTGGTCCAGAATGCGGCGGCCTGGGTAGTGATGGGATGCGGGCGTTATGCTCGTGCCTCACCACTGCTTCGGGAGCTGCACTGGTTGCCAGTATGTCTCCGGGTGCAATTCAAGGTGCTGGTCATTACCTTTAAAGCCCTATATGGTAGTGGGCCAGGATACCTAAGAGACCGCGTCACCCTAAGAACATCTGTCCGTCCCACCAGGGCGGATCGGAGGGGCTCTCTTATCATACCATCGGCTAGAGAGGCGCATCTCTCTAGCACTAGGAGGAGGGCCTTCTCTGTGTTTGCCCCGGCCCTTTGGAACCTCCTCCCAACTGAGCTGTGCCTTCAGACAGAGCTCCTGTCCTTTCGGAGAGGCTTAAAAACCTGGCTGGCAGGGCAAGTGTGGGGACCCGGGAATGTGGGATCCTATGTAGGGTGGCTGATCTAGTGGACAGCCACCCTTTCTGGTTTTTATCTCTTTTTAGCTTTACCTCTTGCTCTGTTTTAAGCATTAGTTTTAAGTTTTAAGCATCAGTTTTAAAGTTTTAAGTATTGGTTTAAGTATTCTTTGTATTATTATATGTGTATCCTAGTGATTTTTAGTCAATATTGTAAGCCGCCCAGAGTCGGGTTTACCCGATTGGGGCGGGATAGCAAATAAGAATAAATAAATAAATAATTGTAAAAGACTCCCTTGTCTGACACCACTGTCACCTGAAAACTATTCTCTTTCTCCATATCTTGTCTCAAGAATAGCTTCTTATCTAGAGAATAGGCTATGCAAAAAGACAATAAAATACTGTGCACGCTCTTTCCTTTTGGAACAATCCATAACTTGCCATTATCCAAAAAAATCAAAAGTTGTACTGTGACCAATAAAACTCAAAATGATTTTCTTCTGAATTTTTTTGGCTTTCTCCAATAGCAAATCTTCATTATGATTTCAGGGGGTCTTCATTTTCTGAATCTGGCTTGAACATCTAGCATTTTTTTAAATTTGTGTATAGTAAATGCCTTGGTGGTAAAATCTTGACCATCATTTTACTTCATTGGGAAGTTAATACAATACTCCTTAGCATCTCATTTTTTGGGGGATTAGCTTTCACTTCATTTTCTAAAACATCAGGTTCTTCACCAAAGGATTCTTCTTCAAAGGAAATTGTTCTCCTTGCATCTCTTCTATATAGGTCTTCATTAGATTTCCCCCCCCTCCCAATATTTTCTTCATCTTATCATGATGCACTCTTCCCTGGTAATATCTCTGGTTTCAGTCCACAATTCTTCTGATTCACAGTCAACTGAGTTTAATACTGAAGATCTGTTCTTTATATAAGCTTCAGTTTTAACTTCTTTCTTCCTATCACCAGAAACTTTGATTTAAAGACTGCATTTCAGAACTATAGTGGCACTGGAAGATGTCTGAAAGCAAGGCTGTAAAATAATCACATGGACAAATGAGGTACAAAAGGTATTTGAAGAGTCAAGGGAGTTGCAGCTGCCATATGATTAAAGTTGAGACCCTTTACAAATTATTGAATACAGACATGAAGACAGAGAACATTTGCTTAGCTCAGAGCAATATGTAATCTGACTTTTGACTACTTCAGAAATGGGGAGAATGAACACAAGTGGACTATGTTTGCTATGACCTTGATAGTCTAAGATCAAGAGCTTCTGAGATGCTAGCAGGTTACAACAATGGGATGTTTCTATCAGTAAGCATCTCTAACCATAAAGAGAAATCATGAATATGAGATTGACATTGATCAAAGTCAACAATACAGTAATTTCATTCATAGAAACAGGCAAGGAAACTTACTGTATTAAGTTCTTGAATGAAAAGATCAAGTATCAAACATCTGTAGATCTTCTGACTATGTAGCTATAGTGGACATTTGATAATTATTAAAGTAAAAAGTGTTTGGGAAAATGTAATGGTTTCCTGGACCAGAAAGTTTTAAATGTCATGAAATATCATGTTGGATATTTAAATCATTTTAATTGTTGAGATGTTTGTCGGATATTTTGGCCACTAATTGGTAAGATGGTCAGCAGAGAATTAGTGGGCAATACCCATTGCCATAGAAAGAGATGGAAGCAAAACTTGTTCTCCTATTGTCCTGGTCGTTCTTAAGTTTCAAATACTGCCTCCCATTGTTATGATGCCAGAGGGAATGAATTATGTTGGCTCCAGGTTAGCATATTTGAAGGGTCAAAGCCCTGAATCTTCCAGAGTAATGAAAAAGATGTAAAGTTGTCCTCAGAATGACTTATTTTAGGACCTGCCATTAATGCATGTACCAACATTGAGAGACCTAACTCTTCAGAAATGTTGTGGTACACTGCAACTGGAGTACATAGTTTTGAAGAACTAGGACTTTTTCCTTAACTAGTACAATAACAATGCTATCCTTCTTCAGGCTTCCACACTCCATTTAACCTTAGCTGCATTACAGAAATATCCCTGGGGAGGATGGAAAGGATTTTTTTTCTAGCATGTTGTTGTTAGGTTCAGTTTTCATAATGGTACAGTGTAGCATTAGATCTAACATTTTGTACTAAAAGAGGGAGAATATTAAAATACTCCCAGGTTGCCTCTGGGTGCAATTCAAGGTGCTGTTTATCTCCTTTAAAGCCCTACATGTTAGTGGACCAGGATACTTAAGAGACCGCATCGCCCCGAGGACATCTGTCCATCCCACCAGAGTGGACCGGAGAAGCACTTTGGTTGTGCCATCAGCCAGAGAGGCGCCCCTCTTTGGCACCAGAAAAAGGGGCTTCTCTGTGTCCGCCCCAGCCCTATGGAACCTCCAACCAGTTGAGTTACGTTTGCAGACAGAGCTGCTGTCCTTTAGGAAATGGGTTTGGGGGACTGATGATATAACTACCCCAGCCTGTTGGCTAACCTGAGCCCCCTGGGGGCTATAATTTTAGTTTATTTTTTAATTTTTAAATCTGTTTTATCTAGTTTTAATCTTTTGACTTGATAATTTTAAATTGGTTTTAACTGCTGTTGATGTTTCTATTGTAAATCGCCCTGGGTCATTTCGGTGAGGAGGCGATGAATAAGTTTGACTAATAAATAAATAAATAAATAAATAAAAATACCAAATTTCTTTCAAAATCAATTATTAAACTGCGTTCAATTTCATGTTTTCTTTGTGTCCTCAATAAGTTTATTTTGTCCTATTACTTTATAAAGTGAGGTTTTCTTTCAAAATTTTTGATATTGTCTTTGTAATTCCATATATTTATTATGAGGGAATTACAAAGTCTATAAAAGGATCTCATCTCCTATAAAAGTAATCTCTTCATTAATATCCTGTTGTCATTTTTCCATTCTGGGATAATTTCCCTAAAACTGCCATTTCCCCTGTTTTCTTTATCCAGGTGTGTTGAAATCTTTGTGTTGAAAATGTGTTGTGAGCTCTCTCTGTTAGTATACAAAACGTGTTCTGGTAGCTTGGTCCAAAATACCTAGTTAAGATCTCCTAGATTTACAACAGCCTGACCCCTACTGGAAATGAAAACAGCTAGACATCTTTGCTGATATGGATCAAACACTGCCTTATAGTTTTGGATTTTCATTGGGATCATGGCTATAGGGATGATTGTGGTGAAGACCTGTACTTCAGAATTTATCACTTCAACACTGTGAGACACCTAGGCTGGACATTTTCTCCTGCATCCCTATTCCCAGTAGGCAGTGGGTCTCCTCTTTGCCTTTGCTCTAATCAAACATCATCCCACTGTTATAGCTGAGGATCAGGGGCGTAGCTACCGCCGTATCTGCCGTATCAATTATACGGGGGCCCCGGGCCACGGGGGCCCCCAACGTGCGTAAGCAAAAATTAATAAAAACTTCCCAATTTTTTTATTTCACAAATGACAAAAGTCAAAAAAAGAGCAATTTCTTTTTTTTCCCGCGTAAAGCGTGCGTTCAAAAGTTGGCAACACTCTACATCGGTTATCGTGGGCTGCGGGATTTCCCCATTTAAGTCATTTACTTCAACGGGGGTATCCCACAATAATCGATGTATATACAATATATTTCTTTTAATTTTATGCAAAAATTTTTCCCTTGTGAGAAATCTTTACCCTTCCTAAGGGCCCCCAAACAAATTTTTATACGGGGCCCCGCCAAGGCATGCTACGCTTCTGCTGAGGATTATACTAAATTCCCTCCAGTTTTACCTTAAAAATGAACAGACACATTTGTTTCTTTTGACTGAAATTGAAATTAGAACAAAACAAAGACATTAATATTGTGTAATAGCTCTATTCAGTCACTGTATCCATAGAGCTGAAAGGATTTCATACTGTGTCCCCTCCAGCTGTCCTCTTTCCATGCTTACTGGAAAGCTCAGGAGGGGAAATGTAGCTGTACTCAGGTGAACTCGAGTGGAAACTCCATATAATTGGACTTGATAAGGCATAGTTTCTAGTTGTAGGGAAATCTATCATTCTGATTCCCCACCACCACCACCACAGTTACATTTCCCAAGTAAACCAAGGAAGCATTCAGTTGGAGGTGTGTGGTGCTGCAACATATCTCCTTCTCATACAAGAACAACTCATATGTGGGATGTGGGTTGCATCCCTCAGAAATTATGGGGTGAGACATTTACTGTCCTAGTCCATGAACTGCCCCTGTCTCCAAGGATACAGTTACCTGAATACCTAAGGCTACAATGCCACAACTGAATACAGGTTGCCCCCATATCTACATGTTCTGTATTTGTGGTTTCAGTTATCAGTGGGTCTAAAAATATTAAATAAAAATTCTTGAAATAATATATGTATATGTATTTCTATTGTGCATTACCAGATATGGCCTCTAGAGGTCACAGTCTGCATTGTAATTATAGAATTTGCTGTTATCCATGGTTTCGGGTATCCCCAGTAGGTGTCAGAATGTATCTCCCACAGATAACTGCAGAGCAACATATACATATACAGAGAACCCTGGTGGCGCAGTAGTTAAAACTGCTGTACTGCAAACAAAACTGCTGACATTGTGAGCTTGATCCTGATAGGGTTCAAAGTTAACTCAGCCTTCCATCTTTCCTAGGTCAATAAAATAAGTACACAGCATGTTGTGTACTCAGAGAGTACACAAGCACAATAGGGCAGTAAATAAGTGTAACTGCTGTTGCTACACATAAAGAATAACTGGAAAAATACAAATGCAGAAGAAGATGATATTTTTCTCATACTACTAAAAACAATCAGTGTGAGGTTTGGCAGTTAAACAAATACTTCTTCAGGCATACACCAGTACCTTATGGAGAGTGCAGATAAATTATAAATGAGTATCCCAAAAATTCATGGCAGAAGTCTACTAGGTATGCTTCTTAAGGTGAGGTCAAAGCTGGTTACAGTGGCCTCTGGGTTTGTGATTTAATGCTCCACCCCTTGTAATTTTTACCCATGGTATTTGGATCTGTATTTTAACTCTTCTTTGAAACTAAATTTCCTTTTTGCCTGAAGGGTGGGGAAAGGATCACACAAAAATGTAATGATCTCCATCATAAAGCTTCAATAAACATGATTGGTTTTTTTAATGGGTGAGGGATGTAAACATAGCAAGGTCAGTTCAAACACAGCACACAGATATACCCTTGCTGTACATGCAGTATTCTATTGGCTAAGACTGCATGTGCAAGCATCAGATTATTCCTGATTGTTTGATTACTACCACCCACACAGTCTTTTCATCATAATTTACGCCCTTAACTGTATTTTTGCCATTTAAAAAACATGACCTGGAGAGAAATCATTGTTGGCACTTCATGTTCTGAAATAATCATTTCAATTGCCTCCTTTCAGTTTTAAAGAAATCACACATATTCTGCCCTTCTTTTCAAGGCATAGATGTGATGGCTTTTCAAATATTTGTCAAAAATGACATTGCCCCTGGGTATAATTCACTTTATTTGCAAGCTATTAATTTTGATGCTCTCCCATTGTTTGGAAGAAATGAACATGTGGGAAGCAATGGAGTAGCAACCTTTCTGAATTGCCTTGATATTTAATTGACAGGTGGCATTATACCTTCTACTGATAGCTATCATGAACTGCCTAGGTTTCAGGCCCAGTGCTGTGTGAATAGTTGTAATAAGATAGATTCAGCTTGTTGATGCCTACAGACTGTCAACAATGTGGCTTGCCTTTTTGTCTTCTCATGAGGCTGAGAAATGATTTTAGTATGCCTTTCCCCTGTGTTGTTTCTTGGGAAGGTCACTGTATCCCCAAAAATGCATTCCATCATGTCAGTAATTGTTAGAATTAAAGCCCAAAAGCTGGAGGCTAAAAAAACAAATTTATTAGTGAAAACCCAGACTGGCAATCATTAAATGGCATGACTGAAATCCCTGTCAGATTGCGTATTTCCCATCAGATGTGCAGACGTACCAGCAAGCAGACCATGACTCCATTTGTTATATGAGCCCCAAGCAAGGGCCAATTAGATCTGTCTCAAATAACACTTTAATATGCTGCTAGCCCATTTGTTTTTCACCAAGAGAGTCATGTCCTGCTGTTTATGCACCATAAGAGCATTTCATTTGCTCTGTTTGCTGTATATGGGGAAGAGCCAAGAAGTGTAATTTGTTTTGAAGTCTTGATGTTCTAGTTTTGATATAGGCCAATATCTCAAAGCTGAGAGTTCACAGCTGTAGAACAATCTGTTTCTTCTGAGGAAGGTTAACAGTCTCTCCTTTCTATTCCTATAAAGAGAATAACGTGGAAACCTTTCACCAGCCATAGATTCCCCATATAATCATCCCTAGGTTTAAAAAAGAACAGATAGCAGGGTGAAATACGTGGAGAGCCATGCTAGTCTGAATAAGCAAGTTTGGAAAAAATGTTTTCTCTTTGGACCCTGAAACTGCCCCAAGCTGGAGGTGAAGGTAGGGTTGGTTCTTGGTGCTGTTATTAAAAAAGAAGTAAGTTTAGCAACCTCTTGAGTAGATAGCATTCTGTTCACTCCGGTGTCTAGGCATGCCTGCCATGTGTCCATGGAAATGTCTGCAGATGCAGACAGCACTGGCTCTTTGGCTATAAACAGAGATGAGCAGCACCAGGGTACACAGAAAGATCCTCCTCAAAGATTGTGGTATTTTGAACCACAATTGGGCGTATCCCGGACAACAGCAACCTTGTGCCAGCTAATATTTTTCACACTAGGTCAGGCAAAAGGAATTATGGAATGAATTCACCAAAAGGTGGGTCCATTTTGGCAGTTTCACATCTGTCCTAGAAGAAGAAGAAGAAGCACTGAACCCTAGAGTGAGTATACGACTGGCTTTTGAGTAAGGATGACCTTTACCTTTACCTGAGTATACAGTACTGGACTTGATCAACAAATAGATTGAACTGGTAAAAATCAGCTTCCTTCCTAAAAGTGCCTTGTATTCACAAAAGTATAATAAGAGTGCCGGTTTGGACCTGTAAAGTTTTATATGCCAGATACTTGATTCATCTCCTCAAGTACTTTTGAAATAGTACAGCTTTATGCTCAATTACAACTGAAGCAAATTGTCTCAAACTTCTACTTTAGATGTTTAAAAGATTCTAGTGGGTCATATAAATGTATTTAAACTACAATATTACTAGACCAATTCTGTAAAGAAAATCTACTCTAGGATGGGAATGTTAAGATTCCAAAATGCAGGTCCTTATCAAAGTGCTATAACCTGAGCTCCTGAAATTACTGGTCTCTGTAGAAAACATTATCCACATATTGCTAGATTCGAAAGAAGGCTTGCTGCTAAATTATTGCATTAATGTGCTCTGGTGTTTTTTTTTTTTGGGGGGGGAGCAAAATGAATGTAGTCTCTTGGAAGAGAAAGGCATCAGCAAAATGTGTTCCTCTTGTCTCCAAAAGGTAAAAGGCTCTAAAAGAGAAATAAAATAAACTGTCATCATCTTGATTTCTCAAGGGGAGCTGAGAGTTTCAGTATGCCATTTTGCACACCAAATTGCATTTCCCAAACTTTTTTGCATACATACAAAATCTTTACCATAAAGTGGCAATAAAATTCATATTATTAGGAACAAATGCAGCATTTCTGCAATGCTTGCTTAATGTGTATGCCTTCACACTCAGCTGTCCTGCTGATTTCATTGTCACATTTTATATTTGTAGCTAAGTCATATTTCTTAGTCTTTCTCCCTTCCCTCACCTTCTTTCCCTGCAGCTATATTAGTTCTCTGTCTGGGGGAAATGGTTTCTTTCTCTAATCAGATTGAGCCAAATGGGGTTCCCTAACCAGAAAACAGCACGATGTCAGCTCTCTGTATGGCTGAAATAATTTGTATGAGCATAACAGATCATTCCTTCCTCTGGTGTCTTAATTATGTGTTTTAATCCTTTTGATTTGGGAACAAAAAAAATTAGGGTTGTGACAGCAGGATTTGAGTATATTATTTAATATAGGGAGATATGGTTTAGGAGTTTCAATTAATGCACAATGTGAGCACCAGAGGTAAAGTATTTATGCTATTTTCCATTTCCACTAATATTTTAAATTTATTCTTATTCCCCAGTTTATCCCCAAGCTTAGCTGGAGATTTTTTTTATTATAAAGAAACCTAGTTGTCTTTATTTTTAATTTTTCTAAAATTTGGCATTTATTCATCATTTGTTTGAAAAATCAAGATTGTATATATTTTTCAGAGTTATCCAGACGACTGCTGATCATAAAAAGAAAGGTGTGGTGAAACTTGTTTCCTACTGAGTGGGGTCAACCCTGCCACTTGATAGAGTGAGGCAACTGTCTTAAGAAGCAGGGATCAGGATGAGACAGAAGAGTATTGGGAAGTTGGAGAACAGTAATGTTTGTTTTGTGTGGCTTTACCCCATATCCATTAAAGCCCATGTACTACCTTCAGGTATGGTGAAAGACATTACTAGGGAAGTAGAAGCACCACTCAGAATACCTTCTGGTTTTGCACCGGACAGATGTTATTTAGTGTTGTGCCTCAGGCAGCAAAATGTCTTGAGTCAGTCCTGCTGATGAGTATAGTTCAGGCTGGGGGTGGGGGAAAGTAGCCAGTAACAAGCATAGATGCTGCCCGGTGACCCTGTGCCAATCTTCAGTGCCTCTTTCTTACAAAGGAATTGAACCCTAAAACAACACCCCAAAACAGTTCTATGAATGTTGGCCAAGACTTTCAGCTGAAAGCTAACTACAGTACTTGTGTTCCTCATTGATTGGTATCAAGGGCAACATAACAGGAAGAGGAAAGTATAACAGCCCTGTTAATGTATAGACTTAGGTAATGAATAAGGCCACCAAAACAATATCAATTTTGTGTGCAGAGCAAAATAGAGATTGTCGGAGATCCCAAAAAAATATATGTCTAATTCTCCCAAAGCTATCAGTTGAACAGTGTAAGGCAAGAGCTCTGTCAGCATGCTCTGCTTCTTCTTCTTCCTGTCTAGGCCAGATGTGAAACTGCCAAAACAAAGGTACAGTATATTTTGGTGAGTTCATTCTGCAGTTCCTTTCACCTGACCTAGTGTGAGAAAGATTAGCTGGCAACACAAGGTTGGCATTACCAGGGTATGTCCGATTGTGGTTCAAAAATGCAACAATCTTCAAGGAGGCTCTTGCTAATAAGGCAAGTTAAGAAATGAGATATGACAAGAACAGAGAAATCAAAATCAAGGGTTTGATTTTTCAAAGGCCAAAGTGAATGCAAGTTAGGAACTACTGGGTATCTTACCTCTTCCAAAAAGTATTAACCAGAGATGAGGACAATTGTAGCTATGATACATGGGGAATTCTGGGCACTGTATTCCAAAAACATAAATCTGCACACCAGTATACTAACAATCCACACGAGCAGGAAATCCAGTTTGGAAACAAAGGTTCAGCTCAGATGTGGTTACTTCCATGTCACCAGGCATCCTACATTTATGGCTTCAGGTGGGTGGTCCACAAAATACAGAATTTTAAAAAACTATAGAGTAGGATTCATCTTCACAACAACTTGTGAACCAACACCCAGCCCAAAGTCACACACACACACACCTGCCCCTGTGTATCCTAGATCAGTGAAGAATCGAGCTAAGCTCTCCCCAGGCACAGTCCATCAATTTAATAGAAGGAGCAAATGTGAGTTCTGTAGATCTGCCTACTTCCCTACCCACCCCATAAAACTAGGAAAGAAAGGGGATTTTCTTCTCATTAATACATTTTGCTCCTAGAGAAAACTGCTGCATCCCTCCTGTCTGTTGCACTGCCCAAGTGAGGAGACCACCCGCCTAACCTGTTTAATGCACACAAATTAGAAGGCAAATTGGCCATTCAGGTGGGAACATTTCAGCTAGTTCCCTCTAACACCTTAAGAGAAGACAAATATAAATCACTTTGTCTAC
This sequence comes from Furcifer pardalis, assembly GCA_030440675.1. Lineage (NCBI taxonomy): Eukaryota > Metazoa > Chordata > Lepidosauria > Squamata > Chamaeleonidae > Furcifer > Furcifer pardalis. The sequence goes on along the minus strand of CP126894.1, from coordinate 59,876,321 downwards.
AAATGAGGTGGCAAGCTTGTGACAGTGGTCATTGGATGGCAGTCTTGCACTTTAATCTCTATCCCTGTCAAGAGCTCAAGGCCCTGCCTCTGACTGGCATTCCTCTTTTGAAGAAATGGATCACAGGCTTGAACACCCCTATTAAGTCCACAGTTATTGGAATTGCATTTGGTTTAGAGTCTGCCGGTCTAGAGTGGTGTCTGCTGCACATTTAATAGGGTTGTAGCTTTTAAAGCAATCCCCTGAACTCTCCCACTCAGTCAGTTTTGATTCCTCACTCCCAATCAGTACTGTTGGAGATGAAAGTCTCTTCCTCCATTTGTGAGCAGGGTTATTTTCTTAGCCATTAAAAAAAAAACCCCTTTTCTGGGTACTGTTAGCTGCTCTTCCCTCTAAAAATAGGTAAGAATCAAAGAAAGACAGTGTCAAGATTTGTAGCTGCTGCTCTAAGTCCTGCAGGACTGGAGCCTCCAACCTGGAAGCAGCTGCTAAGCCCTACCTGAGAACCCTGGGGAAGGTTCCAGAATGGTGGCTTACCTATATATGAACTGGCTCTTCCTCTCACAGGCTCCCTCAGCAAAGAAAGTCAGCAAACTTGCAGTTGTTTAACTTCTGGATCTTGTTCCTTGTTTTGAGGACATTCCGCTGCCTTGTTCCTGATTCCTACTCCTGGAGACTTCTGCCTAGTTTTGGTGGGCTGTTGTTGTTTGGACTGTTATCTGGTTGCCCTGTTTGTGTCACCTGTGAATTGCCTATACCAGGGGTTCCCAACCTAAGGCCTGTGGGTCAGATCTGGCCTGTGGCACCATTTCGTGTGGCCCCCACCCCTACAAGGGCATTTGAGAAACAAAATGGCTGCCCCTTTGAAGCTTTTGGGAGAAAATGGCCATCCCCATCATGTAGGCGGGACAAAATGGCCATCTGGCCCTCAAAGCTGACTGAGAGAATGTGACCTGGTCCCTGACTTGAAAAGGTTGGGAACCCCTGGCCTATACTCTGGACTCTGACAGATGGGGGGGGGGAGCACTAATACTGTTGAAGCTCAATAAAAGCAATTACTTTTGTAAACATGTTATGAAAATGTGCTACTAAAGAAAATGAATTGCATATTCCTGCTATTACAATGTTACCTTGCCTATCAAATAAAAGGCAATCCATTCCACTTTCAAACAGAAGAACAATTTATTTATTTATTTATTTATTTATTTATTATTTATTTAATTCCATTTGTTACCCCGCCCCAATCGGGAGAACCCGACTCTGAGCGGCTTACAAAAAAATAAAAGCATAAAACAATCTACATCAGTAAAAACATCAGAAGTTAAAAATCATCAGAAGTTAAAAGCAATACACAATCCCAAAACCCTGAGATATATATTTTTATTCATTTCTTGTTTAAATTCAATGGAGCCATTCAATTTAAAAAGATTTTTGCCTTAACATTACAAAGATGACTACCCTCATGGGGTAAGGACAACTATTTAAGGAATACCATTAGAAATATTTTATGTAAGTTTTTTCCTCCACTTATGTCTAATTTAGCCCAGTCTAGGTCAAATGTTTAGCCTACTTCTCTCATCAGCCCCACCCAGAAAAACATTGTAGGAACTGTATTTTAAATTTCTCAAGGGCCAAATGTTCCTCAAGCCCACATTATTTTATAGAACCCATTTATGTGGATCATGCTACAGAAAAGAGTTAATTTTGGCAGCTGTTGCATTTCCAGGATAAAATTCAATAGTTCAAAGAATATAGCTTTTTATCATCTGCATTTTTTCCACTTGGGTGCTCATCCAGTTTCTTTTCCTTATTTCTTGGACCAGCCAGCTGTAACAGCTTTCTGTCTTCCTCACATTTCCGTAGGTCTTCTCCTGGACATTTTCTCATCTTCATGTACTATCACACAACCTCAGCTTGCTGAGGTTAACTGGTTCTATGTGAACTATTGGATCTAATTAGCTGACTTCCCTTACAACTATTTTTGAGGGTCTTCCTTTGTCAAGCTTTGTGGAGGCATAAAAAAAACTTGAGTGTATACTTTTAACCTGCAGATATTCTATTGGATCTAAATGTTTGTTATGTTGATTTAATCTTTGATCAAGGGCCAAAAGCCCTTGGGAAAAGCTACAGGCAGGACAGATTGCTAATGGTAAGGCCATGAACAGAACTGAAGTTCAATTACGCTTTCCCATTCAAATTTGCAACTGACATTCATAAGTGCATTAGCCTAGTCCTAGAGGTAAAATAACAGCCATCATTACAAGCACCTGGCCATTGATAGCATTATGCTTCATGATTTTGTCTAATCTGGTGTTTCCTAACCTTTGGTTTTCAGACTTCAATTCCCAGAAACCTAAGTCAATTCCCCAAAGTACTCATCAACAGAGGCGTAGCTACCGCCGTATCAGCCGTATCAATTATACGGGGGCCTCGGGCTACGGGGGCCCCCAACGGCAAAAAAAAAGAAAAGAAAAAAAGAGCAAAAATTTACTGCGCATGCGCAGAAACTCATTCTGACGCATTGCGCATGCGTCAGATTGAGTTTCTGCGCATGCGCACTTTATTGGAGCCATTTTTGGCTCCAATTTTAAAAAATAAAATTTCAGAGTCGGAGCTGCAGCTTCTCAGAGAGGCTCCGATGGTGGCCCTCAGAGGAGGGCACTTCCCCTGGGGCCGCCCAGCTCCCACAGGCAGGTTGAGGCCTGCCCGGGCTGTCCGCTGCTGCCGAACCCCCATGGCCTGGGGACGTCTGGCAGAGTGCGCCACCGCCTCCTCTGGGTCCGGCGGTGGTGACGGCGGCGGCGACAGCGGCAAGCGGCTCTGGAAGAGGAGGAGGAGGCTGGAGTCGGGGGCAGTGTGCCTTGCCATGCGGCCCCAGGAGGGTAAGTGAGGGTTTTGTGTTTCGGGTGGGTGGGTGGTTTATGTGTGTGTTGGGTGGGTGGGTGGTTTATGTGTGTGTTGGGTGGGTGGGTGGATTTTTATTAAATTTTTATTTTATTTCTTTATTTATTTTAATTATTTAAGTTATTTACGGGTTTGTGTTGTGGTTGTTTGGGTGGGTGGGTGGGTTGAGGTGTGTGTGTGTTTGTTTGTTTATTTTAATTCTATTCTATTTTATTTATTTATTTATTTATTTTTATTTTTGGCCCCGCCCACGACGTCATGACATCATGACGTTGGCTCCCCCCACAACGTCATGATGTCATGACGTTAGCTCCGCCCCGCATATAAAGGGCCCCCAAACAATTTTTATATGGGGCCCCGCCAAGGTAAGCTACGCTTCTGCTCATCAACCAATGTATTGACATTGGGAACCACTGGTCAAATCTATATTTTAAATCCTAGTCATCAATGCATCTTTTGTATACTATAAAATGTACAAACAAGTCTTTTCTTTTTGTTTGGCCTGAATTCAGCCACCGTTGGATGATTCTGGCTTCTAGTTTTATGAAGAAAGTGGTAATAATGAAACCTCCCCTGCCACATAACTAGCCCTTTTACTGGCCTTCTAAACCAGGGGTTCACAACCTATGGCCTGTGGGCTGGATCCAGCCCATGGTGCCAAATAATCCAGCCCCCACCTTGGTGCCCCCACCACAGGAATTGGCTGCAGACTCATTTACAGCCATTGTAAATGCGTTTATTACAGCCATAAATGAGTCCATGGCCATCGTAAACGCGTTTACAACAGCTGCAGATGCATTTTACGGCAGCGTGTATGGTGGGGGAACCACCAGTCTGGCCTGCTCAGCTTTCTGAGGGGGTTACAGCTCAAATGGTTGAGAACTCCTATTCTAAACTGACAGGGCCAAAGTTGGGTGAGCTTTTCCCTCAGTCTCCTATGACAAGGGTGGACACCTGTGACTTATGGCCTCAGACTACACTGCCACTAGTTTTATACCTTTGCTTATAAGAGTCAGGAACTGATGGGAATTCTAGGTCAAAAAGATCTGGAGAGAAAGAGCCCTTTCTTTGTGTATATAGGAAAACCAAAACTAAAGAGACAGGCACCTTCAAGATTAACCCAAATATTTCTGTTAGAGCTTTTGTAAATCAGTCCATTTCTTCAGAGATGCTGTAATCCATTAAAGTTTATATGAAAGAAATAAATTGTTTTTTAAGGTATAACAACCATTCTGTTTTGGTTTTAACTTTTGCTATACAGTTCATGCTGAAGGGTACCCGAGTGTGGGGCAATTGATAGAATGGTGAACTAGGACTCAGGAAACACAGTGGAGGGGGGAGGGAGTATGGAGCTGGTAAACCCACTCCTTAAATATATATATATACCCCACTTGCCTTAAAAACCCTATTAGGATCACTATAAGTCAGTTCTGACATGACAAGACATAGCAACATGCATGCTGAACTACATTCATACGTTACCTTGTTAGGGAGGGGGGGACCCTTATGTTAGAATGTTCTTTTAGAAGATGCTTAAAATCTAAATACCTGAATGTAGTTTTAATCACTGTCCAAACTGATTATCATCTGAAACATTGAACTTAGCCCTTATAATATCTGCCCTCCCGTATGCACACAGACTTGAAAACCCATCAGAATTGTATTCAAGTCACTTATTGCCAAGTTTAATTTTCATTCAAACTGGCATCCACCAGCTTTCTTCAATTTTTTGACCTTTCTCTCTGGGCTCTCGTCCCAAGTACCCCGGAGGATAAAGAGGAGAAAGGCCTTTAAAGAGGTGGCACAATGTGCTTCTTCAAAGCTCAGTGCCTGAATCAGCAGCCTACTGACTTAATGAACTGTCACAAATTATTGGGCCTTTCCTCAGACAAGTAGCCTTCTTGTCTAGAGAGGCCAAATTGAAGTGACAGATGGAGGCAGCCCCAGCATTTCCATCATTTCAAAAACCAGGGTTAGACCTCTAAAAGGACAAGGGTACAAATGAGCTAAACAACCTGGAGCAAGAGACCACCAATTGTGGAGCTGTCAAGTCATATGAGCTGGACACAACTCAAGCCACACTGCCATTCCCATCAGGATATATTATGAAGCCCTTGTTCCAGAGCCACCTGAAAAGGATGTTCTTATATCTTTTGTGAACACCCTGAGCTTTTTAGAACAAACTATATGATAGGTTGAGCTCATAACTAGAAATGGGTACCTTGTTAGTCCTTCAGGGATAGCCATTTCTCAGAGTTCTGTGAATAAGAGCCCTGGTGTTGCAGTATTTAAACTGCTGTACTGCAGCCAGAATGTTGTGAGTTCAATCCCGACTGGGATTCAAGGTTGACAACCTTCTGAGATTGGTAAAATGAATATCCAGCATGTTGGGGGCAAGATGCTAATTACCTTATGAACCACCCAGAGAGTGCACTAAGCACAATGGGGTGGTATATAAATGTAATTGCTATTGCTAAAGCCCGTCTTTACCTCTTGATAGCCAATCAACAAAAAAACTTTGTGAATTGTGGAGGTGATAAATGCTCCCATTAGGATGATCAGATTTTTCTGCTATTTGGGGGGGGGGGATCACAGCAGTAATTAGGATAAGACAAGCAGGACACCATGGGAGACCAATATTTAGAGAACACCTAGTAAGGGTCACCCTTGCTTGAAAGCCAGTCATATCCGACTCTAGGGTTCAGTGCTCATCTCTGTTTCATAGCCAAAGAGCAGGTGCAGTCTGCTTCTGCAGATGTTTCTGTGGTCATGTGGCAGGCATGACTAGACACCGGAGAGCATGGAACACTGTTTACCTTCCCACCAGAGTGGTCCCTATTTATCTACTTGCAATTTCTTGCTTTCGAACTGCTAGGTTGGCAGGAGCTGGGACAGAGACAGGAGCTCACTCCATCCTGCAGTATTCAGGTATTGAACTGCTGACCTGCTGCCTTCCAGTCAGCGTCTTAGCCACTTGAGCCACTTAAACCTAGACATTAACTATATCAGTGGGTGTTAGATAAACAGAAGGTAATGCCTCTCACCCTATTTTCCTTTTTTCTTTAAGTGGAATCCAGAAAGAGCTTTATGGCAAGAACAAACATATACAAGAGCAAAATCAAATTAGAAGATAGAGGCAGGAGCTCACTGGACAAGAAAAAACATTAAAGGAGGATGTGGCTGGGGAATTCGACCTTCCTTATGTCACTTGGAGGACTTTGAATAGACTGAGGGTTGGAGTCCCTAAATGTTCAAGTAGTGGCTGCTGGTGGACAACAACAGACTTTGCGAATGTGGAGAGATACACAATCCAACTCATTTGCTGGTCTGCCAATTACTACTGGAAATATGTACCAATGAAGATTTAAGTTTGGCCAATGACAAAGCCAAGAAGGCAACTTCATTTTGGTAATTTAAGATTTGAAATGGACACAAAAGAAGAAAACCAAGCTACTTTGTGCAACCCTCTGTGTTTCTCCTGTAGATCTCAGAGCACAGCATTAACCCAGTTTGAACTTAATTTAGAAAGGAAATTCTGACTAAATAGGGTCACTAGATGCAGACGCAAGTAACTGTTCTCTAGGCTTACAGTTAGACAAATCTCTGATGACAGATTAAAGGGGAAGAAATGTTTGAAAGTCAAGAGGAAAGATGTTCAAAAAAGAAAAGAAAAAGCTCCCATCTTTCTCACAGTTGGATTTCCTTGCTTTGGTATATATTCTAACAATATGAATCATATTTAGAAAGAATAAGATGAAACAAGGGAATTTGTACTGGACTTAATTCTGACCAACAGGAAGCGGTTGATGAAGAGTGAGTGGCAGAAATCTTTGCAGAAATTGCATATATCATTTTGGAACAGGAGTGTAAAGGATTTTGGTGCATTCTACAATCTTGATTAAAGTAATGTTTTTATATCTTAGACCACATCTCAAAACTCCACATACTGTGAGACTTATAGGATGTTTAAAAATAAAATAAAAATAAAGTGCTCATCAAACAAAGCACAGATTTTACAATTAAAATGCCAAGAGATGTTTGAGTTAAAATTAACATGAAATGAACAATACAAACTCTCACGATCCAATATGAAATAAATATGGAAAGAAAATACAGATGGGGTTTGCCATAGACTGCAGAAAAATCAATTTTGAAAAAAAATGCTGAAAGAAATTAAGGAAACTGGAGGAGGGAGAGATATGGATAAAAATCCCAGAGAAGATAGAGAAGTCAAGAGGGATAGGAGGGCCATAAAACTGAAATACATTATTAATGGTCAAGAATTCTTGAAGCTGTAATGGAAAACATTTGGAGGGTACCAGCTTGTGGAAAGGCAGCCTTATATTAACAAAGGTTTGGCATTTTAATACTTACCAATGCCTACCCTTGCTGGCAGCAGCCTCTGGTAAGAATTTCTTTCTCAGTTTTTCTGCCTTGAAACCTTAGCTATAGATTCAAACCAATCTTACGTATGTACAGTAAAACCCTGGGTTACAGAATTAATCTGTTCTGTGGGTTTTCCTTATAGCAAAAATTCCTTATTGCGAAGCACCCATAGGAATGCATTGTGTGGTTTCCCATAGGAATGCATTGAGGGGAAACCGTTCCAAAAAAATCCGTAAGATGAGGCATTATTTTCAATGGATTTATTTCCATAAGTCAAGTTTTCTGTAACCCGAAGTGTCCGTAGCCTGGGGTTCCAATGTACTTAGACTTATTTAGATCCTCCCATGCTATGTAGCATATTGGGCAGCAAGGAATCTCTAGTGGTTTTGGTCTTGAGCAAAACCTTTGGCATCTTTCCATGTCATTTTCAGCGTTTTTAAATCTACCATAAAAGTTCACCATGTAATTTGAGGGCATCCCCTTTGTTGTTTGGCATTAGGAGTGGTCCAACTTATTGCTACCTTAGATACAGTATCCTGTTTTTCTCATACAGAAAATATGGCCTACCATTTGGAGTCTTGTCCAGATAAGAAAGGAGGAGGGTTGGGTGTTGGGCTAGCAACCCATTCCTGTAAAAACTGAAAAACTGCTACAGAAACAGCAAGAAGAATCTTACATACACAAAAGTCAAAAATGTGTTCAGTATAAAATAAGTTGAGACTTTCAATCCTTTCTTTCCTGGTAAACAAAGCACCCCCGCCACAATTTTTGCATGTGCATGCATGTGTTTGCATTCATGTACCAAGCTAGCATACATGCACCCCAGCCCCAATAAATTGCTGCTGGGGCACTTCGTCTACTAACTAGCAGGAGTGAGCTGGAAGTTTTGATGTGGCTTCTGCTACAAACAGGGTTATAGTCAAAGTAAGTGTAGTGTTGTCTCATCTTATATCATCATCATAAATGTGGGGATCAGGCCCAATATATCATGGGGGGATGGACATGGCAACAATTTTATCAAAAGACAACATTCTCAGTCTCTCTTTTGGGCATAGATTGTTTTTGCTGTACCAATAACCTCTCAGAGTAGGGTTGCCATATGTCCTGGAAAACCAGGATTGTCCTGGATTCAAGGTCAGAAAAACTGTCCCGGCCAGTTCAATAAAAATCATGTTAAAGTCCTGGAGTTTTAAAATTTACTGATTTTGTATTATAACACACCATTAAAATAAATTCAAACTCTGTGACCACTGTGTTTCCTGGAACTGAGGATGTTAATAGTTGACCACGATGTGACTTCTCAGAAGTACGACAGATCATCTTACAGTAAGAATTAACAGTGGAAAATAAATTCATTTATGTATTGTTATATTTAATGTGAAAGTGTTTTATAGCTGTCATTGTATTATGTTTGTTTTTTAAAAAGGCTATTTTGTACATAACCCTCCCATTTTTTTCAAGTATACTTCTGTCCCTGTTTTGTGGGAGAGAATTATGTCAACTCTATCTCAGAGGCATTGATTTATTCCAAGATGGCAAACTAAGAAAAGTAATTTTTTTTTACTTCTACCATGGACATGTTTGCAGAAATATATTTTCCTTTCTATTCTGTTCCTCACCTCATTTTCATTACTAATAATAATTTCATGTCAGAGATTACTCTGGGTTGAAAGGATTTTTGCTGGAGAAACTCCTCTCAGGGGATGCCCGAATAAGGTTCCTTTCATGTCCCCAAGTGCAGCCCTTAAATATCAAAACCCAACCTTCCAGTCTCCAGCTCAGCATCTTAACCACTAAGCATTTTTATTACTGAATTAGAATTTAGACAGCTACATCCCCAAAGACAACTTTGGGAATAAAAGTAATAAAACAATGGTGGAGTAATTGTATATGGCTATGTTGGTCCCATATGAAAATAAGAACAAAAAACCACAGGCTGTTCTTTTAAATCTTTATAATGAACAATGTTGCAACATTGTGAACAAGTTGTTGAGTTCTCCAAAAACAAATTATAAAAGCAACTGTTTAGTAGAGACACTCACAACTAGTGGCCCGTGGGACTAATCCGGCCCATGCATATCATTAATCTGGCCTGTGGTGGTCACCCAGGCACCTCTAGGACGTTATGCCCATGTTCACTTTTACTATGGGAGCTGCATTGGGTGCCAGTGTGCCTCCAGGTGCAATTCACGGTGCTGGTGATGACTTTTAAAGTCCTATATGGTAGTGGTCCAGGTTACTTAAGAGTAACCCCAAGGTCATCTGTCTGTCCCACCAGAGCAGACCGGAGGGGCTCCTTGAAAATATCATCCTCTAGAGAGGTCCATCTCTCCAGCACTAGAAGAAGGGCGTTTTTGGCTTCTGCTCTGGCCTCTGGCCCCGTGGAACCTCCTGCCAACTGAGCTGCGTCTCCAGACAGAGTTGCTACCCTTCATGAAAGAACTCAAAATCTGGCTGGCAAAGCAGTTGTGGGGAAGCAGTGTTATGTCAACCACCACTTCCAGCTAGCTAATATAGGGAGGACCGCTCACTTTTAATAGAATTCTTATTAGGGCCAGGGAGTAGTAGTTTTTAACATTTTAAAGGTTTTTAAAGGGTTTTTATAGTTTTTAATGTGGGATTTATGTATTTTATGTTGTTAGTGTTGTATGCCACCCAGAGTCGCCTGCTGAATGGGCGGCTATATAAATTTGACCAATAAATAAATAAATAAATAAATATTTTAATTTAAAAAAAGAAAAAGAATCCCATGGATCTTGAGCCTTTTACACTTATATTTTTAAATAAATCAGGATGCAAAGGTATTTGCAGCTGTATTAACAAAGAGAATGAATAATTTCATTACGAAATATATTAAAACATATTAAGCTGGTTTTATACCTGAAAAGCAAATGGCTAACATTACTAGGAGAGTGTTAAATGTAACAAAAGGAAAACTAAAACATTAAGGTAAATGTGATTTTATTAGATATTTTAAGGCATTTGACTCAGTGGAATGGCCCACATTAAAATGGTAATTAAGATATTAAGCTTGGATAAATGTTTTTAATGGATAATTAAACAATATTCATAGAATATTGTAGGAATAATAATAAATGATGTTATAACAGAAGAAATATTCCTAGACTGAGGAACAAGACAGGTCTGTCCCCTTTCCCCTGTATTGTTTGCTTTAGTTATAGAATTATTAGCAAATTATATTAGAGAAGATATAGAGATTGTAGGTATTGGCTTCAAAAACAAAGTAAAGATAAGTTTGAAGTGTTGACACTTAATTTACAACTGAAATCCTTTAATAGTTATGGAAAGGGTATAATCACATTTAAAAGAATTTAGCAGGGTACCTGGTTTACACCTAGGGTTAGGTTTAAAGTATTTTTAAAAGTATAATTAAGAAAAAACGAGGAAATTTGAAAATACTTGGGGGTTAATATTCAAAGGTCTATTCAGTACTTAATTTACTTTCAACTGGAAAACTTGAAGGATAAAGTTGAAGTATTTTTCTTTAATAGTATTCAATTATAGCAGTGGACGAAGAACTGAATAAAAATAATGGTAAATGTGGGGAACCTACAAAACAGAAGAGAATTGTATTACAAAAGGAAAATGAAAGTGAAGGGTATAGTAAGCATAATTTAAAAGATATTATTAAGATAAAGTAGATCTACTGAGATTGTTATGGGAATTTTATATGGGAGAAGAAATAAGTGCTAGTGCCTGGAAAAATATCTGGAACATTAGAATATTGAAGTCAGGCTCTATAAAGATAAAATAATTTTTATAAAGTAATGTGGAGATGATACTTAACTCCAGTATAACAATCAAATGGATTAAGGAAACTAATGAAATATGTAACTCAAATTTTGCTGGAAGTCCTTAAATAGCTCTTTTATCAATATTTTAAAAGGAAGTAGATAACTGGAAAAGTAGAGAACTAGTTTCCAAATTGCTAACTGCTGTCAAAGAGATCTTTGCTAGGAATTGGAAAATTACTCTTAATATTCTGTTAGATGAACATATAGGGAAGTTTGGGATATAGCAATAAATGACAAGCTTCCATTTGATATGAGGTAGGAGGGAGGTAATTGGGAGGGATGTATTTGCTGATGTTTGGAGTGCACAATCTTTATAGAATCTATTTTAGTCTATTTTTAAATGTTTAATATTTTTGATAAATCGTGTTTTCTCAGTATTTGTTGAGTTTAAAAAAATAAAAATAAGAAAGGAATAAGAAAGAAAGACCCATTGACAATTGAACTAATACATATTCTGCAAAGAGAAATAGATGTAGAAACAGAATGAGTTATTTCCCAAGGAGGTAGCTGTTGCAGTCTCTTGTAATCTATGAAGAAGTGGACCAGATTCCACAAAAGCTTATGCCAAGTAAAGCCTGTTAGTCTTTAATGCCACAGTAAGGTTTCTTGGTTGAGTGAATAGAGAAATCCATGGAGCAGCTGTTCATACACAGGCAATCAGACTAGTGTACAACATCATCTTGACACTGGAAAAAGTACATGTCAACAAAACTGAGCTTTCCAGTTATTATATAAAATAGTACGTTGTATTTTGTGATGGTTGTTGCCAAAAGCATTAAAAAAACAGCACTATGCTGAATAAATATTTTCTTCCATTTAGAAAGAGACAGAGAGAGCTCCAAAGAGAGTGCATTGATTTTAACCCAAGTCACACTGTGCAATCCAGTTCCATTAATCAATGAGAGCTTTGCAGTTAGATTTCAATTGGATTGGGGACTGAACAAACAGTATGTCAATGGTTGATCCAGGAAGAAAACAGATGCTTGAGAAGTTGTCTGCTCACCTGATTATATATGCTTCCAATTGCAAATGCTCGGTGTTCTATCACTTCGACAGAAGAAAAGAGGATACAGTGGTACCTCGCTTAAAGAACATAATGTGTTCCACAGGATTGCTTTTTAAGCGAGTTTGCTCTTTAAGCAAAACACATTGTAAGTAACCAGTTGTGACCAGGGGGGGGGGGGATTGTGAAGCCCAATTTATTTGTTAAGTGAGTTTTTGGTTGGTTTTATTTGTTAAGCGAAGCAAACATTCAAATAAAATTCTGCTCTTTAAGAGAATTGCTCTCTAAGTGAGGTGCTCTTTACGCAAGGTTTGACTGTATTTTTTTTAAAAATCCCAATATTAAAAAAACACAGATAGCTTTTTTAAAAATTGCCACTAGCACACTAATATGCAAATTCTTATATTCAGGGCATTTGCTGAAAATGAAATGGCTCCATAAAGATAGGACGAACAGCTGCAAATCCATACATTAACTCTGTGAAAGTGTTGCTGTGTGGAAACTAGCTCTGTTTTAACTCATTTGTCTTTCACAGCCTTGAGATGGAAGCTACTCAAGGGCTGTTTCCACTCAGCAACACTCCATGCATCAACCATAGTGTTAGGTTGCCTCCATTCCAACATCAAGAAATTCATGCACGAAAAGGCCCTTAATGTTGGAGCAGCTTGCAGAAGCCTGACCTACTAATTTCACGTGGTTGAGGCATTTCCTGTCCTGTCAAGAGCCACTGCTTCTTAGTATATACCAGGGATGCCCAAACTACAGCCCGGGGCCCAGAAGCAGCCACTGACACCAATTCATCCGGCCCACTAAGTCCTCGTCACTCCTGGAAGCTGAAGTAAAATGTGCCTGTACAGGCACATTTTACTTCCGCTTCCAGGAGCGACAAGGGCTTCGCTAGCTGGATGAATTGGCATCAGGGGCTGCATCTGGCCCCTGGGCCTTAGTGCCCGGCTCCTTGAACCACATGATCGGCCCACAGCCCAAAAAGTTTGGGCACCCCTGGTATATACCCTCTTGGCTGCATGTGACTAAAATGTGATTAAAATCTTGCTTAGTGGGTTTACTTTTAAATCCCAGCATTATATAAATGGAATGACATTTGGTGACAGGCTGCAGGGAAATCTTTGGGAAACAACATGCCTCATTTCCCTAAAAATTAGTCAAGTCAAGATGTTCACTAAACTGCTAGAGGAGCAAATATCAAATTGATTTCCAAGTCTATTCGTGTTTATTTTTTGAAATGAGAAAATATTATTTGGGGCTAACTAAAAGAAACAGAGCTTGCATATTTACTTTTAAGAGTTACTCGTTCATGTTATTAGTTACCATGTTTATAAGGTCACCCATTGTTGTTATTTCTAATGTGAAAAAGTTACTTGTTGCATTACTCATTCTTTTCTCATTACTTTCAGTAAGGGAAAGCTGAATTGTAGAGACTTGGTTCTCATGTGGTTTGAATCACAACCTCAGTTAAATTTGAAAACATAATTAATATTCTCATTGGACTTGCAATTTGATTTGGAAGCTCAATGTCACATGCGACTGGCATTCCAGCCAATCCAACTCTTCCTTCTTTTCTCCCTCTGTTTCTTCTGATTCACCTGTCAGAGGAGAATGTATGCCTTTCAATGTGTGGGAAACTCTTTAGATTACATATCAGGGGTATTGGAATATATAAACATACTGGCCTCATGGGTTGAAAGAGATGGAGCCTAATGTGTGATGGACATGTCATGCTGTAAGATCATTGGCTGGAATCCTTTAGAGGAATGGCAAGGAAATGGACCCTGAGGGAGGAGATAAAATGCAGAAGGTGGGGCCCAGAAGACTCTCTTGGAACTGACGCTTGGAGCTAAGGGGGAACTGCAATCATGTGGTTGCTTAATCGGGGGGGGGGGGCACTGGGTTTCCCCCCAAAAGCAGCTTTCTTTATTTTGATATGCTTTCTGAAATTTTGCTGGACTTTATTCTGTACTTACTTTGATTACAATATACACTAGTACCCCGAATAACGTTATGACTTGGTTCCACAAGTCCCGTCGTTATTCGGTTTTTAACGTTGTGCGATAAATTGAACACACAATGTTAAAAAAAGCCCTGTTTCCCTGGAGGCTGCAGGAAGCGAGAACATCGGGATTTGAATCCTGACATTTTGGCTTGCTGCTGCCTCCAGGGAGGTGGGAGAACTTTGGAAACAGCTTGGAGCGGGTTTCCCCACCTCCCTGGACCCGGCGGGGGGGGGGGGGGGTCAGAGACCCCAAAATTGGTAAAAAAAACATCCGTTTTTTTTTACCAATTTTGGGGTTTCTGACCCCCCCGCCGGGTCCAGGGAGGTGTGGGGACCCGATCCAAGGTGTTTCTGGGCTTCCCCGACGTCCTGAGCCAGTGCAGCAAGCCAGAATGTCAGGATTCGAATCCCGACGTTCTCGCTTCCTGCAGCATAAAAGAGGGTGGGGGAAGTTCAAAATTAGCGCACATCAGCTCTAGGGAGGTCGGGAGACCCGATGCGCGCTAATTTTGAACTTCCCCCACCCTCTTTTATGCTGCAGGAAGCCAGAATGTCGGGATTCGAATCCTGACATTCTGGGTCGCTGCACTGGCTCAGGACATCGGGGAAGCCCAGAAAAAGCTTGGATCGTGTCTGCCCACCTCCCTGGACCCGGCGGGGGGGTCAGAGACCCCAAAATTGGTAAAAAAAAACGTCCGTTTTTTTTTACCAATTTTGGGGTTTCTGACCCCCCCGCTGGGTCCTGGGAGGTGGGCAGACACGATCCAAGGTGTTTCTGGGCTTCCCCGACGTCCTGAGCCAGTGCAGCGACCCAGAACGTCGGGATTCGAATCCTGACATTCTGGGTCGCTGCACTGGCTCAGGACATCGGGGAAGCCCAGAAAAAGCTTGGATCGTGTCTGCCCACCTCCCTGGACCCGGCGGGGGGGGGGGGGGTCAGAGACCCCAAAATTGGTAAAAAAAACGTCCGTTTTTTTACCAATTTTGGGGTTTCTGACCCCCCCGCTGGGTCCTGGGAGGTGTGGGGACCCGATCCAAGGTGTTTCTGGGCTTCCCCGACGTCCTGAGCCAGTGCAGCGACCCAGAACGTCGGGATTCGAACTCTGACATCCTGGCTTGCTACACTGGCTCAGGACGTCAGGGAAGCTCAGAAAAAGCTTGGATCGTGTCTGCCCACCTCCCTGGACCCGGCGGGGGGGTCAGAAACCTCCAAATTGGTAAAAAAAACGTCCTTTTTTTTTTACCAATTTTGGGGGGTCTGACCCCCCCGCCGGGTCCAGGGAGGTGTGGGGACCCGATCCAAGGTGTTTCTGGGCTTCCCCGACGTCCTGAGCCAGTGCAGGAAGCCAGAACATCGGGATTCGAACTCTGACATTCTGGCTTGCTGCACCGGCTCTGGACGTCGGGGAAGCCCAGAAACACCTCCAGAGAGATCAGAGGACCCGATCTACAGCTGCAGGGTGGCTGGGGAAGCTGACGGGGACTCCCTGTCGGCTTCCCTAGCCACCCGCCCATGCCTCCGCAGCTGTGGGGTGGCTGGGTAAGCTGATGGGGGAGCCCCCCGTCAGCTTTCCAGCCTCCCCACCCCTGCCTCCGTAGCTGCAGGGTGGCTGGGAAGCTGAACGGAGAACCCCGTTCAGCTTTCCACCCACCCTGCTGCTAAGAACGACTGTATCGTGTAACGTTAAAATCGCGTTACTCGGTACAAGATTTTCCAGAAAATCTTGTCGCGTTATTCGGTTTTCACGCTATTGGGTACTCGCGTTATACGGGGTATTACTGTACTTTTGAACTACCTGAATATGACTGGAGTGTTTATTTGGCTCAACACTACCTTATCCACACAAATCCCATGAGCTCCTTGCTCACCACCTAGACCCAGGTCAGGAGTGAGAAGGCAAGCTTTAGGAAAAGCCTGGACTGTTTAGCCAGAAGAGCAGGCAGTATCAGGAGGGATCCCATTGCGAGGAGGCAGAAGTGTTACTTGTGTGTAAGAGGATCCTGATATCGCCTTCCCTAACTGTTTTGGCAGACAGTTTGAAACACCCCATTCCTTCTTACACACAGACACACATGATCAGGTTTCACCTAGCTAAAAGCTGGAACAATGATCACACAGATATAAAAGAAAATGCACCTATTGGAAATCCTAGCTGGAATACCTTTGCTTAGTCAGCTACTGAGGATGATTCACAGAACCTGGAAATGTGATTTGCTAAAGTTCCAATCATTCACAGTTAAAGAATGCTGAACTCTGCTTACTATAACCTTCTGAAATCCTCTAGGTATTCAAGTGAATCATATAGTTCTGTTTGTTCTTTCAGCCTTGAACAGTGCCGTGTCTTGCTACCCAGTCAACAAATAAATTCCTTCCCTTGAGAGGTTTGCTGGTTGGTAGTTGCCTTAATTGAGCTCCTTTTGCTTTTCTTTATTTCACACTGGGCCAATGACCGGAAATGTTCTATACAGTGATGGGATGACCCCGGTTCCATCCGGTTCTCTGGAACTGGTAGGAATAATCCTGGAGAGTTCTCTGGGAGGGGAGTCAACTTTTGAGGCGTCCGGTTCCGGACGCCTCACCGAAAGAAATGTTTTTTAAAAATTGGAGCCAAAATGGCTCCGATTTACTACACATGCGCAGAAACTCAATCTGACGCATTGCGCATGCGTCAGATTGAGTTTCTGCGCATGCACAGTAAATTGGAGCCATTTTGGCTCCAATTTAAAAAAAATTCGGCGGCGAAGGCAGCGATGGTGGCAGTGGTGGCGATGGCGGCGGCGGCTACAACGGTGGCGGCAACAACGGCGGCGACTGCACCAGCAGCAGCGGTGGTGGCGGCGGCGATGGCGGCAGCGATGACGGCGGCAGCAACAGCGGCGGCAACGGCGGTGAGGGCGGCAACGGCGGAGATGGCAGCGGCGATGACTTCAGTGGCGGCGTGGGCAGGCGGCACCAGTCCTCAGAGGAGGGCACCTTCCCCCAGGGCCGCCGAGCCCCCACAGGCAAGTTGAGGCCTGGGCTGCCCTGGCCGTCCGCCCCTGCCGAGCCCTCCCAGGGGTAAGTGAGGGGTTTGTGTTTGGGGTTGTATTTTTATTTAATTTTTATTTATTTATTTATTTATTTATTTAATTTATTTACGGGTTTGTGTAGTGGGTGGGTGGGTGGGTTGAGGGTGTGTGTCTGTGTGTGTGTGTATTTTTTATTTTATTTTATTTTATTATTTTATTTTTAATTATTTTTTATTTTAAGGCCCCGTCCACAACGTCATGACGTCATGACGTCAGCTCCGCCCATGTTGTCATGACGTCATGACATTGGCCACGCCCATGACGTTGTGACGTCATGGAGTGGTGGTAACAAATTTGTCGTCCCATCACTGGTTCTATATGCTAGTAAATAATCAACCACTTAGACCAAAATGTCATGAGCATTCTTCTTTATGTTTGTCCTGATTTTTCAGAAAGAATTATACAAAACCTATGGAGAAATTCTACTGATACTTCTATTTTCCAGCAAGAGATATCTTAAGAAAAGCCTGTAGCTGAAACAAAGTAGGCCTGCTTCTCTGTGGCTTAAATAGTTAACTGCTTTCTGAATATTTAGAGACAGTCGGTATGGTCAGTGTTCTTATTTCCTATACTTATATCTCTTCTTTCCACAACATGGCTCTTGAGACATTTAACAGCAGTAAAATTCAAATAAACAAATAACAACAAATGAAGACTTAAATTGCAAATTAAAATCATTTACTAAAAACACACAAAAGAAGTCACAACCTCCTTCAATGACAACTCAGCATAATTGTCAAAAGGTTTGTCTAAATAATAAGGTCTTTTTACCTCCTGGTGCAAAGCTGACTGAGAGTCCAGAGCCTCAGCATGGGG
Organism: Furcifer pardalis; assembly: GCA_030440675.1. Taxonomy (NCBI): domain Eukaryota; kingdom Metazoa; phylum Chordata; class Lepidosauria; order Squamata; family Chamaeleonidae; genus Furcifer; species Furcifer pardalis. The sequence continues at coordinate 59,858,317 of CP126894.1, read as the reverse complement.
AGCAAAAATGGCCTTGTTTATGTACCTACCAAGTTTCCTCTAAACATGGCTGGTCTAAGAGAGAGTCTACCTTAAAGATCTTAAACCCTGGATAGGCTTGTTGGGGAGAGGAAATTATTTCAGACTGGGCACAAACCTCTGTATTGTTTTAACCAAGACCTTGACTTCTGCCTGCAAACAGACTGGTAGATGGGAAAACTGTTGTCCCAGAGATGGCATGTGTTCTTTGTAACTGGTGATAGTCAACAGTCTGGTGCAATGTTTTAGAACAACTGAGGTTTATGAACATTTTCAAAGGCAGCCCCATATAGCACACATTTCAACAGTCCCAAAAAGATGCATCTAAGGTATGAGTCACTATTGTCAGATCTGACATTTCCAGGAATGGGAGCAATATATGCATGAAATCACTGTGCAAACACATTCCTGCCAAGGTTGAAACCTAGACTTCTAAGTTCATGGCTAAGTTCATGGCATACAGTCTCCAGAAATGAACCGAATTCTTTCAGGGTTTTGTCACTCCATACAACACAGCTGAATTCCTGATCCTTTCATCAGACTTTTGACTAACCAGAAGCAGCTCTGTCTTCTCTGATTTAGCTTTCTGCTTGCCCTAATCCAGGATATTAGCAATGTCAGATATAGATTTAAAATAATAACAGCTTTCTTGGATTTAGGTAGGAGAATGTGGTAGAATTGGATGTTATTCATATACCAATGCCACTGACTTCTAAATTCTGGACTGAGTTCATGCATCAAACAGAAGTTTTCCAGTATTACCACTAGATTTGACTCTCAAAGAAAGGCTGGGGTCACTATAAAACAGTGCCTTCTGTTGATGCACTAGACAGATAACTTGGAAGGATACCGAGGCCTTGTTGAAAAGGTTTCAAAAACTTTTGAGCTAAGTTATACTCTATGAATAAGGACACATTATCCTCTTCAATTCAGTATCTTTCATTCACATAATTGGGCCTGTGTTCAAACTGAAACAGATTTTGATACTCTGACTCATTCAAAAATATTTGGAGCTGAGATGTGACCACACACTTTGGCACCTTGCCCAAGAATGAAACATTAAAGACTGACTGGTGAGGTTAATGGAGGATTTTTTTTTACAGGTCATAGGTGGGTGGGACAGTTGTTACTATACCTTAGTGCTAAGAGGCATGTATCAGCACCATTACCCACCCATCCACCCTTTCCCCTGGCAATTTTTTTTATAACCCAGAAAAGTTAATGGATGACTACAGCTGTCACTAAGGATCTTGTCTTGTATTATCAGAGTGTATGAACTGAAAGGCATACATTATAACTGGATGAGGAGATGCCAAAGTCTCATCAACTGGAGCTGCATCAATTATGACATCCAGCTCAGAATGGATCTGAACTGTAACTTTGAAGTACTGTTGAAAATGGTTTCAGTGGGTGATTGAGTGCTCTACACTCTTATGGTTCAGAAAATGATAGACCTTTGATTGCTCTAGAGACTGATTTTTATTTCACCTCCATAGAGGAAGTATTTTACTTGTGAGCATTTTCACTCATCACACATTCAGATACCTTCATAAATACCTATGTTTTCTTATATGCACCAATTCCTGCATTTGAATGTATAGGCACAAGATCCTGTATGTTCCATATCACAATACAGTATATCACTTAGCAGGATGTGTGTGTGTGTGACACAGAGGCGTAGCTACCGCCGTATCAGCCGTATCAATTATACGGGCCCCCCGGGCTACGGGGGCCCCCAACGGCAAAAAATAAAATTTAAAATAAAAAAGAGCAAAAAATTTACTGCGCATGCGCAGAAACTCAATCTGATGCATTGCGCATGTGTCAGATTGAGTTTCTGCACATGCGCACTTTATTGGAGCCATTTTTGGCTCCAATTTTAAAAAAAAAGCTGGAGTCGGAGAGTCGGAGTTGGAGCCGCAGCTTTTAAGCGCGGCTCCGATGGCGGCCGTCAGAGGGCCGAGGTGCAGCGCGCGGAGTGGAAAGGGGTACCGGAGGCTGTGGCGGCCGGAGCAGAGGAGGAGGAGGAGGAAGAGGAGGAGGAAGAGGCGGCGGCAGCAACCACGAGAACCCAGGACTCTGTCCGGCTTTCCTCCAGCCAGATGACGCAGAAGCTCCTGCGTACTTCTTGTAGATGGCCTTGGCCAGCTTCAGCCGCTTCTCCTCGTTGGCCTCGCAGGGCTCCAGCTTCCGGAAGCCGCTGCAGGCAAACCAGAAGTCCAGCAGGTCCACGCAGCCTTCTTGCTTGAGGAAGGTGCGGAAGAGGTGGATGCCATCCTGGTCATCCAGCAGGGAGTGCAAAGACTCCGTCCACCGCAGGTAAGGGGGCGGTGGGGGGGCCGCTGCCCTCGGGCTCGTAGCCCAGGTCCAAGTCCGGGCACCGCGGGGTGGCCGTCGTCGTCGAAGTCTCTGCCTTGACCACCTCCCCCTTCCCAGAGTAAAAGCCATGGCCGGGCGCCCCCCGCGGCTCCGTGGAGACCAGCTCGCCTTCTTCACCAGGGACCGGCGGCCTGGGAGCGTCTTCGGTGAAGCTGCCCCCCGGGGGGTCCAGGTGGAAGCCTTGGGCCGGAAGGCTCATCTTGCTGGGGCTCGGAGGCGGAGGACCCCAAAGCGCCACCACCGCCACCGCAGCAGCGTCTCAATGCACCGGCAGGAACAGGCGGCCTCGGCTGCAAGAGCGAACGATCGCTCCCTCGCTGCGCCCACTCACCTTCCACATCCGCCCCTTGCCTTCGCCGTGCGCGGCGAGGGAGCGATCGTTTGCGATGGCGGCAGCAGCGGCGGTGACAGCAGAGGCGGAGGAAGAAGAGGCCCCAGGATTAAGGTAAGTGAGGTTTTTGTGTTTCTTTGGGTTGAGGTGTGTGTGTTGTTGTTTTTTTTTTTTGCATTTTAATTCTATTTTATTTATTTTATTTTTATTTATTTTATTTTTATTTATTTTATTTTTATTTTGGCCCCGCCCATGACGTCATGACGTTGCCCCCCCCGACGTCATGATGTCATAACGTTAGCTCCGCCCCACATATAAAGGGCCCCCAAACAATTTTTATACGGGGCCCCGCCAAGGTAAGCTACGCTTCTGGTGTGACATATTGGTCCCTTGCATCAAAGGCAGCAGAATCTTATGGCTCCTTAAAACTTAACTACAATTATTGGGCATAAGCTTTTGCTGTTGACAGCCAGCTTTTTCAGGTGCATCTAATAGATACATGTTGTTAATCTTTAAGAGGCCACAAGATTCTTTATGATATTTCATGACATGGAAAGTCATAAAGCTGAATGGTTATTGACTTGTGCATATATTATTTAGTTGATGTTACTGTCATGATTTTAGGTTGACAGCTGATTATTAAGCAGCTACAGTGGAACCTTGGATAACGATGTTATCGGATAACACTAGAATCGGATAACAATGGGGAATTTGAGGCAAACTTTTGCATTGCACATAATTTTGTATCACACATCATTTAAATTCCCCTCATTTCTGAGAAAGGGAAAAACTGACTTTCACACCAGAAAAGGGATCATGTAACATCATATACCTGTTCACCCATGTGAGAACAGCATGATAGTGACATCAGCAAACACCTGAAGAATGTCAAATTGTGTCAATGTGAGTCTGTGAATGTAAGTACATCAAAAGACACCTGTTAGATTAAACAGATCATAATCATAACATATAGGTCATTCTCACATAGTTAACATTCTATAAGTAGGAGTCAGAGCCCAAAATTCATATGAAAGAACCACCTTTTTAGAGGTTTGTTAGCCATCTTATGAAGAGGCTCACCTCATGTCGCTTTGAACCAAGGACATGGAGACCTAAGGAAAATCCTGATGGGTGAGAATTAGCTATTTTATTATTTTCCTATTTTTAGTTTTATTCAATCTTCTAAAGTTAGTGTAAAATAGGTGACTCTGTCTCTGAGTTATATTTAGAAATTGAACGTGTTGTTAGATTAATAGCCTTGATCTGCATTTTGATATATACAGTGGTACCATGCATAAAGAGCATAATGTGTTCTACAGGATTGCTCTTTAAGCGCGTTTGCTCTTTAAGTGAAACACCATTGTACATGGATTTATACTATCCTTCAATAAAAAACCAGAAAGACAATCCAGAAGTGTGGTTTTTGGCTACTATGGAAGAAGAGCAATTCTGTAGAGCTGAGCAGGCCTTGGAAATAAAGGCCAAACCAAGGACTTTAATTTTGCAAAGGTCCAGGCATGGGAAGAGGGGCTTTTTCTCAGCACTGATAAGGAGTCTCCATGGAGAACTGAGGGAGGACACCTGCGTCCCTAGCCCGTGAGTGGCCTGGGAAAGCGAATCTCCTAGACGTTACTGTCTTAGAAGGTAACCATAATCTCCAGACCAGCCCAAGCTTCCCAGGGCAACAGGAGAACTCTGCTCTGTATGTGTGTGTGAGAATGAGTGGGAAGGTGGCAGAAGCATAAACAGACTGTTTCTCTGAACTATTTTTCAAGCCTTGTGCCGATATAAGCTACCAACTTGCCTGCCTTAAGAGTAGAAGGCTACCTTTCTCCACTCCAAGAAGCAGTGTGAGGGAGTGAGTCAAGAGACCATCATCCTCCCCCCTGACAGCTAAAACAAAAGAAAAGATTTCTGCACTCCTCTCAGGCTCTAAATATCAAACCAGAAAAGGCTAGACTACACCTATGGAGGGCAAAAATAACACACCTTATTGAATGGAAGAAAGTCAAAGTGTGTGGACCACCAGGGAAAGATTAGCAATCACACTAATATACCACTCCATAGTGCTTAGTGCACTTTCTGGGAAGTTCACAAGGTAATTAACATTTTGCTCCAGACATTCTGGTTAATCATTTTACTGACTTTGGAAGGATAGAAGGCTAAGTCAACCTTGACCCCCATCAAAATTGAACTCACAACATCAGCAGAGTTTTGGCTGCAGTACAACAGTTTAAACACTGTACAACAAGGGTTCCTACTTAATAAGTAAAGTAGGAAAATCAAAGCATAAACAAGTAAAATGTGGCTACTTGGATTCACAACAAATTTTCTGTAAATGTGGGAACTCAATCAATGCAGCATCTATATGCTTGCAATTAATGCCCCACCATGTGTACAAAAGAAGATCTAAGGAATGGCAGAGATAATGCCATTGAAGTAGCCCACGCCTGGTAAAAATTAATCTAATGGTGCAACACTCTGATAAAAACAAAAGAAAGATACTGTATACAGTATACAGGGTCTTCTTAGTTCAAAAGCCAAAATAAGAGATTAACAATTTAGGTTTTTGAAGATGGTCTGATACAAATTGAATACATAAAATGTTATAAAGATGAACTTAGAGATATGTTCAAAAATATAGCATACCCATCATACACTTGAGGAAACCAATTTCTGGTTGTCCAAGATATTTTCCTTCCCAATATCAAAGTTTTAGTGAGCTGTCATGTCAAATAGCTATGGATCAGCCTGTTTTCCCATCCTACTCAAAATCTAATACTGCTGAAACTGATGAGCTTGTGATGGACTGATCCACATTGTGTCTGAAGCTGCTCACCCATACAGTCCTAGTTGCTTCTCTGTGGAGTTTCTCCTGACATGAAAATACCGAGGGAGTCCTGGCAGTACTCTTTATCCTGCAGCAATGCATTGAATGTCATAATAGATCTTTTCCTTCTCAACACATTTCTTGAGGGGTTGAGGGGAAGGGGTTGTTTTTGTACATTATGTTTCCATATGTATTGGAAGTGCAAATACAGACATTAAGAGTCACAAATCCAGTCACAATAAAATGGAGGATACTCTCCCATTACTATTTTGATTGGCCACAAAGTAAAACATGTCCACCGCTACCCACCAGCATTCTGAGAAAGAGAACTACACATTACAAAAATGCTGAGAAATAACATGCATTTATACCTAGCTTCAGTCTTGCCAGGTGTGAAGAACTTGCCCCAAATGTGTTAAGAGCAATATTAAAGGGAAGAAAAGAGTGGTGGCCAAACAGCCATGAAAGGTGATAAATCTGTAGCTGGCTTGGAACACTGGAAGAAGACCTCTTCATCTCTCCTTCATCCTGGGACCAGTCCTGGGACTTTATTACAGCTGGGGATTACAGTATAATAATAATTTTGTGTCAGAAATTATTCTGGGTTGAAAGGATGTTTGCTGGAGAAATGGGACACTTGTGCTGGGGATGAACTATCCTTTGGGCAAACTGTTTCAGGGGAGATTACCTCATGACCTTGGCATCCCAAATTCCCATTGGCTGGGGTAAGACCAGAAGATGAGATGAGGGGTATAACTGCCCCTCACCACCAGAATAGCATGGAGGTTGGTTAGGATTTGGCTTTCCTGACCAGATCACTGATGGGTCAGGGTGGTAGTCTCACCAACGGTGCAGAGGAACGTCCCATAAGGGTTGCCTTGTGGAGAACAGGAAAGGTAGTTAAGGGAAAAGACTAACATGCTAAGCTGACTAACCCCTTCAATAATGGGCAGATTTTGTGACTACCAAAATGTTTGTTTCTAGCTTTTCTTTCTCTTCTACTTTGGCTATTTTACTTCCCACCCCTGAGTTCATGTGCAGGTAAAGGTCCTTTGTGTGTGTTTCTATGTGTATGCACATGCACGTCAGGATGTTCAATGGGTCTCCTAGGGTGCTAAATCCAGTTCCTGGTTCTCAGAACTCTGGCTGCAGATGGAGCAGCTGGGTCAGCTACCAAAAAGAAGGGCAAGTGTGTCTAAGGCTTAGCCTGATAGTCCTTCCCTTTTTGGAAGATGCGTTCTTGGTCAGGCGGGGAAAGGAGCAGGAGGAAGGAGCTCCCCCCTCCTGGGGCCAAAGCACGAAGGGTGCCCGTAAATCAATTTTGGGTGCCTGGGAGTGGCACTGCTGAGAGACAAGGAGGATCCTCCTTGCTACTCTTGTGGTCCATCTATTCATACCAGGCAATGGAAAACCACCACTTCCTCACAGATGTTATGTTGAAACAAGGTGTGCATTATTAAGACAAGAAAACATTCAACAGTACACCAGCTATACACCAGATGGGAGTTGGATTAAAATCATACCTAGTCCCCCCCACACACACACACTGAGAGATGTTCCATTGCTGAAAATATTTGGCAGACTGCCCTAAATCCAAAAAATCATGTAATCCTATTTAAACATTAAGCTGCCCAGACAATGAAGTTCGGCAAAAGCTCCTAAAATTTATAGCATCTGATAATCTAATTCCATTGGGCATGGATCCAAAATCCTTAATAGGTAGCTATTATATGTTACTAAGCTGGTGACACTGAGAAAAAAGGTAAGCCCTGGTACAGGTGATAATTCCTTTAGTTTGTAAGGCCCTATTTTATGGCATGAGTTTTGCTATGCATGAAGATATGCATACAGTCTGTCTCATTTACAGTGAACTTCACAGTAACCTCTCATATTTTCCCACAAGTTCCCATCACTGTCACAGTCCTAGTTTCCACATCTTCAAATTATTTGTGTGGCTGTCCTTTGTACTCTCGACTAACATCTCATTCTTTAGGTATAGAAAGCAGAATAGTATTCCAGCAGCATTCTCAGATTCTGGTTTTAATAATCACCATAGTACTGCCTGCTCTACCAACAGAGAAAAAGGTAACATACTGCCCTTAAACCACCACCTCCTTTATTTGATTTTGTGGCCCCTGGCCATCCATGATCTTGAATTGGCTACATACATTGCTGCAGATGCAAAGAAGGAGGACAAAGTCCATAAGAGCTGTCAGGAAGTAGGGAGAACCAACGTGCTGCTAAAGATCTAAGAACTGACTGCTTAAGACAAGGAGGAGTGGTGGGTCTTAGTAGTGGCTGAGGCAGATCTGGTCAGAGAAGGTAGCAAGCAGGGCAGCCATGTGGACAGAGGTGGAGCAGAGAGTGTCAAAAAAGGTTCTGCCAAAAAGGGAGGCAGGCACTGGGTCTGATTGTCACAGCAATGAGCTGAAGGTCTTCTACCTGTGCAGTTACAAAGGGTGTCCATTCTGCCTGGCTATTCTTTCTTGTGGGTGGGATCTTCTGTCACTCTCATACAGATGGTTATTATTTTTTATTATATACTCAAGATATATATTCTGCCCTTCCTGTGTAGCTACCAATTCCCATTTCTTCTTCTTTCATGTCCTAATCAAACCCTGGGCTGCCAAAATGAAGACACTTTCTTGGCTTTGTCATTGGCCAAACTTAAGTTCTCATTGGTGCATGTTTCTGTCAGTAATCGGCAGACCAGTAAATGAGACAGATTCAAGGTGGGAGTTGTTGTCCACCAGCAGCCCCCACTTGAGTATGTTGGTCTTACATTTAGGGACTCTGACACTCAACCTATTCTGGGTCATCCAAGTGATGTAAGAAAGGTTGAGTTCCTCAGATATATCCTTCTTTAATGATGTGCCTTGTCCAGTGAACTCCTTCCTCCACCTTCAAATTTGGTTTTGCTCTTGTGTACCCTCAAGAAAGTTTGTTCTTGCCATAAAACTCTTTGTGGATCTGAGCTGGCAGACTTGAGGCTTGTATCGATTTAGAGGATGTTGAGGGTCATTCTCTTGCTTAGTTCTCACAGCGTCTCCTTCTCGTAAAAATGCATTTAAAACCACACAAGGTACAGATATCTAAAACCACACATATATAAAATTTAAAATATCTGAAAGTAACAGATTAAGATGTCTTCTAAATATTGTAGGTATTCCAATCAATACAAGGCAAACAGTGGCCAAAGTCAGTGGTGTCGCACAGACTTCAGCCGCCTGGGGCGAAGCACAAATCCACTCCCTCCCCAGCTCGCCGCTGCTGCCGCTGCCGCCCCCACCCCCCCACAGGACCCAGGCAGAAGGCGGCCCCCCTGCTGACGAGCGGCACGCGTGTGCCGCACACCTCTGCCCGCCTGCTGGTGCCCTCCGCCACCCACCCCCGACGAGCGCCCCGCGCGCGCACACGCTGCCCACCTCCTCCCACCCAGCCACCCAGCCATCCGCCAGGGGCTTCCTGCCATGACGCCACCCACCCCCAACTAGCACCCCGCGCGCATGCGCACGCCGCCCACCTCTGCCCGCCCACCCAGCCAGCCGTCTGACGACAAGCTGGGTGGGTGGCTGGGCAGGCGGAGCCGAGCAGCATGTGCGTGCATGGGGGCGCCCGCCAGGGGCAGGCAGCGGAGAGCCCCTGATGGCCAGCCGGGCGGGCGGGCAGGCGGAGACGAGCAGCGCGTGCGCGCACGCCGGGCGCTCGCCAGCAAAAGGGCCGCCCTCCGCCTGGGAAGTCCTGCTTCCTAAGCCCAGGCAGAGGGAGGCCAAAGTGGTGGGGACATTTTGCCACCCCCTGAAAGCCGCTGCCCGGGGCATCCGCCCCCCGCCCCCCACGCTACGCCACTGGCCAAAGTCAAATGAAAAAGTTACTGAGTCACTAAAAGTTTGTGTTCATAGATATGTTTTTAACTGGCATCTGAAAGACAAAAGTGTGGGGGGCAATGGGAAGAAGGTTCCATAGTTGGGGAACTACTGCAAAAAAAGTTCATAACCATTGTACTTGCCTGCCCCTCAGATGTCATACTAGCCAAAAAACTAAAATGGAGCTTTTGATAGATCATCACATGTTCTCAAGCAGTTGGTAGTACTGTATTGGACTAACAAACATGGGGACAGGATTTATTGAAGCAAATAAAACAATATTTTTCATGGACCAGGACCAAAGGAAACCCATCCTTAATGTAATAACTAAGGTGCAATAATTGCATACAAGCATGTCCTTTTGGATTCCTTCTTTCAAGACAAAATGAATGTGCAAATAGGCAAAAGCAATATATAAATTTACAGAGATAACTCTAGAAAGTGATACACCACAATATATATTCATTTAATAAAAGGTGAATGCAATAGTCTGATTCAAGAACTTTGAACCAAAGCCCAGTTCATTAGATGTCTTAATCAAAACCCTACGCATAACAGTAGTTGTTCAAGCATCAACAAACAAACTGTCCATGTCTACTGCATGCCACAAAATCATCTAGTTGTGCAATGGGACATGTAATCAACCACCAGTAAATTGGACACACTGTGGTATTACTTGCATGATATTTTGCAACAGGACTTGGTCTATTGAATTTATCCCACTTAATCAGGTATGATTAGTGCATATATATAGTGGTGCCTCTGACACAAATAAAGAAAGAAAATGCATACATAGCATACAACAAATCATACAGGGGGAAAACATCATTCTTAGGCATACCATCACTCCAGGGAAAAGGAAATCAAGGTCTAAGTGCAATACTTGCCAGCTCTTAGCGACTGGACGGATATGTTCTTTTTCTGTCAACATTTTGCACTTCATTCAAGGATACTAATGTGTTACAATACCTTGGTTTTAATTCATGGTTCCTATGAATATATTTGTACAATACGTACTTAATGCTCCAGAACAAGGCTGATGCTAAAAGGTGCATTCAGCCTTGACATCTTGTTAAATAATAGTGGATGAATTTTGATTGAATTGTTAATGCAATTACATTAAGACTGTGTCTTATACATGCTGTTGCTGAGGATAATACAATACAGTCAAACCTCGCATAAAGAATGTTTCGCTTAAAGAGTAACTCGCTTAAAGAGCAGAATTTTCTCTGAATGTTCGCTTCGCTTAACAAATAAAACCAACCAAAAACTCGTTTAACAAATAAATTGGGTTTTGCAGTACCCCCCACAATTGGTCATTTACAAATGGTGTTTCGCTTAAAGAGCAAACTCGCTTAAAGAGCAATCCTGTGGAATGCATTATGCTCTTTAAGCGAGGTACCACTGTATAATAATTTTGTGTCAGAAATTATTGTAGGTTGAAAGGAATTTTGCAGAAGAAACTACACTCAGGGAATGCCCAAATGAGGCTCCTTTCATGTCCCCAATAGCTGGGACAGAGCTGGGTGCTCAATTCGTCATGCAGCATGAACTATAACCAGCCTTCCAGCTAACAAGGCAAGCTTCTTAACCACTGAGCCACTGCAGCCATCTTCTCCATCACTTAGGCAATGCATCTTCTCTATCACTTAGAGGTGTGCAGAAGCATCAGACCTGCTGTCATGTTTGGAATTGAAGGAGGAATACCAAGTGCAACATGATTTCATATATGCAATTCTGGGCCCAATTCAGCTGCTATAATTTCACAGGAAGAGCTCTAGTGTTATGTCAGTCTTATTGATCCAGCATTGATGACCTGATCAGAGATGTTAATGATAGGACCATTTGGAAGTCATTCATGCATAGAGTCAACATATGTTGGAAGCAACTTGACAGCATATGAGAACATTCAGAATCCTGTCCAGAGTACTTCATACAAAGAGGCCTAATTGAGTTTGAATGACAATTCAAATTAGTGGAGTTATATATTAAAGAGTGCTAGAATAACCTTTTGTTGTCTTGGATTATAGTGACAGAGGAGGGGGAAATCTTTCTTAGTGTTATTTTTGTTGTAACATCCATGAAACTGCCTGGCAGCCCTTGATACTTATTTCATGTTTCAATTTCATATTATTCTAGGGAAGTGAAAAAAAATCTAGAACAAGAAGAAAAGTAGTGTATCTGAAACATATTGGTAAAATCATTGAAAATTTGCTAGAGTTTAAAACTCAGACTTCAAGCTCATTCAGGGTTGTTATTCTTGTCATATCAGTTTGTCCAAAGGCCATAAGCATCAACTACTTCTCCTGTTTTTTAAAAGTAAAATGAGCAACTCCAAGCAGTTGTAAGCCTCCTAAATAATTTTGCCTTCTCTGTGGTCAACCAGCCCTGCATTGCAACCAAGGAAATGGCTGGCAATATATAACAAAAGCAAAATCCCACTAAAATCATAGGCTTGCTTTTTGAGCACCAGTCTAACAGAGCCAACGGAAACTTCTCAAATAACCCCAGGCTGTTTTGGAAGCTCAGGATAAAATGTTTCCAAATCAAGCAAGGGAAGCTGTGAACAGAAGAGAAGCCTTAGTAGTCTTTAGCCTCTGGGATTTTGTCTTACAGTAAAACTAGCAACATACTGCAAATTTGGTACAAACACACTGAAACAGAACATGTCAATTTCTCTTGCAATTGGACTGGCAGAAATTGAGTGTATACAACTGCAAGAAGCTTCTGTCTAACTTACAGCAATTCTATTAGTGTCCTTCTGCTGATCTTGCAAACTAAAAGCTTTGGTTTCCTTCATTGAGTCAATCCATCTCATGGTCAGTCCTCATCTTTTCCTGCTGCCCTCAATTTTTCTCAGTACAGTCATACCTTGCATAACGAATTTAATTTGTTCTGTGAGGCTGCTCGCTATGCAAATTTTTTGCTATGCAAGTCAGACTCGCATAATGAATTTTTCGCTATGCGAGTCGGACTTTTCCCTATGGAAAAACTCGCATAACGAGCATTTCAAGGGGGAAAACTCGCATAGCAAAAATTTTGCACTATGCGAGTTTTCCCCATAGAAACACTCGTTATGTGAGGTTTCCATAGGGAAAAGTCCGACTCACATAGCGAAAAATTTGTTATGCAAGTTGGACAGCTTAACAAAAAACTTGCTCGTTATGCGAATTTTTCGCTAAGCGAAACGCTCATTATGTGAGGTTTGGCTGTACTCTTGTCTTTTCCCATTAGCTTTGTCTTCTTTTGATAATCTTCAGATTTGGAGGCAGGAGAGGAAATGCTCAAAAGAATCCAAAGCAGATCTCATACTGTGTAATCTCAAATCTGTGGACTGGACATGAGAGTACCCCAGAGGCGTAGTGAGGGGGTGAGGGGGCAGCCCGCCCTGGGTGCCACTTTGCGGGGGAAGACAACGCTGCTGCCCCAGACTTCTTGGTGGCTGGGGTGGGCCCCGGGATCCTCTGCCACCACTGGAGCCCTGGGCCCCACCCTGGAGGGTGCGGGCCTGATGGCGCAGTGGAGGCCAGGGGGTACCACTCCCCCTTCTCCCCAGGCGCCCCTCCTTACCACCTGCCGGGCTGGGGCGGCATGGCACGGCCCCAGTGGAGAGCCCACCGTTGGGTTCCCAGGCACGAAGGTAGGACTTTCCTACCTGGGGGGAGGGGTGAGACAGGGGGGCAGTGGTGAGTTTGGCCTGCGGCCCCGGGCAACTGAAACCCACCCTACGCTACTGGAGTACCCTTGCCCTATTACTATAAGGGAATAACTAGCATAGTAGGAAGGACTAGCCGATGTCAAATAGCTATCACAAAAGCTCCCATTGTCTTGCTGTAAAAACAACTCTTATCTTATTATTGGGTCATTCCCCAGACAGCAGTGGAAACAGAGGTGCAAAATTCTAGATATAGGATGGGCAGGAAGTAGGTCAAAATCAGCTTCAGCTTTCCAGCCTTCCAAGGTCAGTAAAATGAGTACCCAGCATGTTGGGGGCAAAATGCTAATTACATTGTGAACTGGCCAGAGGATGCACTAAGCACTATGGAGTGGTATATAAGTGTAATTGCTATTCCTGTAAATAGATCATCCCAATATCTGGCTCATAATGTACTAGAGACAATCGATTCAATTTCCTGAGCTCCCATTTGCATCTTTCTTGATTTGATAGATCTCAGTATTCTAGTAAAACAAAGTAACATAAAAGTAGGCCTCCCCAGCCCGAACTCTGCATAGATCTGTGCTAGATGGTAACATGCACTTTACCAGATTGCCTTGTCATCTTAGTGTGGTGGAAAACGGTAGGGTGTCAGAATGTGACACCAATTCTGCACCAGTCAAGCTGCTTTTTAGTGTTAACCTGGGAATAACAGTTCACCAAGATATTTCAGTTTGCTTTTAAATAAATGCATACTTATTGCCATTTTATAATTTCAAGTTTTTTATTAGCAGTTACTTCAGTTCTTAATTCAGTATAAATGAGTTTTTTTACTCATATCCTCTCTATTCTACATAGCATTCAAGGTGACATATAAGGTCCTTCTCTGCACCAGCACTCCTAGTTTTTACCCATGAGATGAGAGTCAGTGATCTAGTTTAAAAAACATTTCCAACCTGTGCTATAACCCTAACCCAGACAGTCTTTGCCTTCCACAATAGATAGGACCCTGGTGGAGGGCCAAACCAAATGTGCTCCAATGTAGTTGAATATCTTTAACAGATACTATGCATGGGGGAAAGGCTACTATCACCCAATTTCTTAACTGCACATGGTTCCAGATAAAATCTTCCCTCCCATTACTATCTACTGAGATGAAATCATTGACATTCCATCTAGAACAAATATGATTTTTTCAAAGATACAAGGTAGATAGAAACTGCCATCATCCCTCAGATATCTCATTGTCACATCAATAATCCAGAACATTCTTGGGTTTAAGAACTTTAAAAATATTGATGATGATGATGATGATGACAACGATGACGATTCTTTAATGGAATAATAAAGTGATCTTTTTGCCCTGAAGATGTCAAAATGTGTTCATAGTCCACACATTCTTTTGGGAGGCTCCTTCTGTATCCATCATAACTACGACGCCCATGACTATGACGACGTCTTCTTAAATATGATTTGTTATGGTTTTGTATCAGAAGAGGGCCCATCTTTTAAATGTTGGGGATGGCTTATTTGGGGGCAGCTTCCTCCATTTTAAGGTAAATAAAAGTTAGCAATCAGTGGTGGGTTTTTCCTCAACTTTTTACATCTTACAAGAGATTTTAAAGGGCATTTTGAAAGGTGTCTGACTTTCCTTTTTCTCTGTTTGCTGCTTGTTAGTTCTGAATAATTTAAGAACAGCTGGGTTACATCTGAGTATCAATATTTGATGCTCAAGATCACTTCAGTACAACGGTTACTGCACACACTTGGATAAGCATGCTGACTTGATTGCTCAGAGCTGCCATGTTAAATGTGCCAACATTTGCAGGCAAATGTTTGTGTTGCCTATAACTTACTCAGTTTCTGCTTTATAACCAAAAGCTGCATCTGCAGCCCTACCTGGGATTAACTATACAACACAGTCAGAGAGTCTAAATAAAGAATTAAAAATGTTCCCTGAAATATTAATTTTATACTACAGTGGACAAAGGTAGAATCGGGTATTGAACTCTGAACTTCCAGTCATCAAGTTCAGTGTCTTGACACACCACAGTCCCTTAGATACAGCCTAACCAGACTTTCCAGTAGCTTTCTTTTCTCAGTTGTGTTGTTTACTTGTCTCACAAATGTGCATTCTTAGGCTTCATTTCTCTTCCTCCCAAACCCTTTCCAGAGGAAGGAGGAACAGCTGGGGAGGGCCAGTTTCTGTTTAAAAACTGCTTGTTGCCAGATGTTGGCCCCTTACCCACTCAGCCTGAGGAAGGAGGAACAGCTGGGGAAGGCTGATTGCTGATTCAGGAGAGGATGGTCCCTTTGCCACAGTTGTCAATGTATGTGTTGGTCTTTTACATTTTACTGCACTGTTACCTTTTATTGTATTGTTATAGTTTATTGCATTGTTATTTTTATCGCATTGCTGCATTTTATTGTGTTGTTATATTTCATTGTACTGTAATGTTTGATATGTTGTGAGTTTTGTGAGCCAACCTGAGTGGGCGGCATACAAATCGAATCAATCAATCAATCAATCAATCAATCAATCAATAAATCAATCAATTTTCTTCTCCTGGTTGTATAACCAGAGGTAGTAGAATGTATGTTCACTCTGTCAGTAAAATTCTATATGTCACTTTAGTGACATTGAATACAGCGTTTTCCCATACTTTAAGCTCCTGCTTCTATTTATGCAAATAGTGCCCAAGCAAGGCACTTGAAGTAATAGCCATGTTAATCTGTGTAGGCATATCAGACATGAAATAAACCAAAATAAAAGTTAAAAAAGAAAAGAAACTTTAAAGCAAGATGTTAAAGCAAGCCTGCTGTTGTGTGAGATTCCAAGGTCCATTATGGTGACTTTGCCTAGACTGTTACAGTGAAAATATCATTCAGTCACAGTTACTGCCCATTTATACAGCACTTTGTTCTGCTGTGTACCATAGGACACCACCTTTGATGAACTGTCGCAAAGCCTGTTGTCATTCCAACAACTGAAATCGTTCCATAGACTTTGGCAGCAAGATAGTCAAGGATGCTTTGGTGTCCAATATTTTGCAGTAAACCATATTAAACAAAAACTGTGCTTGATGGATTGGAAGATTTGAGAGATTTCTGGATTGTAAGAAAGCTGAACTCAACTTAGCTATTGGGTCTGTTGTTCTGGGTGTCTTTAACCATTTTAACTGCTTAGACACAGAAAGAGCCTCTGTACGGGCGCTTCTTACTTCCGCTTCTGGGAGCAACAAGGGCGGCATTGGCCAGATTAATTGTAATAAACCCATTCGTGTGGATTCACAGGGGCTTGGGCTTCTGGAAATTGAAGTCCAAGAACATCTGGAGTGCCAACATTCGCCATCATGGCCCTAAAGGAATCCAGCCAATTACCACACAGTATCACATGTCCGTCAGATCTTAAGTTTCATTACTTCCGAACCATGAGGCTAGCCTGTTTTGACTAACAATCCTTCTATGGAATGTGCCATAGCCCGCCCCCCCCCAACATACACACTTGGAAATCTCCATTTTGAAACTAAGCTAAACTCAGAATTCGATCCATAACCTGACAGAATGGAGAAAAACTAACAAGCTGAGACTGAAGATGGAAATTCTGGTGTTGGAGGGTATTTCTGCACGACTATGTGACTTGGTCCCTAGGTTAGTTGGGACTGCTCTCTCTCCTAGGTACCAAGTACGCAACCTAAGGGTCATATCATATTAGATCCTCACTTGTCCCCTGAAGTGAAAACATAGAGGAGATGGAAGAAGGGGAAAAGTAAACACATTCTAAGCAAGTCTTTGCGAAGTTGTTATCCTTCAGAAAGGCTGGACCATAATTCCCAAGAACTATCATAGTTTGCTATAATATTACAGGAATTGTTGTCAACACATCTGGAGCGTGCCAGTTTGGAGAAGGCTGGTCTGAGCAGTTTGCAAGAGTCAGATTGAAATTTCAACAGAATATTCTGCACAATACAGAAGCTTGGTTACCACCCATCTCACTTTCTTCTCCATGGTATGCTGGATTCATCAATGGTTGATTTCTCTACAGAGGGAGCTCCACATACTGTGAATGAAAATAGTCACTCTTTAGTAGTAAGAATGTAATGAAGGCCAAATCCTACCAGACAGGACTGATTAAAAGTAGAAATAGAGGGAGGAGGGGGGGGGACAATTTAATGGCTATCTCTGTCTTGTGCCTGGAAGCTATTGCCGTATGGTTGTTGCTGTGTAGTTTTCAACAGTGTTGAACAGGCCTTTGGAACATTATAATGTTTAAAGCGTTATTTCCATGCTTTCATGGTTTCCCCAGCAGCAAAGCAATATGTAGCCACATCTGTGTAACATAAAAATGCAGTCAATGTGTTCATTTTTAAATATATTCAATCTCCATGCTGAGGTATTTTAAATTAAATTTGTCTTTGCTCTGCCCTTTGGATGCATAATTCACCCAAGAAAATGGGCTCCCCATCCCCACTTCTGACCTTTATCTTTAACATTAAATAACCTTTTTTTCTTCTCTGGAGACATATTTCAAGAGGCAAGTTTATGGTATAAAAGAACAGAAGTTTGATAAACCAGCTTCTTATGTTATTGGGGTGGAGTGGGAAAGAAAATCCTCAATGATACCACCTTCTAGTAGAATCAGAAAGCTGTAAACATTTCTTGTCGCTTCTGCTACAGATTCACAGCACTGCCCCCTGAATGTGAAATAATAGACAGGACACATGTATGTACATTTGTACAGACAGAGGTACACAGACATAAGCACACAGATATGCACTACATAATGTGAGAACCAAAATTCAAATGATTAGTCAAAGGCATTAAATGAAGAATCTGGTTTCCGAGGTTATACGTAATCAGAATACAAAAATTTGAGTACAGTCAAAGTGACATGAACTAATAATGTCATGCATATTAGTCACACTGGGATTGGAAATGTGATGGATTTTTATTAGAAGTATATACAGTATTCTGGTTGAAATGTGGCTACATTCCCTTTGAAGGTGCAGACAGGAGTGTTGGATCCGCCATTCCTCATTGGTGGCCACAAGCACGATTTACTAAAGCTACCCAATGGGCTCTATATAACTTTCATTGAAGAAATCATACACATTTATATATCAAACTGCTTTATGAGAGCATAGGGAGCCTGGATTGCATGCTCCAGCCCTCTTCCCTTATGTTCTTGACCTTCTGATGTTGCCAGAGTAAATCTGAAAAAAGAGCTGAATATGATTACAGCATTACATGCAGTTAGAATCCATGACACAAATTCTTCTGCTCATGTGAGAACAGAATGTTGGGGATAGAGTGTGTGAGATTATACACCTTGCTGTCATTTTCTGGAGGAAGGGAGATTTGCAGGATTTTCTTCTCTCTCGCTTTTAGGTGGCTTCAGATCTCACTCCAGTCATTTGAATGCTTGTGGATGTGAGATTTGTGCCCTTAACAGAATTTGAGTGTGGCATTTTGCAGTACCAATAGGAATAAGAACCTATGCTACCTAAATTGTAGAGCTCTTTGGAGAAGGAGGCAAGCATGGAACAGCAATGGTGGGACCTCTGCCTGTCTTCTGCAGGCAATAGTTCATTTGGAGGGAGTCCACCCACCCACCCCTATCCCTGACCACAGCATACAAATACTTTGAGATTTTCAGATACAAATAAAAGCAGGTGGGTTATAAAACCCTTCAAAGCAAATGGGTTGTGACTTGTAAGACAAATAATTTAGACCTAATAGAAATGGATGGTATTCATGCATGCCTTATCTCTGACCAAATAGAATTCTGTCTGTTCATTTGAACATGGTTACACCTCCTTTTCAGGCCTTCCTTTATAACTTGAACGTGTTGGGAATGAATATGGAGGAGTAGCGTATGCATTCCTAGCTTTCTTTAGTTGTGCACAGAAATGAACAGAAAATATATCCATCAGTTTTGTCACTTTCAGGATGGACTGGTGGGATGCAACCTATGTGAGTTCAAGAGATAGAAGAATGTTATTTTCCTCTTGTAGCAAGAATATTGGTTGCCAGTTTATTTTTGGGCTCAGTTAAAGGAGATAGCTTTGAACTTGAAAGTATTAAATAATTTAGGGATAAGTCCCCCCCCCCCCCGAAATATCTCATTCAAAATGAAACTTCTGAAGAATCCTTTTCACTTTGAAGGTTCTGTTTTGCACCCCTTTGCCATTTGAAGTACAGTGGATATGGTGTTCTCAGTGTGCAAAAGCTTTGGAGACTGTTATATTTATATATGGAAGCAAGTCTCCCCTGTGTATTTTAAGTGAAGAAAATTATCTTTTCTTATAATTCATTGTGCCTCCATTTGCTATATTGTGCATTTCTCAGAGAGTATCTCCTCCAAAAATATAGTTTGGACCTGTCAGAATGGGTATTGGTGGGGTGCTAGATAGCCAAGGCAAAGAACACAATACACATAACCTAGTAGTGGAAAGATGGGGAAGCAATGTAAACAGCAGCAAACCAGAGGCAAATTATCATTTGAACATTTCTAATCTATTGGTTGACTTTAGCATGGGATGCTCTTTTTTGGTCTTTTGGGGAAGTGAGGAGACTGAACAGGTGCAATTTTCTCTTGACTCCCTGGCAATAGGTACTTGCAAACTCTGCTTCTAGGGGTACATTTTTCCAACCTCTATTTGTTATCTACAAAATGCTAGAATGCAAACAGAAGCATTGTTCTCACCCTGTTTTAGTGTAAGACAAATGGTGATAATACAGTTACTTTAATGGCCATAAGATGTCATTATCAAGCTGATTTGACTAGTGGTGAATGGTGGGCTTAGAACTGTTATGGAAACCTTTTCTTAGCCCCAAAGCTTCTGTTTCAAGATGAAACTGTTCTTCAATATATTTGTTTAGTTTACCATGAGCAGTATGGTAAATTTCTGGGGGGAAAATATTTCTCCATAGAAGAGGAATTCTATTGAAGCTGAGGGAGCTGTACAAGTTCTGAAAAGTCTGGAACTATTTGAAACTGGACACTTGTTTCTGAGCCCTCAAAAGGCATGGAACTATCATGTTTCAATAACAGTTTTGAGGATTAAGTGGCTATTACTCAGGTACTCTTAATTTCATCAAATTCTTCATGTATATAGGACTGTATAACTCAACTGACAACAATACATGTGTCAGATATTCATGGTATTGCTGCTGAAATCGATGTGATGGCAATTTAAAAGTCACTCCTGCTATGCCTTCTTGTAATGCCTCCCCGTTTTATAATAAGCTTGTGGGGGACAAGCTAAAGAATGGAACAAGTGCTGCTTTGCTCCAACATTTGAGATAGAATGAATTGTACACTCCTGTTAAACAGAAGGTATGATTTGGTCAAAGAAGCATCACATTAATTTAAACTGAATTGCATATGAGCAAACACTTAATGAATATGGAAATTAGTGGAGGCTAGTGTGCTTAGTTTAACCTAAATCTTGTCCCTAATTCATATGCAAGAATAGAAGAGATTGGAAAGTCTTTCTTCTTCCATGCCATGTGAGTTTCTATTACTATTTGTTCCTTCTGTTGTCCCCAATGTGCTTGAAAACCATAAGCATACACAGATAGAGCAAGAGAAATGAAGCATTCTGTATATGATGATGCATCATTCCTTTTCATGCAGTCCCTGTGCTGTTTGCAGTGCTACCATATGGATGATCATTGATTTTAACCCTGAAGTAAAGGTAAAGCATAGTCCAGTGACTATAGAAAAAACATTTTCTTGGACATGAAAGCTGGAAGGAGAACCATTCTTCTAGATAGCTTTGCATCAGATGGCTTTTTAAAACATCTTCTGATTACCATTTAATACATAGTTTGCCTTGGTTTTTCTTTTCTTCTAAAACAAGTAGGTACTTACAAATTCCCAACGGGTGAAATAACTTGAAAGTGTCACAGCAAAAGCCTTTTGGAAACATTAATCCAATTTCCCTCATAGCATTTCTCTCACCCCACCCTGTGAAGTAAGTCAAGCCCTCAGAGGAGAGAATAACTTGCCTGTGAGGGATTGCACTCTTGCTGAATATTTATATAGAGTGACAGTGGCATTTGACTCTGCACTTCCTGTCAAATCAGTTGTCTCCATTCAACTGGGAACTGTCTCCCTTCTTTCTGACAAGGTGGGGGGCAGGCATGAAATACTTGAATTTCTCATTCCATCTTCAGAAAACTTTAGATTGGTGGCCTGTCAGGCCCTGTCCAGATATTTCAAAGAATCCTGGAGATGATTAGTAAAGAATAAGGCTTCACAGATGAATTGAGTCATTTATCAAGGTTCTTATTTATTTCCACTTCAACTTATTAAATACTCTGTTGAGTGCATGTGTCCCCTTTGCCCTTTCTGACATGATGTGTGTCTTTGTCTCTCTTACACACATATGCATATACATGTCCATGAATACGTCCTTTAATTTCATAGTTCTATGTGTGCCTGTGAAGTGTTTCTAATGTAGCACCTCTTATACTACACTCAGTGGCTAAGATGCTGACTGGGAGGCGGAAGGTCAGCAGTTCGATTCCCGAGTACTGCAGGATGGAATGAGCTCCCGTCTTTGTCCAGCTCCTGCCAACCTAGCAGTTCGAAAGCAAGAAATTGCAAGTAGATAAATAGGGACCACTTCGGTGGGAAGGTAACAGCGTTCCGTGCGCTCCGGTGTCTAGTCATGTCTGCCACATAGCCATGGAAATGTCTGCAGAAGCAGACAGCGCTGGCTCTTTGGCTTTGAAACAGAGATGAGCATTGAACCCAAGAGTCTATTTTATTTTTTTTATTTATTTTTCCAGTTTTTATACCACCCTACTCGGTTGGGGCTGACTCAGAGCGGTTCACAGACACAAAAAACAGCGAGTTCATAAATACAACATATACATATCAAAAGCAAACAGTGTCAATACCAAAAAAACAACTGGCTTTCGAGCAAGGGAAACCTTTAACTTTACTATACACAGGCTATTCTACAAACAGGACATAACTTGTTGCCTCCCATACTATCTTTTCCTTACATTCTTTTTTTTTTGGGGGGGGGGATCAGGGAAATAAAATTAACTGGGTAGCAACTCCCTATGCATTTTGAGAGTTTAACAGCGATTATACATTCTGACTTCAAGGGCCTGGCTTGTCTCTCTGCAAAGATCTGCGTTCATGGAAACAACCACTGTGTCTCATTTTATTGTTATCTTTGTTAGTTGCATAAGTAGCATAGCGTTATACTATGCTATTAAGAATATGTTCTGAATATGTTCTTTGGCCTTGACCATGGAAAAAACATTTTAAAAGTTTAAAAGATCTAAAGTGAATGTAAAATGAAAAAGAAAACAGCATCAAATAAAATGAGAGTAATATAAGAAGCAAGGGGAAAAAAACCAGAATCAGTATAACTGAATTGGAAGGGGCCCATGAGGCCATTGAGCCTACCCCCTGCTCAAAACAGGTTTAACTGACGTTGTGAGCCACCCTGGGTCGCTTAGGCGAAAAGGGTGGTTATATAAATGCAACAAAATTAATAAAACAAACAAATAAATCTGAATCAAGACAGATCTGACAGTTGTCCAACTTTCTCTTGAAATGCCTCCAGCATTGCAGTGCTCACCACCTGCTGAGGGAACTGGTTCCATTGTCATACTGCTCTAACAATTAAGAAGCTTTTCCTGTAATCAGTCTATTATCTGGATTCCTGTAACTTGAGGCTTTTATTATATGTCCTACTCTGTGGGTAGATTGAGAATGGATCCTGCATTATGTTCATAGTCTAAATAAACATTAAAACAGTTTAAAGGAAAAACCTGGGATTAGGTCTTCACATGGCATATACCAGGAAAGTATATCAGGAAGGCATTTGAAAACTGAAGCACAAAAAAGGCTACTCTCCAGGCTATATCTATGTCTACCTTTTAAATTATCTATGGCAGGAGTTCTCAACCTTTTTTAAACCAGGAACCGGGTCACGCTCCCTCAGACAGCTTCAGGGGCTGGACGTCCATTTCACCCTTCTTCCACCACATGGCATTTCCGGGTGTGGTGGTGGCCCAAATAAAATGGTGCCATGGACCACATCCAGCCCACAGACCACAAGTTGAGAATCCCTGATCTATGGCATCCAGAAGATCTCAGAATATGATCTTATGGCCAATTCATATCTGTGGAGGAAGCAATAATGTTCCAGCCAACCTGCCCGCAAGCTGTTTAATGAAACAGGGAAAGAATATGGAGGAAGCAGGGACTCAAGAGACATGGGAAAAGATTTTGAATTCATTCCTCTTTTCTTTACCATCCACCATGATCAGAGTACCATTTTAAAAAAGGATGTTACCAGATGCTAGGATGGCTCAGTAGAAAAGTTGTATTACGGGGAGAGGTATATCCATCTGCTTGTTTTTCTTTCTCTCTCTTGGTCTGACTGATTTACACTTTACCTTTTCACCAGGACTAAGGTTCAAGATGACTCACAATTAAGACTAGAAAGCGTTTTTTTTTTTTAAGTTTCGATACATCATTTGTGATTCTGGCAATGATTTTCATTCTGCCTGTTCTGTATATACCATGTTTCCCCGAATATAAGACACTGTCTTATATTTTAAAAAACTCCAAAATATGCACAAGGTCTTATTTTCAGGGGATGTCTTATTTTTCCACGATGAAGAAGAATACAGTACACATTTATTGCTGATACAGTGGATTGCCAGGACAAGATTTAGGTGAGTGCCTTATTTTCGGGGAGGCCCTTATATTTCCGAAGTGGGGAAAAATAGGGGGGGGGGGTGCCTTACTATATGAGGAGGTCCTATATTCGGGGAAACAGGTAGTAGCTGAAATCCTGTTACTTACTGTAATAAGCCACACTTGAGTAGGCCTATTGAATCAATGTGAATTTGACGGGTCGGCTCTCCTGTAAGTTTCATTTATTCAAATGGGTCTACTTTAATCATTATGTACTATGCCTGCTGAGAAGGCCAAACTTCCCTGCCCATCAGCAAACTCTCCTTTTCAGGCAGTATATAAATGAAATTGCTATTGCTAAACAGAGCAGACCCTTTCAATCCAATTGAAGTTATGTAGATGTTGATTTACCATATCCTCATTGGTCCAATGGGCCTATTCCAATACATTTCAATACACTCAGGAACAAGATTTCAGCCAAATTGTATTTTGGAATGACAATAAGTTAAATTTAAAAAAAAAACAACCACAAGACTACAAACAAGTACAGACATAAACAGATATGCTACCCTGGATAAGAATACATAGTAAGTTATACTGCTAGAACCAAATTAAATAAATCATAGTATTAAAACATTATTAAGTTACAAAGCAATTTAAAAGCAAACATTTCAAAACACACATATATAAAGTACCAATCCATTAAAACTGCCCTTTCTCAGCGACCAGGCAATTACTGAAAGACTGCTAGTATAAAAAGGCCTTTTCCTGCAGACAGAATGACAAAGAGTAAACTCTATTTAACAGGGTTGTTTTTTCAAATCTTGTAGACAGACACTACAAAGGCCCTTCTTGCATGGTTTATCATCTGTGCTTGTTTGCAAAACTGACCCAGATAGTGAATCCTCTAAAGCAGGGATCCCCAACCACCAGGCCACCACTTACTGGTCGGTGGGGAAATTGTTTAGCATGAAAATGGTCCATGGTGCAAAAAAGATTGGGGACCCCTGCTCTAAAGGTCTTATAGCCCAGACAGGCTCATATAGGAGAAGATACCCCTAGAGATAAGGGTAAAGATGGCTTTCCCTCTCTTGTGTGTGAAAGTTCCTAACATAAATGTACTCTTTACAGTAGAGGAGAATATTCAGGTGCTTTTCATAGATTGGCACCCATGGCTTCCTCCCTGCCAGGCTGTACTTGAGACCTCAAGTAAGTATCTGTAGTTTACTGTGGTCCTGATGTTACCAACATTTATTTTTAATAAATGGATTCAAAAAGATGATGTAGAAAATTATATATATATTTAATATGATAGCCATTATCCTGTTGCTTAGTATAGTAAATGGCATTAGTATAGAGCCCCTGAATCAAAGGAGATTTGATCAGTCAACTCCTCTATGAGTTCCATTGATTAAAAAGGTTCTATTTTAATTGTCACTTTATTATAGTACAGTACATTGTAGTTAGAGTTAGGCCTATTTGATTCAATGGAACTTATAAAGGATCTGACTAACCAACTTCCCATTGATTCTATTATTATTATTATTATTATTATTATTATTATTATTATTATTATTATTATTATTATTATTATTATTATTATTATTATTATTATTATTATATGCTACCCCACTCACAGAGTGACTCTGGGCAGCTAACAAAGATACAAAATTCAGTTACAATTACAGGTTCCACATCATCATACTACAGCATATCATCATCACAAATCATCACACTTTCAAAAAGTATCAACATCACAGTATCAATCAAAAAGTATCACTATCACAATAACAAAGTATTACAAAAAACAAAAGTATAAACAAAACCATGTTTGCTAATCCCACAGCTCTCATATAAGAAGTCTCACAAAAAGTGGTCGAGAGAAAGTGAGAGGGAAGCGTCCAGTGGTGGTGAAAGTGGGTGTGGCGAGGCAGCGTTTTTATGGCCGGCCAGCCACACCGCTCAGCTGTTCTCGATTCTCTCAGGCCGGCCTGGCCAAGAGAAGAGTCCGATGGCGGCCGCGGCAGCAGTTCTTATAGCCAGCCAGCCAGTCGTGCAGCTGTTTTTGGTTCCCTTGAGGCTGGGGCCGGCTGAGGGAAAAGTCCAGCAGCGATGTTGACTGTGGCAGCAGTTCTTATAGGTCTACTCTAGGTCTGCTCTAGTGTGATTTGCTATGCTAAGCAACACAATATTGGGACAGAGTGTCTTCTACATTCAGTGAATTTGATCTCTAGCTATGCTGAAAGGAAAATATGTAGATAAAATTTGATTGCAATCTAAATGTATATTGGGAAGATTGATTAGTATATTCTTTTTAGCTCAATGAGCTGGGGTGCAGAGAAAACATCTCATTGAAGACTGTGGTATTTTTGAACCACAATCAGGCATACTCCAGGCAAAGGCTGATCTTTCTCACACAAGATCAGACAAAGGAACTACAGACTGAATTCACCAAAAGGTGGCTTCATTTTGCCAGTTTCACATCTGGTGTAGACATGGAAGAAGAAGCTCAGTGAGCTGGATTACCTGGTTGTGGAGCCACATGTTGGGAGTTTGAGTCCTTAGTGTGCTTCTTGGGAGAAGAGCCAACCTTCTAGGCAAGCTACTGAGTCACATCATGCAACTAAAAAGAACTAGTAAAGCACTTCTCATCAAGGAAAACACAAGAGTGGTCACCACACATCATTGTCGTTGTCGTCATTGTTGTTGTTGTCTCCATACAAAATTGTTATTAGAATATGTTTGAATAACTGCACTATTAAAATGAAAATACAGTGGAACCTCGGTTAACGGAATTAATGTGTTCTCCCAGATGTTTCGTACAGCGAAAATTACTTAAACTGAATTTCCCATAGGAATGCATTGAATGCAATTTCCTATAGGAATGCATTGAAAACCAAAATATGTTAACCAAAATGTGGTTTCCCATAGGAATGCATTGAAAATCAATTAATCCATTCAGGGAAAAAAATTCCATAAACCAAGCCACTATTTTCTATGGATTTCCTTTCATTATGCATTTTTTTCGTTAACCAACCCATTTGTTAACCAAGGTTCCACTGTAGGGGTGGGGCAATCATTCCATAAAGAAATATGGTTGGGAGTTCAATTCCTGATTGTGTTTCCTGGGAAAAGAGCTGTTAGGGATTGAGTCAATGCCTAATTTATTGGGAAGGAAAATATATAAAGTAGTGTTGGGCAGAAAAAAAATTGCTACCATACCGTGGGCAGAGCCTATGTCTTGGACGACCTAGTCATGCCTGCCATATGGCCATTTATACATCTGCAAACACAAGCAGCACTGGCTCTTTGGCTGTAAATGGAGATGAGCACTGCACCCTAGAGTCAGATATGACTGGCTTTTGAGCAAGGGAGACCTTGAACCACTTGCAGGGACAAAACCTGATGGGGCAGGGCAGGGAGATGGGTGTGGCCACCCAATTTTGCTACCCCCCTTCCCCAGAGGCCACCCAATTTTGCTTTTAAAAAAACATCCCTGGGTGTGTGTGTGCGAACCTGTTGCTGCCCACCAATGATATAAACCAATATTCATGTGGAAATTGTGCTATGGTTGTTTAAGAGTATTGAGTTGCTCTGTCAATGATAGAGCATGGAAGACTGCAAGCCTCAGTTACTCAGCTAATCTGTTCATTAGCTCATTGCTATCTTGCTCTCTGTGTGCTGCTTGATGAAAGGTTTGTTTGGTTTGCTTACTACCTTGCAAACTGTACTGAACTGATATTTCCTTGGTTGACGAGGACTGGTAAGACCTGTATAGCCATGGGCAAGCTGCGCAATCCCAGGGCAAACTCCAGAAGAAGGGATGGGTACACCACTTCTGTCTATTCTCTTTCTAGAAAACTGTGAAAAGCATCATTATTGTCCATAATTGATTTGATAGCACACAATATATGTAAGGAGACAATTTCATTTCTTGTGTGCTCATTCTGGAGCCTTGGCAAAACCATGTAACCATCAGAAGCAGTCTCAGTGAGATTGTTGCTGCAATAGTTGGTGAGCTATTCCAATGAATGCTCCTGCTCATAGAGTGCCAGTCTCAAAGCAGCTTCAGGTTATAGACTGATTCAGTTGCCTTCTCCAGGCTTTGAACAAAGAGCAGCTCAGCGGCACTTTTATGCCAATCAACAGCAAAACCTTGTGGCACTTAAAGTCAACAGAAATTCTCTGGAGGGCAATAGGTAAAGAAAAACATTGTCCATGTTGACAAGAGGAAGAGATATACTTCCAGAATAAAAATGATCTTTATTGTTCAAAAACATTTCCTTCCCTTCATTGCAATCATTTTTAAAAAAAATCCAGGCTGTCATAATCTTGATTGAAACATCTATTTTTGAAGCTTGTTGTGTTGCGTTCTTTGGGAAGGAGGTTGTGCAAAAGAGGCAGTCTGTTTGCAACATTCAGCTGCCATCATAAGGACTCCTGTCTCCTCTCCCCAATACCAAAAGGAACTCCTGAAGCTGTAGACCACGGGTGCCTAAAAGTTTTGGGCTACAGGCTGGTCTCGTGGTTCAGTGGGCCGGTCATGTTCAGTAGGCCGGTCACGTAGTTCAGTTATGTGGTTCCTCCCAACCGAAACCGGAAGTAAAATGTGCCTTGCAATCTCTTTTGCAGCAGGATGAGGTTTTAAGCTGCCATTTTTTCTGCTTAAACCAGGGGTGCCCAAACTACGGCCTGTGGGCAGGATCCGGCTCCTGACACCAATTCATCTGGCCTGCACTGCCCTCATCACTCCCAGAAATGGAAGTAAAATGCTCCCGTAGTTTGGGCACACCTGCAGTAGACCCTCTGCTGCATTAATTTTAAAAAGCAAAATTCAGAAGATGCTTTTTGACATTTGTCTTCAGTAAACCTTCTGTATTATTGAAACCAATGTAAAAGCAACATTGCTTTGTGTTACCTGCAAAACAAGAGCTTCAGAGAGCATTAAGAGATTAGATTGGAAGAAGGAGGGAGTTTCCTTCTTTGTTGTCAACATTTTATTTGGTTACTGCAGCTTTTTGTCCTTAAGAAAGAAGATTGTTCACATGTAAAACTAGACTAAAATCAAGTTTGTTTATATTATCACAATTGATTGATTGATTGATTTAATACTTCCAAAGTGCTTAAAGTGGTGTGTAAACATTAAAAGATAACAAAAGCACACAGACATTAAAAGATAACACAGGCATACATAATACAAAGCTGGAGTGGAATAATGGGTCAGGGGAAGGAATGGAAAAGCAACGATTTCAGCACCTTTCTTGTCTGATGAATGAGGGCAGTTTCATGTCCCTTCTCATTATGTTCACATACACTTCTCTTCTAAAACATATTTGCTTGAAACTAAAGATTGGTTCACTCATTTACACTGTCAGAGGTATAAGATGCATAATCTCTCCACCTGAGACGCAGTATACAGTAGATCATAAATATGAACAAAGCAAGATCTGAGAGCATTGATTGTTCCATGGCAAAGGGTAAAAGTTACAAAGGCGTGGGCTAGTTTATGCATAATTTCCCCATTAAATTACTTTTCAGCAACCTTCTGGAAAAGATTCATGTAAATATATTTTCTTCTATAAATGTGTTTGCTGGCTTAACACCATGTGCCAAGAAAATGTCAAAAATCGCGTAGCAAAAGAACAGCTGAGCACAGGAATAGAATTCCCATGAAGTTCCATCCTCAGACCTGAACACAATACATTTTATAGTTTTACAAAATTGTTGTGAGTCATCTCCACTTGTTCTCTGCTCAGAAGAAAATGGAATGGTGGAAGATTTACCAAAGAAAAGTTATCAGCAGATTAAATGGAACCGACTCCTCTGGTATGTATGATTCAGAGCTGATTGCAATTGAGTTGGTTTAGGGATTGGGATTGGGACCTGATTAATTTCTGACTGTTTCATGGTTAATCCAGTCCTGTTTGCTTTGAATGTGAACAGTAATGTAGAAACCTGAATTTTCAGTCATTCCGATGATTGACATAGGAAAAATAAAATGACTACAACATATACAGTGCATACAATTTGGAGGTGCACTAGCCACTTCAGAGTTAATTAGGAAATCTCAGACAAATAATTTTTTGTGCTAGCCAGTTTTAACATTTTTTTTATTTAAAATATTTTTTCCATGGATGCAACTTAAATCTGTGGTCATTTGTAGCTGCTTTTGAATGGAGGATTCCTGCCATGTTTCGTACTGCTCATAATTATTTGTCATCAAGTCAGTTTTGATTTATGGCAACTACTTTAAGGGTTTCATAATAGAGAGGGCTCAGAAGTGGTTAACCTTTGCCTTTTTCTGGGTGCACCCTGGGGCTGTGGAGTTTGCCCAAGACCAAACAGTCTGGCCTTTTTTGGATGCACAGTGAGGAACTGAACTCCCAAACTCTGATTCTGCAGCCAGATGCCTAACTTACTGAGCTATCCAGACAGCTTTCATACAGACAGGCCCTGGGATATAGGTGATACATATATTCTGAATTTGCCTTTATTTATTTATTTATTTATTTATTTATTATTCATACTTATCAACCGCCCTACACACGGAGGTGACCCAAGGTGGATCACAATTCATAAAAAACCACAATAAAACACTCTTTAAAAACATGCCTTTAAAGCAGTGGCGTAGCGTGGGGAGTGGGGGGTGGGCGGATGCCCCGGGCAGTGGCTTTCAGGGGGCGGCAAAAATTCCCCACCGCTTTGGCCTCCCTCTGCCTGGGCTTAGGAAGCAGGACTTCCCAGGCAGAAGGTGGCCCTTTTGCTGCGCCGGCGGTCAGGCTGCCCCCTCTTTGCCTCCCTCTGGCCGTGGCTGCCCTTGCTCTGCCTCCTCCATCACCTACCCCTGACAAGCGCCCCGCGTGCACTGCTCACCTCTGCCCGCCCGCCCACCCACCCACCCAGCTAGCCGTCAGACGGCTAGCTGGGTAGGCGGGCGGAGGTGAGCAGCGCGTGGGCGGGCGCAGCGCTCATCAGGGGTAGGTGGCGGAGAGCCCCTGATGGCTAGCTGGGTGGGCGAAGGTGAGCAGCGTGGGCGCATGGGGCGCTCGTCAGGGGTAGGTGGCGGAGGAGGCAGAGCAAGGGCAGCCACGGCCAGCGGGAGGCAAAGAGGGGGCAGTCTGGCTGCCGGCGCAGCAAAAGGGCCGCTTTCTGCCTGTGGAAATCCGGAGGGGTTTGCCAGGAGGGGTAGTAAACCCCTGGGCAAACAGTTCGGCCGCCTCTCCAGCCGCCCTCCGGATTCCTTTTCCGGGCAGCCCAAAATGGCTTCTCGGAAGTGCGCATGCGTCAAAACACCATTTGACTCATGCACACTGAAAAATAGAAGTGTACATGTGTCAAATGGTATTTTGACGCATGCGCACTTCTGAGCAGCCATTTTCGGCTGCCCGGAAAGGGCACAGTGGCGTCCTTGGAGTGGCGGCGGTGGCCTTTCCTTTATCAATGAGCACCAACGCTACTCCCACACTACTCCCACGGCTGTTGCACTGCCGCCACCTACCTGCTGCTCCCCGAGTCCCTGACGACAGCAAAGGTAAGGAACTAGGGTTTGTTTTCTTTGTGTTTCGGGGAGGGGTATTTTATGTAGTGTGTTTTTATTTTATTTTTATGTATACTGATTCTTTATTTTATTTTATTTTACTTTGGTTCTGCCCATGATCTCATGACATCAGGATGTTGGCTCCACCCATGACATCATGATGTTGGCTCCGCCCATGATGTCACGACGTCATGACATCACAACGTCATGACGTTGGCTCCGCCCATGGTGTGGGCCCCACCCATAGTGTGGTAGTAAAAATTTTGGCTGCCTACCACTGGATAAGAGCAAAGGAGAAACACAAAATACAGTGAACTCAAACTACTGCTAAACTGCAACAAAAGTCTTGCAAAACTATGATCAGAGAATGCTGTTAAAATTCTTGGATCTCAGCCTCCGTCTCTTTGAATTTAAGAGGAGATGTGTTTGAACATAAGGATTGGATCTGACATGGACATTATCTACTATTGCAGGCCCTCCAGTGCAGGGAAGATCTTAAGGATCTTGCTGAAGAAGAACAAAGAGCAAAATACACTCCAAGATATCATTAGACAACAAGCAGAATGGCTCCCAGAAGAATCTTAGCAGATACGCACTAATCATATATTGCCTGCATGTAATTCAACTCCTCTCTTTCCTCTCCCCACTGGTATTGCCATTTTCTTTGCTCATTCTCAAAATACTTTGCTTTCAGCAGTGGAAAAAAAAATGTCTCTGAGGTCTGTGGTAAGGATTATGCATTTGAAGAGTGAAGAGGGGAAAAGATATCAAGTTTCAAGAGTCTGTTTTTCTCAGTTATGCCCAATAGCATTGGACCAGATTCATCTTTTCTTTTGCTCCCCGCTGGTTCCCAAAGACTTAGACCATTTATTGATTCATGCCTAGTTTGATTCACACAGATAATATAAGATAACAGCTGCCCAAGGTGAATAATCAAACCTATTGAGTGCTTTTCTCTAAATGCAGTGTTTTTTAATTCTGACTTTTATAAAGGAGAGGAGGAAGACAGACCTCTAATGCCAAACACTATACTATGACCCTTCTTCTGTTGATACCTCTATATAGCCAGGGCTTTAAATCTCACATTTCCTTTTAATTGCTATATTCAAAGTAAATTCATAACAGGTACAACAAGCAAAGATAACATTGAAACAATATGTTCATTACATAAATGAATAGGCTATCATAAGTAAAAAAAAAGTCACAGAACATATACTTTTAATGAGCAAGAGTATTCCATTAGAAAGTCATTAGACAAGAATAAATCAACAGCACTGTTATTATAAGATTAAACTGAAAGTCATAATTGGAGTAGAAAAGAGTGGAACAATGCCTTTGTGGCATATCTGTGGACTAGATAAACATTTGAATGGATAGGTCTGACACTCCACAAACCCTATGGATTGGTCAAGTCTCCAAGGAAATAATTAGAGACAGAGAAGGTGATCCTGCAACAGAAATGGGAGGGAATGGATGGCAGAGTATCTCCATGGCTTTTGCCATGTTCCTCAGCCGTGTGTCCCTCTGTGAAGAAATGAGAAAGTCATGGGGAAACTCACTTTCTAAACTACTAAACACCATAATAACCATTGGCAGATTAATATAATAATTGTGTGTTCTCAAGTGGTTCAGACTTATGGTGACCCTTTTCAGGTTTCTCTAGGCATAGAGAAATGTTTACCTTTCTCTTATTCTGGGGTCATACCTGAGCTGTGCAGGTTTCCCAAGGCTATACAGGCTTGCTCTTCTCCTGAGAAGCATGATGGGGCTTGAGCTCTAAACTTTTGGCTCTGTGGTCAGATACATAGCTCAGTGGGGTTAAGGTGCCCTTGCTCGAAAGCCAGTTATGCCTGACTCTAGGATACGGTGCTCATCTCCGTTACAGCCAAAGAGCCAGTGATGTCTGTGTCTGCAGATGTTTCTGTGGTCATGTGGCAGGCATGACTAGATGCCAGAGTGCACTGAGCATTGTTACCTTCTCACAGAAGCAGTACCTATTTATCTACCTGCAATTTCTTGTTTACAAACTGCTAGGTTGGCATTGCTAGGACAGAGACAGGAGCTCACTCCATCATGCAGCATTCGGGTCTCAAACTCTTGACCTGCTTGACATAGTCAAGTTCAGCATCTAACAACTAAACCACCACAGAAAACTGTAATGCAAAATGAAACATTTCCTCCCTCTGAGGGATTCCCTACAGACACACTTGCATCCCTGCATGTAGGTACCCACATCCTTCTGAATGCTGCAACTTCAGAAACCATGTTGTTATTTCCATCTTAATCATATTGTAGTTTTCAGGATATGGTCAATCTGAAAGCATAAAGGAGGGATCCAGTTTAGGCATACACTCTCAGTCATGGCTGTCTTTACATGAGCTGCCTGATCCTTTTTCTTCTGTTATAGCTATATTTATGTTGAAAGTGGTAGACAGACATAGAGAACCTTCACTTCATGTGAAGTCTCTCCATTCAATTTGGAACCCTGAAAACTTGTGTCATATTTGTGGCCATCATAAGCTGAACAGGAAACTCAAGGCTAACAGCTAGGAATCTGAAGACACCAAGCCAAGACCTTCACAGATGCGTTACTTCTGCAATCCTAGTTCCTCTGCAGAGCCCCACACACCCTGTTCTTCAGCATATGTCCAGGAGATAAAGTAGCACTCCAGACAAGAAACTATTTGAGGTGCAGAGGCCAAAAAATTGTCAATCATGGACTGAAGCCTACAGCAGGTAATTTGGACTGAGGGAGTTAAAGATCCCACCAGTATACAACATTCGTTCATGAGTGTCATGGCAATGTCAGGGCATGAAATTTTGCTCTTCAAATGCAGTCATGGCTGTTTGAATATTCTCTTTCATCACTGAATAAAACGATGCAGTCTGAAGGAAATCACTTTCTGCTTAATGATAGAAATGAACAAATGAGTATATCAATCAAAGGACAGGAACAATCAGACATACAAGACATATCTGGAAATGAATGTACTTGGAAGAAGCCCTTCAAATAATATAACTCTGCTAAACAGTGTCTAATAAGGTGGAACCATGTTAGGAGCTGTAGAGAAATATGTATCCTGTGACTGGGTTTTGAATACTATTGAGCTTTTATAGACAAGTCCTTCTGGTTTCAACCACAATTTTTCAAGATGTGTTTGGAGATATTAAAAAGATGTGCTTGGTTTTCTGGTTTGCTGCCACAAGAGATGGACTATATCATATTATTTGACAAAACCATAGGCAGTCTCAGCAAAAGTGCTCACTTTTAATGCAAACAGATGGCAGTAAAAGTAAACGCTAGCTCACTTTTCATGGGCTGTCTTAATAACACACAGTTATTCAAAACTGGTTACAATGATGGTCTATCTCAGACTATGCTCTCTGAATATTATGTAACTTAAGTCTCTACTTAAACAGCATATAACTAGTTTATTTCATTTTATTAGGAATTCTCCACATGTGTATTATTGTTGCTTTCCCTCCCCCCCCCCAATTTTCCCCAAATAATGTTTATACATTTATTTGGGCACTTGGTTAGACATCAAAAGAAAATTTCTCACTACTGGTAAATCTTTTCTTTGACTAATGTCAAAATCTATACGGTTGTAAAATGAGCGCATGTGTTTTCAAGACTTTTACAACTTTCTGGACTTTGAGAAAGAAAATTCAAATTATCTTTATTTATATTGTTCCCTAATGAGAGTCCTCAGGGAGGGTTCCGAGCCTCGTGGTTGGCTGAAGCCACTGTTGCCGCCGCCGCAGCTGCCTGAGGTCCTGCCCTCTCCTGGCCAGGGAAAGGACAGAGAGCTGCCCTATTGTATTGCATTTTTATTCTTATGTTAGATACAGTGGTGCCTCGCTTAAAGAGCATAATGCGTTCCAAGGGATTGCTCTTTAAGCTAGTTTGCTCTTTAAGCGAAACACCATTGTAAATGACCAATTGTTGGGGGAATTGCAAACCCCAATTTATTTGTTAAGCGAGTTTTTGGTTGGTTTTATTTGTTAAGCGAAACGAACATTCAGAGAAAATGCTGCTCTTTAAGCGAGTTACTCTTTAAGCGAAACACTCTTTATGTGAGGTTTGACTGTATATCGATTGTATCGACTGTATTGTATTATGATGTTGTATTTATATTTTATATTGTAATATTTTTGTTTCATGGAATGTCAGCCACTCTGAATTGCACTGTTGAGTAGGGCGAGATACAAGTCTTTTTTTTTAAAATAATTTTTATTAGGTATTAAAAGAGAAATACAAGAATAGAGATACAAGTCTAATAAATGAAATGAAAATGAAATAAAGCTCAGGACATTCTTCCTTACTTAAGGTAACTGAGTCATGATTGTGAAGTATTTTTAATGTTTGCTACACTGCCATGAATTCCGCCATTGCTGGTCCCAAGCCCAGATGAGAAAGGAGGAGGGTTGGATGCCGGATTATTCATGATTCTCAATGCTTATCTCTAATATGTTGGTCAATATCCTTCTACAGAGCTCTGCCTGATCAGCAGGAATAACATCAGCAGCAATGGCAGATTGCCATAACCAAAGAGTTCCTTCTTTAATTTTGGGGAGCACACAACAAGACAAAGTTTGTTGCAGCCTAAAGCTAAAAAACTAATTGTATAATTAACAGCAATTTTATTATGGTGGTGACATCTGTCCTGCTGTGCAGATGTTATTCCCTAAGAGGACACGAACTAAGAAATCCTAGTTTCCTACATCACCTATGGCAAAGGATAAATCTAAAAGAGATTCAGTCAGGTTTTTTTTGTATTTTTACTATAATGAGGGGAGTGTTTGTAAACTAATACTGTACTCTGACAATTTAGTAGTTCTTTCTTTTCTCCATTTATTGGTAATCATCAGGGCTATACAGATTTTGGATGCAACAGCTCTAAATAGTAATATTGTATTCTACTGAAACCAATGTTGACGGTTGTTTGGCCAATAAGTTTTTCTTCTTTTTCAATTTATTTAACCTTCATCAACCCACAAAATACTCTAGCTTCCTGCATTTTATGCGTTTTATTATTGTGTTGCAGTTTCCTCGTGGCTTAGTGGTTAAATCGCTGAGCTGGAGACTGGAATGTCAGGTTTTGAAACCCAAGAGCTACACTTGGAGCCTCATTTGGGTGTCCCCTAAAAATATCTTCAACCCAGAGTAATCTCTGACACAAAATCATTATTATTGTTGTGTTTGGTTTATATTCATTCATTGTACAGTTGTACCTTGCTTAAAGAGCATAATGTGTTCCACAGGATTGCTCTTTAAGCGAGTTTGCTCTTTAAGCAAAACACCATTATAAGTGACCAATTGTGACTTCTGGGGGGGGGGATTGTGACCCCCAATTTATTTGTTAAGTGAGTTTTTGGTTGGCTTTATTTGTTAAGTGAAGCGAACATTCAGAGAAAATGCTGCTCTTTAAGCTAGTTACTCTTTAAACGAGGCGCTCTTTATGCGAGGTTTGACTGTAGTACCTACTGTACTTGTTGGTTGAATAAAAATTTCTAAAACCCTGTGATAAATTCCCTTTTCTTTTTAAATTTTTATTGAAGGAACATAGAAAAAGAATGAAATAATAGTAAAGGCCTTTTGGAAGGAATGTTGGGCGTACTTATTTCCTTTCTTAAATACGGGAACAATGACTGCTGAACCCCGATCTTTATATTATTAAATGTATTTTTTTTTAAAAAAACTTTAAATATTAACAAACAGCTAACTAAGCTTATTGTTTGGTAGTTATTACAAGTTTTGGTGGTGTTCTTTTTGGACAATATAACATAATAACAGTTGACCTCTGCCAAATGTAAATAATGATTCCTATTTTATAGATTTGATAGAAAAGATTCTCTGAACATTTCTTTTTTCTATCATAATTCTGCAAAAACCATTGAGACTTATTTCAATTTTCCCTGTTTTGTAAATTTCCATTTTCTCTGTTTCCAGTTTAGTATTGACAATTAATATATTAAATTCTGTTGGTATGCGCCCTGGGTTTTCTGTGTATCATTCAGATCAAATTTTTCTTTGGCTTCTCCAACTTGGCTTCCCTAAATAGAAATTGTTTTCTGTTCATGTATAGTTCATTTATTTTATTTCTCTGTTTGACCTGTCTTCTAGTAGCTCTAATGCTTCGACTTTTGCATTTCTACTTTTGAGCGTTCTTGATCACGCCTACTGAATAAAACAGCAGGTATAGATGATGTAAGAACAGAGTAGAATAAGTGGTTTGGTCCTCACACTTTTGATTGGCTCCTGCAATTAATGAACAACTGCATACATGAACTTAAGGTTCCTAAATTGTGCAGACAGGCTAAAGTTGCTGCTTTATTGAAATGCAGCAAAGACCCAGATGACCCAAAAAGCTACCTATCAGTGTCACTACTTGCCATCTTTATAAGGCACTGGAATGGATAATTCACAATCGCATTTCCAAATTTATTGATGGAAAGATCATGAAGGAGCATGTAGGCTTCAGGCCGGGTAGGTCATTTTGTGGTCACATCTTTAACCTTACATAAAACATTGAGGATGGCTTAGAAAGAAGGCAAATTATGGGAGTGGCTTTCATTGCCTAACTGCAGCATATTATACTGTCAGTCATAGGACTCTGCTCCATAAGATAAATAATCTTACCAAAGATAACAAACTTACTAGGGGCATTGGCAAATTCCTCCAGAACCAGAGATTCTATGTGACAATAAATGGAAAGAACAGAAGATGGAAGTTACAAAAGAATGGACACTTGAAGAATTAGGACAGTATTACAACATCACCCATTTGAAGCCTAATCCAAACAAGACTCAAGTGTGTGTTTTCCACCTTTGAAACCATCATCAGGAAAGTCATCCACACTGCAATGCAGTATGCTCCAATATGGAGCACATCCACACACCAAAAACAAGTTGACATAGCTGATAATGAAGCCATGTGAATAGCAACAGGATACAGTACCTCAGACCTATACCAGTTGAGAAAATATACCCTCTTGCTGGTATTGCTCCACCCAAAGTATTGAAAGAAGCAGCAGCGGACACAGTGATGGGATTAGAAATTTTTTACTACCACGCCATGATGTCATGGATGTCATGGGTGTGGCCAATGTCATGACATCATGACGTCATGGGTAGAGCTGACATCATGACGTCATGACGTTGTGGGCGGGGCCTTAAAATAAATAAATAACACACACTCCTCAACCCAACCACCCACAACATAAACCCATAAATAAATTAAACAAATAAAATAAATAAAGAAATAAAATAAAAATAAAATAAAAGTACACCCACCCACCCACCCACCCCAAACTCAAATCCCTCACTTGCCCCTGGGAGGGCTCGGCGGCGGCAGATGGCCTGGGCAGGCCAGGCCTCAACTTACCTGGGAGGGCTCGGTGGTGGCAGACGGCCCGGGCAGGCCAGGCCTCTGAGGGCTGGTGCTGCCTGCCCATGCCGCCATCGCCATAGTCGCTACCGCGCCATTGCTGTTACTGCCGCCGCCATTGCCATCACCGCCACTGCCAGAGCCGCTGCCGCCATTGCCGCTGCCATTGCCGCCGCCATTGCCGCCGGAGCCACCACTGTCATTGCCGCCACCATCGCCGTCAGAGCTGGAGCCGCGTCCGCCATCGCCTCCGTCATCGCTGCCGCCACGGCGCGCTCTGCCGGGCGTCCCCAGGACATGGGGGCTTGTCAGGGAGGGCTCGGTGGCGGCGGATGGCCCGTGCAGGCCTCAACCTCCCCTTGGGAACTCGGCGGCCTCAAGGGAGGTGCCCTCCTCTGAGGGCAGCCACCCCTGCCACCGCCGCTGCCGCTGCCAGAGCCGCGCTGAAAAGGTGCAGCTCCGGCTCCGAATTTTTTTTAAAAAATTGGAGCCAAAATGGCTCCAATTTAGTGCGCATGCGCAGAAACTCAGTCTGACGCATGCGCAATGTGTCAGATTGAGTTTCTGTGCATGCGCATTAAATTGGAGCCATTTTGGCACCAATTTTAATATATTTTTTTTCGGTGAGGCGTCCAGAACTGGACACCCTAAAAATGGGCTCCCCTCTTGGAGAACCCTCCGAGATTGTTCCTACCGGTTCCGGGGAACCGGATGGAACCGGGGTCATCCCATCACTGAGCGGACACCAAAAGAGCTAAGCAAGAGAATGACCCTTGACATCCTCTGAACAGATATGAGCCTTGAGTCCACCGGCTCAGATCCAGGAAATGCTTTATGGAAAGAACCAACCTTTTTGAGGGTACGCAAGAGCAAAGCCAAATTAAAAGATGGAGGAAGGAGCTCACTGGACAAGAAACAACAATAAAGAAGGATATAGCTGAGGAACTTAACCTCCTCTATGTCATTTGAAGGACTATGAATAGGCTGAGGGTTGGAGTGCCTAAATGTAAGACCAGCATGCTCAAGTGGGGGCTGCTGGCAGACAATAGCATGATGTATAAATGTCGAGAGATACAAAATCCGGCTCATTTATTAGTTTGTCAGTTACTGCCAGAAGTATGCATTGATGAGGACTTAGGTTTGGCCAATTGACAAAGCCAAAAAAAGTGGCTTTATTTTGGCAATCCAGGGTTTGATCAGATCATGAAAGAAGAAGATGCTTTTTGACTTCAACTGTGACAACAACAAATTATGATATGAATTATTACAATACCGCCAGCTCTTCTTCACAAAACTGTACCAATAGTCTCTATGTTCATTTTATCTTCCTAGTTCATATTTTTCAACAAAATCTCTCTAGAGTCTTTTCCTTTCTATAAGATCACCACTTATGAAATTTAAATGTTGAGTTTTCAAATGTTTTATAATAGTTTCGCTCTTCATGGAATGTTTCTGTTTCCTTCCTCTTTTTCAGAATTTGTGGTACAGTATATATATTACCTGTTGTTGATTTATATGGGACTTGCCTCTATTTGGATGAACATTATCTTATCTAGGTGTGGAACAAAGTTTGTTAACAGATACACTTATTTCTTTTGTTACTATAACTGCAATTCCATTGTAGAGCTACCCATCATGACTGCCTGAATAAAACATAACATGAACAGGATCTATCTGTATTTTAATGGACCCTCACCATCAAAATCATTTACTGTAAGGACCTGAATATTCATTCCTTCAGTTTCTTTTTACAGTGTTGTCAATTTTCTATGCCTCATACATACTTCATACATCTGACTTTCCATCTAGATATTCTTCATACCCTCTGGGCATCTAACACTTGCTGAGGACTGATGATATTTTTAGTCTTCTATCAATGAGTGAGGAATGAGTTATTAATGTGGTGCTTTCCCAGTACTTCTGTATATAACCATCATGGCCAACGTGTTGGCTACCATCAAGCATACAGTTTTGTATGCTGAAGCTCAACTGGTATCATTGGTCTTTGCCCTCTATTTCATACTAGTATTGCTGCTTTCCAAAGTTAGAGAGATTTAGAAGTGATTTAATTTTTCAGTGTTCTCAATGTTCAATATATCTCCTAGCTCAGTGATGGTGAATCTTTTAGAGACCGAGTGCCCAAACTGCAACCTGGCATATCTAGGCGTGGAACATAGGTTCGCCATCACTGTCCTAGCTGATCATCTCTACTTGAAGATATATCATTTCCAAAGATTGAGTTAAAAATCTACTGCCCAATGCTTAACAGAGATGAGGTGTCTGTTGATACCATTCACCAACTCAGAGACTGATACCACTGTTTGTGTTTTATCATACTGAATTTGCAGTCTCCATCTTGTAACATGATCATTACTTCTGCTCTGATTTTGGGGGGACTTTTTCTTCTTTCACTCTCTTCAAATTTTAAACCAATTAAGTCTTGAGAAGAGTTCTGGATAACTCAAAAACATACCTTATTTGTATTTTTTAGCATGCTAATAAAATGTAATCCAACCTCCAACTTAGTCTCTACCCATGAATCACAGGGCTTCTTTTTTCCTGCACAACGGAGTGAGCTCCTGTCTATGTCCTAGCTCCTGCCAACCTAGCAGTTCAAAAGCAAGAAATTGCAAGTAAATAAATAAGGACCACTTCGGTGGAAAGGTAAACAGTGTTCCATGCACTCTGGTGTCTACTTATGCCTGCCACACATCTATGGACATAGACAGTGCATATGTAGACAGCACTGGCTCTTTGGGTGTAAAAGGAGATGAGCACTGAACCCTAGAGACAGATACAACTAGCTTTCAAGCAAAAGCGACTTTTACCTTTCCTAGAACTCTAGAGCAGGGTTAGGCAACCTATGGCCTGTGGGCTGGATCCAGCCCATGGCACCAAATCAATCAACCCATGCCCTTGCTCATCCGTCACCTCCAGAATTGGCTATGGAGTCATTTACAGCTGTTGTAAATGCATTTACGACAGCTGTGGACTCGTTTATGGCTGTTGTAAAAGGGTTTACGACAGCCATTGACTCATAAACTCATAAATGAGTCCACAGCTGATTCCGGTGGCAGCTAGACCACAGGTCCGGCCTGCCAACTGTCTGCGGGAACGTGACCCAGCCCACAACTTCAAAAGGTTGGCAACCCCTGCTGTAGAGCATCCATGCTTGAGAACTCTCCATTGATACTGAATTTATTTTGTCAGATCAGATTCATTTGGCCCAGCCTTTATTTTCTAATGACAACTAACTTAAATAACTCTACAATTGTACAAAAGACAGTTCATTTATTGCTAGCATTCCTTACCTCACAAATGAAATATAAAGTAAGTGGCATAAATAGCTCAAGCAACTTATCACAAGCGGTAAAAAAACCATCTAAATGCTCCCCTTTTTAAATATTTAATATAATCTCTCTCAGGGTTTAAATAAATAGCTTCAATGAGGCTGCCAATGTTGACACTGTTTTCTGTTATGACATTAGCGGTCTCTTCCCTGGTGCCTTAAAATGTACATGGTGCATTCATAAACAGTAAATCAGTGTGCATATTGCTACATGTATCTGAAATTCATCGACATCATATTTGAACCTGTCTTTCCTTATATGAATCTGGAGATCTCCAAAGGCATATTTATCAAATACTTTTTCTTTTAGACATCCATACTTATCCAGTCACCAGACTGGATAAGGATGGGAGGAATACTTTGAAAACATCAAACAAATTACGCAGTTCCGCAGTAGTGAATCTAAATGTCTGTTTCCATAAATTCATCCTTTTTCTAGTGGCAATGATGGAAAGAACCTCACAAAACTGGCAGCTATAGATCCAAATAAAGAGGATAAGATGAACCAAAGCAAAAACAACAATGAAATATGTACTTTCAAGAGTAATGTAAATAATTTATAACATACAATATACTTTTTCCTCAGTCTGCTTATCCTTACGCAAAGTGAAGTTCTTGATTTCTTTGAGGGTTTTTTCTATTTTTTTAAAAAAAAAGATAATTAGAACAGGGCCATAGACAGATTTCTAGATTGGTGTGTGTGTGTGAAAAATTCAGAAGAGGTAAAAAATTTCAGGAGGAGCAACAATGTCACACTCACATATATAA
This sequence comes from Furcifer pardalis, assembly GCA_030440675.1. NCBI lineage: Eukaryota > Metazoa > Chordata > Lepidosauria > Squamata > Chamaeleonidae > Furcifer > Furcifer pardalis. The sequence continues at coordinate 59,815,522 of CP126894.1, read as the reverse complement.
CATTGTCATCCTGGGGTGGGTGGCTGGGGCCTGGCTGTTAGCTCAGGAGGGTTTTGCCCCACCCCACCCCCCTGGCTATGGCCCTGAATTAGAAAAAGAGTTATTTCACCTTTTATTAAAGGAAACCCAGTGGACCATGCCCTTGAAGGAGATTAATTAAGAATCTATATCCTTGGAGCAATGATTCTATATCAATACTAGAAACTGTCTTTAAAAAGCCTGGAACAGAGTTTGAATTCTTTTTCTGGTATCGGCACAACTGATGCATCTTCATGGTCTTAATGGTTCCAAAAGTGCTTACCTTCAGAATACTTAAGTAAGTATCCACAGCTAGAAGAATATGGGTCAGCACAATGAATAAAACATCCTTTGGCTCTGATAATGTTGTTGGATGATGAATGAGTGAGGAAGAGAGCCCTCTGTATTAAACTGAAATGCCGGCTGGAACATAGTTCACTTGAAGGGTAAAAAGAAGGAACAGAACAAGTACATAGGTTGTGTATATCCCTTAGGATCCTCCATGCCATTTGAATCCTACTATTTTGTAGGGTTACAAAAGTTATGCACTGAATGTACATGTGCACAATTTGTGCACTAGTACTAGATCTTTATACAACTACTGATAGTGTGATGTTTGTAAGAGCTAACTCTATGTTTCTCATAAAACATTATTCTGAGCAACTTTTTAAAAAGTAATTTCTCCCTCTCCCACAGCTCAAAATGAAGATCACACTGTACTCTGGAATGATACTGGGTGCAGAAACTGTTGTAATGATCCGCTTACTCCCTAGTAGAACTCCAGCATCCTGGCGATGGGTTCACACCTGATCCTGCTTCCCTGGCCCTGTCAGACCCAGCAGTTCAGGCTTCTCCTAAAAGTGTGCCCAGTCTGACCTATGTAGTGAACAAAGAGTGCTCATAAAATTAGTGAAGATTCAGGTAACGTGAACCAAGTAACAACTCCAGTCTTCTCCAGGTATTTTAAAAGTATATTGAAATCAAAGTAAGATAAAGTTCATCAGAAGCTTAGAAAGCTGCTATCTGGAGAAAAGCCAGGGTGGCCCTCCCTCTGTCTAAATTGGCTACATGACTGCAGTTAAGATCCAAGAGAGTTTCTCTTCGGCCCCCACCTTCTGGGGCTTTTATCTCCTCCCTCAGGGTCCGCCTCCTTGCCATTCCCCTAAGGGATTACAACCAATGATCTTACAGCAAGACATGTCCATCACACATTAGGTGCCATTTCTTCCAACTCACAAGGCCAACATTGTTTACATGCCAGCCTGGTATGACGGGTCTCCCACACATTAAAATCTCCATCTTGGATGGGCTAAAGCACAAAGCAATTGGGTGGGCAAAAGTCTCAGGAAAAAGTGCAGCTCAGAACTGGGCTTTTCCATGACAGCTGTCAAAAATCAAACATGTTCAGAGTAACATGTAATGTTGGAGAATCAAGATTCATGCAGATTTTTCTTGTTTGAGAAATCAGACTTCCCAGGAATCCTGTGCTTAAGTCTTGAAGACCAATTATAAAACAAAGCTAGGTAAAGGTAAAGGTCACCCTTGCTTGAAAGCCAGTTGTATCCAACTCTAGGGTGCAGTGCTCATCTCCATTTTTGCCAAAGAGGCAGCGCTGTCTGTGTCTGCAGATGTTTCTGTGGTCATGTGTCATGACTAAACACCGTGTTACTTTTCCCACCAATTTCTTGCTTTTGAAATGTTGGGTTGGCAGGAGCTGGCACAGAGATGGGAGCTCACTTCGTTGTGCAGCATTTGGGTGGATTTCTTTTCTTTTTATCATGTTAGAAGCACACAAAGGTGCTTCCTGGGTTGAAAGTATTTTTGCTGGAGGAACTCTGCTCAGGGGATGCCTGAATGAGGCTCCTTTCCTGTCCCCAAGATCTTTTCCCACCCAAGTGACCCCTATTTATCTACTTGCAATTTCTTGCTTTTGTGTCTGCAGATGTTTCTGTGGTCATGTGGCATGACTAAACACCGGAACTCACGGAAGGGTGTTACTTTTCCCACCAATTTCTTGCTTTTGAAATGCTAGGTTGGCAGGAGCTGGGACAGAGACCGGTGCTCATTTCATCATGCAGTACTTGGGTCTTGAACTGCCGACATTGTCAACCTTCCAGCAAACAAGGAGAGTTTCTTAACCACTGAGCCACTGCCAGTCCCAGGGTGAACTGCTGACCAGTCGACCTTCCAGTCATCAAGTTCAGCGTTTTAACCTCTAAGTCACTGCAGTGCCGTAAAACAAAGCTATTAGGGTAGCGTCATCTGCGTATCTCAGGCTGCTGATATTTCTTCCAGCAATCTTAATTCTGGTTTTTCTTCATCCAGCCTTGCATTAAGCATGATGTACTCTGCATATGTTAAATAAGCAGGGTGACATTATACAGCCTTGTTGTACTCCTTTTCCTCTTCTAAACAAATCAGGTGCTCTGTATCATGTCCTAACTGTTGTTTCTTGACTGGCATACAGGTTTCGTAGAAGACAGATGAGGTGGTCTGATACTCCCATCTCTTTAAGGACTTGCCACAGTTTGTTGTGAGCCACACAATCAAAGACTTTGGCATAGTTAATGAAACAGAAGCAGATGTTTTCCTGGTACCTTGCTTTCTCCATGATCCAGCGAATGTTGGCAATTTGGTCTCCATTTCCCCTTCCTCTTCAGAACCCAGCTTGTACTTCTGAAAGGTCTCAATCCACATACTGCTGAAACCTAGCTTGTAGGATCTTGAGCAAGACATTGCTAGCATGTGAAATGAGTGCACACTTGAAGGACAACTTGCAGAACAATTCTTTAGTTACATTTCCTAAACTTTAACCAATGTGGCCAAGAAAGGCTGGTAGTTATTACTCTCTGGGTGAAAGTCCTACTTGATCTTGCCATGTGTGCAGTGTCTCACTGTGCACATGTTTTTGTTTCTAGCATGCAAGCAAGAGCTTACTTCACCACCACTTTGCATACGCAGAAGCCTTGATGCTGACAATGGGATAATGACAGGCTGGCCTAGCTGCAAACTGGAAATCATGCAGATGATTGCACCTATGGATGTTTGATGCTCTGTGTTTCCTAATAGAACTCTACACTGGAGGACCCAAGATCCCAAGTTTCTAATGTGAATTGTATCCTCCCAATCTACAGATCTGGTTCTGTCACAGTCACATCCAAATATCACACATTGATGCATACTACATCAATGAATGAGCTGGCCAAAAAAGCTGGTGTTCCAGAAAATAAATGCATTGATTTGAAACACAAAATAGGGGCAGCTTCCCCACCTTCCCCACTTAGACTGTGCCCCTAGTTTGTGAACTGCTCAAAGTACACAAGAATACTGACTATAATAAAAATCAAAATCTGAGTACTATCCCATACAGCTTCAGAATCGGCACAAGTCATGAGTCAATATTGTGAGTCAAGAAATTTTTAACCAGGGATGCCGAAACTACAGCCCAGAGGCCAGATCTGGCCCCTGACACCAATTCATCCAGTCCACACCACCCTCACTGCTCCCAGAAGCAGAATTAAAATGCGCCCATCCGGGCATGTTTTACGTCCACTTCTGGAAGTGATGAGGATGGTGCAGGTCGGATGAATTGGCATCGGTGGGGGCTGGATCTGGCCTATGGGCTGTAGTTTGGGTTCTCCTGGCTTAAGCAGAGTAAATGGCAGCTTAAAATCTATTTCATCCTATTGCAAAACAGATTGCAGGGTGCATTTAACTTCCGCTTCTGGTGGGAAAAACCATGTGACTGGCCCGCTGAACCATGTGACCGGTTCATGGCCCGAAAAGTTGGGCACCCCTGTTTTAAATGCTCCCTTTTTCTACACTTCTCTGAAAACCTGGAGCAAGTGAACAAAGCTCACCATATTATTTTTTTCCTCTAGGAAAAGAACAAAGTAAAGTGCAGGGCTAAGTGGGTGGACTTGAATGGAGCAGATTTATTTTGCCCATTCTGCTATTAATAGGATGGAGCTGTCAATCTTCATACATCCGATGTTTTGATCTCCAGCTGAGGTCTAAAAATTATTTCCCAAAAGAGTATTAATGCAGTTTGGTACATTATACAGTTTCTGCCTCTGAAGTTTTCAGAATAATCCACCATCAAGTACAAAGGTCATGAAATACAGTTTTGGGATAGTGATCGATACATAAAGCATCATTACACTGAGCCAGGCCTTGGATGTCATTTAGCAAATGACTGGGCAGTGGGTTCTCAAGGCCAAAAGAAGAGTCCCTCCATTCCCATTCTCCACACTCCTTCTACTTGAACTCTTTTAAACTGCACATGATGAGGATCAATCTTGGCATCTGCTGCATGCAAAGAAGGATCTGTAGCACTGTGTTATGGCCTTCTGCCACATTGCAGCAAAACAGTTTAGGACTCTGGTTACTGATGAGTCAGAGCAAGAACTATAAAATCCCCAAAATAAAACAAGAACACGAAGGACAGAAATAAGAGAGGAGGATCAAGGTTGTATTTCTATACAGTACATTTTCAGATGGTAGCCTATTTCAGACACACATGAAGAATTGGGCTACAGTTCATAAGCACTTATGCCAATTAAAACATGTTAGTCCCTAATGTGCCACAAGACTCCTTGTTGGTGTAGCTTCCACAAGGGGCATTAACCCATAGTTTGACCATGTTTACCTAGCAGCCATCTGGACAACTTCATTTTCAAACATCTATCCAAGGTATGAAACTTGACAGGTGGACTTTCTTTCCAGGTAAGCACAACTTAAAAGTCAGAAAGGTCAAAATCCTGCTGATGGATTCCTGGAAGGGAGAACTGTGGGATTTGTAAGGCAAAAATTCCAAAATGCATGTCCATATATGCACATGTGCACTGGACGTTGACCAGACACTATCCAATACAAAGCTGATGTCAACATATTGACAGTGCAATCTTATAAGCTTCTACTCTTTCATAGGTCTTGTTTATTTCAATGGAGCTAATTTCCAGTTAAACACATGTAGGTTGAGGATAATTATCAGTTTGTAGTCAAGTTATAGCTAAAATCCAAACAAAGAAATAACAACATAATTTCAACCATGGAATATAGTAAAGACCATACTCTTAAGGCAAGCTTTTAAACAGTAAATGTCTCAGGAATGATTTGTGTATTAACATAAAGATTTATAATGATTTTTTAAAAAAATATATTTTTATATATTTAATTGTTTTTAATATTATATTTAGATGGTATTTTTAAACAGTTGATTGTGTTATAGTTTTAGTTGTTATGAGCCACTGTGGGTCCCCTTATAGAGAAAGGTGGCATATAAAATAAAATGAATACATGCCCCCACGCAATTATGGAATTCCAGACAGAATTATCCTGATTCTAGCCTGAAGATGCATCAGCCACAAGCAAAAATATTTTAATGAGACAATAGTTTTGCAAATATCCTCCCCCCTAAATGGTGACAAATGTACATTGTGGCATATCTTTTCCTAACCCATGCATATTCTATCTAGTGTGCCTTTTGTGATTGGTCATTTGAAGGTAAATTCATGCAAACCAGATTATTGAAGCATAATCGTCATCGGCTACAACTCATATCTGAGAATGCATTTTTTCTGAAGCAGGAAAAAATGCCATTGGCGTGAATTTGTTTAAGGTGGACCCCAGCTTGCCATGAGGAGACCCACACACTATGATCACGGAGCCATCTCCTGAGGCACGTATGAAATGAGACATGCAGGATTTAACACTGGGACTGCAATGGACTGCTGCAGCCTTGAGAATATTATCAAGGTGCGCCTTCACAGCCAGTCCATCTGGCATGGCCTCTTCCACGTTGATGACTGTGAGAATCCGAGTTCCTCCTCTGTTCATCTTTCTTTTGGCCCCAATACGATGGGGTCCGACGGCATTTCCTCCTCCGAGGGGGACCATCAACCCACCTAAAGGGGCTCATCAGCCCGTAGGCATAATATGTGTGAAGGAATAACATTGAGGAGGGAAATCATTTGAATGAGTTAATCTGCTTAATCACAGGGAATGCATTCTCCTTAATGTGTAGTTCAGCCCATAAATAACAAAAAATGTTTGCTATTGAAACATTTGTAACTACTTTGGAGAGGAGAGAAGGACTCGTTGTAAAATATAAATTGACTCTTTTTGCGCTCTCAACAATGCAAGTGTCCTTTACTATTATTAAATTGATTCTTCAATGTTAAGGATTTTGTGCTATACTCTTCAGTGGGAAGCAAGCAAGAAAATAAGTACTGATTGCTTTATAATAGAATCCAAATGAAATGATTTGCCATGTGAGACCCTGATAATTAACTAAATAAGATTCCTTGAAATAAGCAAATCTAACTTGTTTTTATAGCTACATTAAAATGTGAATCTTAAGCAAAACAAGAACATCAATCTTGCCAAAGCTGCTATGGTTAGAAAAAAAAATCAAACTGATTTTGCAGAAGTGCGGGTGCTTTATTGAAGGCTATAAAGCTTCCTCACATGCCAGTGGGAAAAAATATGACCATAAAATCAGCTCCAGTTTAATGACTTGGTAAATGAAGAGAACATTTTTGTGCTAAGTCATGCAGCCTCCCCATGGTCCATTGCAACATCCCCTTCTCCTCACCGTCAGAGAGTGCTAAGCCTTTATTTACAAAAATAAATTTTAAAAATCATCTAATCTGTAGGATGACAAACTCACTTTCTTCTTTAAAAAGAAAAGAAAAAGAAAACCTCTATTGGTACACTTCAGAATTGTATGTGTATTTCAGAAATCTAAGCATCCATGAGAAATAACATGATTAAAAACCCTTTACCATTCCTTGGAGATAATCTTGCCACTTACATATTAAAGGTAAAGGTAAAGGTTTCCCTTGCTCGAAAGCCAGTTGTATCCGACTCTAGGGGTCAGTGCTCATCTCTGTTTCTATGCCGAAGAGCCAGTGCTGTCTGCTTCTGCAGACGTTTCTGTGGTCATGTGGCTGGCATGACTGTGGTCATGTGGCTGGCATGGTAACGCTGTTACCTTCCCACCAAAGTGGTCCCTACTTATCTACTTGCAATTTCTTGCTTTTGAACTGCTAGGTTGGCAGAAGCTGGGACAGAGACAGGAGCTCATTCCCTCCTGCAGTACTCGGGAATCGAACTGCTGACCTTCCGCCTCCCAGTCAGCGTCTTAGTGACTTGAGCCACTGCAGTCCAAAATCAAAAGCTTGAACATTACATAAGGCTTAACTATTTACCAACAGAGTAATTGGACTATATACGTACCTCCAATTTGTAGCTGTAACTTCGCAATACTGGCTTCTCCATACAGAAAATTATGTTACTAATGAAGCAAATGAATGAACAAACAAACATAAAACTACTTGTCAGTGAGAAAACTAAGCTAGAACTCCTCTTCCTGATGTGGTATATGTGTGTCACAGTGTTTTATAGTTTGCAATTCTTGAAGCCAATAGGTTCAGTATTTGGGTGTTGTCTCAAGAAGGCTGGGCTAGTAGGCCCTATAAATCTCCAATTATTTAGGCTCCTAACCTGTACACCAAAGGTCATTAAACTAAACAAGGATGATAAAATAAACCAACTTCATCTACAGTATTAAACAAATTAGCCACCACCTATCTGTCTTCCCCACGTCACATGGACTAAAAGACCATGCCTTTATGTCAGCGGAAAAGTCTGCAGACACAGACAGTACTGGCTCTTTGGCTATAAACAAAGATGAGCACTGAACTCTAGAGCCGGATATGACTGGCTTTCAAGCAAGGAAGACCTTTACCTTATGTGAGAAGCTTTCATCAAAGTGCAAGAGCTTGAAAAGTTATCATAGTATAATTCATTCAAAAGTATAGACATTTATAGGAAAAGTCAGTCTACAATTCAAACTACAATTCAAAATATCTCAACTGAAACTGATCAAAAATACTGTTTGGAAGCACTCAGATTAGTCATGATATACTGTAGTTGAATTTTACTATTCTGATTATCAGCTCCCACCTGTTAATCTATCGTGACTACAGAGTGTCCCAAAAAATGCAACACATGGGAAATTGTAGCTAAATGTACCTTTATGTACAAAATATTAATCACAAAAGTTTATAAAATATTTACAAAATATTCTCTATGTGTTGGCCACCACTTTAACAGACACAAAGTCTTCTCCCTCACTAATGGCAAACACTTTCTAAGATATCTATTGTTATGCAATTGTTCCTATGTATGGCAACTTTTGGAATACACTGCAGATAATGGGAAGGTATTTTAATTCCTGTTCTTACTCTTTCTTTTAAAAAAAACCTCCCAAAGTCTGTCAGGCAGGCAATCAATTTTGAAATAAGGTCCTGACCTTTAACAACTTCATCTGCAATGAAATTACTTCCAATTTAGGGTGCCAGTAATAAGATTTTCTAGTATGTGGGATGTTCCAGGAGTGGCTTGCAATTTTGCTGCCCTCCATGTGTTTCCTTGGCCAAGAAGGAACAAATTATTAATTTTCATTACTGTACCACAGTAACTACAGTACTATAGTAAGCAACAGGATTTCAGGCATTGCGACCTCTACCTCTCACCACCCATAATTTGATAGAAGCAAAATACATGCTTTTGCATGTAACCAAAATGAAGCCTTTGCATTCTGCAGAATCCTGGCTCCATCTAAAAGAGGGCAGGGGAAAGAAAAGAAGAATATACTCTCCCAGTTTATGCTCAGGTGTGACTTTAAATTACAGAGCTATTATCAGGCACTTAAATTATCTTGGTTTTTCATCTTAAAGATCACTTCAAATAGTGATTTACTCAACAGAGAAAGAAAACGACCCTGAGAAAGATCATCAAACAAACATTGCAATTGTAGTTTATGTCTCTGTGGACTTCACACTCAGATGAACAACTCATTTTCTTGTCTGTGCTAGCAAATCCGAAATTGAAAGCTAGAGAGCCATGAACACACAGCCAATCAAGTCACCCTCGGTTAAAACTTTAGATAGAGTGCTCTGTCCAAAGGCTGCAACTATTTTTAACATGCAAACAGTCAACAAGGTTTCTGGATGTCAAACAGTATTTGTTTCAACCCAAGTTGATAAGAGAGCAATTCAGACCTGCTAAGTATAAATAGTGGTGCACAATTTATTTATTAGATGAGAGCTGAGCTTTAAGAGGTCTTGCCAAAAAACCATCCTGCTTTTTAAAAAATGATTTTCAGCACACATTGATTGCAAACTCATTCATATAGCTCTTAAGCTGTGTTTTTTCTCTCCTAAGAGCCACTATGGATTTTGCCTGCACTGAATCTAGTTTTATTTTCCCATACTGCAGTTTAATTCTATAACATTAGTTTTTCTGCTTCCTACCCAAGAGACACAGACAGAGAAAGACAGAAAGTAATAGGTCTCTTTTGCCTTACCATCAGAAAAAGTGTATGAGGAACATGATGATGTGGCAGAGAACAGCTTTGCAGAAGAGTTTTATGGAAATAAAATATGAGTGTAGAAAACAGGGCTGTGGCATGTTCTGCCCAGCAGTGATGGCAAAATTCTTGAGTAAGTGCCATTGAAAATATGCCTGTTTGCTTATATATAGAGTCTACACACAAGGATCTTCTTTTCTCTAGATATGTCCCTCCAGGTGGAGAAAAAAACTTTATTAACTGCAAGGGTTAACAAAATTTTCTCACAATATTGATAATATTCAGGAGGCAATGGCTAAATAGGACTAAGGTATTCAAGGTAATTTTGGTTTGGTCCAGTGATGGGATGTCCCCGGTTCCAGACGGTTCCCTGGAACCGGTAGGACCAATCCCGGAGGGTTCTCTGAGAGGGGAGTCCACTTTTGAGGCGTCCGGTTCCGGACGCCTCACCGAAAGAATTTTTTTTAAAATTGGAGCAAAAATGGCTCCAATTGACTGCGCATGCGCAGAAACTCAATCTGACGCATTGCGCATGTGTCAAATTGAGTTTCTGGTCATGCGCACTAAATTGGAGCCAAATGGCTCCATTTTTTTTAAAAAAAATTCTTCCGAAGCTGGAGCCGCCCCTTTTTAGAGTGGCTCCGGCAGCAGCAGCGGCAGCCGTAAGAGAAGGGCACCTCCCCTAGCTGGCCACCGAGCTCCCATGGGCACGTTGGTGCCTGCCCAGGCCGTCTGCCCGCGCCGCGGCCCGGCTCTGGCTGCGGCCGAAAAGGCACCGGCCCGGGGAAGCTGCAGGCGCCCGGCAGAGGAGGATGCGGCGGTGGCGAGCCCCGCCGGGCTTACCCAGGGCATGGGGGTTTGTCGGGCCCAAGTCCCTAGGAGGGCGCGGCGTGGGCGGACAGCCCGGGCAGGCACCAACGTGCCCATGGGAGCTCGGTGGCCGGCCAGGGGCTGCAGGCAGCTGTGGCAGCCGTGGCCAGCGGCTGCAGGGCCGGCCGCGGCCTTCGTAGGAGGAAACGGCTGCAGTCAGGGGCAGCGTGTCTTGCCGGGTGGCCCCGGCCACATGGAGGTTCGTCGGCGCCAAGAAAGGTAAGTGAGGCTTTTATATTTAGGGTGAGTGGGTGATTTATTTGTGTTTTGGGTGGGTGGTTGTACTTTTATTTAATTTTTATTTTATTTATTTCTTTATTTTATTTCTTTAAGTTATTTACAGGTCTGTGTGCGTGTTTATTTTTTTTTTTTATTTTATTTTTGGCCTTGCCCACAACGTCATGATGTCATGACGTTGGCTCCGCCCATGACATCATGACGTCATGACATTGGCCACGCCCATGACGTCCATGACGTCATGGCGTGGTAGTAGAATTTTTGACATCCCATCACTGGTTTGGTCATATGGTTCCTCCCACCAGAAGTGGAAGTAAAACACATGACATGTTCCCACACATGCACATAACGCTGCTGTAAATGACCCATAGCTGTGCATTATGGGAACGGTGCAGGCTGGATGATTTGGTGCCGCAGGCTGTAGTTTGGGCGCCCCTGGGCTAACTATCTAGCAAAATAGGCTTGCAGTAGGTTAAACCATTTTCTGTTCAGTTTCAGGCAACTATAAAATATGAACAAACTAATAATCAGATAAAATCTTTGTTGCTCTTTGTCTTATTTTGTTGCAAATAAGACTTCCAGCTTCCAACTGCTTGGATATTACGTATTTACTCTGGTGAGGCTACAAATGTACATTATTTTAAATAATATATAATTTATTTATTATCCAATAAAAGCAAACAAATGGCTTTTATAAAAGGTTTACAGCATGTGAAAAGCATTTCCAATTGTATCATCTATATTTAATTTTTTTAAAAACAGAATTCAGTGCACTTAGGCCATTTTTGACCAGCTGGAGCTCATTTACTGCAAACATTTGTCCAATGTGCAAAACATCACTTAGGACCAAGATTGGGCGGATTATCTAGTTGTGAGGTTAAATAATTCACACTATACAATCTATATTTTAAACAAGTTCTACTTTGAGCTGTTATCTTATTATTTTTGCTAGTAAATACAGATCATGTGGCAAAGGGGCTTTGTGCACACCTTCAAACGCACACAACACACAGACAGCTTCAGTATGGAATGTTTGTGATCGACTTCGTGTGGGACCTCCTGCATGCAAAGGATGTGGTCTGGATTCATCAAGATATGTTCTACAAATTCTCTGCCACTTTGCCCTCAACTGAGTTCATCTGGCTATTTACCCAAACTAATCCACACATAGCTCTGCAGAACCTGTGCTATGGGCAATCTGCCTAGCCTTCAAAGGTGGGGCGTGCTCTTTCAAACCACAGGCCCACACAGCCAAGCTGCAGAGGATAACAGCATGCTTTTGTGAATAAACTGAACCCTTACTGCATTGTGTATTAGGCACCAGCTCTTGTGGAAGAGAATACTCCAGTTTACATAAAGGAGGCTGCCTGATAAATGCTAAGCAACATATTGAGCTACATTATCTGCTCATTTCTCAGAAACCCACCCAAATGCCCAGACAATCCCCTATTCAACAACTTCCCAATTGAGGCCTTACTATTATTCTTTAATTTTGTTTGTTTGTTTTTCAAATTTTTATTTATAGGTTTTATAAAGAAAACAGACAAACCATAGCACAAGATAAAGGAAAAGAATATACATAGTCAAAAAACTCATACATACATTATCAACTCTTTCACATACTCTTCAATGAATACAATACACTTACTAAATATAAAAACAAAAATTCAAATAATATAAGTAAATATTCATAATCACCCCATATAGCATTGCTTTAACTAATTTTCTAACACTTTTGTATCACTACTCTATTACAATTCTCCTTTTACACCCTTGTGTTATTTACATTGTCCGAGGGATTGTAGCAACTCATGATTTCCAAAAAACATTTTGATCAGGTACAGGAGTAATGCCTTGTTTTTTGACCAATACATATTCAACAAATGGCTTCCAGACTCCCCAAAATTTGTTAACTTGAACTTTCCCTTTTCTAATATTTAACTTCCATGTAAGCTTATCATTAAGTGCAAGCTCCCACATTTCTATTCTTTAACTTTGTAATGCTCTATTTTCTTGTTAGCCGCCCAGAGTCGCATTTGCGAGTGGGGTGGCATAAAAATTGAAATATAATAATAATAATAATAATAATAATAATAATAATAATAATAATAATAATAATAATAATAATAATAATAATAATAATAATAATAATAAATGTTCTCATTGTTGCCCCGTCTAACTTTCTGTTCCTTCTCTGCCATTTCACTTGCACAATCTGCCTTTTTCCAAGCAATTAAAAAAAAATCTCTTATATACCAAATCATCCAGCCTGCTAGATAGTTAGCCCAGGGGTGCCCAAACTACAGCCTGCGGCACCAAATCATTCAGCCTGCACCGTTCCCATAATGCACAGCTGTGGGTCATTTACAGCAGCGTTATGTGCATGCATGGTCATGTCATGTGTTTTACTTCCACTTCTGGTGGGAGGAACCACTCTTCTTTGTTCTCCACTTCATCCCATCTTCATATCATGCTGCTTTACTGAAAGTCAAGCTGAAATTGGCTGTCTGCTTCATCCGTGGTGTCAATTCATTCCCTTCAAGCAGACCAGAGGGAAACCTTTCTTTTGCTTAGTAATCCCATTTTAGGCTAACTCCTGATTGGCAAGGGGGGTGAAATGTAGTGTGTCATACTGGAACATGGTCCTTCTCAGATGTAAAGTCCAGTCACTTCCAAAGTTACATTAGTCCTTGGATTGAGAAAAGAATAATGGAACATACTTTTACTGCCTTCCTCCTTCTTAAACTCTTGATTTCATATAAGTAAAGCTCAAGCCATCAAGATTACTCAGTTCCCCTTCCTACCCCTAATTATAAAAGCCCAATAGTTTAGAAGGCTGCAACACAGAAAAAGACAGGCTTCCTATGCATGCTATAATGAAAAGAAAAGGAGACTGTAGTATTCACCCCACAAGAAAATAACACAGAAAGAAGAAATGGCAGGAAAGAGACAGACCATTACACCCCAATTTTTGTGATCTCTTCACTTCAGGCCCATGTTAGCTGCCTAAATAAACTGTAAGGAGGCAGCATATCTTATTAAACATTTTACTTATTTTTTAAAATAAAGCAATGTTAGTTATGTCTTGCACAATTTGAGTGTAATCTCTTTTTCCTGTATGTTTACTTTGTTCTTATGAATTGCAAAAGAAGAATCTTAAAAGTTGACAATGATGAATTAAATTTGGCAGATCAAAAGTCCTTCAGAGTTCTTGTCACAACTAGCTTTGTGGGGACTGTCCAAGATAGTAATGACAAAAGTTCAGATGATGAAATGTCCTTCATTTGTGAATGGCTTCTGGCCAAAGATGAAAAAATGTTCTGCAGTACATCAAGAAATAATAAATAATAGGGTTGTTATATACAGTAGTACTTTGAAGAGATAAGGTCACACTGTCCAGAGTAGTGGTTTACTACTAAGTGGAGTGGGAAAGGAACAAACAAACAATCAGTGAGGAATATCTCTTGGCAAAGATAAAAGTTTTTGTAAGAAATCCTATTAATAGAAAATGAGAATGGTCTGAAATAATACAGCAGGAGCCAGTACATGCTGGGGCGCATAAAAGCAAATTTTGGCCAAAAATGGATAAGCTTAGCCTTCACTGTAGGCGAGTTGGCATGAAATGAAAAAATGGATAAGTATTATGCTGCCTCCTAGATGTTATTAGAATGCTTTTTGACACATAGACATCAAAACTCAAAAATTAATTGATCCTGAACTTTCAAAGTAAGTATTAAAAGGCCATGAACTTATGCCCGTTTGCTTTTATTTAGACCTAAAATATCCTCTTTGCATAGATGCCAGTGGAATATGATATAAGATAAAGACTTTTTTTAAACAAGGCAGCACATAAACAGAGAGATTTAGAAAAAGCTAGAGGGAGAACCCAAAAGGACCTATATTTATATCTAAAAAAAAATCAAATGTCATTTAAAAGGGGCAAAAAAATAGTAAGAAAGAGGGGGGGAAATGATTGTCCATTATATGCCTTATTACCACTATGGCAAAAGAACAATTGTTTTAATGAATATACCGTATATGCCGGTGCACAAGGCGACTGGGTAGATAAGACGACCCCCCAACATTTCCACTCAAAATATAGAGTTTGTTATATACTCGCTATATAAGACCACCCCCTCTTCTGCACACCTTCCACACATGCAAAAGAGTAAATACAAGAGTTACCATAGTCTTTAAGGTGCCACAAGTTTTTTGATGTTGTTTTGTTTAGTCTCTGATATGCTTTGCTCAGAAAATATTACGGTATATTTTCGTGCAGGAAGACCTGTCCTTTTCCCTGATTGGGCGAAGGGGAGCTTGGGGCGGGATCTTCCCGAAGAGACGGAGGAGCCAATCAGGTTGCCGCGGCCGCGAGTTTAATGTGGGCGAGTTTGAATGCGAGTGAGTTTGAATGTGAGTGAGTTTGAACGCGGGCGAGTTTGAATGCGGGCGAGTTTCAATGTGGTCGTGCGGATGGTTGCCGCGGGCACGAGAAGCAGCTCCAGCCATGTGGGCGGTTGCTCCGCTGCTGCACAAGAACCGCGATAGGGGAAAGGACAGGAACCGCACAGGAAGACCTGTCCTTTCCCCTGATTGGGCAAAGGGGAGCTTAGGGCGGGATCTTCCAAGAAGGTGGCGGGGAAGGATTCAACGGTCTCCCCGGAGCTGCTGCCCAAGCCCCGGTAAGTATTTGGGAACCCAAATGACGTGCACTCAGTAGACAAAACGACCCCCCACGTGGAGGCATTTTTTTGGGGGTGAAAAAGTCGCCCTGTATGCCGGTATATACGGTAACTGATATTTTCTTTTATATATCTCAAATGAAATAACGATTTTCGTGTTTACAAATAATTTTTCATGAAGATAACCAAGATTGTTTTTATTAACTGTCTTTTACAAAGAAATATGATTTTTGCTTTTATGATATTTTGTATAATGCTTTTTTTACCATTTCCAGGCACATATTTAATAATAATTCTATATGCTTACTTAAGTTAAAAAAAAAAGCACAGAAGACATTTGGAAACATTGCAAAAAATTTCCTTCCTTACCTAAAAAGAAGCCATTAATTTTTTCCATTTCAAGATGCCATGAATTATTACTGACTTTTGCATATGAAAAGAATAACATTCAATTGAGAGGGAAATGCTGGAGTGTGAAACTGATTAACAAGCATACCCTAGTTCTGTGAGATTACCAATTTATTTCATAATCAGTGGAATTGTGGCAGAGGGATATTGCTGAACAAAATGGCTGCCCAAGTGGTTGGAATTCCCACATAGACTGCACAATGGCTTCAGTCGAAACATTCCCTACTGCATTAATGGTTGGAGTGTTAATGGGAGAACTTGGGCTTTACTCGTGGGGAGGGGTTCAGTTGTCATTCATCTTTTCATCTGGCACCAGCAGTTCAGCCGACAATATTATGAATAATTTTCACTTTTGATTTTTCTTAGTAAAAGTAAACTGAGCTCTTTTTAAAACTTTTAAACCCCCATACTGTTGGATGGAAACATAGGATAGTAGACCACAGATTGCTAAGACTCTTTGAGCCACTAGCAGTAACTTCAGAATCAGACAATGACCCCTGATCTGGCCTGGTTTTGCACATCTCTTTGAAAACAGATTACCTCCCCAACAAGCAATAGAAAGAATGCCTTAAAAGCCTTCTTTAATGCATTCAAAAGGGCCATGGAACAGTCAGTGTGTGCTTCAAAAATGATGGACTACTTACAACCAGCTGCAATCACAGCTATCTGGAGAGCTA
This sequence comes from Furcifer pardalis, assembly GCA_030440675.1. Classification (NCBI taxonomy): domain Eukaryota; kingdom Metazoa; phylum Chordata; class Lepidosauria; order Squamata; family Chamaeleonidae; genus Furcifer; species Furcifer pardalis. The sequence goes on along the minus strand of CP126894.1, from coordinate 59,799,254 downwards.
CAGTGACTCATCAAGAAAAGGGAATTGTTATTATGACCTGAACTAAGGATATGTGAGTACCATCTAGGTTTGCTATTCAGCTCAGGACCAAGCCAACTGAGGTGATGATTTTGCCATCAGTTCTGGAATGTGGTAGTCCTTCAGTATGTGGGCTTGTATCAATTTCTTTCCTCTTCCTCCATCCTACACCAGAAGCAATGGATGCTATTCTTTGTGCAACATCTGTCCATCCATGATTCATGCCATGGTCTTCTGAAATACGAGTTGCCAATGCAAAGGGAAGCCTGTTCCAAGCTGTGGAAGAAAAAAAGCAGGCAGGCAGGCCTTATTTCTGTAAACTCAGGTTGTTGTTTCTTCAATGTCATTCTTGCAGTGCACTAAATAATAAACGTAATGAGAAGAATGGGAAAAACTTCTGTTCATTCTAGAAAATGTGTTCCTTTGTTGTCCCTAGTCAGTAGCTTGGTCTGCCCAAATTTGTCCACTTACTACCTGACCAAATTCATGTGCTGCGCATTTAGCAGCCACCTGTCTAGAACATATATTGACACCCAGAACAAGAAAAAAGAACTGTGCAAATAAAGGCCAGCAACAGGCATTTAAAAAACAAAAAGACAGTAGAAAACAGACAGCCCACACAAGAGAATCAATCATCCACCTTACATTTACACATGCCTAATCCTAAATGTGATAAAGACCCCATGGAGTCATCTGAGATAAACACCAATAAAATCCTGGAATGCAGACGATCTAGTAACTGATGTAACACCCTTGTCTGCCTGACCATGACTAAAGAGGTCAACCAGCATTGAGGACAGTAGATTGTTGGTTTGGTTGTGGTTTTGTTCCTTTGTTCTTTGTATGACTTTGGGGAAAAAATGGCGGGAGCTCATGTTCTTTGGCCAATGACAAAGATTTTAACCATGCATTACAATTTCATTTGTTTTAAATTTATTATTTTAGCAGCATCTGGATCTCATGCAATTTGCTTGATGAAGAATAGCACAGCAGGAAAAAAATAGACAAAATCACAGCAATTTCAGAAATGGATGAGAAGGATCAGATATTTGACTTGTGAGGGGAAACATACCCAAGTCATAACAATGTTTTATTTAGAAAGTTTGCAAATTAAGCAGAGGAACCAACATTAACAATTAATGGAACACATTAAAGGCAAATTTGTTTGATAGTGGGCTGCAATTTCCCCAGCGGCAACTTCAGAGTTGGAAAAATTAGGCTAAAATGAAGCTGATATTTCATGGCCAATAAAACAGCTACTACATTGCCATTATCAAACTGTCTTTTCCACTTCAGGTTCCCTAAATACCAAGGAGAATCCATTGCCCTAACTGCCCTCTTCAAAATGTGCATCTAAAAACTTTGCTTAATGCATATTTCCATCAAAATCTAAAAAGTTTGCCTTAATATACCATATGTTAAGCTCATCATTCATTTTACCATCTTCAGTGAATGTTGTTTCTAGGTATTTGAACTCTGCCACTTGTTTTATGCTTGTTGCCTCTATTATGATATTTAAGATGTGTCATTTCTTTGCAATAGCCATTACCTCAGTATTCTCATTACTGATTCTCATATTATTTTTCTTGCAGCTCAAGTCAGTAGTAACAAATTCAAAGTCCTAGCCAAGGGTACTCAAGAGAGCAAGCCCAGAGTGGTAGTGACTAACCCCAGCCTTTGGAAGCACTGGTTGGAGAAGGGCAGGTGGATGACCAATAGCAGACTGTTTCTATAGAAGGACAACATCTGCAGGTCTTGGCCCATTGCTCTGGCTCAGACCCAAGCCAAGATAGTCCCAACTTGTGCTAGAAACAAGGCATAAACCTGCCAGCAAGGTCTAGGTCCTCCAAACTGTGGCAGGCCCCTCCCTATTGGGCCAGGTCACCCTTTCTGTCTCACTCTCAGCATTTCTTTCCTCCTTCCCCTTTGTCCTCCTAGTGGTCTACCCTTCTGCCATCATCACAGATTTTTCTCGCCCAGTACTCCCCTCCTCCTTTTTACAGCTCCCATTCCTTGCTTCCAAATCCTTATCCACAATTCCTCTTGCCTGCTTCTCTTTCTACATTCCTTCCTCCCCTTCTGCCTATTTTTCTCCTCCTTTAAAATCCCTTTCTCCCCTTCTTTTCCTAGCCACTCCTGTAGCATTGCCAAGTTACTTGGCATTCCCATCAAGATTTCATTCCCACAAACCACCACTGAGACTGTTGCCTAGCTCAGCCTCATGGAGAAAGATGGGTGGTATGTCAGCCTTGTGGAGAAAGATGGGCAGTATGTCAGTGGTGCCCATTCATCCCCTAATTCTGGTAAGGATGGGAGACAAAGCAGTGACCCTACAGGTGCTGTCACAACATACATGGAAAGCTCCAGGACAGGTAATAGAAAACCAATGCAGCAGAAACCAATAGTCTAACACATTCTGTTTCATGTTTTGTTAGTTTTAATTGTATACAGTGATCATTTTAATGTTGCTAATGCCTTTTTTCTTGCCAGCTCACAGAGTTGTCATTTTGTTTAACTTGGGACAGGACAAGTAGCATCTGGAAGTGGGGTGCCCTATTGATCCCCAAACCAACATGATATCTGCTGTTTCATTGACTTGGACATGGCAATGAACCCCTACATACACATGCTCAAAATTTTCCTGCAAATGCATACCTTCTTTTTAATCTTTGTTTTCAACTAGAGAGCATCCGAGAGGATGATTCAACCTGAAAATAAGCACAAACCCTCTTACTTAACATGGAACTCAGTGCTCATACAATGACAAAGTCAAAACTAGGGAGACATTCTGATCAGAGGTCACATGTTGCCAGCTCTTGTTTTACATGATTTATGTGCAACTTTTGGGAATGGAATTTGAAGTAGGACAATTGATTTTATGGCATCTAAACTCTACCATCTCATTCTCCCTCCAGTCTACCATTTCTAAGAAACAGACAGAAACAAAGGCTTCATAGCTGTCCAAAAACAGCCCAAAAATATTGATTAATATGGTCATATCATGGTTCTTACACCAGAAAAACACAATTGGCAACCAAAACCAGACAGAGATATGCAGCTTCACTTTTGTGGTCAACAGGTTCCATGTTGACTGGAATATTCTTGAAGTTGCATTCCAAAATGAAAAATAAAGTTTCACATCTCTAGAGGAAATCTATACTTCTACTTTTCCTCCACTGTAGGAGGTAGACTACAAGTAAGAATAAGCTGGTAGGTACAAAGAGCTGCAAAATTGAACTATGACTCTGACAACTAAAATATAATGGGAGCTTTCCTTAAAATACAAAGACAGAATATTTTTAGTCCAAAAAGAAAGCAACAGCCTTCCAAAACATAGGACTAGATGAGTCATTTGAAAAATCAGTAACACAGGAAAGATGGTAAGAGGATGTTACAGACGTCAGAGAACATGAAAAGATAAAAATGTTCGAGCAAAGTACTTTTTGAGACAAATAAGGATCAGGTAGTGGAGAAAAAAGCAGCATGAAAAGAGAAAAATGGTACTGCATCTCACAAAATTTTAATTTCAACACAACATGTATCCACACACACACATATATACATACATACATACACATATAAGAAAAACATATTTTTCTAAGCATGCCCTTTCGTTTTATAGCTGACTCCACAATGAGCTAAGCACTAAGAAAGCTGGACACAACACTGCATTCTGTGAGCATATCATAACAGCAAGAAGAATCATAAACAGGGTGTGGGTAGAGTCTCAAGTACCTGCTCTACCTTTCTGGATCCCCAGGAAAGTGGAGAAATCTCAGGGTAAGCTGACTTGTATGTGTGAGGTGGCTTTAAATCCAGGGCATACAGCTTGCTCTATAATAAGGTGGCATGAGTGCTCAGCATCTCATGAAAACATTTGTGTGTCTTTCTCCAAATTCCATATCAGGTTCAAGGTATTAGTTTTAACTTTTAAAGCCAGTGGTGGGATGTCAAAAAATTTACTACCCCACCGTGATGTCATCACAGTGTGGGAGGAGCCAATGTCATGACATCATGATGTCATGGGCGGGGCCAAAGAAAATAAATAAATAATAAAATTAAATAATAAAATTAAATAAAAATAAGCACACATACACACACCTTAACCAACCCACCCACCCAGCCCAAATCCGTCACTTACCTGTTAGTATAAGTGCCTGGGCAGCATCATGTTGCAAGAAGGATATGGTCATTGTACCAGTTCTCTAGGATAGTATGCCTTAATGTAAATGTAAAACAGCTGTACCTCCTTAAGGGTTCTTCAATTGGAACAGCAATTGGAACAGCACAGGTGTAGCTTATTGATGAGGTAACTCCAAGACTTTGCTTAAAAACCCCAAGCCAGGCTGCCAGGCCTGACGGCTACCAGGCCTTTTGTAGGAACTGTGGTAGTAGGTCAATATAGGTAAAGTTATTAAATACACATTAAAATACACACAGACACACCACATCCAAAGGTGAGTCACTTACCCTGGGGAGCAGGCTATAGGGAGCTTCAGGCTAGCAGCTTCTCCCACTTGGGAGGACAGCAAGGAGGCCATACACCAAGTACTGTAGGCAGGCATGCACACCAAGTGCTTGGCACACATGCGCAGTGGGGGAGCCAGTGAAAAGGTAAGCCCTGAAGGTGGTTTCCCCCAAAAAGCTGCTACCGGTTCTCCGGGATGCTGGGAAAAGTTACTACCGGTTCTGGCAAACTGGTGGGAACCTGTTACATCCCATCACTGTTTAAAGCCCTAAACAGTTTGGGCCATCCTACTTGGAGGAGCATCTCCCTCTTAGAACTTCTTCCCACATCACTTGATTTTCCCAGACAGGTCAGCTGTTGGTGCCAATGCCGAAATTGGTAAGGAAGGTGATGACCAGAAGAAAAGCCTTTTCAGGGGCAGCATCATCCCTATGGAACTCTCTTCTGGTGGAATTGCACCAGATCACTTCTTTGCTGACATTCAGAAAACAACTTAAAGCACTTCTGTTCAAAGAGGCATTTGAGTGGGGGCACTCACCAGACTAGTGTTAGGCTTTTATTCAGTCCCCCGGTTTTAATTAGGTTTGATATTTGCATTTTATTAGGTGATTTATTATGTGATTTTATTATGTGTTTTTAATGTGAGGTTGTTAGCCGCTCAGAGTGGGGGTAACCCCAGATGGGCGGGATAAAAATGGAAGTTAATTGTTGCTGCTGCTGCTGCTGCTGCTACATGGTTCAGCCAAGAGCATGTACTCATTAGCTCTTTTCTCCTGGCTTTTGCAGCACTAATGTTGGGACCACTGTGCTATTTGGAGCAAGGAGGGGGACTGAGCACCAACACTGTGACTCATAAGCCTTGCTACACAGATTCTGACACCCACAGCACAAGATCTGAAAAAGACCTACCCCTTCCAACCATTGTCTCTGGTGCCTCTGTAACATCACAAGGGTACCTTTGAGACAGCGCCTACTGTTCGAGAAGGGTCTTTGCCGCCCCGCCCCGCCCAGCCCTGGTTGGTAGGGTCGGAAGACAACAGCGTGGAAGGCTGGGATTGGTTCACTTGTACGGGGGTGTGTGTCCTGTTGGGGTGTTATTGTCCTGAGTTTGAGAATAATCTTTGTGGGTTGGGAATTGGTCGCCCGCCCGCCCACCCTAAAAATCCAATAGTGGTCGCAATATTTTGGGCCGGGTAGGAATTTTGGGTCACGGCTGATTGGCTTTTTTCACCCACCTCATCTCGATGAGTAAGGGTATAGGGGCGACAGAATTGTATGGGTTGGGCGGAAAGCACGGGGGAGTAGTGGGGGTGTGGTGAGTTGTAGGGGAGGGGGAGGAGTTTGGGTTAGGGCGTGGTTATGCTAATTTGGCCTGGCCCAAATCTCCCCCTCGAAGATTTGCCCCCGTGCTTTGCTGCGTTTAGGGTTGTATATATTTTCTACTTGTCACTTAATAAAGTGGCCAATTTCTATTCCACGAGGTTGTCTTGTCGTCTTTGAGTGTGTGTGTGTGGGGGGGAGCATGGGGTGGCAAGGGTCTGTTCTCCTTGGTTTCAGCTGTTGGCACTGAAATCTCAAGGAATGCTATGCTATTGGCTTGGCAACTGTATAAACCAAATATAATCCATGATGAGAGCACTCAGAAAGAAATCATTCTATAAATTCTGGGGAAATGCCAAGTTATCAAATGCTGTACATGACACCTAGTCTGAATAGTTGAACAAAAATTATATCTGGCAGCTGAAAGAAATACATCATCGAAAGATTTTCAGATGACATTAACAGCTTGAAGAATTGAGCCAAAACAAACAAAATGATTTTCTACATTTAGGAAGGAAAATCAGATACACAAATATATGATCGGTAACAGTTGACATGGCAGTTGAATACATGAAAAGAATCTAGGGTACTAGGCAAGAAAAGAAACCCAAACACAATATTAGAGTGCTTCAACAAAAGGATGGTATCTTGATCTACGGAAATAATAGTACCATTCTGTTTTGCTTTGGGCAAACCTCACTTCAAATACTGTGTCTACCTCTGGGCATCCAATGGTTGATAGTTGCTTTTTGGAATATGGTTGCTTTTGACACTGTTTATCATCAAGCATTGTTGCAAAAATTCTATATATATAAACTGTCTGAAGTACTGTAATAGCAATCTCTTTGCAAAACTACCAATTTTTTAAGCTTCAAGGGCAACATGGCTGGTGGAAAGACTTGAAAGAATAGCCTTCATCAGAGCAGTGTACTGGCTCCTATTTTGTTTAACTTCTGTGCCCATGATTAACAGTTTCTCAAGGCACTAAAAGTTTTGTTTATGTTGGCAATTTCACAGTTGTTGCTCAGTCAGACAGTTTTCAGTTTATACAGCATCTCTTAACAGATGCAGTAGAAGAACTTGGCTTATATTAGAATAGAAACCAACACAAACCCAGCCCTTCTAAGTCTAAGACTCAGAATTGTGTCTTTCATTTGTGAAACAAGCAGGGATCTCTGAAACCTCAAGTGACCTGGAACATCATTATTATTATTTATTATTATTATTAACTCACATTTACTACCCCGCCCCAATCGGTGAATCACTGCTTTGCCCACAAGTAGTTTGGGTGATATGCTGATCTATGAGAAATACTGTCAAAACACAAAACAAAAGTTCTGTGCAAGAAGCTATATTCTCCAAAAGCTATGAGGAAAAAGATAAGGCAAACGACAGCCTTGGCCTTATACTACTCCACAGGCAAATACACTAGCCTGATGTGGTATAGTTCAGCCCATGCAGAACAGATAGATGTAATACAGTACTCAGTGAAAGCTATACAGACATTACTGGATGCCTGAAGCCCTCTCTATTGATAAAATCAGCTATCTAGTAGGCATTGTACCCAGTGACATGCAGAGAAACATAGCAGCTAATAATGACAGATTCTAATCACCTACAGCAAACATACATCCACATTTCTGCTACTACCCCATCCATGTCTTTCAGATTAAAATCAAGGAAGTGTTTCTTCAGAATATCTGTGAATCCTTAATTAATAGGAGAAATGCCATGGTTATCATGTAGAAAGAGAGAATTATCCACTACTTAGAATGGGTGGAACCCAACGAAATTCTAGCCCCTGGTGAAATGGAGAAGTGGGTTACATGGATGTCTATTAATAGGGTATGGAGAGAAGTTGACAGAGCCAAGATGAAAATGGGGCCTTGCACTGACACACTACTTTGCATGTGAAGAGAAGAGGCAACCTCACACCTCAGTCATGAAATCTATGCGCCACTATGCATATGTTGAGATTTGATGCCAGCTATGCCAAACATTATTCACTTTGCCTATTACTGAGTAAGAGTTATTTGATAAATTTATTAATTGCACTATGGTGCTTCTGACACAAAGAAATAAAACTCTCGGCACTGCAATTTAAAAATATATCAATAAGCTGTAATGTGTCTAAAGAAGGGCAATTACTATGGTAAAAGGTATGGAAATCAAGCTTTATGAAGAATGGGGAATAGTTGGAATTATGTATCTTTCACCTGGAAAAGACCTAAGAGGGGATGTGTTCATTTTTGTTTGTTTGTTTTTAATATATGAAGGGCTTTTCATGCGGATGATGGAAGAAGCTTGCTTTCTGAGGTTCCAGAGGGTAAAATTCAAACCATTCAAATGATGGAAATGAAATTTCAACTAGACATTAGGAAGAACTTCCCCAATAGCCTAACCCCGTGATGGCGAACCTTGGCACTCCAGGTGTTCTTGGATTTCAATTACCAGAAGCTCAAGTCAGCACTCCTGCTGATCAGAGATTCTGGGAATTGAAATTCAAGAACAGCTGGAGTGCCAAGGTTCACCATCACTGCATTTAACAGTGGACTGGATGACCTTGGAAGGTGGTAGATTCTCCTTCATTGAAAGTTTTTAAACAGAGGCTGGGCGATCAGCTGTCAGGGATGTTTTAGCTGTGGCTTTCCTTTTAAATCAGGGGTTGGATTTAATTATATTTGACATCCTTTCCAATTCTACAATGGTATGAGTCTATGAAAAAAACTATTTTCAGAAGCAACAAAAAAGTAAACAAAGAAACAAAAGCTTTCTGGCACCTTTCAGAGAAACAAATTTAGTGTACTGTCAGTTTTCATGGACTATGACAAAGGTGCCCAAACTGCGGCCTGCAGGCCAGATCCGACCCCTGACGCCAATTCATCCAGCCCATGCTGGCACGGGCACATTTTACTTCTGCTTCCAGGAGCAACAAGGGTGGTGTGGGCCAGATGAATTGATGTCAGGGGCCAGATCTGGCCTGGGGTTATAGTTTGGGCACCCCTGGATTAAGCAGAGAAAATGGCAGCTTTAAAATCCTGTTGCAAAACAGATTGCAAGGTGCATTTTATTTCCGCTTCTAGTGGGAGGAACCACATGCCCGGCCTACTGAACCACGTCACTGGCCCACTGAACCACATGACTAGCCTGTGACCTGAAAAGTTTGGGCACCCCTGGACTATGATGTGCCTGAAAATGAAATCCCACACTGAAATATATTTGTTAGTCTTAAAGTTGTCGCACAGCTTTGGTTTTTGTTTTCCTTTTGTTTCTGTTGTTGTTTGCTGAAAAAGAACATCACGCCCAGCACTTTAATTGGCTTTCTCTGCAATAGCAGTGTATTGATCCACATTAGCAATGAGTTAGGTTTGCCCACATTTTAACAGGTTCCTTCCTCATCCTTAATGTCTATGGGCGGGCAGGTAAAATGTGACCCTCTTTGCTCTGACAGTGGCTTTGCCTAAATGGAATTTAATCATTGCATTGCATACCAAGGGAAAATTTCATTTGCATTTTTTAAAATTCCAAAATTTTCAGATTTGTTTGTATTTGTGATGGAAAAGATGAAGCAATAAATGCAGGAGAAATATATTTCCTCATTCTCCTTATGGAGGCTGTTGCATATATATATATATATATATATATATATATATATATATATATATATATATATATATATATATATATATATATATATATATATATATATATATATATATATATATATATATATATATATATATATATAAAAAATAGTTGTGATCATGAACTATTATTAGGCAGCAGAGAATATTTCGGTAAAATCTGTGCTCTTAATTTTCAGCTGCCAGCTCTAATGAGCACAGTTGGTCAGGATAATTAGAGTATGATACTCTAAAGATCAGGATGAAGGGATTCCCAAAGTTCTAGCAAGATGTAAAACACGCAGCTTTGATTTGGATTGGTATTTTGATCTAACTCCATGCATAGTTCTGCAGACTTTAAAAATTTTCAGTAGAGCAATTCTATGTTTTTCCTGCTGCTTGGCTAATACCTCCTGGTTTTCACTGACCCAAAAGGAAAAGCACAATGTGCCATGATCTCTGTTAGGGCTTTGCTTTGAATTTGGAATTTATCTGGAAAATAAAGCAAAATCCTTTTCTGAACTGATCTGAAGCACAGAGGAGAGCACAAAGCAGCACTTACATTAAATTGGAGCTCTGCAAGGTACCAAATTTTGCTTTATCGCTTTGGAGAGCAGACACTTTTGTTTCAGATGATCCAGAGGAAAGGCTTCTCCTCATTGTAGTTTTGTCTCTGTTCATCCTTGGTCCTTCTGGTACTTTTTGTTACCGATTTCAACAGATCATCCTGGTAACTGCCTCCTCAATGCTGCATGACAGAGTGAGCTCCCATCTCTGTCCCAGCTCCTGCCAACCTGGCAGTTTGAAAGCAAGCAGATAAATAGGTACTGCTTTGATAGAAAAGGTAACAGTGTTTCATACACTTTGCCATCTAGTCATGACGGCAGTGCTGTCTGCAGACAGAGACAGCATTAGCTTTTCGGCTGTAAACGGAGAGGAACAACAAATCCTAGAGCAGTGGTGGTGAACCTATGACATGCATGCCAGAGTGGGCACTCAGAGCCCTCTCTGTGGGCATGTGTGCCATTGCACCAGCATAGAGTTCACCCTGCCCCTCTGCCCAGCAGCCCAATGGGAGTGCTTCCTCCCTTCCCCCCAGCACAGTGTCCACCCTGCCCCTCTGCAGCATGGACAGCACCCTGTTGAGTTTGGGGACTCTGTCTATAAAAGGCTTACCATCACTGTTCTAGAGCATCGGATATGACTGGCTTTTGAGCAAGGGAGACCTTTACCTTTTACTATGCAGGGGGCATGAGTTACTGAATGTAACCACACGCATTGAGTCTTCCTGGCTTCCCCATCCCCACTCAGGATCCTCCCTCTTCTCTTTGTTTTACCATCCTGTCTGTCTCAAATCCTCACATTTTGGCATATCCACCTATTTCACTGTGTGAGTTTGCCAGTGTTTATCTTTTTAAGTTTTTGCTTTTGAGCTTTGGTTTTGCATTGTTTAATCAATGCTTGCTTTCAGACTGAAATGGCATCCCTGGAGAGTAAAACTGTGTCCGGGGAGTTGGCAGGGGAGGAGAGGGAAATGGAGAAGACTTATTGCATGCAAAGAGAAAATCATAGAAAATACAAGGGGGGGGGAGAGTTGGTTTTCTGTAATCTATTGGAGTTTTATGGTGTTTTAAAAGGAAACAGATAGAAGGAAACACAAAGAAAAGGAAAAGGCTAAAATCAGGAAGAGCTGATACAGGAAGAAAATTTAACAGGTGGGAGTTGTGAGTTCAGTTCTGACCAGGAATCAAGGTTGATTCAGCCTTTCAATGGTTGGTAAAATGAATACCCAGCATGTTGGGGACAAAATGCTAATTAACTTGTGAGCCACCCAGAGAATACATTAAGTGCTATGGGGCAGTATATACATGTGACTTTGCTTTGCTTTGCTAAGTGTTGCTAAGGCAAAGCTAGGTAGAGGTTGACCAGCAGAAAACAGTCCCATAAGGAAACATTACCCAATGACACAAAGCATCTCCAGATGGGCCATTTAGCCTGGTGGCTGGAGCTCTCAGGGTTCACTCCTGCTTATGACATCCAGATGTTGGAGATGTTGGGATGCTCCACCTTACATTACTAGTGCTCCTTTTTGAACCCCAATCAGGGAGGTCATCTTTTTGGATCCACTCCCATCTATGCTGTTCCCAGTGCCTGTGGGCATATATTAAGCCTTTGCAGCTGTCAAAGGCTGCTTCTAATGTCATCATCCAATATGTTGAAAGGATAATGATCTCCTTCAGCATTTCAGATATTGAAATTAAACACTTTCCTTACTCCTCTGTGAAGGGGCAAGGAAAATGTAATTCCTCCTTCCTATCTGCATCAGTTGGGAGATTATTTTTCATTTTTCTCTATAGCATCAATCAGAACTGTGAGTGTGAGCAGTTTCTTCTTGAGGACTGCAGAGGTAAACAAAGAATCCCTATTAAAGTAGTTTCTGTGAAGGTGGTGTACTATAACCACATATAACATACAACATATATAGCAGCATATGACAACCTGTTGTGGCGTACCAAATTTGATAATATCCCAGAAACCCTTGACTAATATTCAAACCTTTTAGATGGATGTTGAACATATGGATGTACTTTACCTCATATTCATGATGTGAGGATAAGTCATTTGTTTTGTTTAGACACAGTGGTTCCCAACGTGGGGTACACACCCCACGGTGGGGCTTCAATTCCCAGAAGCCTATGTTAGTACACTGGCTGATCAGTTCTTTGGGGAATTGACTTAGGCTTCTGGGAATTGAAGTCCAAAAAGTAAAAGGTTGAGAAATACTGGTGTAGAGCAAGGGTGCCCAAACTTTTTGGGCCATGGGCCGATCATGTGGTTCAGGAAGCTGGTCACTAAGGCCCAGGGGCCGGGTGCAGCCCCTGACGCCAATTCATCTGGCCCACGAAGCCCTCATCGCTCCTGGAACCAGAAGTAAAATGCGTACTGGAGCGTTTTACTTCCACTTCCAGGTGCAACAAGGGCTTCGCAGGCCGGATGAATTGGCGGCGGGGGCTGCACCCGGCCCCCAGGCCTTAGTTTGGGCACCACTGGTTAAGAGGAAGGAGTAAACTAAATGTGATTTAGCTCCTCATCTGTCCTTGGGAAAGTAAAAAACAACAACAATCCCAGACCACCGGACAATGGGCAGTTCGGAAATGCTCATACACCCACAAAATGCATTGCATCAGCAGGGAACAATGTTGTTCTAAGCAACTGGAAGCAAAGCAGAACAAAATTACAGTGACGGTATAAAACTCCACAAAATCAGGATTTTGTCTTATTTTGACTTTGTTGACACCATTATCAGCTCTGCTTCATGTGGGAAAGGGTTGGTATCATGGGAGCCAGGAAAGCTGAACATATGCTCAGTGTAAACACGCTCTCAGTAAAGAGCAAAGTGGTCCAGAGTCTATTCTGAAAAATAACACTATACTACTTATCAGTATGATTAAAGTCAATAGTAAACATTTTTTTAAAAAACCACGTGGACTATGTTGGTGTCATATGTTTTACAGAAACTAATGTGGTTTTTTTGTGTGCTAGTTAATGTGTTTATTGATAGTAGGTGTATTTATGCTAATTGGGGGTTAATTTTCCTCATATATTCTTTTAGATATGTTAATATTGATTTAATGGTACTCACAGAAACATTTTTATCACTTTTTCTGTACAGGTCTATTTTACTAATAATATTTAACTTCAGCCATGCCATCATAGTCTTTTGTTACTGTTTTTCTTTTGTTTCTCCACATATTCCAAAAACCTTGCAGTAAAATGAAACCTATATGAAAGAATATTTTGATCAAAATACTGTTAAATATCTGAACTGATGGGGGAGGAAGGGTTCCTGTTTCTATCTGAAGGTGTTTCCCCCATTATCAACATTACCCAAAATGCAGTGGTGGGCAGCCAAAAATTTTACTACCACACTGTGGGCAGAGCCAATGTTATGGGTGGAGCCAACGTCATGACGTCATGGGCAGAATAGGTGATGTGGGGGGAGCCAAAGTTTAAAAATACAAAAACAAAACCAGTCCACATAAAAATAGAAATAAAAAACACATAAAAATACAAATTAAATAGAAATAAAAAACATAAAATACAAATTAAAATAGACATTAAATACACATAAAAACACATTACATAAAACACCCACCCACCCCAAAAACAAACCCTAGCCACTTACCCTTGGGTCGGGGAGCAGCAGGCAGGTGGCAACAGCAGCGGTGCGGCAGAGAAGCCTGGCCCGGTAGTGCTGCCTGGCCCGGCAGCACTTCCAAAGAGGCTGCTGAGGGCCTCAATAGCCAGACGCCGTGCCCTTCACTGCAGTCCAAAATGGCTGCTGGTAAGTTCACATGCGTCAAAATACCATTTGATGCATGCATGCCTCCAGTATTCAGCATGCTTGCGTCAAATGGTGTTTTGATGCATGCGAACTTAAGAGCAGCCATTTTGGGCTGCAATGAAGGGTGTCCAGAGAGGCAACCAAACCGGTTGCCTCCAAACCGGTTGCCTCAACAAAAAAAAAGTAACCACCCTGGGTGGTCTCCCGGGAGGGTTACTATCCCTCCCCCAGGAGACCGCCCGGAATTGTTACTACTGGTTCAGTAGAACTGGTCTGAACCAGCTGCTGCCCACCACTGCCAAAATGTCTGATAGACATTTCTTTTCTTGTTGAATGCCAGACTTTCAGAATCGGCATCATCGGCTGCTACTTGTATCCAAGTGTACATTTCCCCCCAGAAATCATTTTCACAGAAGAATGACAAACAAGAAAAATGCCATAGGCGTGAATTTGTTTAAGGTGGATCCAAGCTTGCCATGAAGTGACCCACACACTGTGATCATAGAACTATCTCCTGTGGCACATATTAAATGAGACATGCAAGATTTAACCCCAGGACTGCAATGGACTACATCTTCACAGCCAGTCCAGCTGGCTGGTCCATGACGATTGGGAATCAGAATGGTGAAGTGGTTTCTCCTCCCCTCATTTTGTCGTTGGGCCCAATATGATGGTTTCTAGTGGCCCCTTAAGGTGTCAGGTTATTTACTGCTGCCCAACACTCTGTGTTGAGTTGCTGGCTGCATGGTCTACTCCATTACCATAGTGGGATGTCTGTCCATACATCTTTCAGAATATATAAGAGGCAGCACTACTTTTTAGCAAGAAGAAACTAATCTTTTGTCTTGGTATGTACAACTGTTCTGGCATGCCTTCTTAGATGGGGATAGCTGTCATTCCTCTTTCCCCTGCTGTCATATTATTTTAGATTTCTCATGTTTTCATATTCCTTCTGTCTCAGACACAAAGAAATTTGCAAGTCTTGGTAAATTCTGCAAATTAATTGAACTGACATTCCCGTCTGTCTGTAAAGTTGCTTGGTTTGAATAAGTGTGGGTATTCTCTAAAGTGAAACAGCTATTCTGAATCTGCCTTCTACCCAAATATTAAAAATGAAAACCTTGTCAAAATATATATATGTGGAAATCTTGCTACACCACTACCAAAGTTCAAAAAATATAGGCATTTGGCTGCAGATTTTGTAGGCTTGAATGGATGAATCCACCAGTTTTGTTTTCTCCTTTGTTTGGATTTTTTCAAACTCAAAAAGAATAAATTTTTTCAATAAATTTATGTAAAATCCAAACTGAAACCCAAACCATACCATTCCTTTCGACATAAACAAAATCCATATTTTGCATAGATAAAAAGGATGAAGGCAAATATTGTGAGCTCACAGAGCCTGACAACAATTTAAATTATTTGTAATGTCTTTTCTATTATTCTTGTTCTCCAGATCAGAATCAAAACTGGCAAGAGAAAATAACATCAGAGACAAAGAGCTTTTACCTCCTCACCTCTCAGTTGAGCTGCTCTTTGGTTCCAAAGGTTGTCATGCATTGTTCTTTCTTTCACTTCAAAATGAAGAATAAAAACAAGACACTGGTTTCTTGACAAAATAATTTATATGAAAATATAACAAGGTATGTGATGTGACAGGCTGTGTAGGTAAAGGCAATTTATCTGGAGAAGAGTGAGTACAATCTCAGGAATGGTTGGTTACTGAACTAAAAGTGGGGGAGAAGAAGACGACATCTGAGAAAGCAAAAAATAATAACAACCCAGAGCTAGTACCCAGTACTCCCAATTCAAAGTTCAATACCAGGTTTGGGTAATTCTGCCTTTACAACAATATCTTTAGCACAAGTATATAATATTTGTAATTCCGAAATATTAAACAACTGGTATCTACAAGCTTCCTGAAGATAACAGTGTGGCGAAATTCTTAAAGTTATGTAGGATTGTGCATTGTAAAAAGTGGACAGGCAGATCGCCACTGTGCTTGTGGGATCGATAGCGCTGCAAAGCCAAGTCCCAAGCAATGAAAACTAACTTAGGCCCTTTTACACAGATTGCCTTTTATCTCCAGTTAGGCTGTCAAATAAGGACCTGGATAGCTTCCGATTTATTGTTCTAAATACTGTACTGCAAGTATTAAGAAGAGTTAATACAGCTGCATAACTGCGTGCTCTTCTCCTCCATGACTATTCATGACAAAATGTTGCATAGTTCTTGAACAATTGCTTAAAATGGATGAGAGATCATTTTGTATAGGAGAGGCAGCTTGGAGACTAAAAGCACCCCAGCCATACTACTCATCGAAGAGTCTACGAGAAAAATTAATAATAACCAATCTTGAATTCATTCCTACTTATTAACAGCAATACCCGACAGAGTGAAATTTTAAATTCCACGTTGGCATAGAGATATATTGATTTCTACATCTACAGTATATTATTGCTTCTCAGCCTTTTAGCTAAGATCAAGTATATATCTATATCTGACATTCCAGAGCTGTATGTCTGTCTGTCTGTCTGTCTTCTTTTTCAATGGAGATGCAAAAATACATTTTACATCTCTCTGATGCAAAATGCATGAAACCACAGCAACAAAAAGCTTATTCTGTTGATTTTTTTAAAAAAGAAAAGGCGTATGTCCCAATGAGTCTTTGCTTTCTCCACTCTTCAAAAGTAATGTGAGCTCACTGCAACACCCCCTGCTCTACCACTCCCATGAAATACATCCACTCCTGTTCACTCTGCTAACTTTCCCTCAAGCAGCCAGCATGAAGCCAGCTAAAACAAACAAACAAACAAACAAACAAACATAAGACTTTCATATCAAGCATCAAACCACCATCTGCCATTCTCCATGGACTTTCATTCTGCCTCCTTCTCTCCACAGGCATTTCCCACTCCACAGTCTTTCTTTGAGTTACGTACCTTTTATCAATATTATTATACATTTTTGTTATTGCTTTCCCCTCTTGACTGGTGGGCAGCCCCTACTAACCACTTTGAGAAACCCCACCAGGCTACTGACCCCATCCAACAGGCCCAGGGGAGCCCAGGAGAAAGGCAGTGACTCAAAACAGTGCCCACTGAGGATGCACCACTAGAGGTGGAGGAAGAGCAAGCTACCTGATGTGGGACAAGTGAAGAAGAGTTCAACAAAAGGAATAAGAGGGCTTTGCAAGGGCTTAAGGTCATCATTGTTACCCACATTGGATGAAGTGGAGATTTGGGGAGAAGCAGTGAAGACCCCATTTCTGCACTTCTGCACGCAGGGATAGAAGATGAGTGGAGCCACCTCCTACCACATGCCCACTCAGCTAAGGACTTGAGGCCCTAGCAAGACACAACCACAGATATCCAGAACTTCCCCACCCTTAGTGTCCTCACTGCCTGCAACTGACTGCAACCCAGCTTTGGTGCTGGAAATGCAAGCAACAATAAGTAGCAAAAGAGGCTCCAGGCCATCACTCTTCACAACCAAACTTGCTTAAAATAACTGCATCTCAACTCAAGACTCATATCCCCTCCCACTTCTCCAGAACTAAGTAATGCTTGCACTAATGGGTGGTATAATAAATAAATAAATATTGATATAAGAAAGATAAGAGGAAGTATAAGTTCTCCTAGCCTAACAAACTGGTGATGTAGGGAGCCATTACTGTCTTCTATTTCTTGAGAACAAAAGCAAAATGTTTCCTTTGTCCTTCCTGAATGAGGATCAAGAAAAAAATGTGAGATGGAAGGGAAGTAACATCAGCAATCCCAAGAATATCATTCCAGGTTTAAAGAAGCTCATCATAGGTCAGAGCACATGCCATCCAACTTTGATCATTGGTGGGAGATGATGATCCTTGGGGGTTTTTTTATTGTACCATTCCTCATTGTCTTAACCATTTTTGATACCACTGGCGCTTGTGGTGCTGTTGCAATGACAATAAAGGTGTATGTATGTATGCGTGCATGCATAACAAATCAGTCAGTCCTGAAGAAAATCAAACTGACTGCTCACTGGAGGGACAAATACTGAAGCTGAAACTCAAGTACTTTGGCTACCAAATGAGAAGAGAGGACTCATTTGAGAAGGCCTTGATGCTGGGAAAGATAGGAGGCAAAAGGAGAAGGGGACGGCAGAGGATGAGGTGGATGGATAGCATCATTGGCATGATGGGCGTAAACTTATGTGGGCTGCAGAAAATGGCAGAGAACAGAGGAGCCTGGTGTGCAATGGTACATGGAGTCACAACAGGTCAGACTTTACTGTGTCATTGAACAACAACAATGTATGTATATTTATTTGTTATCCACCCCACAAGATCTCTCATGGCACAATGGTTAAGCTGATGCAGCCAAAACTCTGCTCATGATTTGAGTTGGATCCTGACAGGGCTGAAGGATGACTTGGCCTTCCATCCTTCCAATGTTGGTAAAATCAATACTCACCATACTGGGGTGGGTGGGTGGGGGTGCTAATTAACCATAAACTGCCAAGAAACTGCCTTAAGTGTAATTGCTATTGCTGTTGTCAGGGTTTTTTGGTAATTCTTTGAGGGTTATGAGTAAACTATTAGAAATTATAAAGAGAAATACTTTATTAAATGTACATTTAATACTTTTTTAAATGAAGGGGAAAGCAAACATTTAGGTAATCTATCATTGATTGTCTGGTGAACTGAAAGTAATCAGAAATAGAATGGAAAAGAATTAGAATTACAGGTGAAGCAGAAAAATGAGGTCTGAATCATGTTTGATTCTTGCAGGCTAAAACATAATTATCACTAGTAGTTTCAGATTCCTGAAGAAACTGGATGTGTTTTTGGAAAGTCTAGATGAAAAATTCAATGGCCAGAATCATACTGATGTAGTAGTAGTCATAGCAGTTCTTTCCCATGTTGTTTGGATCCTGTCTCCGCCACTACAGCATATTGGGCAACAAGGCTTTTATTCACATAAAATCTGCATAACTTGTGGTGGCTAATTACAGCTTATTAATGTTGTGCTGGAGTGCATCTCAATTGTACAATTGACATATAAACAGGTATATGACTAAGATGCACCCTGATAACTTGTCAGTTAGCAGCAAATAGTACAGAGAGTCACAAAAACCTTACACAGAGGCCAGTAGGACTCAGACTAATGAATAATAATAACTGTGAGACATAATATCAAAAGAAACAAAACATAAAAAACAAAAATGTTATAGCAAAGAGAGAACTGTTCCTTTGATCTAAATGATTACTGGTAATAATGATTATTCACAGAAACACTGAATGTGAAATATGACTGCATGGTTATTACAATTGATTACAATTTCTTTATGTGAGCAAATTCGTATTTGGGGTGAGTCTCATTTATAATTATGTAGAACTTGAAGCTGATGCAATACAGCAAGTTAAATAAAAATCAGAAATCCAAACATGATAAATATGATGTGCCAGTAATAAAAGTAGCCACAAGCAAAAGCAAATACAGGAAAAAGTATCAGTTGGTTTCTCAAAATGAATTGGAGAACCACAGAGAATGCCCCCCCCCCCTGAAATTCAATTTTTAGCTATTTCTTAAATACATCCAGAGAGGGAACCCAAGGCAGCTCCACAGGCAGGCTGCTCTGTAATGTAGGTGCTACCACTGAGAAGGTTCTCTTCCTAGTTACAACCTTCTTTGCCTTCTTCAGTATCAACATCTGGAGCTGGAAACTCTGGGAGGGCCAGGAAATGTAAACAGTAGATTTTTAGGAGAGACATTCTGCAAGGTAACAAGGTCCTAAACCATATAGGGCTTTATAGGTTAGAGTTAACACCTTGTGCCTGATAAGGTACATGGTGGCGAGCCAGTGTAACTGGACCAGGGTAGGACTAATATGATCAAATATCTTGATTCCAGAAATCAATCTGGCTGCAGCATTCTGGATTCATTGCAATCTCCATATCAAGGACAAGTGCAGCCTAATGTTGAGAGCATTGCAGTAGTCAATTCTTAAGACTGCCAGTGCATGGACCAGCATTGTTAGGGACAGTCTGTCCATTTAAGGGTGCAGTTGGGCAATATGCTAGAGATGAAGAAAAAACAGATTTGGTCACAGCAGTGGCCTGATAAAGTGGTTTGCCTATTTGGAGAGAATGTCTTGGAATTCCATACCTTTCAAGGTAAAAGAGGAGAAAGACAAATATCACGAGGCAGACCCAGAGGAAGGTGGAGAGATTATATCAAATAAGGCTTCTAGAAGTGCCAGAACAAGAACCTTACATCTCCCTCAACACCCGATAAGGAAAAAGAGGAAGCAAAGAAGAAGAAGAAGAAGACCAAATTGTGAACCTGGCCCTCCAAACAAGGATAGATCCATCCAATGTAAGAGACAGATCTCCCAGTTAGGCAGGTACCAACAGCAGGACCTCTGATTTGTTAGACAATAATTATCCACTGACATTTCCAGAAATGAGGGAAGTGAGGACCATATTGTTCCAGCTTGAACAGAGAAATTCTTAGATGGCTTTCATCAGTGTTGTCTGTTTTATTCAGTGGGAGAATCAGAATGCCAGTTTATAATACACCAGGATCTGCCTTTTTGTGAGTATGAACTGCCAGTTCCTTCCCGCAACAAAAGCTTTCTCCCATATTTCTTCAAAATCCGATTAGTCAGAAAAGCATCTCCTTCACAGTGAGTCTGAGTCGGCAGAGAAGTTTTACCTCTGGTTAATTAAAGATCAGCTCAGGGTTTTTTTTTTTAAAGCAGTGATGAAAGGTGACTTCTTAATGTAGAATTGATAAGAACCCAACAGGAGGTAGCTGTAGAAGTATGAGGAGGGGGTTGTAGGCAACATGCCAGCTGGCTGTGTGGGGAAGTAACCTTTATTAGCAAATCAGAGAGATTCCAACTTCACTATCTTTCACGTTATGTCAGAACATCTGACAGTCTTTATAGTCTCAGATCTAATGCTGTTTTAAGATGAAAGCTACCTGGTGTGATCAGAGAGCCAGCGCATCACTCGTCCTTCTCAAACAGTTACCTTTCCTGCTGTGTGCTGCTGCCTCCTACTTGATACAAGCAACACAATCTCTTTCTTTCACACTCTGCACCTCACTAGCTCCCCCTGGGTGTTGGAAGTGGTAAGGTCCCTCGCAGCCTCATAGGGATAAGATACAGAAACTATCTCCTAGATGCCTCCTGCTAATTTGGGGTCCCAGTTAACCTAGTTGGAGATCCCTTGAGTCCAAGTTCTGAGAGGCAGGTGGGCTTCACACCTGGGCACTTCCCCTGCAGGGAAGGCTTGTACAGACAAGAGGAAGGAGCCAGGCTCAGCAGGGCTTACCTTTCCAGCTCTCCCCTGGGCGTCTTTTATTACACTAGTACCTTGGATAACGTTATGACTTGGTTCCACAAGTCATAACGTTATCCGGTTTTTAACGTTGAGCGATGCATTGATTGCACAACATTAAAAAAAATCCCAAAGAGGAAAGGGAAGAGGGGGCCGATCTAGTTTGTTTAGCAAGGGGGGGGGGAGGGGGTTCTGAAAAGAAGGGAAGAAAACTTTTTCCTACCTTCCTTTCGGAAACCTCTGTCTGGATTGCTAAAGGGCTTAGCGATCTGGGGGGGAGGCCCTTCCTAACAGAGGCTTGGATCCCTTATTCCAGCCTCTCTTAAGAAGACCACCACCACCACCACCCAACCTGGATAGCTAAGACCCTTACCAAGCCAGGCAGTGTGTGTGGGGGTAGGGGTTCTAAAAAGAAGGTAGGATTCCCCCCCACACCTTCTTTTTAGAAACCTCCGTCTGGCTTGTTAAAGAGCTTAGCAATCTGGGGGGGGGGTTCCTAACAGAGGCTTGGATCCCTTGTTCCTCTCTTAAGAAGACCACCCCACCCCCCGCCTGGATAGCTAAGACCCTTACCAAGCCAAGCAGGGGGTAGGGGTTCTAAAAAGAAGGTAGGATTTCCCCCTACCTTCTTTTTAGAAACCTCCGTCTGGCTTGCTAAAGAGCTTAGCGATCCAGGCCGGGGTGGGCCTTCCTAACAGAGGCTTGGGTCCCTTATCCCCGCCTCTCTTAAGAAGACCCCCCCCCCCCAATAGCTAAGCCCCTTATCAAGCCAGGCGGGGGAGGGATCCACAGCTGCATGGTGGCTGGGGAAGCCAACAGGGACTCCCCATCAGCTTCCCTAGCCACCCACTCCTGCCTCTGCAGCTGTGGGGTGGCTGGAGAAGCCAACGGGGGAGCCCCCCACCAGGTTTTCCAGCCACCCCTGCCTCTGCAGCCACAGGGTGGCTGGGAAGCTTAACCGAGAACCCCGTTCAGCTTTCCAGCTACCCTGCTGCTATGAACGACTGCATCGGATAATGCTAGCAGATCGTTATCCGATGCAAAATTTCTTTAGAAATTTTGCATCGTTGTCCGATTTCAGCATTATCCGATGCAGTCGTTATCCGAGGTATTACTGTACTTGCAACTCCAATCTGTGATTGTGTAAGGGCAGGTGGCGCCATGCTGTAAGGCATGGGAGCCCAAACGTTTTGGGCCGGGGACCTGACCATGCCCCTGGAACAGCTGAGCAGGCTAGACCACGTCCAAGGAACAGGGCATGTTTGCACGTATGTAGCCATTTTACATCCATCCGCACCAAACCAGGAAGTAAAATGGCTGCTTTTCATGCATGAGCAGAAACATCTGTATTTACTTCCCGGTTTGGCAAGGGCATAGAAGGCCTGATGAAATGCCTTCAGGGGTCATATCCAGCCTGCAGGGCATAGTTTGAGCATGCCTGCTGTAAAGGATGTTGGAGTTCTTAGCTTCTGTTGTCTACTAAAGAAAAGCTTTATTCAAAAGGGCCATTCTCCTTCAAGAGATGGGTAGAGAGAAGAAAGAGCAAGATGTCCAGGAGCACAGGGTCTTTTATAGATTAACAAAAGGCAAGTCTAGAAGCCATACACTCTATTGTTACCTCAGTCTGAGCTCTGACCTTTTTTATACGCTTAAAACAGGGCCATCTTCTGCATCTTTCCATTCATCCCCCATTCTCCAGCATGTGACAACAGACCTTCCCCATCCTCCTCTCCTATCACTGTGAGCCCTTGTTCACAGGGCTCACAGTGTCCAAGTTCCTCGAACTTGTCCAAGTTCCTCGAACTTTTTTTTTAAATCAGGCAGCCTCATCTCATTCTGCTGCGTCAGAGACTTTGGAGACCCACGCCCTCTCTTTGCTTACCTGAACCTGTGGGCTGGGGCCAGATGTCCCATCAGATACATGCATGCATATGCCTGAGCTTTAATCTAACAACTAATATGTCTGATATAGTGTTACTTAGATAGTTATTGCATCATACAAAGAAAACCCTTTTTATAAATCTCAGTCAACCTGGTGCACACATGACATGGTTTTGATCCAGCAAGGTGGGAGCCCTCAAAGAAAAGGACACTTCTACACAACAACAGAAAGAACAGTAACATAATTGTGGCACCCTTGCAAATGGTGGGCTGTCGATGTCATGATGATGTGGGCGGAGCCAAAGTAAAAAAATAAAAAATAAAAAATAATTTAAAAAATTAAATAAAAATGCACATTAAAATATAAATTAAAATAAATACATATAAATACATATAAATTAAAATAAATACATATACACATAATACATAAATACATTAAATACACATTAAAACAAACTACCTGTAGATAAAACACAAACCCATCACTTACCTTA
The DNA here is from genome assembly GCA_030440675.1 of Furcifer pardalis. Classification (NCBI taxonomy): domain Eukaryota; kingdom Metazoa; phylum Chordata; class Lepidosauria; order Squamata; family Chamaeleonidae; genus Furcifer; species Furcifer pardalis. The sequence goes on along the minus strand of CP126894.1, from coordinate 59,775,778 downwards.
CCCTGCGGTCGGGGAGCAGCAGGCAGGCAGGCAGGCCCAGTGGCGGTGTGGCAGCCTGGCAGGGTGGCCTAGCCCAGCCTGGTCTGGCCAGGCCCAGCAGCACAGCGCAGCCTAGCCTGGCAGCGCGGCCTGGCCCAGCCTGACCCGGCCCGGCGGTGCACCAAGGAGATGCCGCCACCACCGCCACTGCTCCTCCAGGTGCTGTGACATTTCTGGACAGCCCAAAATGGCTGCTCAGAAGTGTGCATGGGTCAAAACTCAATTTGGTGCATGCACACTTCTATTTTTCAGTGTGTATGCGTCAAATGGTGTTTTGACGCATGCGCACTTCCAAGCATCCATTATGGGCTTCCCAGAATGGTCATCTGGAAGACGGCCAGAGAGGTGACCGAACCTGTCACCTGTGGTTCACTACCCCCCCCCCCCCAGCAATCCACTCCAGATGGCTACTACCGGTTTGGGCAAACCGGTCCAAACCAGGAGCAGCCCATCACTGGGCATGGTCCAGCCCGCAGTGTGGAATGGTTGAGAACCCATGATTTATAGAGTCTGAACTGAGTATAGAAACAAATTGTAAGGAAGAACACATAGTATAATATTGATTTTTATAAATCCAAATTTAACTGCTTTGGTTAATACCTTGGCATTTGCTTTTCAATGTAATGTAGGTTTTCAAACTACTGTATCATGGAAGAGAACCTTTCCAGAAGAAAATTAGGTAATTTATCCTAGGAACACCATGGACATCCATGACAGAATCTATCCCAATATCTCAATGAAAAAGCATAACTGATGCACAAGTCAAAGGTAGTAAACGGTATTCTTGGCCTCTGCTGCTATAACTAGGCTCTTTATTGATGTGACAGGCTACACATCTTGGTTCTAGGTGATGTTAGGGATGTCAGTGTAGTAGACAAGAAAAAAACTGCTTAATATAATAAAATCAAACAGGACAAACATGATCTCGATACTGAGATCTCTTGAGGGGACTAAAGAATCCTCAAAGTATTGAGATGGTCAGCCTTGACTCAATGTCACTAGAAGAATACTGCTAGAAGTTGCATTCTCTGCGAAACAAACTGTACTTTGATCTATGGATGGTCAGGACTTTGCAAATTCCATTGCCAAAGGACTTGATCTGTAATTCCCAAAATGATGCTGCAGATCAAAATGTAGTCATCCGTTTTGCGATACTATCAGTTACACACAGTGGTGGGCAGCAACAGGTTCGTAACCCCCTGGGAGGGTTTTTATTTTAGCAAAATTGGATGGCCTCTGGACAGGGTGGTGGTGAAATTGAGTGACCTTAGGGCAGGGGGGTAGCGAACCTCCCTGCCCTGCCCCATCAGATTTTGTCCCCTGCAAGTGGTTCAAGGTCTCCCTTGTTCAAAAGCCAGTCATATCCGACTCTAGGGTGCAGTGCTCATCTCCATTTACCGCCAAAAGGCCAGTGCTGCCTGTGTTTGTAGATGTATACATAGCCATATGGCAGGCATGATGTAGGTTCTGCCCACAGTGTGGTAGCAATTTTTTTTGCTGCCCACCACTGGCACACACAGGAATAACTGCACATGGTTTTTCTTCAGGTCTAGTCATATACAACAACAGGGTAGGCTAAAACCAATTAAAATTAGTGGAACATCTGCTACTGAAGAAATATGCTATAGTCCACAAAACCTTAAATCAAAATAAAACTTGTTTATATTAAAAATGTTACAAGGATTTTTTTTATGTTATTTCCCCTGTGACAGGCTAACATGGCTGTCCTTTTGAAAAAGAAAATAAATAAAACAAGCTTACCTGGTTTAAATTAGGAGAGTTTGACACCTTTTCCCCTCCAGCATTTATAGTCAAACCATTTCAGCTTAAAGTGGCAAGCAGCACAATCTCCGTTGACTCTGTTCCCAAGACATATTAGCAATGAAACTGATATGTTTCTCCATAAACAAAGAGTTCAGATTTTCCTCCTCCTGTAAATATTCCCTAGGGTAATTGGGATCACTTCATGGTTTACATTTGAGAATAACATGGCTTCAGGCAGTTGCTTTTATGCCTTCTCTTATCACTGTTTATACTGTATACCTGTGTGTCACTTCCCAAATGCATATGCTTGACTGCTCCATCTTCATTTTATTACCCCTGAGACAGTTTTAAAGCATAGACATGAAAAAGAATCTCTCTTGCTTGCAGTTCTGTCCTCCATTTGAGTTTTCTTTAAATAATGGACAGTAAAGCTGCTTAGTGAGAACGAGTGTTTCTTAAATATATTCCATTAGCTGAAAGCCTGGTCTGAAATCACACCAAACCAGGCCCATTGAATTGGTTGGGGATTTGGTAAGTCAACTCCTCTGTAAGTTCTATTGATTTAAAGGGACCAACTCTAGTAGATAGTCATAGCTAGAACTACATTTCGTCCACCTGAGCTAGAATAAAAATGAAAACTGTGAAAGGGGGAATAGAGAAATGACAACAAACAGACATTAAACCCAACCTAGCATGAAACTTTCTAGGAATTTCTGCTATCTCAAGGTAGCATGAATGAAATGTATCTGTCTCAAGGTAGGACACGTCCCTAAAGATAACTAAGCTGCCCCACTTCCCATGAGATAGTAAACAAGAATTAATGTTTCAGAGTATGCTTTAAAACCTAGTAGATTTTTTTTTTTTACAAGAAGCATCAAGACACCTATGAATGTTGGCAAGTCCATGCTGAATCTGATGAAATTTCTGCTGGGGTTAAGTAAGGGCATCTAGGACACATTAAGGATGAAGGAGTGGAGATGAAATGATGAGGAACAAAGCTGTGATTAAAGAGTGAATCAAGCAGGGGAATCCCTACATAAATAAATATTTTTTAAAAAATATCCTGGAAGGTTTTTGCCAATGCGTTTCCAAAATTTATTTGCCAAATTTGTGCCTGCTCAAATTGCTTAATCAAATTATCCTGTGAAGATCTTATCCGGTAGGTAGATAAGCTATTTCCCCACATAGTGTCAAGGAGAGGCTGTATGCCTTTCTTATGCTATCTATTTAACCTGTGCTTAGAGAACCTGCCAGATCATAACAGATATTTATCATACTCTGTTAATTGCCATTAGATGAAGAAAGAAAACTGACTGTGACTAGTTAAGACCACCGAGATTGTTTCTCCAGGGACAACGTGTCATTTCTTCTTAAAGAGCTTCACCATCTTTGCTTCATTAACCTTGCCCAGAAGGGCCTTCAGTGGGGCTATTATATGCAAGAAGAAGCTGCTTCTTCAACTCTTTTTGACATTAGTCTTGTCCTGACTCTTCATTTTGCCTCAGCAAATATCTTAGGTTTTGTTTAAAAAAACCTGGATTATATATCTACTTTTTCATAATGTACATGGCTCCAGGGCCATAGCCAAAGGGGTGGGGGGTGGGGTTGAAACCCTCCTGAGCTAACAGCCTCCCCCAACCCACCCTGGGATGCCAATGTTATAAATGTGTTTGTGACATTGTTGCCCATCCTGAAATTTTTTTGCCCATCCTGAAAATTCCCCCCTCCCCAAAATCTAGAGTCCTGGCTACGGCCCTGCATGGCTCAATTGCAATACCTTGCTTTTTTTGTTGTTGTTGTTCAGTAGCACAGATGAGCCCGACCCTTTGCAACCCCATGGACCATCGTACGCCAGGTTCCTCTGTACTCCTCCATCCTCCTCAGCCCACCCAAATCTACGCCCATTGCATCAACAATGCTATCCATCCACCTCATGCTCTGGCACACCCTTCTACTTTTGCCTTCGATCTTTCCCAGCATCAAGGCCTTCTCAAGAGAGTCCTCTATTCTCATTAGGTGGCCAAAGTACTTAAGCTTTATCTTCAGTATTTGTCCTTCCAGTGAGCAGTCAGGGTTGATTTCCTTCAGGATCGACTGAATTGATCTCTTTGCAGTCCAGGGTACTCTCAAAATCCTCCTCTAGCACCACAGTTCAAATGCATATATTCTTCTGTGCTCAGCCTTCCTTATGGTCCAGCTCTCACAACCATACATTACTGCTGGGAATACTATTGCTCTGACTATGTGGATTTTTGTTGGCAGGTTGATGTCTCTACTTGTTATTATGTTGCCCAAGTTTCTCATAGCTTGCCTCCCAAAAAGTAAGTGTCTTTTTATTTCATGGCTGCAGTCCCCATCTGCAACCCAAGAAGGTAAAGTCTGTCACTGCTTCCATTTCTTCCCTTTCTATTTGCCAGGGAGTGTTGTGGCCAGATGCCATTACTGTATCCTGTTTTTTTTGAGGTTGAATTTCAGACCGGCTTTTGCATAGTGTAAAATAACCTTTTTTTAATGCCAAAAGAGCAAGTCTTTTCAGTGTTACCAAGGCAGGAAAGCGAAGTGTTAGAGGGGTTCCATAACTCCTTCTGGGACAACTGATTATTGGCCAAGTGCCTGCATCCGGTAGTGGGCTTTCCATTCACCTCTGTGCTTTAGGCTTTCTTATGGGCCTACATTGTTTAAGCAAAACAGACACAGAAACACTTTTGCACTGAGCTCTTGAGTTCTGTATGAATTGGTTGCCTTTATTTTAAAACTACCTTGCAGTTAAATTTTTTTAAAGCTTTCTACTTTCCCAAAGCTGAAGTCTATCATGTAGCAAGTTGCTACTTACGAACCGTGTTTTATACTTGATCTGAAACTGTCCTATGGAACAACTAGAAAGACAGATACACTGTCTTTTTCTAGCTCTTCTTTAAAATATAAAGCTTGAGTATGTTTTCTTTCCTTAATCAATCATCTGAGTAATGCCAACTAGAAGAACATTGACTCCTTAGCTGTAGGGAGAAACATTAAAATGAGAGTTCCAACTCTTTGCTCACTTTCTTGGGAAGAAGCCCCTTTAAACTTAGCCAGAGTTTATCCATATGGGGCTGGAGATTTGCCTGTACACAGCTGGTGTTAATATAAAGGTGCATCTGCCTAACAGTGCTTATTTGGATTTAAATAAATTGACATTTTGTAATGCAGATTTTTATCTATGCCCTTTGTTTAGACCAATAGCAGAATCAGGAAGCAGAAAACCGGTGTAGCTCCTTGCACAAGCATAAACTCCATTCATTAAAATTCATTATACAACTTATAAAACAGCAAACCAGAAATCACATGGAGCAACAAATGTTGAGTACAGTATAGCACTCTCCCACACTGCTACAAGACACAGATGTTTAACATTCACAACTATAAAGTGACTTGCCCCACAACCCTAATTTATATAGCTGAAAATGAAGAAATGTTTGATAAGTGAACATTTATGTGGATGAGGCATGAGTTTAATTAAGTTCATGGGCTCAGAGTTCCTGATTTCTAAGAGGAGGTTAACCATGCTTTGGTTTTGGGGTATAATCAGGAGGGGAGGGCAAAATAGATCCCCCATGCTTAGTATCTGTTCAGTATTCAGTATAATATAATAAAAGGATCAAAACCAAACGAGCTTCAACTAGAGTACAGGTCCCAAACATGGCAGTCTTATTCAGTTGTTAAGAAATTGTATATATTTCCCACAAATAGAGGAGAGAGTCTTGAGCAGTCTAACTAGGCAGTGCTGCCCATCACTTGTCAATGTTGTTAGGCGGAGACTAAGACTCACCAAAGCATCTTCCATCCGACCCCTTGGGCAAAGTGAAAGCAGAGGGCACAGATCATAATCCACCTAGCCAGCAGATTTTTTTAAATGCCAGATGCCTAAAAGAAAACCACACACAGAAGGACTTACTTTCCCAGTTCCTTTTGCACGTGTGGAGTGTCATCATGGAGATGTCTACCATTGTGCAGACTCCTTACTGAATAACCACACCAAGGTATCCAAGAAGAGAGAGTGCTAGTCTTCTCATCTTGTTTCCAGTGGTGCTGCTCTCCTACACATGGGAGATTAAAAGTTTGGAGAAAAGATCCTCTTTTTTGAGACCTTGGAAAAACAGCTGGACCCAGTGCCCTTGTTCCAGCTGTTAATCGGCCGTGGACGCGTTTGCGGCAGCCGTAAATGTGTTTACAACAGCTGCAGACACATTTGTGGCAGCTGTAAATGGCAGGGAGACCACCAGTCCAGCCCCCTCAACTGTCTGAAGGAGTGACCCAGCCCTCGACTTTAAAAGGTTGGTGCCCCCTGGTCTAATTATTATATAGAGATATGAAGCCTGGATAATGAAAAAAGCCAATAGGAAACAAATCAATTCATTTGAACTATGGTTTAAGAAAAGAAATTTGGAGATACCCTGGACTTCTAGAAAGGCAAAACAATGTGTCCTAGATCAAAATAAGCCTGAACTCTCCCTAGATTTGCTTCTAGGGCCTAGAAGCAAATATTATGAAACTGAAGCAGTTGTTATTTGAGCACATAAAGAGAAGACAAGACTCACTGGAAAAGATAATAATGCTAAGAATAGCTGAAGGCAGCAAAAAAAGAGGGAAGAAAGGAAGATTAGCATATTTCTGTCTGAGAAATTTAAAAAAGAGAAGGAAAATGCATTAAATATTAGAAAATACATGATGTTCACAAAGTGCAGTGGTTTTCCCCCTGCAATAGGAACCTTTACATTTAGAGAGTTTCTGAACGGCCGTCAGGCGGGGGGGGGGGGGGGGAGCAAAACCTTGAGAACCCCTAGTCTAAAGCATATAAAGTTAAAGCTGCTGGATTTCTCTTGCTGGAATCTCAGAGAATTGCTTGTCCTCTTTGGGTCTTTAAGTTGGAATATAAATCTCAAGGACAATTATACTGAAGAAGAGGAATTTTTTTCTGTATAAGGTAGCTCTATAGCCTGGGCACCCATCTGCACCCTTTCTTAAGGACTCACAGACACATTATAAAGATGTGTCATGCTGGTGCAGCACAGGTACTCCAAATTGCCAGCAGTGAAGGAAGGGAATTTAAGAAAGAGGAAGTGTCATCTGGAAGAAGGTGGATGAAGGACAGCCAGTATGAGTTTTCTTGTCGCAAAAGTCCTGGCAGTAGTGGTCTTAAAAAAACACCCAGAATAAACCTTCACATGGACTGGCATTGAGCTTTCCCTAGCCCCATCCTTGCCACATCAACATTGCCAGCTTCTGTGATGTCACAAGCACTCTCTCCCCATGCTGAGGTGTGGCCCTGAAATCTTGGGGAGGGAATGCTTCTAGCCTGGCAACCCATTAATAGGACTATCATTTATTTTTCTCATGACACAAAAAGTATCTGCTCATTGTGGCAGCTATGGAGGCAGCTATGGTAGAAGCAGAGGCAAAGGCAGAGTTCCCCAGGGGCTTCAACACTGGAGGAGTATTATAGGCCTAAAGCTCTCAAGAGGGCAGGGAACACAGAGGGGAGTACTCAGGAGACAGTTCTGTGTGTGAAGGAAAGAAAAGATTGGATTTTGCAGGAGCCTCTGGGAAGCACCATCTGCAGATGTTTCCATCATGATAAAAATAAATCTAGTTAATTGTTTTTATTTGCCTAAGAAATGAAAGAGTTCCTCTTTTTGCCCCAGTTCCTTACTTTCTTCTTTTCTTGGCTGTGGACATGCTGAGAAATAAAGTAAGAGAAAGCTGCAGTTGCTAAGATCTTCTTCCCCTCCCCCAAACATCTTTCGCTCTCAATAACAGTCCAAGGAGAGAAGGTACAAAATACAAATAAGTTTCAACATTCCATTTGGAGTTACTCAAAGCTGTGGCATACAACTGAGTTTTGATCTAGATTGAACCTGTTTGCAAGGGTTTCGCTCTCTTTAATGTTCATCTCACTGTTCTGCCTGGTTAATTTTTGGCTTTGATATCTGAGTTGGAAGTAGCATGCTCAAAAGCATGGTTGTGACAAATATAACAGACTTAACCAATGTTAAAAGTACAGTATTTCATTATTTAGTTGTCCTCTCCACAAAAGATACTCATGTAATTGGCTAAGTCTCTAAAGGAACTATTCTTAGCAGGAATGCCACATGTAGATGCTCCTCTCTCCCCAGTCCTGTTGCTTGACTCACATTTGGCAGATTAAGTTTTACTGTCTTTGTTATAACCTCTTAATGTCTTTCAAAATCACTATTCTGTCTGTTTAGTTTCAACTGTAACATCTGACTTTCCAGGGTGTCATGCTTGGAAGTTTTACAGTGGGAAATATAACTTTGATTATTCTTTGATCTTCCTACTTTGCTTCAAAATCTATTAAGGGACTTTCAAATGGTCCAGTCAGAATCTTGTTCTGGTGGGAGACAGTCTGCAACATTCATCCATTTGGCAACGTGTATTGTGTTTTGCTCTCCGTAGGTTTAGTTTAGCCTGTTCTATTTTAACATTTAGAGCTTGAGAGATGTGCAGAAACCTTTCCCTCCATTGTAACTGTCATCTAGGGATTGATATCCATGAAGTACAATGGTTTAGTGCTGTACTACCTTATTTTGTTCATTATTTGTTAGCATCTCTTGATGTACTTCCAGAGAGGCTATCAACTCAGGCTGGTGGGGAAAAATAAACCTCCTGTCTACTGCTGCCATTTGAGCTGCAATAGATATTGTAAGCACCAAATCCAGGAGTGTTCCCAAACTACACATTTGGTTTCACAGGAGGACTGTAAGCCAGCCTTGGAGGAAGTCTTTAGAAACCAGTGGGACATTTTCTTCTTGGCTTCTTCACCATTTTCTGACTGCTCATATCTGGGCGATGGCAAGTTGTACAGGCTTAGAGGACCAGAGAGATGCCTGGGATTCTCCACCAAAGAGCAAAAATTAATTAGTTAAAGGAGTTTCCAAATGGGAAAATCCTTTATATGTGTCTGAAGAGATGCAGTTTGATCCACAAAAACTCACACTAGAACAAATGTGTTAGTCCTTAAAGTGCCACAAAACTTCGCCCACCCCCTCCAATTTTCCCATTTAATTTTGTCAATGTATTGTAGGCAATAATGCTAGCCAACTCATGGGTTGGAGGTTGCCGATCCCTGAATTAGACAAACAATTGTGTTTATGAATTTGGTTTTGGTCTCCAGTGACATGTCCTTACACTTGATTATCTTTAGCTGCCAGTAGCCAGCGAATATTTTCAATATGATCTTTTTTCATCCTTTTTTAAATCCAACTTTAACAACAGGGATTTCTAATTCGCTATAAGGTATAATTCTTTGTTGCAACAACTCGGGAATCAACTTGCTTGCATGGGAAATGGAAACAATGGTCCTATAGTTACTGGGCTACTTTGCATCTTATTTCTTGATGTTTGGAATGTATATTGAGCATTGCCAGTCTTGCACTGTTTTGTTTTCCAGATTTGTTGGCCTATTCTTGTTAACATTTTGACAGATTCATTCTCCGTGGCTTGAAATAATTATATCAGTATTCCATCTTCCCCTGGTGACTTATTTCTTCCTAGTACTTATTTAATTATTATTTCAATTTATATCCCACCCACAGTTACTCTGTGAAGTGTCAGTACAAAGACTATAAGCAAAACAACCAAGGGAAAATATAATTCATTATAACGATCAAAGAAATATGAAAAACAGGACAATCACATAACTAGCAGCAAAACAACAACAATCCAAATGCAATACTGGCAGCATAAAACATTTAGGTAGAAAACATAACTTAATTTTGTGGTGGCAAGTTTTTATAGGCTTCTTTAAATAATTCAGCTTTAGCCAGCTTACAGAAAGTAGATAAGGACAGGACCCAACAAACATGGAGCAGGAGCACGTTCCATAACATCAGAGTTGCCACCATAGAGGATCATTTTCTAGTGCTAATCTTTCACACTTCTCTTGGGCAGGTATACTGAGTCCCCACCCCAATTTAGAAAATCATGCAATCTGAGCATCATTTACTAAGGAGAGGTGCTCTGGCAGGTATTGAAGTCCCAAACCATTTAGGGCTTTATAGGTATGCAGAGAATCTCCTAAACAAAGAGGGCTTAGAAAAGGGTGGATACGTTCAGCTGTGCTGGAAGTGTCTACATGCATCCTTTATCAGCCTGCACCCACCACGCATTGGTGGCAATTGTGGCAGCTGAAGAAAGAATTATATGAAATGCCTGTGGGGTGCCTAGTGGCTGAGAAGAGTGGTGAGGGTCCCCTTAAAATGACATAAAGATTGGGGTGGTGTATATAATTGACCACTAGGAAGATCTTAGGGTGGCTTAGTTAGTTCAGGGCTAGGCTCAGATGCTGTTTGGCTGGCAAAATGCCTACTGTTTTGAACTGCACAGGAAGTTGCCCCATGTTTCATGTGCTACGAGAAGTGGCCCTTTAGAGGGAGAAGTTAGGCACACTCTCCAAGCCCGCAGCTCCAGGTTTGTTCTGCTGTTCTGCTCCTCCTAGGTTGGGAGAGCGTCTAATACCCTAAGGGGGTCTTATCTTTCCTTTAGGCTTGCTAATTCGGTCTTTTGTTTTTCCACCCTGGAGTCCTTTTTATGTGGGTGTGGGGCCTGTTTTGTCTTGGGGTGTGGGTGGGTGTTTATACAACCCTCAAGCCTTATGTTTTTACTGTCCTTTTCTGTTCAGTTTTAATAAAAGTTTGTGTGCAAGCCTGTAGCTGTTTCCCTGAGATGTCCTTAAGGAGTTTTTGGGGACCGTAAATCCCAGTAGCTTTGCCAAAACATCAGTGATAACATTTTGAGCTTGACAGACAGCTACCAAGGAAGCAGTGACAAGCAAGAGGACTCTTCCTTGGTACATCCAAGGCATGTTCAACACCATTTTGGGCACTTGTAAGTCCCCCCCTCCCCAAAAAAAACCCAACAACCCAACAACCCAACTGGAATCTTTGAAAATACTTAGAATAAAGTTTCATGAGTCAGTTGTGGCTTATGGATCAGGACAGAGGGGCATTTCACTCCAGAATTTAACAGAGGCACTCCCTGCCTAGTCATTAATTGCCTAGAGGTAAGGCAGATGCTATAATGTGATTTAAGGTATGTCAGAAGAAATCTAGTATAACTATACTGCTTAAAGAAAGGAAAAGCTAGAAAAGTCCTGATGAAAAATGCTGCACTGTATAATTTGAAAGGATAATTGTTTCACAAGCAAGATAAATTATGAGAAATCATAGCCAGCACATTTTCATATCATGCTACTAGTAACATAACAATAATCAGTAAGGTTAATGATTACTTTTCCTCTTATTGTTGCTAGTTTTTATCCTTGAAACTCCCAGCAATATAGCAGTTGTACAGTTGCACAGTTGTCTGAATGAAATGGGAAATAATTTATCTATCACACTTGATTCATGTTGGAAAGTTGATGTCCATTTGTCAAACTGAGAGAAATTAAAGAAAATAAGAAAAACTAAAGATTCAGTGATTTTTTTCAACTGCATCTAACAGTAAAATAAATTCTTATGATGCTCAGTTGTACAGTTGTGCAACTGAACACTAAGAAGTTGAAAATCATAACTATGGAAGTTAGTTGAAAATGAAGAAATGGAAATAGCTAAAGATTTTTTTACAACTTGGCTTAATCATCAACCCAAATGGAAACTGCAGCCAGAAACCAGAAGAAGTCTGAGACTCTGAAGGGCAGTAATGAAGGAGCCAGAAAAGATCATCAAGCATAAGGACGTGTCACTGGAGACCAAGGCCAAGATCTTCCACAATATTGATTTCTTTATTATTGTGTACAAGTGTGAAAACTAGACTGAAAAATGCTGTTTGAAATAAAGTGCTGGAGAGCAGCTTTGAAGATGTCCTGGACTGCCAGAAAGAGAAACATTTGAGTCCTAGATCAAACATTCTCTGGAACCAAAAATGACAAAACTGAGGCTGTTGTGTTTTAGATTTGAGAAGGCAAGATTCTCTGGGGAAAATAATAATGCTAGTTAAGGTTGAAGCCAGCAAGAAAAAACAAGACTAAATATTGGACAGATTGGCTCCATAAGGCAAAGGAATTGCATTTGTATTTTGCCCCATACTGCTTAATGTACTCTGTATACAGTTCACAAGTTAATTAGCATTTCCCCCAAACAAGGTGGGTACTCACTTTACTGAACTTGGAAGGATGGTGTAACAATCCCATTACTCATGAGTAGAACCTCATTCTACACATAGATGGGACCACACCTGAATCCAGGATTTTAAGCTTGCCTTCTCACGTCTCCTGACCTAAATCTAGGCTGTACGTAAGGTAGTGCATAGCCAAGTAACCATTCTGGTCATCATTTTGTCTTTTCAAGTATATTGTAGTCAAAGTAGGTTACAGAACAAAGCTTTAGGAAGCAAAGACTTCTTAGTTTCAAAAGTTCAAAAAGCACATTAAAACAATGAAAGTCTATCTAATGGGGGAAGGCCTGGGGGCTCCTCTTAGCCTAAAAGCATCTACATGGCTTACTCCATGTTGAGCACCACACCAAGAGAAAGTTCTGCCCATTCCCTCTGGTTTTTATCTCCTCAAACAGGTTCCGCCCTCTTGCCATTCCCCTAAAGGAATCCAGCCAATGGCTACAGAGCATCACATATATGTCCAATTTATGTTTCAATTCTCGAAGAACACAAGGCTAGCATGTTTTGATTATCAATCCTGCTCTGGAATGCACCATACCTCCTCCCACACTTGGAAATCTCCATTACAGATTCGAATTGCACATTCAAGCCCCATTCTAACCATCCCAGATGGTAGGCTGAGTCAACCTTTAGACATGGTCAGGATTGAACTCACAAACTTTTGGTTGCAGTACAGGAGTTTAACCATGGCACCCCCAGGGCTCCTCTAAAGTAATCCACAGGCTTGAGTTTACAAGTTCTGAGCAGTGTTGTTGATCACAGGACATTCTAGAAATAAATGCTAATTACCTTGTGAATCGCCCAAAGAGTGCACTAAGCACCAATATACAAGTGCATTGCTATTCATTCAAAGAGTTTTAGATTGGAGATGACTTGACAGGGTGTAACAACAAGAACAAGACAGCTCAGATATGCATACTGGAAGTTCCAAAAAATATTTTCCCACCTCTGTGACTATAATGGTTTTTTATCACATTGGTAGGCAGTACTTTAATTAGAACCAACTCTAGCTTTACAGAACTATTCAGATTTCCAAGCTCTTCCTACTTCTTCATCAAGCTGGCTCGTTTAGAAAATCGGGGAGGTGGGAAGTGTGCAGATGCAAAATTATCGCAAAAAGATAGTCAGCCTCTAACCCGGCTTTTAGCCTTAAACAAAATACACGTAAGAGAAAAATACAGAAGCAGCACAGTCGTGATATAAAAAACCATAAATAAATAAATTTTGGATAACACAATAGGGTAAAAAGTCAATTGAAACCAAATTCTGAATAATTACTACCTTGTAGTTGGAAAATCTTCCTGTGATAGTAGACACTTCCATCAAGTAGGGATCCACTACATTGACAAATAATGTGGGAGATACCCTAGGATTGGGATAGTTTGGTCTGCATTATTTCCCACTTAATATATGATGTGAAAGTAAATGTGAATCAGTCTGGAGTTTTGCACAGAAGCCTTAGGAGAGAAGGAGATTGGGGAGACCTAAATTTCGGAAAACTGCCCTGACCAGTCTCACAATAGCAGCCCAGACCAGGGACAGCAAATTTTCAGGCATTTAACATTTCTCCCCATTATGTGGTTTCCAAAGTTTCTCCGAGGGCCAAAGAAATCCAACAAAGCCTAAGAATCTTTGTAGGGATGATAGAAAACATTTTCTTAACGAAATAGTGTCACAACTGATGATGTCATGAGGCTTATAGAGTGCAATTTTATGTAACTAGATTTCAGTCAATGCGAACAACAACTAGATTGATCCTACACATTTGCTGTTTTTAAATACTTTTAATTTACTGGAAAACCAAGAATTTTTGCAGCCAGGCACTGCAGAGTCTACTGAATTGCCAGGTACGAACTCTTATGGTTATAAATGGTTTAACTGTCTTCCATGAAAAATGATCACTTGGCATGCTGTAGTAGACATAAAGGCAATGAGCTATTGGTCCACAGTCAGATAAAATGAATTACCCACAAAACTAATATTCTCCAAGTAGGAAGAAGGGTGGAAACATTAGATAAGAGAAGTCTTGTTCTAGCAGCAGCTCTCTGTTGCATAAATTTAGAATAGGGACAAGAAAATGATAAAAGAGGATCATGTTGATCATATAAATGTATGAAACATTTTCTGACTGCAAAGATTATGGACCTCAAGTGGCAAACAAAAAAAAGTTTCTGTTTTCAGTTGTCAAATTTCCTTCTCGTCTCAAAGATGTTTGGAGAATATTCTTTTAAATCTGCTGCAGGTAAAGTGCCAGCAAACCCCAAAAGAAATCTATTTTCTTTGATAAGAAGTTGAATGTGGTTCAGAGATTAACAAGGCAAGGAAGGAAAATCATTTCCATTGACTTTAGGGAGTAAATGGAGGTGATAGTGTGGAAGGAAAGGGGAAGCCAATATCTCACATATCCCACATATTTGTGCTGCAATGACTAATACATCTTACTAGGTCAGCAGCTTCCCATTCCTTCACATTTGAGGCCCAAAACTTGAGACCAGGGGTGGTGAAGGAGAAGGACCTTGTGATGTAGCAGAAGCAAGACCTTTGAGATAACACAAAAGAGTCAAAAGTGCAATAAAAGGAATAGTTGCTTTAAGAGAGATCACTGCAAAATGACCCTTTCTGGTGCAATCAGAGGCTCATCTTTCCCACTGTCTCATCATGCTCTAAGTCAGTGGTGGCAAACCTATGGCACTCATGCCATATGTGGCCCATGGAGCCCTCTCTGTGGGCACCCATGTAGTCACCCCAGCACAGAATTTGCCCCATCCCTCTGCCCAGCAGCCCAATGGGAGCATTTCCTTCTTCCCCTGTTGCTTTGTTGGCACTTTGTGATAAATTAGTGGGTTTGGGGTTGCAGTTTGGGCACTCTGTCTCTAAAAGGTTTGCCATCACTGCTCTAAGTGCATGGGAGTCTTTATTAATAATATCTAGAAAAGCAAATTAAAACAAATAATAGGCTGGGATTGCAAATACCTCTGATTTATTCCTTTTATATTACCATTAACTATTACTCTTTATACCAGGAGTTCTCAACCTTTTTAAGCTGAGGGCTGGGTCACATTCCCTCAGACAGCTTCATGGGCTGGACAGCCATTTTGGCCTTACTCCACCACCACATGGCACTTCCTGGTGTTGTGGAGGCAGCCACAGGTTGAGAATCCCTATTTTATACTATAGCACTGTTTCTCTTCACAAAGAAAGAAATCTACAGGTAAATGGCCAACTTCAACCTTGATTACTGGAGGAATCTGGAGTACTGTCCTATACAGTGGTACCTCACATTACGAATGCTTTGTTTAATGTAATTTTCGCTTTATGAATGAAAAGCCATTGAAAATAATGCCCCCATTGACATATTTTTCGCAATATGAAGTTTCCCTATAAATCACATAGTATATAGTGGCCTCTAGTAGCCACTTCTGGTAACACTGTGTATTCTGCATTGTGTTTCACTGTATGAATTTTTTGTAATACGAAACGTCCGGAGAACAAATTAATTTCATCATGAGAGTTACCACTGAACTTCCAAATTGCCACCCACCCATAGCCTGCTTCATCCATGCTGAAATTTGAAACTGCTCTAACCCAGTTTGGTTATATTCTTACCTTCTCTGAAAAGCTGGAAAATTCATTGAACTATGTAGATCCCTAACTACCCTCGCTCATCATATATCTGTAAAATAGTCAACATGGCTGCATTAAGTAGTAACTAGGCAGTGTAATTCACCAGATTTCTATTTGGCCCAGTTTAGAAATGTTCATAACTTTTGAGAGGAGTAGCCTAGCAAAAGGCCTATTTTGTGCTTTCCTCTACTATTCTTGTCTGCAAACACTGCAGCAATAAATTCCTGTAGCAAAGTACATCTTCGTATGCCTAGTTTATTTAATTAGTGTTTTCAGACTGTTCCCTCCCCCACTCCCCATTGCTTTTCAACTGGAGGCAGATTACACCATAATGGCTCTAGATGAGACAGGCTTTTCCACGAATCACTAAAAGTGTGGTGGGGAGGGGACACCTAGAAACACTGTGTGATTCATACCTGTCTAATCCTCATTGATTTCTCTTCATGAGCTTTGCACTTCGTCAGTGTACTGAACATGCTTCTCTTCTGGGGAGCACATATAGAGCTGCACTCTCTCATTTCAAACTACCACCAAACCCATCCTTCTCTATCAGGCTGTCACTTTTAAGAGGCAAATGGCAGCCATTCGCTTCAGAGGAAAGAAGTAAAGCCCCAATAACATGGCAATACAATGATGTTAAAGTACACCATCCTCCCCATTCCCAATTAACATTAGCACCCTTAAACATTGCAGGGTTTTGGCCCCACTCCACAACCTTGCTGTCTGCAAATTGATTACTTTGCTCTTGTGCTAAGTGAATGCTGCCATTAACTGCTAACAGAGAAAATAAGTACCATTCATCACAGCGGCTGTAACTTTCCTAGTAATCTGTAAAGCCCTCTAACACTGTTGTTTCTCTTACAAAGTGGTGAATAAAATCCCTAAGTATTTCAAAATAAAACATAATGGCATAAAATTAAACATAAATATGGGGTGTATAACTATAGTTAGTATAGTATAAAATAAAATATAAGTACATTTTTTTTAAAAAATAGCAAGTACTTGTGAATATCATGATTATGATATTGTAAGATATTTTTTATCACTAAAAATGTATGTTTATGTTTATTTTGCTTGTTCTGCTCTAAGTAATTATCAGTGATATTTTAATCTTTTAATTTTGCTTACCCCTTTTTCGTTCTGTATCCATGAATGAATGAATGTGGAGATGCATGAAATGTCTGTGACTCTTGTAGATGTCTTGGTTGTAATCAGCATTCACCATTGGATGTAAAAACCTCTTTCAGGACCAATCAGTCACCAAGATTTTACCATCTGTTATGTCTGCATGTTTTTAAAACATTTCCTTCCAATTCTGTATATTTCTCAATGATGTCTTTCCCTGTCAAACCTCTTTGCTGGTGATGCAGATTAGTAGTACTAATAGGATTTCTTAAAAAAAAAAAACCCAACAACAACATTGGTCTTCTAGAGTCACCCTCAATGTTACTGCTTACAGTGAAGTGCTTGTGGTTATTATGGCTCAAAATCATTCTTCATTACTGGTAAAACAACATAAGGCACCACTACATTGTTTTTATCACAGTGTTTATTGGAACAAAAAAAAGTCATCTGGAAAAACTAAAATGTGCTGAAGCCCAGTTCAAATTCCTATGCCTACTCTAGCCCTGTGTGGCTGCATCCAGTGGTGGGCAGCAAAAATGTTCGCTACCACACCATGAGCAGAGCCTGCATCGTGGGCGGAGTCTACATCATGGGCAATCTAGTCATGTCTGCCATATGGCCATGCATATATCTGCAAACACAGGCAGGACTGGCTCTTTGGCTGTAAATGGAGATGAGCACTGCACCCTTTTTTGTTGTTCAGTCGCACAGTTGATTCTGACCCTCTCCGACCCCATGGACCACTGTCCGCCAGGCACTCCTGTCCTCCACCATCCCCCTCAACTCGCTCAGCTCTGTGCCCATTGTGTCTACAATGCCATCCAACCATCTCATTTTTTGGCCGCCCCCTTTTTCTTTTGCCCTCCACCTTTCCCAGCATCAAGGCTAGAGTCGGATATGACTGGCTTTTGAGCAAGGGAGACCTTGAACCACTCGCAGGGACAAAACCTGATGTCAAATTTGAATACCAATCAGGAATCTTCTGTTACTAAGTAAAGGTAAAGATTGCCCTTGCTTGAAAGCCGGTCATTACCAACTCTCGGGTTCAGTGCTCATCTCTGTTTATAGCCAAAGAGCCAGTGGACTTGATCCACAAAAGTTCACATTAAAATACAGCAGTTAGTCTTTAAGATGCCATAACATTTTTTTCTTTTTGTTTTGTTTACTCTCTGAGATGCTTGCACAGCACAGAATAAAACTTTTAAAATGGTAGCTGTGTTAGTCTGGGCAGGGCAGGGAAGTGGGTATGGTCACCCAATTTTGCTCTTCCCCACCCAGAGGCCACCCAATTTTGCCACCCCCCTGCCCGAAGGTCACCCAATTTTGCCCCCCCCTTGCTGGGTATGTGTGTGATCCTGTTACTGCCCACTACTGGCTGCATCTTGTCTTTTGCACTGGAGAAGTATCCTGTATTCTTTATCTCTCACAGCAGTAAGACTAATAAAAGAAGTATTTTGAAATGTAAACTAAATTCAAGCTTCTGTCTAATTTTGGGGAGAATATCAGATCTGGATGGTACAATCGGGGAACCAAGTGAAGTCTCTCTGCTTTGTAAAAATCTTCTTGAAAAGCCCAAAGGGATATATTTTTTCTTTAAATGACAAATGCACAGCACTTTCTTCTGGTTGAAGTTCTCCTCTTCATTTCTTCTACAGACTTTCCTCTTTCCAATATACTACTGTCTTCTTGATTGTCTGATTAGTTTTTTTAAGGATTGCAAGGGACTGCTCTATAATAAAGTGGCATTTCTATTCATATTTGCTATTGATCACCTCCATTTTTCAATTAATCTTCCTTCCCTAATAATCATTACCCCACCCTTCCCCCATCCCTAGTCCCACAATGTCATTAGGGTTAGAATGGCTGTAATCATCCAGTGGGTAATAAAACATCATTAAGTCTACAGACTTGAGTGAAAATGCCACTTAGCTGTCACTTTTCCAAGCTATAAAAGATTCCCTGTATGATTGAGAGGACTTTATTCTGCTGCAGAGTTAGAGTTCTCTCTTGCCCTCCACAAGCTGCTCCCAAGGCTGAAATGATATATTTCATCATGATGAGTCTTTATAGCTGATGGCTCCTGCCTGTTACTCAAGGTAGTGAACACCTTTTATGCCATCACATCTGTCCTCCAAGGGTTTCAGCCTGTCCTGTGCTGGATAAAAAGATGAATCACTACTGCCCTCTATAGGTCAAATGTGGTTTTCCGATGTGTACATAAGGCAGAGGCTGGTTCACAAGTACAGTACATGAGGGGGTACGGGGTCAGGTGATTTTGAGAAATCATAAATATACTGAGGATCAGATTTCAGATTAAGGCAAATGCAGATGTATTCCTCCAGCAAAAGCAAAGAGTGAGTTATCTCTTAGTTGACTAATCACACTACAAAAATAAGCTAATTTGCTAAATGCAGTTAAATACAAGTGCCTTAGAATAAACAAACAGTATTTTCCCATTAAGAGTCCATTGTTTCTATATATGGCATCAGTGTCTTGTCTAACGAGGCTCTGAATTAACAAAGAACATCCAGAGAATATCCATAGACATATGGGAGACGTTTGATCAAATGGTTCACACTGTAGCAATTTCCACTTGTGCATTGACAAACCATTGGCTGAAGAGAAGGAGCCACTGAGCATATCAAAATGTATGCATAGAATTTTTTGTTTCTAAACTGGTAGTGAGATTAGAGGATTGCCAAAATGTTGACAGTGCTGTTTTCCAGGTACAAGACTAACTAATGTAATCTTACACTGGAGAACACAGACAGGCTCTTAGTTTAAATAATACTCTAAATTTTTGACTCATCGGAAGAGGAGATATGGCAAAAGGTGTATCTACTGCAATTTATTTAGGTATGAGAACAACAGGCCTGAAGTCACTTGATGGTAAAGGTAAAGGTCACCCTTGCTTGAAAGCCAGTCATATCCGACTCATCTTTGTTTCATACCTGAAAATGCACTGTCTGCATTTGCAGATGTTTCTGTGGTCATGTGGAAGGCATGGCTAGATACCGGACTGCACAGAATGCTGTTTGCCTTCCCACCAAAGTGGTCCCTGTTTATCTACTTGCAATTTCTTGCTTTTGAACTGCTAGGTTGACAGGAACTGGGACAGAGACAGGAGCTCACTCTGTCTTGCAGTATTTGGGTATTGAACTGTTAACCTGCTGCCTTCCAGCCAATGTCTTAGCCGCTTGAGCCACTTGAACTGACATATTAAACATGCAGACAAGGAGTATTTTACTCAGTAGTTCCGAATAGAGATAAAAACTGCCCTAGAGTTTATTCTCATATTTTAATGCATTGAAACAATAAGAAAGCTGTTGCTATCTCACTTCCTTTGAATGCCACTTCATTTATAGATGAGACTACAATGCTCAATGTTTCTTTCACACTCTGTTATTTCAGTCCATTTCTGAAACTTCATCAACAGTTGCAATACTTGTCACCAGTGGTTACCTGTAGAAAACTATCAAAACAAAAGAATCTTCCACTAGTATTGCTGCTGTGACTATCATATTTGTGACATTGTTTTGGAAAGAAAATGGAAATCCTGGTACAAGAGAAATGGACAGCTCAACCAAAGCTGTCTTGTCACTGCCCCAGTTATTGAATGGGGTTAGAGGACATCACCCTTATGCTTATGATTTGTACGTATATTCAGCCACCCATGCTGGTGTGCTTGAACGGGAGGCATTCCTTACACAAAGTATCTGAGCTGGTGGCAAAGTTACACTCAACCCACAATTGGGTAAAGAGGAAGAGAGGAGCTGGAAGCAGCTTAACTGAAAGTAAGTGGCTGTCAACACCATCTGGACACATAATGTACTGCCACAGCAGATAGGGAAAAGATAAACGAGGTGGCCCCATATCTACACCAAAAGCTGGCTCTGTACAGAGGAGGAGAAGGCAGCTCATTTGAAAATAAGATGAATGCTGGTGGCAAAAAGTGATAGGATGTGATGCCCAGATCACCCACATTCAACACATGTTACCCTTTCCCTGGTGTGGTAGAAGATTCAGTTCTTCAAAAATAAATAAATCTTGCTGGCAACATTGGATAACATTGTGCAGCAATATTGGCCCATTTCCTGGTGTTTGGAATTGTGGATACAGAAGCACAATATCCCACATTCATAAACTGGAGTTGTTGGGAGGGTTTTTTAAAGCATTTAATTTTATAATTTTTTTAAAAGACAAAAGTTTAAATATACATTCACTACACACAAATTCCAAAAGAATCTTGCCTCAAGTAGAATTAAATAGTGTTAGAGGATCCACTAATGAACGGACTGTGGTGGCTTTAGTGGTTAAGATGCTGAGCATGACAACTGGAAGGTCAGCAGATCAGCAGTTCAAGAGCTGAGTGCTGCAGAATGGAGCGAGCTTCCATCTCTGTCCCAGCTCCTGCCAACCTAGCAGTTCAAAAGGATTTGAACCCATGTCTTCTGAGTCCTAGTCTGTCATTGTATCCAATATATCACACTGGCTCTCAACCAGGGAAGGAAATCTGCTAAATGTCAGACAGCCATCTTGAAATACATAGTGCCACCTTTATATTTTGCTGCATCATGAAAAGGATGAAAGAATTTGTGATCATCTGATTATATGTATTCCCGGGACATGGATCAATTTTCAAATTCATTGTGCTTTGCAGTACAAGGAGAAAATTGTACAGTCCCATGGTGTAGTTACAAAACATATATGCAGTGGAAACTCATATAATGATTGCATTATACAACGGGGGAAAAGTTGCACTGTACAACGATTTTTGTCATTGTATAATGGAATGCTTTCCTATGGGATGCATCATACAACAAATTTCTCTATGAGAAAAATCGTACAACAAATATTTTTCTTTGTACAATTTTTCCTATAGAGATATTCATTTTATGATGCATCCCAGAGAGAAATTTGTGCATGCACTGTATAGCAATAAAAAACATACAATGACTAGCCTCACTGAACAAATTAAATTCATTATACGGGGTTTTACTGTACTGTTTTTCCAAAGCAAGCAGGAAAACATTACCTAACATTCTCTACCAATCAGCAAACAGCATTAGAATAAGTAAATTAATATGGTGGGTCAGTAACTTATATATAGTGTAAACTAAACTAGTAAAGGATTTAGTTAACATTGCACGTGTCACAAACATTAACATGCAAAACTAGACAATTGTAGAAATGTCTGTGTCTGGAAATGATTGTAGATAGCTAGGTTTAGTTCATTTCCTGATTAAGCAAATGCAAGGTTCACAAGTTCAAAGCACATCTGCAACTTTAGCTGATTAGGCAAATATCATGAAAAGCAAACAGGCAGACACAGAACTGAATAGAGCTTACAGAAACTTATAGAAGTTTATAAAAACTCAAAATTTTCATGTCATTAATGAGAATGTACTTTTTCTTTAAAAAAAAATACAGAATCTGATGTTGAATGACAATAAGTAGATCCTGCTAAAGAGAAAACTTAACTTGAAAAGAAGGTAGATTACAATCATCTTCTTAGCATTTCTTTCACAAACACATTTAAATTTCTCTTACATAAAATTTGATGGCATCCACCTACAGGAAATACCATATAGCTGGGTTGTGCACCAAATATCAAATGCTGGAGGAAATCAGGGTTATTGAGAATCACAGATTCATAAACCTGTAGACCTGGAAGAAACTCCAGGTGTCCTCAAGTTGAACCAACTGCTGTTGCTGCAGGAAATCTATAGCAAAACTATCACCACATGATGGGCTTCCAGAATCTCCGACAAAGAGGGGCCCATCATTTTCTGACTATTCAATTCCATTGCTGAATAGCTCTACCAAAGTAATTGGTATCAACCCAGAAATGTCTTGACTGGTTTCTGGTATAGATTGGGAGAGTTAAAACAAAAGAGACACACTAAAAAGAAGGGAAGGAAAAAAAACTGTTGTCTGATTAAGGCAGACGTTGAGCTAGCATGAGATGACAAAAACAACACAGAAAATTGACTTTGTTGACTGACAGCTTTGCCTCTCCCACGGATGCTTCTTCTGCATTATTCAACCACTGAGAGGATGGGGAAAGGGTTTGCATAATGTTGCTTGGGCCTTGTCTCATTTCTACTCAGTCCATATAGATGCTAGTTAACTTAGGATAGGTGTTGCATTGGCATACTTACTTTCATTTTGATTTGACTGCATTAGGTGTTTGTTTTCTCATCTAAACTTTGAGTCATTAGGCTTCAGTCAGTTTCAGCATGATAAGGGTTTCCTTTCTCCAGCCCACTCTACCTCGCCCCACTTTTCTTTTTCTCCATTGTTCTCAAAGTTATTGTCTTTCGTTTTTCATTTGTCATTTTGTCCAGCTTGGGATCATCTGCCTGCCCTTGGGCAAAACAAACAATGCCAATGTTGCATTAACAGAACCCTCCTCCTCTTTCTCTTCCTCCACAACTCTCCTGAACTGATCTCCAATATAAAAACTGTTTATCCCTGAATTATCAAGAATGCACAGCCAATAGCAGCGGCTCAAAAAGGACTGTGGTGGCTGAGTGGTTAAGAAGCTCACCTTGTTAGCTGAAAGGACAGCAAGTTGGCAGTTCAAGACCCAAGTACTGCATGACGGAATGAGCACCTGTCTCTGTCCCAGCTCCTGCCAACCTAGCAGATCAAAAGCAAGAAATTTGCTGTTCTTTTTCAGTTGCATAGTTGAGTCCAACCCTTTGTGACCCCATGGACCATCGCATGCCAGGCAGGGAATGGTGGACCATCGCATGCCAGGCAGGACATGGTGGACCATCGCATGCCATGCAGGACATGGTGGAAAATAGGGGTATTCTCCACCATCCTCCTCAACCCGCCCAGCTCTTTGTCCATTGTGTCAACATTACCATCATTTTCTGCTGCCCCCTTCTTCTTTTTCCCTCAACCTTTCCTAGCATCAAGGCTTTCTTCTCATTTGATGTCTAAAGTACTTTGGCATTTTCACTATTTGACCTTTCAAGGAGAAGTTGGGATTGATTTCTTCTCCTCACTGTCCAGGGTACTCTCAAAACTTTCCTCCACCACCACATTTCAAAGGCATCTATTCTTCTGTGCTCAGCTTTCCTTATGGTCCAGCTTTCACAACCATACATTGCTACTGGAAATACCATTGCTTTGGCTATGCGGACTTTTGTTTGTAAGGTGATGTCACTACTTTTAATTATGTTCCACAGATTTCTCATGGCTTGTCTCCCAAGAATTAATCACCTTTTTATTTAATGGCTCCAGTCACCATCTGCAGTGATCTTGGATCCTAAGAATGTAAAGTCTATCACTGCTTCTACCTCTTCTCCATCTATTTTCTAGGGAGTGATAGGGCCTGTTGCCATTCAAGTACATAAATAGGAACCACTTCATTGGGAAAAGATCTTGGGGACATGAAAGGAGCCTCATTCAGGTGTTCCCTGAGCTGGTTTTCTCCAGCAGAAATCCTTTCAACCCAGAATAATTTCTGACACAAAATTATTATTAATGGCTCAAAAAAGAAAAAGAAGAAGACAAAAAGATAAATTTAGAAGTGCTTTGCAACAAACCCTAAAAAGTTGTCTATCTGAAACTTTTCTATTCTTTGGCACAGTAAACCATCTTTACATGGTCAATCCTCTTCTTAAGTTTTATACAGCATGCCCCCATTCAAATCAGTGGGAGTTCTGGTGATTATATATCTATAAATTGTCTGGATCCAGTCCTTGGGATTGGGTTGTGTGTGGTGGTGATGGGGAGCTAGGATTGCTCAACAATATGTCCCAAGTTGCTGTGTCATTTTGATAGTGCTCAGCCCCAATATTGATCCAAAGGGAAAGGAAACAAAAAATAAAACAGCCAATCTCATTGCAGGTTTATAAAAAAGTTATAGTACAAGCACATTTGGAATAGAAAGTACAGTTCTTACCACCTCGTCTCAAAAAGGATATTGGACAGCCAGATGTGAGTCATAAACTGACACCCCAAATGATCAGGAATAGACCAGTGGTTCCAAATGTGGGGCACAGTCCCCAGAGCAGGACTTCAATTCCCAGAAGCCTAAGCCAGTACATTGGCTGATCAGTGCCTTGGGGAAATGACTTAGGCTTCTGGGAATTGAAGTCCAAAAACCAACGTCTGGGAAACAGTGGAGTAGGCAGACCAAGGATCATCCAGTGAAGCTGAACTGTAGGAGATTCAGGCAAGAAAAAAAAGTTACGTACTCACACAGTGTAAATTAAGATGAAATATTAAAGAAAATGGGCAAAGACCAAGAGATTATTTTAAAAAATGCAAAAAGCTAGAATACTACAATCACGTAACAAGAAATGGAAATTACAGATTGCTATTGTTCAAGGTAGAATAAATGAGAAAATAAATGGAAGAACTACAGAGATAAAGGCACATTGGCTGTTACATTTTATCAAATCACTCCCAGGACTACTTATTGGGCTTATAAGAAAAGTAAATTATAACTTTTTCACATATTCTGTTTTAACGATGTAATATACTTTACCCAAAATGGATAATTATATCTGTGCCCTAGGTCATTCTTAACTCAGTCTTCCTTTCAGCTTCTCATTTCATCCATTATCCCTCATTTCTACTTCCCTTTTCTCTGAGCATTCATAATACAGTTATAACTATTATCCTTTCACCTAAAATAATCCTTCACTTTCTCCATTCTAGGAAGCAGTGATGGTTGAAAGACCAACCCAGGCTGCAGACTCTAATGTATTCCTAGAATGGGTAATCACTGGCTGTGTTATTTGGCATTCAGTTATGTTGACCTTACAAGAATTGTCAGAGGGCATTCTGGTCCTTTGTTTCTTCGTCTTCTCACATGAAAAGCCACCTCTAAAATGCATTATCAGGCTGACAAATCTTTTAAAGAACTTGCAGTACAATCTGCTCCAAAGTAGGCTTTTAAGTCCCATTTATTTCAATGAGGAGGGAGTCAAGCACATGTTTAATTTTCTCACAGATATTAAAGAGACTTAACAGAGCAAACTTCTACTTGCATTCTGCTCAGAAAAGAGATAGGTCACGGCTACACAAGCAGAATGTCTGTCATGTCTAGTAAAGATGGGAGGAGGAATTGAAAACTTTCTGGTTCTCAAAAGTTTTCCAAGCCATGCTCAGACTTCCAACTGTGTTAGTGAGATTTCCCAGCTTCCCACCAAAATGAGATTCCTGTCAAATTCTGTGCTGTTCCAAACCCTGTTTGATGAATTTTGCACAGGAAAGTGTGGTGTTGTTGTCTGTGTTGTTATGTCCATGACTTGCAAAGCTAGGCAATTGTTTCAGAGAGAAAAATGACCATGATGCTTCCAAGAAATCGATGTGATTTCCCATGAGATTTTTCAGGGACTGGGACCCTGATAGAGAGAAATCTTGGTGTACGAAGAAAATAGTGACACACACACATACCCCACGCACACACATTTATCTCTGACAGTGAGAGACTGGGAAAATCACACTCCTAATTTTCATAAACCACTTGGTTTAGGGAGGGTGAGGAGAAATACATAATCAGAAAACACAAAATGGCACAGAAAGCTACACTGGAGAAGAGCTGGTTCATTGACGGTATCATTGTTTCTCCCGAGCACCTATACATCTGAACGTTCCAGATAAGAAATTGCACTGGATATCTCCTCTATATGTCTTTCTCCTAAGAAAACTTAAAACACTGTAGTCAATTAGCTGTAGTCAATCTGATGCTCATAGCAAAGGTCAAAATGGTGCCACCCATGAGCTATATGTAGAAGCTATCTGGACTGGCATTTGGCTGGACCAGTACATCTTTCAATGCTAGTTGTTGGAAAGGATAGTCTACAATATCTGAGGGCAGCAGGCTTCCTGGTCCACCTTGTTGTTTCTTCAAAGCAGGGGCAGATCTTGAACAAGGAAAGGACCACAAAAGAGGATTGGCCAAAGGGTCAACCCCTGTTTTCTCCAAAGCACCTGCCACATTAATTGGTTGTTCTCCCCTTCCTAATGTCATTCTGTATGCTTTGCATTGAGGAATCACCAAAAACCTGGAGCTACCCTATGTATTTCATGGAATCAGATAGTTTTGTTAATGTAGAACCAATGACTCAGAAGACAATATAATGATCATGTCATCCAGACTCTTCTTGAGTTAAGATACAACAATTTCAACATAGGTGTAGGCATCAGATACCGGGAGGAGCCTCTATCTATTCCCCTATGGTAGAGGCATCAAGGAAAGCTGTTGTTGGGCAGCAAATGCAAGTACTGTACTGTACTTTTGGTACCGATTACTGCTTCTGCCTAGAAAATCAGCTTGCAAAGGATGGGCTTTTGATGGAAGTAATGGTACAGGGAAGGACATGAACACTTGTCTTAGGGAAGTGCTATATATATTTTCTTATGCAGCCATGGGCTTCATAGTTCTGTGGACTTTCCTTTCTTTTTGTGTAGGTTGCTCACCACAGTGGCTCTGGAGCCAGCCCTGAATTGGAAGAATATCCTGTGTATTGTCTGTAACAGGGTAATTCCAAGTTGATCCAGTGGGCTGATGGAATAATAATTATCTAGACCACTGTTGTCTATTGTGGCTGGCAATAGCTGTCCAGGGCTTCAGGTAGGATTCTTTCAACAACAACAAAAAATCCTAGTTCTGTGTCAATCACTCAAACACATACCAGGCCTGACTTTACTTAATTCTAAAATCAGATAAGATCTAGTTTCTTCCGATGGCAGTGGCTTGCATGTTGCACTGCATTGTGACAAAGGGATGTGCCTCCACACAGTTTGAGTTCATTGGCACCCTCTGTGAATTGTTAGTTTTTTAAGGCAACATCTAACTATATAGGCAGTTCTTAGTAAACTTTTTTTTTTTAGAATTAGGATATTCAAGCCAAATAATTCCAAAATTTCCAAATATCAATGGTGGTGGTGGTGGTGGTGGTGGTGTTTTAGGTCAGCAAGATTCTGGAGCTTGTTCTCCAAAAATGTATCTTTCCAAGCATTAGGATTAAGATATTTGACAACTTTCTATGCTGGCAGTGAGAAGAAGGTCATTTCTTCCCAGTCTGCTATGTAGCTTTGATCTTTTCCCGTTCACCTTTGTAACATTTATTAACCACCATAAGAGTGCTTCTTTTATTACTTTTTTTTACTGATTTATACCATTCAGCAATATGAAGTGATTTTGTCTCAGGCAGCAAACATTATATCAGCTTTGACATGTAATGTATTTTATCAGGTGAAATCTCTTTATAATGTTTGCAATGAATCTGCTTCTTGCTTGATCCAATTTGACCAAGTGAGGCATGCTGTTGCAATTCAGCTCTTGAAAGATTGATCATAGGAATGATCTGTCCCTTCAAAGCAAATGTAAAGTATGGGAGATGTGTGCAAGAAAACCAGGTGCAAGATGACCACAGTGCAATCCTCTTTTTTTCTAGCTCAGTCCCTACTACAGGATCTCTTAAAAGTTGTTGATGCCAGTTGTAAATACTGTGTATCAACACAATGTTCCATGCATCAGGAGCACAATGCATTGAATTTCAACTCCTGAAGAAGTTTCTTCTTTATTTCTGAAGCTGCCCCACGAATACAGTGGCATGGCAGATATACAACAGCTGTTGAGGTGCATCCTTACTTCTAGTTACCTCTTCCCATCATCTGTTCAAGTGAAAAATATGCACCATGCCATCTCACCTATATAATTTCATCTCACTAACGTCAGAGACACGGTGCATGGAAGAAACAGCCCTGTATGAATTAACTCTATTCATTTCAGGGGCTCAAATAGACCATGCATAGACTGCCACAAATTAAGAAGACTCCCTAATGGTAATGAACTCTGGTATTTCTCAGACAAGGTAGCACACGTAACTCTCATCAGTGAGAAAAGACTCCCGCTTTAAATAAATTCAACATTGAAGGTCCAAGTGTTGAACTGTCCTGATATTAATCTTAACTATGTTCTGCTAAAGATGATTTGGGTATCTATTCTTCCTCTTAAAAGCTTCAGTAAACAAATTTTCTTGCTAGGTTTTGAAGAACCCTGCAAAAAAAAATCTTATGGGAGTAATTTGTTCAAATTTGTTAATTACTCACCAATCACCTAGTTCAGGTGTTGGCTTACTTGCCTCCTGAACACATGAAGGAGGACTCAGACATCATTGCAGATTACAGTAAGAAAATACTTCATAGGGGACTTTTCAACATCCTTGTCTCATCTAGATCTAAGAAACATTTTTATTTGTTAATAGAAGGGATAGAGAACTATCCCATTTCTCCCAGTTTTATCCTTTTTTCATGTGTTCATCTTCAGTTTGATCAGAATGGACTTCTGGAGCAGAAGTGGCACCATCTCAAGAAGAACTGGTAGGGCAGTTAATGAGTAGACAGTGATTTCACTATCACCCACATTAAAAATGTCATAGAGCAGTGGTGGCTAACCTTGACACTTCAGATGTTCTGGAACTTCAATTCCCAGAAGCCCTGATCAGCAGGAGTGCTGACTTGGGCTTCTGGTAATTGAAGTCTAAGAACAGCTGGAATGCCAAGGAGGAAGGAGGTACTTTACCCCCTTCATGTCAGGAAGAGGCAGGAAGGAAGGAAGGGACACTCTTGTGCCCCTACTTGTTGGTCAGGGGCAGGGGCGGGGGCAGGACTAGAGGGATGTTTTAAGTCAGGCCCCTTCATTGTTGCTAGTTTCGGATGAATGTTGCTGTCGCCAAGTTCACCATTGCTGCTAGCCCTGTTTTGGCAACATTATCTCAGAGGACTGAGGCTTAGCCACTGGGCTGATTCATTCACTCGGTTCTAACTGTTTCTATTGGAAAAAGAAATGTATTTTTTTTGTGGTGCCATGATCATGGCTGCCATTTTGACGGAGTAAGCAAAGTGGTTGCCATTTTGTTAGGCATCGAACATTTGTTTTGTTTAATTTAAAGTGCATTTGGGTTGCATATGAGTTCAGACGTTTACCTATTCTTTTTGTATAGAAGGCACATGTTTTGCAGGGTGTGGCATTTAATAAGTTAATTGGACAGTAATTAATAATTAGGATGTTAGTATTACATTATATTTAATTAACTAGCAACATAGTTATAGGGTCAAAGAAGAGCTTGTTAGGCCAGACAGTAAACAGCCTGCTAAAGGCTTTCTAGGACACTCCCTCTGGCAATTTCATTCAATGAGAGTTTGCCTGGCTTTAATTTTTTTTAAAAAAAATTGCTTTTGAATTGTTGTTTTACTTTTGAACATTTTGGTATTGGGTTTTTTTTTGTAAAATTTTTATTAGTTTTACTTAATAAAAAACAAACAATAACATATAATAAAACAGACCAAAAAATCTTTATCAAAACAACCCTAGATCCCACCCTGTGCTATACATATTAGAATTTCCTTTATCCTTATGTGTTATTTTCAACTTTCCCAAAATTTGTACATTTCTGGGCTCGGCTTCATCCCATCACCACTTGTTCATGCTTTTGAACATTTTGTACTTTTTGGAATGTTTTATTTTTTGAAACCTTTTTACTCTTTTTAATAAATTTTGAATATTTTACTAAAGTGTCATTTTTGGAGCCGAAAGGGTTGAATCAGTGGTGAGCATCAGCAGATTCGCACCAGTTCGCCAGAATCGGTAGCAGAAATTCTGGCTGGACCCACCCATCCAAGCTTTGAAATAAAGTAGTCCTAATTCGGGTGCAATGTAGGGCTTTCACCCTGGCCACACCCACCATACCACACCCACAAAGCAGATAGTAAAAAAAAAATTGAGCCCACCACTGGGTTGAATGTGTCTAAAGAAGGTGCACCACAAGGATTAACAGCTTTGGGTGGTGAAATCCACAGGAAGGGTGATGGTACCCAAGTGAATTAAATCCCACTTGAATCCATCTTAGTTGATGGCAGAAGCTTCATCAATACTGGCCTGGGGCTGAGGAGGACTTTATGTGCCTAAAGGGCTCAGGACCAGAAAGTGACTCACAAAACTGGATCAGGGGTAGGGATGTCACACTGTAATGTGGAAGGTAAATGGAAGGCCACTGCATTATATTGTTCCCAGAACAATCTCCATGGTTGATCGCCACCATGACAGCCAATATTCAGAATTGGATATGCCACTTGAAGGAGAAGAAGAAAGAAGGTACCTGAACCCAAAGGCCCTATGCTATACCAAATTTACAAGCTGGGATGTTGTGCTACCTGTCTACCTGGTCTGGTGGTTGTGTACTAGCAACTAAGAAAAAACCTAGAGGGGATTTTTCCCCTAGCCGCAGTTTTCCATGCACCGTAGAACAGCAAAGGCCTTAGCCTTGACTCCAGAAGAAAGAAGGGAAATTTTTAAAGGTAAAAGTAGCGTAGACATGACCTCTTCTAGTCAAATTCAGAGGATTAACTTCCTGGGTTCATAAAGCTCATAAGGCTTCTTAAATATATTTATGACAAAAATTGGACTAAAAGGTAACACTCCAAGTGCAAAATGGAGGAAGATAACCAGCTGATGAGGATTAACAGAAGAATTGGATGCATTCTGCCACAGAATCGTTTGGATTTATTAACATTGCCCAGCATAGGGAGACAGGGACAATGAAATATCTTCCCTCTACAAAGCTGCCAAGAGGTACCTATCAAAGTATAACAACAGAAATCAGTCATTAAAAAGGTCAAACTGATACCCCAACACAAGGCAGTTGTCTTTGTCTTCTCCCAAATTTGCACCAAGATGTGAATACTCAGAGATAGCATCAAATAGACATATCAGGGGAAAGTAGGTTGCAACATGACTAAGCAAGACGTTCTCAAAGCAGAAATGCTTTCCCTTTGGCATAAAGCAACTGAGAAAGAACATCCTGTATAAACGGCTTACTAGGTAACAAATTAACCACAACACTTTACTGCGAAGGAATTATCATATATACAAACAAAAAGCATGTAAACTGGAGGGAATACTATTTATAGGTTTTTAAAAAGGGAAAGTAAAACGGAAGCCAATGCCGGAGAAGGTCTTAGATCTCATGGTTCACACTCCCATTCTCTGTTGACACACATCTGTTTTGAGCTACCTTTATTTTGGACCTAAAGTCAAGTGTCTGAATTGCCACAATTAAGCATACAGTAAAACCCCGTATAACAAAGAGCTCTTGTAACAAAAACCTCATATAACAAAAGGAATTTGAGGGGGAAATGTTGCCTCATATAGTGAAAATTTCATTATACGAAGCAATGTATCTCCCAGGTTGGTTTTCAGTGCATCCCTATGGAGATTTTTGTTATACAGTATAAAGCATCCCATAGGAAATTTCATTATATGGGGCATGCTTTGTATAATGAAAAAACTACATAGCAAAAAGCCTTGCAGAACAAATTATTTTTGTTATATGAGGTACCACTGTATATTTTTCTGGGCAGCAGCTTTATCATCTTCACATTGTGCTGACAAAAACCTCCAACTGCTCTCCAAGGTCCTGAAACTGTTTTTAACTGAAGAAGGCAGACGTTTAGCTACTCTTTATGTATGGAAGGCACCATTGAGCTATGGATCTTCTCCATGGAGTTTAAAACAACAAAGTATGCCTTTCATGTCTGTTATAACATTTGCATCTTGTACCTGCAAAGAATTATAATGGTCGGTTGAAGATTTCAAGAAAAGAATCCGGTAACCATTCTGTGAGTGTTTTTCATAAGGATTATGAGGAATTCACTCAGTATGAAAATAATTTAGTGCTCCAGTAACCAGAGTATATTCTATTATCTTTTGTTTTCATCTTGTTGACTTAGTTTTCACTCCATATGAGCATACAGCTGCAGAATTTTAATGAATATGATTTATGGTCTACCTGTCACCATGAGTGGGATTTAAAGGTATACCATGAAATACCAGTTAGGAATAATTCACACATTTTTCACTGAATCAGTACACACATTCACTTAGAGTCAACATGTTAAGCAGGGATAGGCAATCTCAGGAGTCTGAGGGTCAATATTGCTCCCCACAGACCCACAATAGGTCACACTGTTTCCCAGAATGAATTTTTTCATATTTTGAAAACAAAAAGTAAACAACTTGTTACTTTAAAGAAGAAGCCTAGAGGTGAAGGGACAGAGGAAACCCATATAGTAAACAGGGACACAATAAACAGGACATTAAATTCTGATGCCTGGGATAAATCAAGCAATATATTCATACCTATGAGGCAGCACTTGCTACTTTTAATGTATTACTGAATGGCATATTTAAGTATCTATCCTAGTCTGGCCAGGTTATCTTGTTATGGTAGCAGAGTAGACCATACTGCCAACAACTCAACACCAATCGCCAGGCAATGGTTAACTAACCTGACCACCCTGAGGACTAACGGGTGCCGAAGTCCACAGGGAAGGGTGATGGTCCCCACGTGGATTAAATCCCATGTGAATCCATCTAGATAGTTGGGACCAACTTCATCAGTACTGCCCTGGCACTGATGAGGACTTTCTGAGCCAAAAGGGCTCAGGACCAGAAAGTGACTCACAGAACTGGATCAGTGATAAGAGTGTCACACTGCAATGCAGAAGGCAAATGGAAGGCCACTGCATTATGTTGTTCCCAATACATTTTTCATGGCTGATTGCCATGAGGACAGTCAATATTCAGAATTGTACGCAGCACTTGAAGAAGAAAGCCATTATTCCAATGAACTAACTTAGAAGTAAGATTAGTTGAACTTAAGGATACTATCTTCTCATGCTTCATCTTTCTTTGTTTCTGCTTTGTTTAGCTTTTTTACTGCTGCTACCTTTGCTGCTGTTGCATACTGCCATACCTAATCCTTTCGAATGAAATTTGTTATAATTCATCATGAAACAGTGGGTTATCAGGCTGCAAGCAATACCTCCCCCAGACACTATGGTGATTGCCTGAGGGAAAGAGAGAAGCAGAACAGCTGGCAAGTGTGGTTCTCCAAGAGAGCTGAGCAAACTAATTTTTGCTTCTCCCTTGCCTTTGTTCAAAAAGATACAAAGAGGTAGTTTTAAATATAAATGACTGTGTGTCTATCTACTATGAATGATCTGAAAAGGACACATCTATCTGTGACACTGAACGTGTGTTGTCTTATTGATGATATGCATTACTCTTGACTTCCCAGAGGCTGGGACCTCTTTTGGGAGTATGGCCCCTCCAACAGTAGAGAATGATGGTACAGTATAGTTAGAAGTGCTAAATGATATTGAAATAATGGGGGAAATAAAGCAGGTCACGATGTGGAATTGTTAGGAAGACATTCAAACCATGTATCTTTCATACACAGATAATGTTGGTACAGGTGCTTGGCAACTTTATAACAAATGTGCCCTATGTTGTAAGAACATGTTTCTGTAGATAATATAACACATCAAGTGGACCATGTAAGAACGCAACAGCTATTCCCAGCATTCATTTTCTGTTATTATAGTACTATATTTTCTAGCCACTCAACCCCAAAAGCTGTTTTGGAGTGGCTGCAATTGCATTTGTGGCCAGCCAGGGCCATATGGTGAGAATATATCACACAGGGGAGAGTGTGAATGTCTAACCACCCCCCAAAGGATAACTCAGTCTAGCTTCTAAGTACTGCTAACAGTGTTGGGCAAAATATTAAGTGGCAGACATTTATAGATTAGATGTTATTAGATGCTGGAGCCTGAGCAGCTACCCAAGGATACCAGGTACAGACACTAGTCCTGACTGGGAAGCTTATCTGATATATGAGATTGATGAAGGGAGCTGAAATGGGCAGTTGTACATATAGTGCTAAGATGAATGAATGAACAACAGAATGAGGTAGTTAAGGAACAGCTTAGCAAAGGATGTAAAGCTCCATCCTTTTTGATTATTTTAAAATAGGAATGTATGCACCCATTCTATAAGTCTCTACCTTTCTCCCCTCTTTCCCTAGTAGACCATATGCCTTTCACCATGTATTTTATTCTTCAGGATTTCTTGTGCATATCCTTCTCTTTCTCTCTTTCTCTTTGGACCTGGGCATATTTTTTTAATCTGAGGCCATCTATATTTTAAAGAGCTGTTTGGTGATTTTTATAAAGTTGCATGCTTTTGATACAGAGAGCATAAGAAGAGATGACTGAGCCAAGACCAGCACCTTCAAGAGGACATTATTGAGTACATGCTAAGCCCTGCAACTCCGGACAAAACCTACAGCTGACTACACAAATCTCTTGACTCTGCTGCTGTGCATAGATTTGTAGAATCATAGAGTTGTAGGTCCCCTGCAAGCCTTTTCATCTAATTCGGTGTTTCCCAAACTTTGGTTTTGGGACTTCAATTCCCAGAAGCCTAAGTCAATTCCCCAAAGCACTGATCAGCCAATGTACTGACTTAGGCTTCTGGGAAATGAAGTCCTCCTGTGGGGCATGGGCCCCACATTGGGAACCACTGATCTTATCTCTCCAGGGGATAGGGCATGTGGAGCTAGACAGGGTGTGAAGCATTTTTATGATATCACAAGGCTAGTTCTTTAGATTGCATAGGGATATGTTTCATGGACGAGTCACCCCCAGTCCATAGAAAAGTG
The DNA here is from genome assembly GCA_030440675.1 of Furcifer pardalis. NCBI lineage: Eukaryota > Metazoa > Chordata > Lepidosauria > Squamata > Chamaeleonidae > Furcifer > Furcifer pardalis. The sequence continues at coordinate 59,740,520 of CP126894.1, read as the reverse complement.
TGGGATTCTAAAATTTATTTTATTTACTTACTTAAATTTATATACCGTCCTCTTTGCCAGGGCAACCCAGGACAGTTAACATCTCCTATAAAACATCATCATCGATATGAATCAAACTTCTAAAAGATTTAAACTAAACAAGTTAAAAATTTAAAAAATTTAAAACTAACTCTTAAAATTACTTTAAAAGGGCATTGCAGGAGGGAGGGAACTCACACTAGCCAGCGGGCTGGGGTCGTAGTGCAACCCGTACCCCATACCTGTCCTGCCAGCCATGTTTTTAAGTTCTTCTTAAAAGGCAGCAGCTCCATCTGGAGGCACAACTCCATTGGAAGGAAGTTCCATAGGGTCGGAGCGGACACAGAGAAGGCCCTCCTTCTGGTGCCAGAGAGGTGCACCTCTCTGGCCGATGGAACAACTAGAGAGCCTCTCCAGTCTGCTCTGGTGGGACGGACAGATGTTCTTGGGGTGAGGCAGTCTCTTAAGTATCCTGGCCCACCCTACATTACTGCTATCAACGTTGCATATCAACAAAATTCACATTGGTGCTCCTTTTCTTCCTCTAATTGGGATAGACTAGAGGATATACAAGACATGACTTGTGAAAAGGATCCAGGATTCTTAGCAGAACTATAACTAAACAATGAACAATGTGGTTATTAAAATAAAGCAAATGCATTACTAAGGCAAATGAACAGAAGTATAGTATTCTGATCAATTCTCTGTATTATTTTGGTTGGACCATACCTGCAATAACATGTCCAGTTCTGGCACGACAGTTGAAGAAGGTGAAAATAACCTGAAGATGATAATGGATATGGAAACCAAGCCCTATGAACAATGGCTGAGGGATTTTGCATGTTTAATCTGATGAAGGGAAGATTGAAATGTCATAAAATAGCCATCTTCAAATATATGGAGGACTGTCATGTGGATTGAACAAAAGACATTTTCTGTTATTCTAGTGATTAGGAGTCAAACCAAGGTTTCCCTTACTCAAAAGCCAGTCATTTCATGTCTCTAGGGATCAGTGCTTATCTCTGTTTCAAAGCTGAAGAGCCAGCGTTGTCCACTTCTGCAGATGTTTCCATGGTCATGTGGCAGGCATGACTAGACACCAGAGTGCATGGAACACTGTTACCTTCCCACCGAAGTGGTCCCTATTTATCTACAGTAATACCCCAGATAACGTTATGACTTGGTTCCACAAGTCTTAACGTTATCCGTTTTTTAGCGTTGTCCGATACATGCATCGAACAACACTAAAAAAAAAGCCCTGACTTCAGGGACAAACCGCTTTAAAGCCAGGCAGGGAAAGAAAGAGACTTCCCTACCTTTAAAGCCACCCCAATGTGACTGCAGTAGGGGGGAAAGTGCCTTCCCCCCCCCACGCTACTTTATCCTTCCCTCTGCTTATTTTCCCTTCTCCGACTGCCAGCTGATCGGAGGCTTTTTTTTAAACTGCAGGGAAGGGGGGAAAGAGAGAAATGTGGTTGGTTCTATAGAAAAGTAAAGGAGGCCAAAGCTTCTCTCCCTGTCACTTTGCTCCTTCCCCACCCCCACCCCCACCCCCACCCCTAGCAGTTTGGGGACACCCCACTGCCTGCTTGGCCACAGAGAATCCACCCCAACTCTGTTTACCTAATGTTCTTGAGCTGCAATCTCCATGCTGTGTTCTTGCTTTACTTCCTGAATTGAAAAAAAGGAAAGGAGGAAAATACAGAGATGTGATTGGTTCTCTAGAGACTGCCAGCTGATATAGAGAACCAATCACATCTCTGTATTTTCCCCCTTTCCTTTTTTTCAATTCAGGAAGTAAAGCAAGAACACAGCGTGGAGATTGCAGCTCAAGAACATTAGGTAAACAGAGTTGGGGGAGATTCTCTGTGGCCGAGCAGGCAGTGGGGTGTCCCCAAACTGCTAGGGGTGGGGGTGGGGAAGGAGCAAAGTGACAGGGACAGAAGCTTTGGCCTCTTTTACTTCTCTGTAGAACCAACCACATTTCTCTCTCCCCCCCCCTTCCCTGCAGTTAAAAAAAAGCCTCCGATCAGCTGGCAGTCGGAGAATGGAAAATAAGCAGAGGGAAGGCTAGGGGGAAAGGCAGGCGGGCGCTGGGGAGGGGGTTGGATTGGGTAGATGTTCTACCCAATCCAACCCCCTCCCCACACACACACTTGTACCGGATAACGCTAAAAATTGCATTATCCAATGCAAGATTTTTCCAAAAATCTTTCATCGTTATCGGATTCTAGTGCTATCCGGTACAAACATGTCCGGGGTATTACTGTACTTGCAATTTCTTGCTTTCGAACTGCTAGGTTGGTAGGAAATGGGACAAAAATGGGAGCTCATTCCATCCTGCAGTATTCAGGAGTCGAACTACTGACCTTCCACCTCCCAGTCAGCGTCTTCGTGACTTGAGCCACTGCAGTTCAAATTCCCCCCCAAAATAAGTTTCAACTGAATATTAAAAAATAACTTCTTCATAGTAAGAGCTGGGAAAAGCTCTACCACAGAAAATTTCAACAACGGAAGAGGCTGCCTCAGAAAATGTCTCCTTTACTGGAGATTTTTAAACAGAGGTTGGAATACAAGTAGTCAAGTAAGCTTTACCTGGGATTTCCTGCATTGATAGAGGTTTGATGGCTTTGATTATCCTCAAGGCCCCTTACATCCATGGACTTTTTTCATAATTTTTTTCTCCTTGTTCCTGGGTTTGGGGGGATGGCAAATATTGTACCTATACAACAAATATTTCAGGCTTTAAAGTCACCTCTCATATTTTAAAACAAACAAACAAACATTTTCCTACTTTTGACACCACTTGCTCTGAGATTTGTATCTCCAGTTGGAGACCTTGAGAGACATCTCACTTCTGTGAGATTCCAGGCAATACCTTGAAACCTGGCAGTTTTGAAGCTCCAAACTCCTCAAAAGATACCATCCAGCTTCTGCTTGAAGACTTCCAGTCTGTTCACCATCCGCAGATCTCTCCCACTAGCTTATAGAGAAAGAAACAGGGAAGATAGGAAAAGAAAAGAGAAAGCACCTAAAGTTGCTTCCTGAGTTATTTGCCCTTTCTTAGTAGACAAAGGAGGGAGGGGGCTTTTTTGAACCCCAAATAATACTGGGCTTTCTCACACCCTTTGAGATTGAAAGGGAGACATTTAGAGCTAATCTGAATAATCTATTGTTGCTGATGACTGCGGGAAGCTGTATTGTCACGCTTGCTTCTTGTCTGTCATTTTGCTAGAACACACCCTGCTCCCTTTGACCCCTGAATTTGGTGTATATAAACAATGCCTGTAAGTTTTGCTCCTTGTCTGAAGAAGTGGACTTGATCCACGAAAGCTAACAATAAAAATATAGCAGTTAGTCTTTAAAGTGCTACAGTATTTTTTTTATTTTGTTTTGTATATTTTGTTTTGTTTTCTGATATGCTGGAATCACAGACTAACATGGCTACTATTCCAAAAAATCCAAATAACACTGCATCACAAAAAAAAATATATTGTCTGCTACTTGGTCTAATCCATGTGTCCTGTACTAAATCAAGTTTGCTGTATCCAAATCTGAAGTCCAATTCTGCCTAGGATGTCAGGATCTTAAGTAAGCAAATCTCACCCTCCTGGTTGGGTTCTTGTGTGGGTATATTTGCCACAAATGTAGCAAAAATTGTCCAGTTTTGTAACACAGCTGTGCCTACTCATCTTTAGCTCAAAACAGACTCACTATGGCCTAGCTGTACTATCCAATAAGATGGTTTCGCACTAGAGACAAGCCCTTGGTCCATCTCACCTTATATACCTATTTCTGATGTCAGCTCACTGACTTACCCACACATACCCGGCCACTGCTGTAACATGCATGCCACCAGGGGACATGATTCAGCTGAGACAGCAGCAGACATAGTGGTAGCTGCAAAAGTCTGTTATAATGTTCCCATGCAGAATTACATTACCTAATACCATTTGAACAGCTATAGCATGCCTATAACTTAAATTCTGTACATGATAGTCAAATTCTGAATTCAGATTTGGAATCAGCACATTCGATATCATGTAAATCACATGTGTTATTCCCAGTAGTAAAATCGTTGTTATGCAATGTAATAGAAAGTTCTGATCACAGGATGGTTTCACACATGTAGCTCTATGCACACACACATACACACCCCAACCAACATGTGAACTACATGTTCTAATGGGGGAAAGCTAGTCAGCACAAGCAATTTGTGAATAGGGCAATTTACTACAGTTCCATGTCTCCTCCTGCTCTAATTGAAAAAGTGAGGGAAAGGGGAATCTGCATAGAGCTTTAGCTCATCTCAGATAAAGAGGAAAGACATTATGAAGCATGGCAAAGCTCCTTTTGGAGATGAGGTCTGAAATGACATGGAGAGTCAATGAGGCAGAGAGATAAAGTCCAGCTATTAACAAATGGAAGGAGATTCAAAGGATAAGCAAAAGTGGATTGACTTTGGTTGGCAAGAGGAAGGACGTCCCAAGAGCAACATGAGAGAGAAAGGCAAACCTTCAACTTCTGCAACAGCAAGCCCATAGAGACCAGGCCCAACATTATCCTTTAGACAGAGTGCAAAGTACAATGTTGCAATGTTAGAAATAATAATTTGTTCCAAAAATGAATATTTTTACCTATTAGTATGTTTATGGGAAAATACAGAATTTTGTCAAAGACAAAATATAAATTTATATTAAGTATTTTTCATATATATATATGGTATATAATAAACCAACACACATACCCCAAACAGATATCATCATCACCATAAAGGGTGTTTTAAAAACCCATTCATCTTGGTATAAGAGCATCTTTTGCAAGTGGCAAGAAGAGGAATGAGAAAAGGTTCATGATACTAGGAGTCCTATAGGAAATAACAGTTTGATGAGGCAGTCCCTTTTTGGTACTTCATACACAGCAGGCCCAAAGCAGGAAAAAGAACCTTGCAGCCCAACTAGGGCAGCCATGGGGATGTAAGGGCATGAGGCCAGATCACTGTACCTTTTGGCAGAGCACAGATCAGATTTGTTTCTTGCATTCCTGGTGTGAAGAACAAGAAGTCTACCTCCACCCCCACCTTTGGCCACCACCCTGCCTCTCATGCAGCAATTAAAAATATGCAATAAGCAGGTGAACAAAACCCAGTCCAAGTGAATTTCCAAGCTGGATGTTTGTTGTTTCTGAATAATAACACTTGTCTTGCCTGGCCCAGAGCATTAGAAACCTTTAGCAGAAAATTCAAAGATTTCATCCACTACAAATCAATACAGCTAAAGTGGTATCGAACCACTGTAGCTCTGCAGTGTAAATACACTTTCACTCCAAACTTAAGCTTACTCAATATTTTTACCTTCAGAAATTGTCCACGCCCAAGGTGGGGGTATAGAGTAGACAGGGCTGCTTTATAAACCCCATGAATCAGACTTTTCTCTTGACCAATTTTTTCATTTCCAGTTGTTATAGTACTCAACTCCCAGAAAATTCCCAAAGTATGACCTCAGTTATCCTTACCTCTTGCAAGCCTTATTCAAATAAATAGTGACTTGTTCAGATTTACTGTAGACAGAAAGAAACAGAACACCCATTGTGACTGATTTTTGTGTCGCAAATTATGAATGAAGTTCCTGCTACCTTGAAATATATATGCTACAGTTAAAACTAGTTTTATCTGAATTGGCAACATCATATGGGAGTGAGTGAAGAGGGAGACACAAAACCTGTCAGATGTTTTTCTAAATACATTTAGATGCTTGGTGAATGATCCCAAGTGATGGCTCTTGTTGAGATGGACTGCTAACATTAATTAACAAAACAACAAATCTGATTAAAAGGTTACCCCCCCGCTATGTTACCCCTCCCAAATTTTAAAACCCCAGCTGAATATTTTGCAACATTTTCTCTAAGCTATTCATTTTGCCCTCATACAAAAGAACATAAATATGGAGAGACACCCTCTGAAACCAATAGCAAGTCAGCACAATTTCCTAATTTTGCTGCGGAAAGCACTAGCTGATGTTCTCTGAATTGCTGAGTTGTCTTTTGGGACAAGCTCCTGCCGTTAATCCTTTCGATGCCAAACTAATGTTTGCATTTTTCTGCTGACACTTTAAAAGACTTGGCATCCAAGTGTTCAGGAAGTATATACAGGCCCAGCTCCAAGGTAACTCAGTCTTTTCATGTTGGCAAAGCTGAGTCATGATTACTAGAAAATGAGTGGATATGGAACAGGCCAATAGTGGACAGCCTGACTTGTGCAACACCTAGGGCTATTACAGAAAAAGAAAAGTTGGGATGGAATCAAATTAAACAAATGCAATAGTCTGCAAAGTGTCCTTCTGCAACTATGCTGTTTAACCATGGTTAAAGAACACAACCTGAGTCTTGTGGTGAGTCATTGGCTACATATTTGTTGGTTGAAGAAGAAAAATCTGTTTAGTTTCTATCTTTGAAACATTAGAGAAGAAGGGTCAAAGAAAGAAAGCGGTGACAACACTTTGAAGGGAGGCAAGCAACACATCTGTTTTTGTGTCTTCTCATACTCCACCCACTTTCACCTGACAGTCAGCAGAACGCTAGTGGCAGTGGTAAAAACCCTTGCATATCTGGATTAAAAGACAAGTCTGCGGGTGAAGTACACACACTGTTTTAAAAGACAATCATACTATGGGAAGCAACTCCAAAGTGCAATTCCTATTTAAAGCAAGCCATGTATTCTCCACATATCATGTTTTAACCAGAAATGCATTTTTGAACTCCTAGGGTGCCTCCAAGTTTCAGTGGTAGCAGTTGGGTGTGCCATTTGTGAAAGGCTGAAGAGTGGAAATTGAATCTGGCTTGTGCCTGTCAAAATTTCCTGTCTCTGATCTAGGGCCTATGGTAAGCATTGTGCCAAGGACTGTGTAATGAGTTGAAATGGAGCCTTTATTTTGTGAGTTAAAATGGATGCTGTTGTTCACTTTCCTTCAAGAAGCAGTTGGCGAGAGGCTTAGAATTTGACCTTCGGGCCAGGTGCAAATTCTTTTCATTTTCCTCTTGGATAGTCAAAATAATCTAGGATTGTGAGAATGGAAGGAGATATGTTGGACATTTAATTTTGGAGTCTTATTGGGTAAGAGAGAAGAAAAGGTGGGGCAAAGGATGAAAGATAGTTTTTTGTTATCTTAACATGGTAAAGAAGAAACACCATTGTTTTAAGCACATTCAAGGTCCACAGAGGCTTGCTTGCAGTGGTGGGCAGCAACAGGTTCACAACCCCCCAGGAGGGGGGGAGCAAAATTGGGTGGCCTTGGGCAGGAGGGGTAGCAAAATTGGGTGGCCACACCTATCTCCCTGCCAGAAGCGTATCTTACCTTGGCGGGGCCCCGTATAAAAATTGTTTGGGGGCCCTTTATATGTGGGGCGGAGCTAACGTCATGACATCATGACGTCGTGGGGGGAGCCAACGTCATGACGTCATGGGCAGGGCCAAAATAAAAATAAAATAAATAAAAATAAAATAAATAAAATAGAATTAAAATGTAAAAAAAAAAACCCACACACACCTCAACCCACCCACCCACCCACCCGAAACACAAAAACCTCACTTACCTTAATCCTGGGGCCTCTTCTTCCTCCGCCTCTGCTGTCACCGCCGCGCCGCCGCTGCTGCCATCGCACGACCCCTCCCTCGACGCGCACGGCGAAGGCAAGGGGCAGCTGTGGAAGGCGAGCGGGCGCAGCGAGGCAGCCCCGAGGCCCTCCCCCCGGTCGCCGCAGGGGCTCCCTGGCAGGCTGCGCCAGCCCGGGCGGCGCTCTCCACCTCGACGCTGGGGTGACAGGTCATGTGGCAGGCATGACAAGCGCACGGAACACTGTTTCTCTACAGTACTTGCAATTTTTTTTGCTTTCGAACTGCTAGGTTGGCAGGAGCTGGGACAAAGACGGGAGCTCATTCTGTCCTGCACTGGTGTAAAAAAAAGTGCTGTTTTTTTTTTAACTCGGCAGCTTAACCTATCAATCCACCTCTTCGGAAGCAGCTGGGCCTTGTGATTATGACTAAACTCGGATTTTTGCTATTTTCCCGAAAGAGACCCAATTAAGGCTCGGAATTCTACTGAAATTAACGCGAAGCTTAGCCGGTCTACACGGCTTCGATGCTCTCCGGGGATGGGGCGAGGGAATGGGAGCCATGAATCGGGCGCACTAGGACCCAGCGGAGGCTTGGTGAACAACTTGCCTCCCCTTTCCCTCCTCTGTTGCGGCTCCGCCTCCTGCCGTGGAAACTTAGCCATGGGTTTGGAAGCGATCCGGTACCGTCGGGGCTCCCTGCGGATCCTCAACCAGCTTCTGCTGCCGCAACAGAGCCTTTATGAGGAGATTATTTTTAATTTTATTTTTTGCCGTTGGGGGCCCCCATAGCCCGGGGGCCCCGTATAATTGATACGGCTGATACGGCGGTAGCTACGCCTCTGCTCCCTGCCCTGCCCCATCAGGTTTTGTCCCTGCAAGTGGTTTAAGGTCTCCCTTGCTCAAAAGTCAGTCATATCCAACTCTAGGGTGCAGTGCTCATCTCCATTTACAGCCAGTGCTGTCTGTGTTTGCAGATGTATATGGCAGGCATGACTAGATTGCCCATGATGTAGGCTCTGCCCATGATGCAGGCTCCGCCCATGACATAGGCTCCGACCACCGTGTGGTAGCAATTTTTTTTTGCTGCCCACCACTGCTTGCTTGTGAGTAGAAAGGTAGGAAAATGTATTCCTGATTGTGTTAGATAGCTAGGCCAGAAAATATAGATAGTTATTCCTTTCTTGTTTTAACGATTGGGAGGGGAAAAAATAAAGAATGATCCTTTAAATTTTTATAATTTTGTGTGTTCCTGATTTATGATCTGTTTTTCCTTCCTATAATAAAGCTTTGACCATTTACAGAAGACTGGTGGGAGTATTCCGGTTCCTTTTGAACATTTATTGGCAATTTGCTACCTAATCTTACATATTGATAAGTCCTAACTGATCTGTTTGGTTTGTAAACATAAACAGCGAGGGATTGAAACCTATCATAGATTTGCCTAGCTTGGGGCAGCTCCTCACAAACTCTGAAGCAGCAAAGGTCTTATGCTGGCTTCCTAAAAGGGTGGAGGTCTCTATCAGGTCGAATGGGTTTTGTGATAGTAGGATAATGGGCTATGTTATCCTTACAGGCTGCAGCAGGATTTTCCATAGCAATACCAATTATACCCATGTACCGCCCCATAGCACTTAGTGGGTGATTCACACGGTAATTAGCATTTTTTCCACAACATGCCGGGTACTCATTTTACCAACCTGAGAAGGATGGAAAGCTGAGTCAATCTTGAGTCCTGTCAGGATCATACTCACAATATTTTGGTTGTAGTACAGCAGTTTAATCACTGCACCACCATCCCTCCTATCACTCACAAGTCTCTGAACCACCTGGAAAACAGATCCTGAGAGTTTCTCTGCTCTTTGCTTTGAGGAAACACAGGGGGCTGCAAGAAGAAAGCTTCTCCCTCACACCCAGTTGCATTGCAGGAAGTAATTCTTTCAGTGGAGTAAATAAGATGGGCTCTGCTTTATGGCTATACTCTTTAAGCAGACAACATTCTGTGTCTCTGTAAATTAAATGGTCAGGCATCTCTCAGACTTCCAAACTTCTCATTCTTATCTTCACTGTTGGTCAGGTTACAAAATGGCCTCATTTAATGAAGGACCGCTTGAGGAATCAGTGTGATGCTATACCTCTCTGCAAAATGACTTGTGAATAAAGACCCAAATGTTTTCTGTTCCATAGCTGGGAAGAGGGTGCTAAATCTCTGAATACCAAATACAGAGCCTAGCCAAGGGTCTTGTTTACATCACAGTGCAATATGTGCTGGGATGGAACTGGGAGAGAGAGATGTATAACCTGATTTACAACTGAGTTATGAGCTCCTGTGTACATTGTAAGGCACCTGCCCTTTTATTGTTGGCCTACTGTGAAAATAGGGGCTGCAGTGGCTTAGTGGTTAAGATGCTGAACTTGACAACTGGAAGGTCAGCAGATCAGCAGTTTGAGATCCGAGTTTTGCATGATAGAGTGAGCTTCCATCTCTGTCCCAGCTCCTGCCAACCTAGCAGTTCGAAAGCTAGAAATTTCAAGTAGATAAATAGGTACCACTTCGGTGGGAAGATAAACAGTGTTCTGTGGACTTGGGTGTCAAGTCATGCCTGCCAAATGTCCATGGGAATGTTTGCAGACACAGACAGCACTGGCTCTTTCGGTATAAACAGAGATGAGGACTGAACCCTAGAGTTAGATATGACTGGCTTTCGAGCAAGGGCAACCTTTACCTTTACTCATCATTCAAAATTTCCTTTTTCTACCCAAATAAAATCCCCAATAAATGTAATATTGTACGAAGCTCTTATTCCTGAACAGTAAATAACAATAAGAAATATTTTCCTGCTGAGATCTGTGAAGATCCCTTGATGGTGCTACTTGAATGGATTCAGTAATTTCCTCCCTGACACAGCATTACATTGTCTTTCTACTATAGATTACTGAAGGGCAAAATGACTCAGTAACCAATGAGGAGGAGGGCTTTTTATTTGTTTTTCAGATATCCTGACAGGTACTTTAAGCAGCAGATAAAAACAATATGCAAGGCAAGGAAGACTTTGGAAAGCTTGGACGATATTTGCTGTACAAACATCTCTGCCAAGTAATTGTACTTCCACAGCATAATTGCCATCTCCTGGCCTTGCAGAAGACTGTGCCCTAGAGAAAGAGATTTTGTAGATTGCATAAGGGCTTTTTGCTTCAGTGTGGCTCCTCAGCAAACAGCCTTCAATTTCACATGGAAAAGTTGCTATAAACAAACAGCCGGGCAGGAAAAGTGTTCTTTAAGCCCTTCATTGGTGGCACACTGGCAGAAGAGTAGCGTGCCTTGGCGGGGCCCCGTATAAAAATTTGTTTGGGGGCCCTTAGGAAGGGTAAAGATTTGTTTTGCTTACGCACGTGGGGGGCCCCCGTGGGCCGGGGGCCCCGTATAATTGATACGGCAGATACGGCGGTAGCTACGCCTCTGCACACTGGTTAAACTGTTGTACTGCAGCCGGAATGTTGTCAGTTCGATCCTGACTAGGAATCAAGGCTGACTCAGTCTTCCATCCTTCCGAGGCTGGTAAAATGAGTACCTAGCATGTTGGGGGCAAAAAATGCTAATTGACTTGTGAACTGTCCAGAGAGAGCACTAAATGTTATGGGGTGGAATACAAATCTAATTGCTGTTGCTGTTGATACCCTGCAGCAGACATTGTTTCTCTTTGGCTTCCAATAGGACCATTCTTCAAACATTCCATGACTATGAAAACCAATATGACTATTGTAATATCTCGGATGTTTACAAACTTTAATTCTCTATTGCTGTTGTTATTGTTACATGGCGTCAAGTCTTATCCAACTTATGGTGACCCTGTGAATGAGAGATCTCCAAAATGCCCTGTCTTTAACAGCTCTGCTAAATTCTTGTAAACTAAAGCCTGTAGTTCCTTTAGGGCAGGGGTGCCCAAACTTTTCAGGCTGTGGGCCGGTCATGTAGTTCAGCGGGCCAGTCACGTGGTTTCTCCCAATAGAAGCAGAAGTAAAATGTGCCTTGCAATCTGTTTTGCAACTGGATGAGATAGATTTTTGGCTGCCATTTTCTCTGCTTAAACCAGGGGTGCCCAAACGACGGCCCATGGGCCGGATCTGTCCCACAGGCCATAGTTTGGGCACCCTTGCTTTAGGGCCATGGGTCCCATCATCAGGTGGGTCGCATGCCCCACAGAGGGGCAATTTGATTGTAAGGGGGGCAATTCAAGAACAAGTTATTAACAGTTAATTGCGTTTTAGACTTCTTCCATGTGAATTTATTTATTTATTTGTTTGTTTGTTCAGATTTATATTGCCACCCACTCGCCAAGGCAACACAGGGCGACTTACAGTCAAAACAGCAACAGTACAGTAAAAACCATAAAATACAACCTTACAAAGCAACCAAAGCAGAACACAGACTAACTCCCCTCTGGCCTTTGTTATGGGCCCAGAGGAGGGGGCAAGGTCCTCAGCCACCTGCCAGGAATAGGAGTTAACTTTTTGAATATTAAAGAGTATATGTCACAGGGGTGGGACGTCAGGATTTTAGAGATGCTTAGGCCAGAAAAAGGTTGGGAACCACTGCTTTAGAGACTCGATCCACCTTGGTCCATTATCATTTTGCCTCCAAAATAATTCAGGCTCATATTATTTATGATATTTTCTAAGTCTTCCATTGCTGCTCTTCTGAGTCTCAGTATTCTTCTGATTTTCTTGGCTGCAGACTCCATTTAAATTGATAATTGGACCAAGCTATACAACATCTTTCATTATTGCAATTTCTTCATGTCAACATTTACATTGCGTAGTTCTTCTGTATTCATGACTTTCATCTTCTTAATGTTCAACTGTGATTAAACAAAATGTCATAAAATTAGTAACAGAAGGGAAAATTGTTTTGTCAAATAGCTCCATACCCAACTTTACTCAAACCATTTCACTGATAGTTGAATAATTTTATTTTGGAATAAGTATACTGAACTCTATAATTGTGATTCGATAATGCAGAGGATTGCACCACTAATCACTGCTTGCGCAGGCACATGCATGCATAACTCAGCTTTGTACACTTTGTAAACCTTTGGATGTTTTCAAACAAATACTGTTTACAGAGGTTACAAAGACTTATTCAAAAACTTTTAAAAAAAAATCTAGATGTTTAAAAAAGCAATTAGGATCTCAATCAATCAATCTTTTTTTCAGTCCAAGACTAGCATAGTACTGCAAAAGAACAGAAGCTAAAATACATACAGGTATTTAAATACAAATTAAAAGGAGTGTGTCTTCTCTGGGTTAAAGGAGTAATAGATTGAAATTGTGGTCCAGGACCAGCATAGTACAGCAAAAGAGAAAAAAAGCAGGTTAAAATGAGGGTAGGGGTCGCGAAGGGTCAGAATCGACTGTGTGACTGAACAACAACAACTTAAAATACATTTTAAAAGGAGTTGCACTCAGATCTTTTTTTGTCCAGCCTATAAAGAAACAAACAAACAATGGTTAGATCCTTTCAATTAGGAATTCAGCATTTCATTGTAGGGTAAAGGTAAAGGTCACCCTTGCTTGAAAGCCAGTCATATCCTACTATGGGGATGTGAGTACTGTATCTGTGGGTTTTCTCCTGCAAAAATTATTTCAACCCACAGTAATCTCTGGTGTGAAAACGAATGAGATATATAAATGCTGTCAACTAAAATGACTGCCCCCCCCCCAATTCTGTGCCAAAAAAGGGCTATCCTTTATATATGGAGCAGTCATCTTAAATCTCCCAAAGTTAAAAAAGACATACTTTGGACCAGGGCTTTGGGAGAAAAAAACCAAATGAGTTGCTGCTTCATGTCTCATCCTTTCCAAAGAATTATGCCTTTGTCATGAAATACAGCCAGAGCAAAGGTGTATTTTTGTAGTGGGTGAACTGCTGGCAAGTGCTCTTTGGTGATTCAGTAAAGCCCTGAGAGTTATGCCATCTTTAATTTACAGTTTGGCTTCATTAGAAGTACAGGAGGAATGGCGAAGCAACAACTAGACATTCTGACATGTGAGGCAAGGGGCACCTTGTCCTACCCAGTTTGACTTAAAGAATGAGCCCTTCATAAACCACAGAATTGGAGAAGAATAGAACTTGAAGGAACTATAGGTGTCATCAATTCCAGCCCTGTACCAAAGTAGGAAATCCCCATGTAAAGCATCCCTGGCAGGTGGTCATCCAAATTCCTCCAATGTTGGATATACTACCACCTTAAAAGGCAACCCATTACATTATCAAATAGCTCTTGTTGTCAAAGTGTTCCTCCTATATGCTGAGCCAAAACCAACTCTCCTATAATTTACATTAATTGCTTCATCTCCTACCTCTGGAGATGTAAAAAACTAGCTTGCTTCATCTTCCACAAGACAGCTCTTCCAGTGCTTTAGGATGGCTATCACATCACTTCTCAGTCTTCTCTCCACCAGACTAAACACATTGAACATTTGTGTTATCATTGCAGAAGAAAATGTTTAAGCTGGAAAAGAAATAAATAAATATTGACACTTTATTTTTTGTAGAGTGGTGCAGCTAGTGTGTTTTGAAGTACAAGCCTTCCTCCATTCTTGTTTTGTTTTTTCTTAGTTCCTAAAGCAGTGATGGAGAACCTTTTAGACACCAACCACCCAAACAAAGGGGCAGGCCAAACTGTGTGCTGGGGAAGAGGAGGAAGTGTTCCCATTGGACTGCTGGGCAGAGTTGTGGGCTGGACTCTGGGCTGGGGAGAGAGAAAGCGCTCCAATTGTGCTGCTGAGCAGCCAACAGGGTGAAATCTGTGCTGGGGGGAGGGAGGATACACTCCCATTGGGCTGCTGGGCAGAGAAGTGAGGTGTATTCTGTACTGGGGGAGGGAGGGAGCGCTCCTTGAGCTGCTATGCAGAGGGGCAAAGTGAACTCTGTGCTAGGGGAGGGAAGAAGTGACGGTGGTGCCAACAGAGAGGGCCAGGAGTGCCATAGGTTCGCCACCAGTGTCCTAAAGTATAAATGCTCAAGCACAGTTTCAACAGAAGGAAAAATAATGCTTACTGATGAGGATTGTGTTCAAGCAAAGTTGTCAGGTAGATGGCAAAAATTATAATGCAGCAGCTCACTTCATATTGGTTACAATAAATTAGGAAGAACAATCTCTCGAGCAAATGGCGGTTGCAAAAGGTACTTAATTACTGGCTTTCTAAAACTAACATTTTAAATTAGAAAGACAACTGAACAAGTCAGACAAACAGACTAAAGGAAACTAACGGTATTTATTTATTTATTTATTTAGTTAAATTTAATATCCTGCCCTAATCAGGTGAACCCAACTCTGGGCGGCTTACAAACATTGGTGTTAAAAAACAGAAATCGACAATACAGAATCCTATAAGTGTAAAACAAACTGAGTAATCCCTCATACCCAGGCATATTACAATTTAGTTTAAAATTAACTTTAAAATTCCGACTGTAATCTACAGAATACTAAAAAGAATTTAAAACGTTAAGACTTTAAAAGTTAAAAAGATTAAAACAGCAGGAAGCAAGAAGGGTGGCTGTCTGATCAGATCAGCCACCCAACATGGGATCCCACATTCCTGGATCCCCAAACTTGCCCTGCCAGCCAGGTTTTTAGGCCCTTCCAGAAGGGCAGGAGCTCTGTCTGTAAGCGTCGTTCCGTTGGCAGGAGGTTCCAAAGGGCCAGGGCAGACACAGATAAGGCCCTCCTCCTAGTGCTAGAGAGATGCGCCTCTCTAGCCGATGGTATGATAAGAGAGCCCCTCCGATCCGCCCTGGTGGGACAGACCGATGTTCTTGGGGTGATGCGGTCTCTTAAGTATCCTGGCCCACTACCATATAGGGCTTTAAAGGTAATAACCAGCACCTTGAATTGCACCCGGAGACATACTGGTAACCAGTGCAGCTGCCGAAGCAGAGGTGAGGCACGAGCATAACGCCCGCACCCCATCACCACCCGAGCCGCCGCATTCTGGACCAGCTGCAGTCTCCGAATGGTCATCAAGGGCAGCCCCATGTAGAGCGCATTACAATAATCAAGTCTGGAGGTGACCAAAGCATGTGTGATCATGAGCAAGGCATCCCGATCTAGGAGTGGGCGTAACTGGCGTATTACGCGAAGTTGTGCAAAAGCCCTCCTGGCCACGGCTGCCACCTGCTCTTCGAATAGTAGTTGTGAGTCCAGGAGGACCCCCAGATTACGCACCGGGTCCATTTGGGGCAAAGCTGCCCCATCCAGAACCAAAGATGGCAACTCCCGCGATGGCGCAGGACCCATCATAACAACAACACACAAAGCATAACAACAACACACAGCATAACAACAACACACAAAGAGCACAGCATAACAACAACACACAAAGAGCTTAGAGTGGAAAGAGTTATATTTGGTGGGAAGAAAAATGTAATTTGCTGGTTGGCTGTTTTCATTCAAAGCAGTCAATGACTACTTTTGTTAATCATTCCCCCTTCCCATCTCCATGTTAGTGTACAAAGCAAACACAAAGCATGATAGGATTGCACACTGAAAGCTCAACAATTACAGCCTTGGGGAGTGCTAGTAAATTTAATGCTAATATTTGTGTATATAATCAGTACTTTGGCATATATAGTTATACATATATATGCAGTGGCATCGCGTGGGGGCGTAGCGTGGGGGCCCACCCAGGGCGGCAATTTCCAGGGGACGGCACTTGGGACCCATGCACTCGTAGCACTTGGGACCCAAGCACTTTGGTCCAGAGGGACCGCATTGAGTGGCAAACCTGGTGAGGGTGTCACCCACACAGGGGTGCTTTAAGGTGGCGGCACCTATAAGCGACCACAGCAACTCCGCCAGGAGCTCTCCCAGGGAAGGGATGCCACCGCCACCACCGTGCCGCTGCCCCCCAGGGCAGGGCAGGTCCCTGGGCTTCGGCTGCACTTCACCCAATCTGTGAGGCAGCCCCGGACAGGGCGCAGCAGCGGGAGCAGCTGCAGTAGGCTGGCTCTTGGCCTCAGTGCTCCGGACAACGACCGCTCAGCCTCTTCCTCCTCTTCGCCTCCCCCAACTGTCTTTCACAGTGGTGTAGCATGGGGGCAGCAAATTTGGCCTACGCCCTGGGTGGCTGAAATCCACTCTACAACACTGTGTGTATGTGTACATTAATTCAGGTTTTAGATGAATAGCGAAGTGGGAATGGACTGATACATGCAGCTGCTGTTCTCATGAGTCATTTGATTCGAAACTAACATTGACCCATATTGACCCTTTCATGTTAACGAGCAATGCAGTGATTTCCTTTATTACTAGTGTTCGTGTGGATTAATTAATCTAAAGGACCGGAAAGGAATCCTAAATTAGGATGCTGATTGCTACAACTCTGAACATACTCTCAAAGTCTGTTTACACTGAATTAAATTCCATTATGTTCAGGGAAATTGCTCCCCATGTAGAAGGTAAACGGTGTTCTGTGTGCTCCAGTGTCTAGTCATGCCTGCCACATGACCACAGAAACTTCTGCTGAAGCAGACAGCGCTGGCTCTTCGTCTTTGAAACAGAGATGAGCACTGAACCCTAGAGTCAGATATGACTGGCATTCAAGCAAGGGAGACATTTACCTTTACCTATACATATACCTGTAAAGGATTCTTCAAGAATTAATAATTACATTTATTCCTCACTTTTCTGCAAAGAAATGAACTGTATAAAATATAATTTTAAAAATGCAATTGAAACATTTAAAAAAAACCCAGATTTAAAACATGGGTAAAATGCCTAAATTAAAACCAGACAAAAACACTCAGCTAGCACAAAAAAAACCCTACTCAACAACAGATCACTTCTGAAATCAAAGACCTGTCTGAATAAAAAGCTTAATATTTCAGTCTAAATCTTTTCCCTCCTTGAATTTTATTCCTATTGACTGAGAAAACAAAGTTAAGTCAGCATTGAAAACTTGGGCAACTATGTGCTTCAGCTAAGTGAGGAATGTCTGTTACATCTAGGTCAGGTTAGAAATAATTTAAGTTGGCTATTCATATTTAATTTGAACATACGTAAATTTCTCACACTTCCTCGGCTTACATATTCCCCATGGGAATTTAGGAGATGCAATGTTGCTATTAAATTTCACTTTCCTGAAAATGAAAGGCTCAAGTGGCCTCTTTTGCCCTGGAATTATTGTACTGTGAATGAATCCTGACACGCTAAAGATTTACTTGGGTTAATTTTAATTACAACTTCCTCTCCTTCCTTCCACACCCATATTTTCATTATGAAATAGCAACACTGTGAAAAGTTCAGTGTATAGTTATTAGCTGTCCCTGTTTCCACTGGCCTTCCACTTATTCCATTTTGCACAGCAGACTCTGCAGCGTAATCCTGTGCAAGTCTATTGAGAAGTTTACCTCAGCAAAGGCAAGAAGGTTTACTCCACACATATACTCAGCGTTCCCGCAGCCGCTGAGCGCGGGAACGCCGCCGCCGCCGCCGCGCCCCTACATTGTCTTGTAGGGTGGCCTTACAATGTTTTCCATGAATAAATCAGTATGTTAGCTGTGTCATATAAGCAAAACCAGTTATCATAACACTGTTGAATGTTATTAATCACCTTTAGATCAATTAACATGTATGATAGTCCATCCAGGTTTCTTCGCAAAAAAACTCTCAATGTCTTGCTTGCCCATAATTGTATGAAGGAGGTATGTGTGGACAATAAATACCAAAGGTATGAAATTTCACTCACGTTCTTCCTTCTGTAGCATAGTGATAAAGCTGTAGTACTGCAGCCAAAACTCTGCTAACAGTCTGAGTTCAATCCCACCAGGTTCATTGTTTACTCAGACTTCTTAGGTCGATAAAATGAGTGCCCAATTAATCTGGAGCAAAATGCTAATCACTCTGTGAACTGCCCAGAGTGCTATGGGGCAGTATATACGTACGTGTAATTGCTACAGCTATTTCAACTTTCAGAATCTCACAGCCAGTATTATCTCTGGCCAAGTGGTTAGGGAATTCTGGAAGTTATAGTTGAGAACAATTGTTTTTCCAAATTGCTATGCATATCACCTCACTGACACCTGACTGCTATCGTTCTCAGAAGTGGCTGTCCCAACCACTGAACCTGAGTCAAACTTCAATGAGAAAGTACTAAGAAACAGAGCAGTGCCATTTGGATTTTTTTCAACTCCAAACAATTCTGCCAGCAATATTTTGGGACTTCCAGCCCATAGAACAACACTTACCAAACCCTATAAACACACCTACCGTTTCACTAGCTTGGAGAAGGGAATTGCTTGAAGGCTTTATGACCTAGCTCCAACCTAGCTTCCTATTAAGAAAGAAATAAACTGCCCCAGTGCTACCTGGGAGTTGTAGGGCTCCCTATGTGGTGTAGTCTCACTGCCCACTCACCTTTATAGAAGGTGCCTCCCAAAGACACTGCCCTGGGGGGCCTTAGAACTCCCGGGTTGCATCAGCACAATTTTGTACCTGAAGATGCAAACAGTGAAAGTAAATGCAACTGGTCATCAGTCTTGTATTTATGGGTTATTCCCCCCAGAATTTTGTACAGAGAGTTTTAGGCCTGGCAGTTGAAACAACAACAATTCCCATCTCTACTAATGATGCTTTTTGTAAAGTTATTTTTCTTCCTGAAACTCAGAACAAAACAACTCCTGTAATTTGATGGATCATTACTTTTGGTTAAGCTTTGATTTTTATTTTTATTCTCTTTCAAAGGCATAATTTTGCTCTCTGTTGGCTAAATTTTTGAATTGACTATTGAGGCAGAAGTGATGTGAAGGTAGGATACAGAGCTTTTCCTTTCTGCTCCTGTTTTGTTTGATGTTTGATGCATCTGGAAGTGTGCATGTGTTTAATCAAAGCCATTTCCTTTTATGCCCACCTGCTGCTTAGACATTCTCTAGGAGCTGTGTAATCACTAAAATAAAAACCTCCTGAGAGAGCTCTGTGTGAAGTCAACAGGCTGGGTTCATTAGTCATCTTCTTCTAGCATATCCTGTATTACATGTGGCCACCTCGAAGCTCAGCCGTGACATGCTAATAGCTCATTCCCTCATTCCCGGCACCAGAGAGCTTTTGCTGCAGTCGCAGGAAGTGGGTATCATTAGCATTTTCTAAATATTAGCCAATTTAGCTTTTGGCACACAAAATCCTCCTGATTCCCTGGGAGGTTTCATTCATTGTACAGACAATCCTATAAAGCAGTGCTTCCCAATGTGGGGCCCAAGCCTCACAAGGGGACTTCAATTCCCAGAAGCCTAAGCCTGACCAGTGTTGACTTAGGCTTCTGGGAATTGAATTCCAAAAAACCAAAGGTTGGGAAATACTGCTAAAAAGCAACACTGATCTGAAACAATATATTCAACAGAATTAGAACAAATGCAGAATAAGGAAAAATAGCCATAATACAGGCAAAACCACAGCCTTTGAATAGAGCAATCCTTACTCAGGAGTAAGGCCCATTGTGTTTACTCCCTGGTATGCTTTGACTTCAAAGGGACAAGTAAGCACATAGGGTCTTAGACGATACTCAGAAGCAGGGGCACCTCAGGACTTCTTGCCACAATTTTCCTCTGGATTTGACATGAGCCCCTTGTGTTCAGAAGTACAGTTGTACCTCGCTTATGAGTTCCACAGGATTGCTCTTTAAGTGAGTTTGCTCTTTAAGTGAAACACCATTGTAAGTCTACTTGTCATCATTGGCTTAATTTAAATAGGGGCAATTTTATTTATATACAGTAATACCTTGGATAATGACTGCATCGTATAACGCTAAAATCAGATAACGATGGATAATGATCTGTTAGCCTTATCCAATGCAGTCGTTCGTAGCAGTAGGGTAGCTGGAAAGCTGAATGGGGTTCTTCCCAGCCACCCTGCAGCTGCGGAGGCAGGGGTGGGGTGGCTGGAAAGCTGGTGGGGGGCTTCCCCATCAGCTTACTCAGCCACCCCACTGCTGCAGAGGCAGGGGCAGGGGCGGGTGGCTAGGGAAGTTGATGGGGAGTCCCCATCAGCTTCCCCAGCCACCCCACAGCTGTGGATCGGGTCCCCAGACCCCCCCCCCCCCCGGAGCCAGCAGGGGGGTCAGAGAGCCCAAAATGGGCGAAAAAACAAATCCCAATGTTTTGGCTTGCTGCAGCCTCCAGGGAGATGGGAGAACTTTGGAAACAGCGCGGATTGGGTCCCCAGACCTCCACGGAGCCAGCAGGGGGGGCAGAGAACCCAAATTTTCAAGCTTCCCTGGGGAGGTCGGGGGACCCAATCCGTGCTGTTCCTGACCTACCCGGGCACTGTGATCACAGCATACGATTGGTGCTTGGGTTGGGGGATTAAACGTGCACACGCCTGGTTCAAAGCCCAACCCATGCAGCTAATCCCATGCTGTGATCTGCCTGCCTCTTTGGAAAGGGCAGTGAGGATTCCACTCATGAAATCCCCACTGCCCTTTCCAAAGAGGCAGGCTGATTGCCCCCTCTTCCCTTTCCTCTTCGGAAAGGGAACAGGGTTTATTTTTTAACGTTGTGCGATCAATGCATCGCACAATGTTAAAAACCGGATAACGATGAGACTTGTGTAACCAAGTCTCATCGTTATCCGAGGTACTAGTGTAGATGGTGTTAGTAGCTGTGTTCCTGAGTCTCTCTCTCTCTCTGCCTGAGAGCATCTGCAGTGAGTTAAATTTTACGTGCTTTGTTGGCGCTCTTATTTTGCCTGCATTATTAAGATGCTAATGTAATATACATGATCCCTTTGGGTCTGTGGTGAATCACTTTACATTGCACTTGACACATTGGTTAGCTCCATTATCATAAATACTTGGGTTTCCCATAGCAGTTTTCAACACTAAATCTCAGTGCATTTTACAAAGAATGACAAGTGTCATTATCTCAGTTACAGGTCTTAATTCTGGTACATTAACTACAGGGTAGTTGTAGGTTGGGAGCTCTGCAGAGGCCCTTTGTTTATTTCTCATTCAGTGATACACAGACACGGGACTCTTTTCCCCTTTCACCAAAGCTGATACAGGAAATGCTTTATGGCAAGAACAAGCATTCTTGAGGGTACAAAAGAACAAACCCAAATTAGAAGTTGGAGGAAGGAGGTCACTGGAGCTCACTGGGCAAGTAACATCATTAAAGGAGGATACAGCTGAGGAACTCAACCTCCCAAATGTCACTTGGAGGACCCTGAATAGGCTGAGGGTCGGAGTGTCTAAACATATGATCAACATGCTCAAGTGGGGACAACAACACATGGTATGAATGTGGAGAGATATAGAATCCGGCTCATTAACTGGTCTTCCATTTACTACCAGAAACATACACCAATGAGGACTTAAGTTTGACCAATGACAAAGCCAAAAAAGTGGCTGCATTTTTGCAGTCCAGGGTTTGATCAGTACATGAAGGAAGAAGAACCAAAGCAATACAGTGCAACAATGATAGTACAGAAAAAAATACTTTACTTTATGTCCATATACCATCCGCAGATGATCAGGGTAAATTATCAATTTTCAATATCCAACACCAGCTGCTGCAGAATACCGAATGCTGAGTAGAGGAGAACGATGTCATTGGAAATACCAAATGACATTTTGCCAAATGCCATGCCAAATGACAATTTGCTTCTCTCCCCTGACCTCAAGCAACTTTTAAAAAGCTATGTTACACTGTCCCAGGAGGGCCAGTGTAGATAAGGACCTGAGTTGTTAGCCTTCAGAGAAGGGTTGAGAAAAGAGGAGGAGGTCAGCTGGGATGATTTAACCAAACCTGGCAGCATAATTTGCTATGAGAGGCACAGCCCAGCCAGTTGTCCCTGGGGGGGTGGAGGGAGGGACATAGGATATCAGGGAAAGGAGGATAAAGGATTGGAAGCCTTGACAGTGCTGCGGGCCCAAGAAGTAAGAGAATTGGTGATGGTAATACCTCTCCTCTCACAGGAAAGGGCACTTTGAACAATGGCTGATTCCCCTATTAATCCATTTGTATGGAGAACTTTGTTGTGGTGAAGTAACATCAATAGTCTGTGTAGCACTGCAGTGGCTTAGTGATTAAGATGCTGAGCTTGGAGACTGGAAGGTCGGGGTTCAATATCTGAGTGGTACATGACGGATCTTGGGGACATGAAAGGAGTTTCATTAAGGCATCCCCTGAGCAGAGTTTCTCCAGCAAAAAATCCTTTCAACCCAGAGTAATTTCTGACACTAAATTTATTTTTATCAATATTCTCCCATGGCCATGGGAGGCTCGAAGATGCCGACGATGACGTGCCCTGCGCCCTCCTGGCCCTGCCACCGGCCGGGAGGATAAAGGAACCTCCCATGGCCACGGAAGGCTCGAATACACTGCCACACCACACACCCTCCCGGCCCAGCCACCGGCTGGGAGGATAAAGGAGCCTCCCGTGGCCACGGGAGGGTTGAAGCCGCTGCCGCCGCCACACCCTCCTGGGCCTACCACCCTAACGGACTCCTTCTCTCACCCGGCCTGGCCCAGGGAGAGGAGACACAGCTGTGCCAGGGGCTGGCGGCTATGAGACCTGCCCCCCCATGGACTCCTTCTCTTGCCCGGTGGCCCGGGGAGAGGAGACGCAGCTGGGCAACCTCTGGCCAGGAGGAGGAAGTGACACCAGCTGTAGGAGGCTGCAGCTGACAAAATCTGTGCCGCTGTTTTACCGGACTCCAGATCAACGTCCTTTGGCCAGGAAGAGGAATTGGACTACAGCCGCAGGTGGACGTTTTTGCATTATAATGTTTTCTACAATGATGTGTATTGTTCTACTGTATGATATTTATTGAACCTTATTACTCGGTTGCACTACATGCCAAGGTATTTTGATTGTACTGTAATGTGCATTGATGTGTAATGTGTAGTGACCTACTATATGATATTTACTGTACTTTACTGTTTTGTTATATTGTACGGTATTGTATTTTTGTTTGCACTTTAATAGTGATATTAGGGGACTCTGTGAGCTGCTCTGAGTCAGTTGCTACCGAGGAGAGTGGGATACAAATCTAAAATTAAATTAAAATTAAAATTAAAAAAATTCTGTAATAAATTTTGTTTGTTGTTTGAACATTGAGCATTCAAGAGAGAAATGGACAGCCATCTGTCATATGTGCTTTGATTTGGATTCCTGCGTTGAGCATGGGATTGGACTCAATAGCCTAAAAGGCCCCTTCCAACTCAGTTATTCTATGATTCTGTGCTTTCTACTAAGCTATGGATGACAGAGGGCTGTTGTTTCTGATCCTCATCCCCTCAGAAGAGGAAAACACTTTCACCCATAGCAATAGCTGTATTTCGAGGCAGGCTGTTCTGATGGTCAGGTCTGTCTCTAGTGTTAGGTAGAGTGAAATAGACAGACATACCCTGGCATCAGATGTTGAGCAGAAACATTGATTTTTTTTTTCATTTATTTTTTTAGGTCAACACCATTCTGAATAGTCATTAACATTCACTATTGTCTCCAGAATGAATATACTGTACCTGAAATCCAGCCTTCTCTCAAAGATAAGCAACTTGCTATTAAAGAGAGAAATAATGCTCTCAAAGCCAGAATGCACATTTAAAGGAAAGAAATAATTTTATCCTCACTTCAGAAGTCCCACAGACAGAAGACAGCCAGGAAAACAACTGGCTGTCAAAGATATTCCAAAACAAAGTGCACCTTTGCCTGTGATCATGCGATTCCCCCTTGCTCACATAGCTTGAGTTAATGCCCCAGATTCCTAGGCTGTCTTGAATGGCATACGCATCCTATCATTAAACTTCGCTCTTCACTTTCATGTGCTGCGGTCTGTGATTTGTGGCTGACTTTGTTGCCAAGGATGGATGTTAATGAGACTCTCCCCCCCCCCCTACAGAAAATGGGTTGGGTGATATTATTCAATATCTGTGGATAGGCATTTCTGGTTTGTTATATGTGGATGAGATGGCATAGCAGACTGTCACAGTGGCATATGCACTTTCAACGGTGACTGATAATCATGCAAATGTAATTTGCATTTATTACCATAACAATCATTCTACAACTCCTGCTAAAAATAGGAAGCATACATGACATATTCTGAATTTTTAAGAACAAGGGTCTAGTCCAAATGTGCACAATTCAAACCATTCCAAGGATGTCTTCTGGGATTTTATTAATTAGAGTGGGGTAAAGAGCCCTGGTGGGTTAAGAGCCCTGGTAGAGCAGTGCATAAGCTGCTGTACTGCAGCCAAAACATTGTGAGTTTGATCTGATGGAAAGCAAGGTTGACTTAGCCTTCCATCCTTCCAAGGTCAGTAAAATGAGTACCCAATATGTTGGGGGTAAAATGCTATTTACCTGTAAACTGTCCAGAGAGTGAACTAAGCACTATGGAGCAGTATAAAAGTTTTATTGTTATTGCTATTGCTACACTCTCATGCCAACTGTGTGAAAGCATTTGTGTTACAGTTGTTTAACATGTTCTAGCCAGCCCATTCTCAATTAAACCGCTCCCCATTTTTTCTGTGTACTCTCACAGCAGGGCCATTTAAAGTGTTTGTACTACATCAAGTCTCTCTGAACCCCTTCTTATTTATTTATTTATTTATTTAGATTTATATCACCACCCACTCACCATCAGGGCGGCTTACACTCTCCTTCCTTACCTCTCTATACCACATTTTCTGGCGTATAAGATGCATCGGAGTATAAGAAGCACCCCACTATTACCAAAAGAGCCCACTATAGGTCACAATATACAGTACAAGACACACTCCATTTTCCCAGTGTATTTTAAGGGGGGAGTGGGTCTTATATGCCAGCAAATACAGTACTTTCATTGTTTAGGGACAATTCTTAGGGACTGCAGTGGCACAGTGGTTAAGAAGCTCACTTGTTAGTTGGAAGGGCCAGCAAGTAGGCAGTTTGAGACCCAGGTACTGTATGATGGAGTGAGTGCCTGTCTCTGTCTCAGCTCCTGCCAACCTAGCAGATTGAAAGCAAGAATTCACAAGTAAATAAATAGGGACCACTTTGGTGTGAAAAGATCTTGGAGACATTAAAGCAGCCTCATTTGGGCGTCCCATGAGCAGAGTTTCTCGACCCAGAATAATTTCTGACATGAAATTATCATAGTGCTTAGTTGTTTCCTTCTAAGTTGTCTTTGCCATATTATTTGCCATTGCAATTTTCCCTGTGCCATTTTAGCTGGGCTCTGGATGTGAATCTGCTTTCTTAATTTCCTTCATGAATAAAAGGAAATCTCCATTATGTCTAGAAGAGTTTTAACCTTCTACTTGAAAGGGGGAAATTCATTCTCCAGCAAAAGAAATTCACATTCAGGGCTCAAAAGCAAGTTATTATAACGCAACAGCAACCTTTTAAGAAGAGCTACAAAGAGTCCCTGTTCTCTTTCAAAAGTAATTTTCTATTTATATTAGCAAAAATCCAAATAGCGCTGCTTATTCCTTCATTTTATTCTGCCCAGTCCAAAGACTGTGACCAGAATAAAAGAAACATGATATAGCTTGAAAAAGCCAAACCCAGAGGAAAAATTGTGTGTTCATGTTTGGCTTTTTTGATTGGCTTGGTTACTCTATTCCTCCAATGTATTTAGCTATAAATGTTTCAGAGCAGGGAGATAAGTGTCACCTAACAAGGGGAGAGAAACTCCTACAGCAATCTCTCATCTTTATTTTATAAAATTCCCATCAGTCTTTTCAAGATCTTGTCTGCGGTGAGGCAGATAATCAGAAATTTCCTGAGAGTTCTATTCATAACAAAACAGAAAACAAAAGACTAACATATTTATTTTAGTAATGCTTTAATGAACTAAAATTCATTTCCTCAGGCACAAGAAAGCAGCTAAATAAGAGCAATATACCATCAGAATTTATCTCGGTTTTCCTCATTGGTGACATACCATTTGATCTGGCAGTTATATTGACAATCCTCTAATTTAAGATGATCCTATAAATTTGTCCTTCAGTTTCTGCATAAAACTGATAATCTATAGCAGGGGTTCTCAATGTTTTCCTGCTGCAGGCCAGACCATGCCCCCTCAGACACCTGAGTGGGTCTGTAACATGCGCCCCCACCATAAATGCTGCCATAAAACGTGCCTACGCCTGTTGTCATGTGTGCATTTACAGCCTGTTTTTTGCTGCTTTTGCAGCTTCCACCGCTTCTGCTGGTTCTGGCGGTGGTGGGTGCATTTACAGCACTTTTTTTGTTGTTTTTGCTGCTTCTGCCACTTCCGGCGGTGGCAGGAGCGAAGGCGGCAGGCCACATGAAATGCCACCATGGGCCAGATCTGATCCATGGGCCATAGGTTGTGAACTCCTGATCTATAGACTGCTAAAAGGGGTTTTGTTTGGTTGGCGTACATAAAGTGTCCAGAATGCAAAGGTGTTGACCATTAAAAATGAAATGGTGATGGTGAAAAGGAAATTGTAGTTTCAGAAAGTAAAAAATGGAAATGCTTTTTTCTGGAGGATTTAAAAAACCAACAATGTTTTTCAGCCCTATGTTTTTGACCTGTGAAAGCATAGATTAAAAAATCTTAATGCCTGTATTAGTCTTCACTCCTGTGTTACTAAATAATATATAATTCTTGACTGGAAGTATTTAAGAAGAGACTAGATAACTCTTTGTTGAGGATGGTGTATCTGCATGTTAAAGTGCAGATTTTGAACTTTTATTATTATTATTATTATTATTATTTATTGGATTTCTATACCGCCCTACTTGGTATGACCAACTCAGGGCGGTGTACAACACAATTAATATACAGTCAAACAATAAAGTCCTAACATAGGACACAAATAACATACAATATGAGGGGAAAAATATATCACAATATAATAACAAAATAATAATAGCAAAAATTCCATCCAGCATTACAAATATAATCAAATATCATAAATACAAATAGTAAATATCACAAATACAAATACAAATACCATCAAACATTCTCAAATATAACGTACGCCCGCCAAAAATCCTCTCACCACCGCCACCACTGCAGGTGGTCTTTTTATCGGCCTCCGGGCTGAGATGGGAAGGAGGTCCCGGAGGGAGGGCGAGGGCGAGTCCTCACCGGCCGCAGCTGGGGCAGTTTGTTCCTTCCCCGGGGCAAGGTGGAAAAGACCCGGGGAGCTGCAGGAGCGTCCTTCTCTCGCCGCGTTGCTGGTCTTTTTATCGGCCTCCGGGCCGAGATGGGAAGGAGGTCCCGGAGGGAGGGCGAGGGCGAGTCCTCACCGGCCGCAGCTGGGGCAGTTTGTTCCTTCCCCGGGGCAAGGTGGAAAAGACCCGGGGAGCTGCAGGAGCGTCCTTCTCTCGCCGCGTTGCTGGTCTTTTTATCGGCCTCCGGGCCGAGATGGGAAGGAGGTCCCGGAGGGAGGGCGAGGGCGAGTCCTCACCGGCCGCAGCTGAGGCAGTTCGTTCCTTCCCCGGGCCAAGGTGGAAAAGACCCGGGGAGCTGCAGGAGCGTCCTTCTCTCGCCGCGCTGCTGGTCTTTTTATCGGCCTCCGGGCCGAGATGGGAAGGAGGTCCCGGAGGGAGGGCGAGGGCGAGTCCTCACCAGCCGCAGCTGGGGCAGTTCATTCCTTCCCCGGGCCAAGATGGAAAAGACCCGGGGAGCTGCAGGAGCGTCCTTCTCTCGCCGCGCTGCTGGTCTTTTTATCGGCCTCCGGGCCGAGATGGGAAGGAGGTCCCGGCGGGAGGGCGAGGGCGAGTCCTCACTGGCCGCAGCTGGGGCAGTTTGTTCCTTCCCCGGGCCAAGGTGGAAAAGACCCGGGGAGCTGCAGGAGCGTCCTTCTCTCGCCGCGTTGCTGGTCTTTTTATCGGCCTCCGGGCCGAGATGGGAAGGAGATTGAACTAGAAAGCCTCTAGAATCCATTCTAATGCTTTTATTCCAATTAACTAATTCCATCAATTAACTGGTAATATGGTCTAGATTCTGACAACACACACACACGTACAAGCACGCACACAGAGAGAGACACACACAAGCTATTTTCCAAGCTAGACAGAAGGGGTTTTAGGGAAACAATACAACTCAGGTTTGTCATATTTAACAGTAGTTCAGTAAAATCATCTGGAACAAAGAACAATGTCTAATTTTAGGAACATAAGACAAAACCTCCTGGTTCCCAAAGACATGCTACAAGCTGAACTACCTCTGCCCAAAATCTGAAAGCATTTCAAACAGAACACAAAGCTAGTATGTCCTATTGGCACTGATATCTTACAGCAGTAGGATTGCATATATTGAAGAAGTTAAACCTAAAAAGTGCAAGAAAGATATATTGCCAGCGGAGATAAGAACAGCTCCTACTCTATTAACATTCTGTAAGGGGCTGCAGTGGCTCATTCTGTAAGTCATTAAAGACTTATTTTTGTCAGCAAACCTTTAAATCAGTGGTTCCCAATGTAGAGCACATGCCCCACAGGGGACTTCAATTCCCAGAAGCCTAGGTCAGTACATTGGCTGATCAGTGCATTGGGAAATTGACTCAGGCTTCTGGGAATTGAAATCCCAAAGCCAAAGGTTTGGAAACACTGCTTTAAAGGCTTATAAAATCAGAACTGCATAGTGTTGGCCCTGGATATACCAGTATTATTTTTATCATTAACCTCCACTTACTACCACTGATAGTGTTTATTATGAATATTTTTATGGTTTTAAAATTTCTGATGCCATCTGGTTTTATTTCTTGTGTGTTTTTATTGGTTATTACCAGTGATGGGCATGGGCCAGTCCACTCCGGTTCTATAGAACCGGTGGTAACAATCCCAGGTGATCTCCCAGGGGGTAGTAACCTCCCCGGGAGACAACCCGGGGTGGTTACCTTTGTTTTTTAGGCAACCGGTTCGGTCACCTCACCAGCAGCCCGACTCTGCAGCCCAAAATGGCAGCTGGTGATTGTGCATGCGTTAAAATAGCAATTGATGCATGCATGCCTCCAGTACTCAGCCTGACACCCCCAGCCAGCCTGATCTTAAAGGAGGCAGCCCGGGCAGGCTAGCTGCTTTAAGATCAGGTTGGCTGGAGGTACCTGACACCCCCAGCCACCCCGATCTTAAAGGAGGCAGGCAGCCAGCCTGTACTGTATTTTTATGTTTTTTTTAACTTTGGCTCCACCCATGTCATTGGCTCCACCCATGAGATCATGATGTTGGCTCCGCTCACAACATCAGCTCCGCCCACAGTGTGGTAGTAAAAAAATTGGCTGCCCATCACTGGTTCTTACTGTATGATTTTAATCTGATCTTTTAGATCAGATTAACCACCACTCAGGGTGGTTTACTCTGTGCGTGCGTGCGTGCGTGCGTGCGTGCGTGCGTGCGTGCGTGCGTGCGTGTGTGCGTGCGTGAATAAATAAATAAATAAATACTCAGAGATAATAATTTCATGTCAGAGATTACTCTGGGTTGAAAGGATTTTTGCTGGAAAAACTCTGCTCAGGGGACGCCTGAATTGAGCTCTTTTCATGCCCCCAAGTGCAGGTCTTGGTGATCGAAACCCGACCTTTGATTCCCTAGCCCAGCATCTTAACCACTAAGCCACTGGGGGAGTTGCTACCCAAGACATTCCCTGCTTGAAGCAGTGAAGCAGAGAGCATTCCCATTCATCCATTCCAGGTGCAAAGCCAGCCAACTCATTCCGGGCACGTGGAATAAAAAAATCCCACAACTACTAAGAGTAAAATTTCAGCATTATAAATTAAATAATTGTAATTTGCTGATCTTTCGTGAGTCTGAAAACTTGCTGCCTGAAGTAACTCCCTCACTCCAGCTAACAATAGAGATTCTGCAAACAATCACCTGAGTTTAATTTTCCACCAGTACCTTTAGCAGATAAGTACTACAAATATCAAACAATTAATCATCATAGTAGATCAGATCAAGTGACCTAATGACTTTAGATCTTCATGACAACAGGCCCTATCAGTCCCTGGAAAATAGATGGGGAAGAAGTAGAAGCAGTGACAGATTTTACTTTCTTGGGATCAAAGCTCACTGCAGATGGTGATTGCAGCCATGAAATAAAAAGGCGACTGATTCTTGGGAGGCAAGCGGTGAGAAACCTGGGGAGCATAGTGAAAAGTAGAGACATCACATTGCAAAAAAAAAATGTGTATAGTCAAAGCAATGGTATTCCCTATGGCAATGTATGGTTGTGAGAGCTGGACCATTAGGAAAGCTGAGCGCAGAAGAATAGATGCCTTTGAGATGTGGTGTTGGAGGAGAGTTTTGAGAGTCCCCTGGACAGCAAGGAGAACAAATAGGTCAATCTTAGAAGAAATCAACCCTGACTCCTCCTTAGAAGGTCAAATAGTAAAGATGAAGCTAAGGTACTTTGGACATCAAATGAGAAGAGAGGATTCACTTGAGAAAGCCTTGATGCTGGGAAAGGTGGAGGGCAAAAGAAAAAGGGGGCGGCCAAAAATGAGGGCTAGATGGTATTGTAGACACAATGGGCACAAAGCTGAGCGAGTTGAGGAGGATGGTGGTGGACAGTGGTCCATGGGGTCGCAAAGGGTGGGAATCAACTGTGCAACTGAACAACAACAAACGTTGCTTTGTCTTCAGAGTTGAAATTTTACAGTAGAAACATATAAAATCACAACTCTAGCCCTCCTATTTGTATATTGTTTTCCGAAATACATAATAATTAATATTAGATTTCGTGGATCAAGTCCATTTCTTCAGACATAGGAGTGAGACTTCATGGCTTGAATTTATACACATCAAGTACAGAGGTACAAAATGGTTGGTTAGCATAACAGACAAGTATACAAATTAATATGGCATTTTACAACTGGTTGTTATTAGTATTAGTTTTGAAGACTCACCCTGTTGAATTGCAAATGATTAGTAGATGGATGCAAGACAAACAACTGGCATTAAACATTTGCTAATGAGTTTAACCTTCAGCATCTATTGACAATCCTGTGATGTCATCCTTTGTTTTGTGAGGTAGCCTATGCTGTGGATGAGAATGCTACTGAAGTAGTTTCTTTGAAGGTGGTATAATATTACAACATATATGGCAGCATGTAACAACATGTTAGTCATGGTATATCAAATTTTATAATGTCCCAGAAACCCTTGACTGATATTTAAACTTTTGAGATGGATGTCCAGCATATGGATGTACTTTACCTCTGCTATCATCTTTCGATCCTTGTCTTGTAATGTTTCTGTTTCAGAATGTTAACTTTTATGTTTTGGGTAGAATGTCTAGGTAGGTTGAAATAATTTGAAACTGTGTATTGCCATTCCTGATATCCAATTGATGTCCATTGATTCTTTTGTGCAGAGATTGTCCTGTCCTATCTCACTTGTTTTTACGCCCTTTGATATTCTTAACCTAAGCAGCTCTTGGGACCCCAGCCAGATTTTGAATGATTCAAAAAAGATTGGTGTGGTGTAGTCACTCTGCTGTACTTTAACCTCTTGGTTGGTTCTCTGAGAAATGTAAATCTCTCTTAGAAAGCAGTTTCAATAGAGAAACCTCATGTCCAAATGCTGTGGTCAGTATCCTGCTGAGCTTCTGCCCAACATAATTTCCCACAGGATCACACTGCTTGTGCCTCCACTAACACTGTATTTTGAAGAAAATTCAATTGTGTTTGACTATGATGCTGGGATCTTCCACTTGGAGGAAGATCAATATGATATCAGCTATGCCTTTGTATGGAATGCTAAATGCAATTCCATTCTTTGGACCATGGTTCACATAAAACTTCAGCAACCATAGGTTACTTTTGACCAGAGAGTGGAAGCCCTACATATGAGGACTCTTCCTGCTCAGTACAGAAGCTTCCTGTCTGCCATAAAGTATTGTATGGCATATGACAAGAGACAGACCATAATAACCCAAGAAAATGTTGGGATAATAGCAATATTGCCTTAATACTGAGTATCAGAGGGAGGGAGCTTTATACAATAATGTGATTGTCCCTTGTCACTAATTTGATTGGTAAAGTTATTTTACATCTCTGAAGTTTGAAGCAAGCCCCCTTCTTCCTGTTTATATTTTTGCTTCCATTGTTTTGTTCATGGCTCTTCTTCAGACCTCCAACCAACCAAGCATAAGGTTCTCTCCATGTGCTGGAGACTCCATTTTTCCTGTTTGCTTCTGCCTGTAACTACAGAAAGCTACTCTGAGTTAAAAAAAAAATTTTTTTTTTACTTTAAATGCTCCTAGCATGCTACTCTGTGTGTGGTAAACCATGGAGAGAGGTGATGGGGCTGGGCTAAGATCTTCATGTTTTCTTTTTGTTGTTTTTTCCCTTCCTCATTCTCTGCTAGCTAAGAGGAATAACAATATTCTCCAATAGAAAATGGCTTTAATTTCAGTCCTCACCCTCTGCCTACCACCCATACTTTCCATAGCAAAGTGCAGCACAGCTTTCTGTTTTGTAAAAGCTTTATCGTGCATAATTTTGACTAATTAAGTAGTTTCATTCCTGTTCTATCTTTGTACTGCAAATGGATTTTGGCAAGGCAAGCATGGTTTGTCTCTTTTGAAGAAGATATAAGGAAATGTGATAAAGTTCATTTGTTCTAACTGAATTGCTCGTTATATCCCAACTAAACACACAGAAACAGACAGTCCTAAATTCATAAATAGTTATGAATAAGGGAAATGTTTTTGAAACTGTCTTATTCCAATCAGTTGCATTTACAACTAATGTAGTTTTATTTAACCTAATTTGTTCTCTTTGTTAATATTTATTCCCCAAACAAGTCTGAATTTAAAAAAACCACTCTGACACTGACAAATGGAAAACTGTTGACTAAAGAGTTTGAGCTGAAAAATATGTTTTTATGAAAAATTACAATAGCAAAACATCTTTATTATTTATGAAATAATAGGCGTTAAAGATTTCATTCCAAGAAAGTGAAGGAGAGAAGAGGAGGATTTTGCAAAGAAAGATAACAAAATTGTGAAGGATTTTATTTTCCAAATGTTATAGCATGTTCATGAATTAATGCAAATGACTATTAAAATCCACTTAGACACTTTCCAGACAGAGCTATTAAAACATATAGGTAACAATTTTCCATTTTTAATAAGGATTCTCCAAGCTCTGAACTGAACACAAGAAAATATTCTACATTATTCAATATCTAGTGGAGATAGATTGTTGTTGTTCAGTCGCACAGTTGAATCCAACCCTTTGCGACCCCATGGACCACTGCACACCAGGCTCCTCTGTCATTGATAGGCAATAGTAACAGAGGAAAATATTGATTAATATAATTCTGTTGTTTTCGTCAAATATAAAATGTGCTAGAAGCAATGCTTGAAGAACATTATAGGCATTATCTAAGCAAAGATTTTTAAAATATATATATGTTCTATACATCATTTGTGTTATAAAGGGGATGGTGTTAGCTTAGTAGTTCCCAACGTGAGGCACAGACTTCACAAGCTGACTTCAATTCCCAGAAGCCTAAGTAAGTACATTGGCTAATCAGTGCTTTGGGGAATTGACTTAGGCTTCTGGGTATTGAAGTCCAAAAACCAAAGGCTGGGAAACACTGGTTTAGATCAGGGATTCTCAAACCGTGGTCTGTGGACCAAATGTAGCCTGTGGCACCATTTTATCTGCCCCCCCCCCTACCTCCACCACACCTGGAAGTGCCATGTGGTGGAGAAAGGGCAAAATGGCCATCTAGCCCCCAAAGCTGTTTGAGGGAGTGTAACCCAGCCCCTGGCTTTAAAAGGTTGAGAACTCCTGGTTTAGATGGTCTTAGCATAGTTGGCCATATTCCAATGTTTTTTCAGCTTTATAACTTCAAATATTAATAAGGGTAATTTTATTGATTCCTTTCCTAAGTTAAACTTAGGTATTTATGGTGAAATCCAAATCAAACCTCACTACTCTGAAAGACATGTCAACTGCTTAGGAAACACTCTGATTAACCCAGTCCTCCAAATTGCTGAAAAACAAATAACTTGTTACCCATTTTTAATATTTTCCAGGATGCAGCAAAACCCAAGAAAAAATCTACTCATTCCTTCAAGACTAAGATCAGTGTGAGAACAGATTTTGACAACAGATTTTGTCAAAGTCAAATTTTACCTAGGACGGGAATATGTACAACACACAGTAGGCTTTTGTTCTCTTCCATTAGAAACCAGATTTTAGGTTCTTTGCAAACAATATTATACAAAAACATTAACTAGTATTATATAACATACAAGTTTTAGCCAAAAACCTAAGTTAAATAGTGATGTAATATATATGCTGTTCTCAGTATTGCTGCCTTTTGCAACTCTGATGGTTTTATTTCAGAGTTCTGCAATTAGTTATTCCATGTTATGAGATTCCTCAGCATTGTTCCCAGTTTTCTAATGACTATAGGAAGCAATGAAATGCACTTCATTCATAGCCAAGTTATTTCTATTGCCAGGGCTCTGCATCTTGTTGATCTTTTCCAGTTCTGTGCCCACAACTCTGGCATCACCTATAATTGCAATGTCAATTATCCAGAGATGTTTTCATTCTATTTCTATTACTATTACGTCTGGTGTATTATTCTCAAGGTGATTGCCAGTTTGGATCCCAAAATCCCAGAAGAGCTTAACTTGGTCATTTTCTGACACCTTTTCTACTTGATGTTCCTATGAATTCTTGGATGTTGCCAAATTATATTTTTATATAGTGGCTAGTGTATTAATTTTGCAATGCTATCATGTCTTGCTTTGCAGTCTGTCTGTGTAATCTTTGAACATTCACAGATGAGGTGTGACACAGTTTCATCTTTTTCTTGGCAAAGTTGACATTTCCTGTTTGCAATAATTCATTAAATTTTAACTTTCATAATACAGTATTAGTTTTGAATGCTTGTTCTTGTACAGCAAAAATCAAGCCTATGTACTCATTCTTAATGGTCCTCAGTTTTAGTTCAAGTTAAGTTGTTATTATTCTTGCTGCTGTTAATAAAAATTTACACAAACCTAGTGCAAAGTCCAATAAATTCCTGCCAGTTGTTATATTATTATATTGTGCCGTATTTATATTTGAGATTGTGATACTGTATATGTTGCTTATGTTATGTGAGCCGCTCTGAATCGCCTCAGCAAGGTGAGTAGAGCGGCATATCATCATCATCATCATCATCATCATCATCATCATCATCATCATCATCATCATCATCATCTTGAGAAAAATAAGTTTTTGCTATACAGTTCCCTGATTCCTTCAACATGAAATCACCTGGAGCTTATTCCAACCTAGTGTTCTGTACTATAGTACAAAAATAAGTTAAGATCAGAATGTTATTCAATCAACTTAAGTGAAAATTTCCTGGGTTTCTGCAGAGATGAGGAAAGTTGCTTTTTTGGAAAACAAATTCCAGGGTCCTTTCTTATCTCCGTCACTTTGATGAAATTGTGGCAATGGGTTTTAATCCTCTCGAAGGCTTGTATTCGACCACTGCATTTCAGTCAGTTGGTTTTGAGCTGGTACTGGGGGATTCTGGGAGTTGTAGAAAATAACAAAAAATAATCAGTTATTTCTCATTTCTGATTCTGCGTGGAGACCATCCGGGTAGGGAGCCAAAGATTGGGAGTTTCATTTCCCACAGTGCTTCTTTGATTGGTCTCAGTTATCCTTGGGGTCCTTTCCAGCTTTGCAGTTCTAAGATTCTATAATTCTTGGATGAATACAGTGTAAGGTCCTCAAGCTGGAAATTCTGCTGAGTGTCATCCCCATATTTCCCTCTTTCTTCCTCTTAAGAGCCCCATTCTCTTCTCATGTTGCAGAAGCTTCAGTGACTTTTTCAAACTCTTTAGTCATGATTCTGCATAAGGATTAACACAGTTTTGCATAAGAATGTTTCCTTGTATTAATTGAAGAATTTGGATAAACGGTGTGACATTCCAATGAATCTTTTAATTCATTGCAATTTTTTTTCATCTTAATTTCATTCTTAGCAGGAATGCTGAAGTGGCTGCAGGTTAATTAGCCCTTAGGCTTACCCCTTCCTGTTTTTCTACTTCTTCATTAGTGTCCTGAGAATTATAAACTGTGACTTTCCCAGTCTTGTTTAGAATCTATTAATCCCTCAAAGTCTTTTCTATAAAAGATGTAAAAATTTATTTGTGGTAGTTGGAGTAGATTTAGCCCTGTTCCAGTATAAGGTCTCTTCCATCCAGTGGGCCACTGTCAGATAGACTACACCCTTAGCATTGATAATCTTTTTAGAATGGCATCTGTCACTTCAATTTATCATAAGAAAGTGAAATAAAAATGCACAGCATAGCATTTATATGATCTATTAAGGCAAGTTCCAACACGTTGAGGTCCATTTCACACACAGTATTATGGAGCAGTTTTGCTGCTGAGTCTACAAAAATTTTCCCCAGTAAAGAGCCACAGTCAAA
Source organism: Furcifer pardalis (assembly GCA_030440675.1). Taxonomy (NCBI): domain Eukaryota; kingdom Metazoa; phylum Chordata; class Lepidosauria; order Squamata; family Chamaeleonidae; genus Furcifer; species Furcifer pardalis. The sequence goes on along the minus strand of CP126894.1, from coordinate 59,703,485 downwards.
TCCCCATTGCATGCTGTATGAACCAAGGACATCATCTGTCTGATACTTTACAATGTCAGAGGAGTTATTAAAAGTCCTGGCTGGGTTGCAAGAGGCATTTCTCTTCCTCCTTGAGGTCCTGTGTTTTCACTGTTACCCAATTAAAAACTAGGTATTATGTGTCTCTATGGCAAATCTAAGCCTGAGCTTGGAAAGGTTACTTTTTGAACTACATTTACCAGAATTTCCTTGGCAGCATTGCATGGAGGACTTCTGTTTGGTTATAGTCCTCCCAAGCTCTGCTTTAAACTACCAACTTGTTCTGTTATACCTTAATAAAGAAGGGCTTTGAAGTGGCTCCAACTCCTTCAGCTCCTTGGCTTTAAGACAGAGGGACAAAGAGGCCGCTTACCATTCCTTGGCCTATGCTGGTTTCTACACTGTAAACCAGTGGTTCCCAACTTTTTCAAGCTGGGGGCCAGGTCACACTCTCTCAGTCTGCTTTGAGAGCTGGATGGCCATTTTACCTGGCCTACACGATGGGGGGGGGGGCATTTTGTCCCAACAGCTTCAAAGGGATTATCATTTTGTTTTTCAAATGCCCTTAACCCCTTCTGTGCCTGGTAGAATCTCTTTTAAGCTTCCTGGTGGTCTTCTTTCTCTCCTCTCAAAGACCCCCCACTTTTGAAAAATCACTCTGAAAGAGAAGGTGGAGCAAGTCACATGGCCACATGACCACACCCACCAAGTCACATGGCCACCTAGCCATGCTCACCATGCCACGGCCACAGAGTAGGTAGTAAAAAATTTTTGAATCCCACCACTGGTCCCACCACACTTCCACCAAGACATGAGAGCTTACCTGGATCAGAAATTGGCAGGAAAATGCATAGGAGAAAGAGGTGTGGTTGAATTTCCCCTACATTCTCCTGACTGAACAAACCTTGACTTCTACCTATGGGGGACCTTACAGGATTTGATGTACCATAGGAAAGCAGTCTGGCAGTATTTTGGGAAGGAACTGAATCAGAATGCACAATGATAAAAGTGAATATTTTGGTCAACATTGCTCAAGTAGTAGTTCACCATAATCAGAAGTGTCTGGACACTGATCGTAACCACTTTGAGCACCTCTTGTAATTGCAAAAGTCAAACATGACTTGTATTCATATTTTCTTATTGATATATATTGAGTATTACAATTTTAATACAGTTTTCCCCTGTGAATGTCTAGCAGTATAACACTAAAGAGTGTTAGGTGGATGGGCTCTGTCTGGAATACCTGGCAACAATCACTGACTGTGGGCACCCTGAGCCCAGTGAGCTGAACTCAGGCTCTGGCACAGACTAGACTTGGTAGGGAGTATTTGGAGTTATCATACACCCTTCTGGACTGCTGGGATGGAGTATGGCTGGTGCCCAACCTTTCTTTGTACCTCACCCCCACTTTAATAAAGTCTAATCCCAGCAGCTATGGGTATCTCAACTTCATATAGCCAATGGCAAAGGGAGGATTCCACACAGGCAGCAACAGTCTTGCTGACTTGTTGATTGTAAATAGAAAAGCAGTGTGTCTTGCCAAATGAATGTGGGTGCAGAAAAACTAGCCCATTACTACAGGGCCACATAAATGATTACTCTTATTTATATTTATTTATTACCTTTTTATACCACCTATCTGGGATATTTCCCTCTCTCCAACTGATGATGACTCACCAACAAAGAGGAATCCATCTTGTTGCCAAGCTAATTTGGCTGAAGCTCAAGTTACTCATAGGAAGCTGCTAACATTCTTGAACTTCCTTCCAGCCAAAGAAATGTGAGATTGAATATTTTTGTACCTTAATGGGTGTTCAGTTGTTCCTAGGGTAAAGGTAAAGATTACACTTGCTCAAAAGCCAGTCATATCTGACTCTAGCATTTGGTGCTCATCTCCATTTATAGACAAAAAGCCAACGTTGTCTGCATCTGCAGATGTTTCTGTTGTCATGTAGCAGATATGACTAGACACCGGAGTGCACAGAATGCAATTTACCTTCTTGCCAAAGTGGTACCTATTTATCTACTTGTAATTTTTTGCTTTCAAACTGCTAGGTTGGCTGGAGCTGGGACAGAGATGGGAGCTCACTCCATTGTGCAGCACTCAGGTCTCGAACTGCTGACCTGCTGACCTACCAGTCATCAAATTCATTAATCACTAAGCCACCCCAGCTCCTTGTTGTTCCTACCTATACCTATATCCGTATTTTCATTCTGACAATATAATGCCTGCCTGTTCTGTGAGACCTAATTTTTTTCACCACACTAGCACATAGCATGTGATTAATTTGGTAGGCACTAAATTAACAGAAAGATTTCATACTGGCAGAAAAAAATTCTAAATCAGTGCTGTTTTCCATTCTGCTGCTCTAATTACAATTAATTAACTGTATTGGGATGCCTTAAAGGACTGTTTTAACCTCTACTGTTATTACCACTAATCATGAATCATTTTCATCCAGTGCTTGGAATTCAGTCTGTTAGATTTAAGTAGCCACATTGGAAGGGCTTCCTCTCTCATGACGTAAGAGGTGAGGGAGGTCCTTTGGCAAAGCACTACTTGTTGAGTGTGCGCCCATATAGTTCGACCTCCTTTGTCTGAATGGGTTCAAGCAATCACACACCTGAATGATGTGAAAGGATTTGTTCTTTAAAAACTACAAGCCCAAGGAGCAAGGAGCTTTTCTCAAGACCTGGCCACTATCTTTCAATATATACCTGATACAAATCAGTCCAGATCAGGTGACTTGCTTTGGAATTTTTGATTTAGAAGGATCCCAAATTCTGAACCAAAATAGCTTGGCTCAGACTGATTTGTATGTGCACTCCACCATTTCAGGCAACTGCCTCACCAGGCCTTATGGTAGTGCTGATCTTATCGAAGGGCAAAGTAGTCAATAAGTAGGCAAGGATCAAGGGGAAACTTTCACATGGGCCCAAGAGGGCTATGGACATGGCAGCCTTCCATGTGAAGAAACACTTTTGTAAACAACAACAGCTCAAAAATACCAGTAGGCATTCAAAATAAAGTAATGCCTAAAGCAGTTCTTGGGATCCTAGCAACAGTGTATGTGGAAAAAGAATAGTGTGATCTGGTGACTCTGAGAGATAATTCACATTGGAGTCAGTGGGCACTCAATTCTCCTTGTCTGGCTTTGGTAGTGGAGTTTGGTGTTGCTTTAATGCAGGAGTTTGCCCTTCCTCCACCACATGACACTTCCTAGTGTAGTGGAGGCAGTGAGGGGGGGGGGCACATGACATGGTGCTGCAGGCTGCATCTGGCCCAGGGGCCACAGGTTGAGAATCCCTGCTTTAGTGCCATTCTAAAATATCATACAATTTCAATGCATGGAGCTACAAGCACAACTGACACTGATGCCACAGCTACTGCATTTACTAGTAAAGTACTGTATGTACAATGCAGTTCTCTGGGTCATTCCAAAGAGCACCCATCACTGTCTAAATTGACAGGAGTTAGTCTAAATGGGGAAAGAAACCCATTCTACAAAGGGTGCTAATCTCACCTATGAGCAACCGTCATGGATGAAGAGCTAGGTGGATAGCTGTAGGCTAGCACCTCACTTCTAGATAACCTTGCATCATCATTAGTTCTCATTAAAATAAATAATGAGAGAGGCAAGGCCACATAATCTGCGATTTATGATCCTTAGAAGAGGCTCAGTAAATAAACGCAACAGATTATCCCAGTATTATTGAATGCTGCTATTTAGATTCTCCTTTGGCAGATTTAATAGGGATATATATCTATTTTACTGAAAGCAGTGGGATGACAAGCATTTAAATCAGCAGCATGCAGACTTGAGCAGCCTGATAGACAGCTATCTTCCAGCTCAATGGCAGTAATGCATGCAAGTTCTGGGAAGATTTATGCCAGGATTCAAAGATTATCATATTCCCCTTGAATTAACTAATTTCTGCAATCATTGTACTGTGAGTTGTACATGTAGATTTGTAGCCTGCCTAAAGTGCCAATTACCTTCCAGTCTCACACTGTGAATTTATTTGGTAATGTGAGGTCCTGTGGCAGGTTCTTTACACATCAACGAAGATGAATATGGATGTGCTGCCATTGTGTCTCAGAACAAATTCTGTAAATAATATAAAAGACAGGAGAGGAATCGCCCAGGCTTCAACAAGCAAACTACAATTGGGGCACATTTTTCCTCTTTATTTGTTCTCTTTCATCCAATAATGTTTTCCTTTCCTGGGTCCACACTCAAAAAAGACAGACTTTTGATGAAGAAATTAAGATTTTCAACCATTATATAATGAAGATGTATACGTATTAAATTTTGTATGCAACAACCTAAATGGAAATGTTTTTGTTTCCTAAATGTTTAGGAAACAATTTAAACTGGATTTGCTGCTTATGCTGAAGTAAGTTTTAATCTTCACAATATAAGCAATGCAAGAATATGAGACAACTATTGACAATGTCAGCCCTATACCAGAGATCATGAGTATCTACTTTGCCACTGGCGGCAATCATGGACATCATGACCGGTGGGCCATTTTCAGCAGACATTATAAATGAAGCAAGGGACTCCAAGATTAGTCAGTTTTCTGTGCTAATTCTGTACCATTTATAGAAATTAGCTCTGATCTAAATTAAGTAGATCAACTCATGAATATTCAGTAATACAAAGAAATCTAAACTCACATAATGACTGCTGCCTGGAAGGTGTTTATTGAAAAATGGTGGCAAAATAAGACTCTTTTGACTAGCGGTCCATACAACTTTTCTTTGAACAAAAGGCCAATGGGCAACTATATACAGCAGCTCTAAGAAGGGACCTGCTTCCCAGCACTAGCTTTCCAAAATCTTTAGTCTAGATGAAGCACTGGTTCTCTTCACTGGGCCTTAACTTCACTAACACTACACAAGGGCAATGTCATGGTGGCAGGTCACTGGCGACTCCAATCCCCTTCTTACAAACTCAAATGCTTTAATTAGTTTGGAAGTTTTCTCTTAGCCACTAGGTCAGGCAAAAGGAACTGCAGACTGAATTCGCCAAAAGGTGCCTTCAATTTGGCAATTTCAGGTCTGGCTTAGACAATGGAGGAGGAGGAGGAGGAGGAGGAGAAGGCTACCTTTAATGTTTGTTTCTAGCCCCAATGCAACATCTTTCAAAATCTCAGTCTCCTTTTTCATATCATTTTGTCTCCTGTGGAACTCCTACACATATGCCATAACACAACATAAAAAGATTCAGGCAGCATGTTAGGATCACACAGTCAGTTCATGTGGTGTAGAGGTTAGGCCTGTTGGGCCTCAGCAATGCTCACTATAAATGAATGATATATTCCCATGACACACCACCCCACATATGAAAGTGGGCAAGATGTCCTTCAGATGATCTTATCTGTCATTACTGATCTTCTTTTGAGAGCCATCTAATCATCAGAAAAATCCCAGAATGGGTCTAGAGTCCAGCTGATTCCAGCCCCACCCTCCTCCAGCCAGTCTGTTATGTTTGCTAGACTTTTTCTAGGCTGGGGTTTTGTGGCAGCACCTACATGTCAGATGGACACATTGCCCTTCTCCTTTTCCTTGAACAAAAGGAAGGGGAGTAGTCGGTTGGTGGCCACCAGCTTAATGGGTAGGATCCGGGGTGGGTGGGGATGCCTTTTTGTAACATTTTTTCTTTGTAAGATTGTGTAATGTTCCTATGGTTTTTGTAATATTTTTGTAACTTTATGACGTATATTGGAGCTTTATCTTAATGTACTGTATTTTATGATATTCTACTGTTTGATTATTGATGTATGGTATTTCATTGTATTGTGACATTGTATTGTTCTATTGAATTGTTACATTGTATTCGATTGCATGTTGTGAGAAGCCCTGAGTTGGTTTTCATTGAGTAGGGTGGCATATAAATTTGATGATGATGATGATGATGATGATGATGATGATGATGATGATGATGATGATGATGATGATGATGATGATGATGATGATGATGATGATGATGATGATGATATCCAAATTGATCAGCTCGAGTTTTGGGAAAGCAGTGGTACACTTTTAAATATACCATTTGGTGAGCTGCCTACATCCAAACAGGAATCAACATTTTGAGTAATTCAACACTCCCCTCAATCATCCATAGAATATAGGGCTCAATTTTAGACCATTTTCAGTGACCACACTCTGTGAATGGGCTAAAAGTGAGCACACACACCCAAAGTTAGACCCTGAAAGATTCAAAAAGGAGTGCTTAGAGAGTTGGGGTGCTCCAGTGACTATAATGTGTGGATGCTATGACTAGGAGTGATCCTTGAGAGCTTCAATGAGTGCCCTATAGACCCTATCTGAACATGCTCTTAGTTTGAATGCCATTGCACTGGTCCATAGGAAAGCAGAAATAAGGACTATCTATTAGGCAACTGATTCTTGGGAGGCAAGCGATGAGAAACCTGGGGAGCATAGTGAAAAGTAGAGACATCACATTGCAAACCAAAATTCGTATAGTCAAAGCAATGGTATTTCCGGTGGCAATGTATGGTTGTGAGAACTGGACCATTAGAAAAGCTGAGCGCAGAAGAATGGATGGCTTTGAGATGTGGTGTTGGAGGAGAGTTTTGAGAGTCCCCTGGACAGCGAGGAGAACAAATAGGTCAATCTTAGAAGAAATTAACCCTGACTGCTCCTTAGAAGGTCAAATAGTAAAGATGAAGCTAAAGTACTTTGGACATCAAATGAGAAGAGAGGATTTGCTTGAGAAAGCTTTGATGCTAGGAAGGGTGGAGGGCAAAAGAAGAAGGGGGCGGCCAAAAATGAGATGGCTAGATGGTATTGTAGACACAGTGGGCACAGAGCTGAGCGAGTTGAGGAGGATGGTGGAGGACAGAAGTGCCTGGCTAACAGTGGTCCATGGGGTCGCAAAGGGTCGGAATCAACTGTGCAACTGAACAACAACAACAAAAGTAGGGCTATAGGCACCCCTCCAAAAGTACCATGTCGACAGATTTGGGTAGCAAGTCCATGCATACACCCATGGAAGATATAATCTGCGTGTCAAGACACTCTGAAAGCTATGGGACACTTACTTTGGCAACAGTAGATTTGTCTGCTTTTTAACAGGTTTTCCAGTGGTTTTGGTGGCAGCAGCTCTGGCAGTTACTGCCATGTTCTTCTCCCAGGGACATTTTAGATGCATTCTGAAGAAGAAGAATGTCAGGTCCGAACCTGCTGATGCCCACCACTGAAAATGACCATGTTTTATAGGAGCCTAAGGACTGACCTAATTGGTCTCACTTGATCCTTTCAAGACTTGCTAGACTTATTAAGTAGATGGTCTTAAAACAGATAGCTGAATTGTTCTTTGGTGGTTGTTTTTCTAATAGCTTCTTTTTAATTTCCTTTCTAAATTCAACCTTAGTTTTAAATTGTGAATCAGTTGAACGAATGACTATCCTCATTTTCATGACTGTCATCAGATGAGTCCTAGAAAGACCCCTGGTAATTTTATGCATAGAAAGAATAGTATGACAAGGCTGAAAGCATAGGAAATTAATCTTGGGGAAGTTTGGCTATTCCTTTACATAGTTATTATAGTTTGAGATAAAAGGTGAAAAAGCAAATGCAGCAGAGAAAGAATGAGAGGATAGCTGAAGTCCCAGACCTAACTTACAATAACTAGGACTTTGTAGAATTTTAAAAAAGAGTCTAGAAGCATTTAAGTAGAAAAATATCTTTACTACAGTTATCATCTGTAATTACAGTAAGAAAAAGAAAAGAAAAGAAGGTTAGAGTTTCTGCCATGTGGGAGATATATCCTTCTATGCCTGCTGCATGGAATTTGGAATCATCAAGAAGAGAGAAAAAAGAATAGAAACAAGAGGAGAGGAAGAGAGGGTGAGTTGCAGAAGCGTAGCGTGCCTTGGCGGGGCCCCGTATAAAAATTTGTTTGGGGGCCCTTAGGAAGGGTAAAGATTTCTCACAAAAGAAAAAAAATTGCATAAAATTAAAAGAAATATTTATTCATCATAATTAAAATTTGGGAAGTTTTTATTAATTTTTGCTTATGCACGTTGGGGGGCCCCCGTGGCCCAGGGGCCCCGTATAATTGATACGGCAGATACAGCGGTAGCTACGCCCCTGGTGAGTTGCCTCAAATGCAAGAGGAGAAGAGAAACAACTTCACCCAATAGGTTAGCAGCAAATGACAATAACTTTCAGTTGTAAAAGCACCCTTGTTTATCTTTATTTATCACTCTTCCATGCTTATCATCAACTTTCCTGTCAGTGATGTGTTACAGTATATCTAGCACAGGGGTGCCCAAACGATGGCCTGGGGGCTGGATCCAGCCCCCAATGCCAATTCATCCATCCCACGAAGCCCTCATTGCTCCTGGAAGTTGAAATAAAATGCACCTGTACAGGTGTGTTTTACTTCTGCTTTCCGGAGCGATGAGGGCTTTGTGGCCAGGATGAATTGGTGTTGGGGGCCAGATCTGCCCCCAGGCCATATTGACCAGCCTCCTGAACCATGTGACCATCCCATGGCCTGAAAAATTTGGGCACCCCTGATCTAGCATGACAAAAATGTGTCCAAAATATGAGAGCTTATGTTTCTTAATAATCAAATCTATTTCTTTTCTTTTTCCTGTCCATTGAAATGCCTTTTCATTCTACTTGTCCAAGGAATGTGAAGGACACTTTTCTACATCCACATTTCCAAAGCACTTATTCTGTTGAGCATCTCCTTTTTAATACTGGAACTTTCCAATTCATTTAGCAAGACTGACCGTATGTAACATTTTTGCATCCTCACTGTTAAAGCTGAATATAAACTACATGTTACTATTTTATTCAGCTTTATAAGGGTTGTTTATTTCTATATAGCAGTCTGTCCGGTTGTTAATTAAATGCCCCAGGAACACACATTTGTCTATGTGAATTATTACACATAATATTTATATTGATCTTAATCTTATGTATCACTATTGTCTGGGAATTTTAGGGCACTGGTTAATTCTGACTATTAATATTACATGTTGAAAATAGTGGCATTCTAACTTTTCCAAACTTTCTCTACATGACTGTGCACCCCTCTGTCACTGCCCATGTGCCCCACCTGCCAACTTTGTTGCTACATGGCTGTTTTTGCCACAGCAACAATATAACTGCCAGATATCTCCATAATGCCCTGAGCTTCTTTCTCTGAGAAGAGTGTAATTCCTCAAAATGAAACATTTGTGGGTGAAATGACCCTGGAGAGTGCCTGCAGCAACAACAAATACTGTTTTAATAGGAAATTAAAATGAAATTATAACTGTTACAAATTTGAGATTCAGTTGGGGTGAGGGTGGAATTTGTGATTACTGTCTTTGTTTTCAATTGTTTTTTTTTAAATCCTCAGAATTAATGATGAAGTTTTATTGCCCCCTCATTACCAAAACAGTAACTTGTTATTGGCACACCTGACATCACTGTTCTGTAGAAGAAGAAAGTCTGGTTTATTGACATTGCTATAACAGGAGATGCACTAACTGAAGACAAACAACTGGGAAAAATCACAAAATATCATGATTTGCTAATTGTGTCTGTGGCGGAAGAAATCTGTTGTTGTTTCCATAGTGAGCAGAGCCCTTGGAGCAGTACCTAAAGGACTCCTAGATATTTGGAAATTTTGGACTTCTCTGAAGAGCCTAACCCCCCCCCCCCAAAAAAAAAAAAAAACTCCAACAACTCCTCTACTGGGGACTGGATATATATTCAGATTTTACCTTAACAGCTCTTAGGTTAGGGCTTGAACTGTTAATTTTATTCCAATCCTAGACTGTGAACCAAATGGTTGATTTGTGTAACAACAACAACAACAACAACAACAACAACAACAACAACAACAACAACAACAACAACAACAACAACAACAACAACAACAACAACAACAACAACAACAATAATAATAATAATAATAATAATAATAATAATAATAATAATAATAATAATAATAATAATAATAATAATAATAATAATAATAATAAATTTTGTGTCAGAAATTATTTTGGGTTGAAAGGATTTTTGCAGAAGAAACTCTGCTCAGGAAATGCCAAAATGAGACTCCTTTCATGTCCCCAAGAGCTACGACAGAGACAGGCACTCAATCCATCATGCAGCAGCCGGGTCTCAAATTGCCAAGTTGCCAGCCTTCCAGCTAACTCATTAGCACCGAAGCTCTGGCAAGTCTACCTGGGTGAAGTGTGTTACAATAGCCTCTTTTCTTTTCTAGGGGAAGACAAAAGGGAGAAATGAATAAGTTGAGTGGAAAGTGGCAGGAAAAGAAAGCTAAGTTTTGATATGTGGTGTGGGTTTGGGAGGGGGGAGAATGAACCCCAGAAGCAATGAGAAGATAAACTAGCAGTTCCGAGGAGGAAACATAACCGAAGAACTGACTAGCCCTTGAGCGCATTTGGGTTTCAGATTTCTACTGGGTTTGTAACCAGCCTAAAGATGGGAAGCTTGTCAACCTTCCATATGGTTTTGGCCCAAGTACAGCCTGTTCAGTGAGCTCTGCTTCACACACTTCTTGGCAGAGGTCCAGAACAGAACTGTCAGGCGATAATAGGCTTCTCTCACACAGCTTCACTGCTGTGTAGATGAGGACAAAGATTGACAGGAAAAGATTACTACTTGCTGAGTCCAGGAGTATAAAAGTGATGATTAGAATATAAAGTAGAAATCAGCAAAGAAGCTCACTCATTCCCTGAGCATCTTTTTTTCTGATAACACATAGTTGTGTGAGATTCTGATCTAAAGGGTGGGGTGGTTTCAGGCATGTTCAACCCAATACTCAGACAGACAATGGCCTTGTATGCTAAGCAGAGCATTAAAAATGAGCCAGCCTTAAGTAATCCCATTTCCAGAGATTTTTACCTAAGAAAAACCTTAGTTCTTCAGGACTCAGAAGACCAAGCCTATCTTTGCGTTGTTACCATCGGGCAGGATAAGAGCCCTACTAAAACTTTCTGCTCTGGCAAAATGCAACATTACACCATTGTGGTGGATGGATTCATATCAGGATAGCAGAATTTTTGTGCCAGTTGCATGAAACATCTCCGATAACAACTATACTGTTATTGATATAGGAGCCTTGGTGGCACAGTGGTTAACCTGCTGTCCTGCAGCCAAAAGGTTTTGAGTTTGATCCTGACCAGGGTTCAAGGTTGACTCAGCCTTCCAGCATTCAAGGTTGGTAAAATGAGTACCCAGAATGTTGGAGGTAAAATGCTAATTAATTTGTGAACTGCCCAGAGAGTGCACTAAACGCTATGGGGTGGTATATAAGTATGATTGCTTTGCGTTATACTGATGGACCACTGCTAGTGCAAGAGGCATTTCTAATACCAATATAAGACAGGGATGTAGACAATTGGCACAGGGGATCTAGCAAGTACACTGAAGAACAGTGTTCCCATTCAAAATAGCATTAGTGCCCAAAAAGCTCGCCCTTAAGATTCAAAAGGCTTTTTCATGAAAAACAGCTGTGTTATGTATCATGTTATAAAGTGTGCTATGTACAGTACAGTATCATGTTTCCTCTTTAGTTCCATTCAATTTGTCAAATAAATGGTCTCCAGTATGCATCCAAGTAATTGAGGATTGTCTATAATCTCACATTCACCTACTGTCAAAGGGGATGAGAACATCTTTTATGCAAAAGACAGGAGGAGGCGTGGGGAATTCAAGCTGCATCCTTAGCCATACTGCTCACTTTTAAAAAGATACGGTTTAGTATAATTGTAAAGCTCTGGTGCATTCATATTTTTGAAATGTGCACAGTAAAAACTCAGGTGACTTGGATAAAATAGAATTTGATTATTCCTGAATAATCCCCCCCGGAGTCTCTGGAGTGGGGCAGCAATATAAGTTTGAATAATAAATAAAAATATCTAGAATCAGGTTCGCCTCATTAGGGCGGGATAATAAATCTAAATAAATAAAATAAATAAATAATAAATAAATAATTTAGTGACCCTAAATTTTCATTTATTCAAAGGCATCAAGCATCTGTTTTTCAGCATTGATTCAATTGGTATTTACAAATTAGATGTTTTATCTAGAATATGACTAGCGAAACTGGCAGGATAAGAAACTTCTCCCTTTTTTTGAAAGATAATATTGTAAGGTAGACAGAAAGGGTTACTATCAAAAAGATAAACTACTGAAGAACATTAGATTTGGAGAGATGACAGAAACAAAACAGAAATGAGAACAACAATTTAGTATAACACTATCAGACAAACAGTGGGCATATATTCATGCCAGGAAATATTAGATGTAATGTCAGAGATTGTTTTGATAAGATGTGGCCCAGAAAAACATTTATTCTTAAAAGCAATGAATTAGCTGTCAAATGTGATAGTTAAAGATAGTTAAAGCCAGTCAACCTACTGACTGTAAGGGCGGGGGGGGGGGGGAGGCAGCAGAAGGAAGGGATTGCCAAATGTGGAAGTAGGCACTTCCTGTGTTTTTTGTTGCCAGGCAGAGAAGCATGAGGAGCCTTGAGCCCAGGTCTCACTAGGCTAGTGATGGTGAACCTTTTAGAGACAGGGTGCCCAAACTGCAACCCTAAATCCACTTATTTATCACAAAGTGCAAACATAGCAACAGGGGAGGCAGGAAACTCTCCCATTGGGCTCCTATGCAGAGGGACGGGGTGAACTCTGTGTTGGGGGGGAGGAAGTGATCCCATTGGGCTGCTGGGCAGAGGGGCAAGGCAAACTCTGTGCTTGGGTGAATTCATGGGTGCCCACAGAGAGGGCTCAGAATGCCACCTCTGGCACGTGTGCCATAGGTTCGCCATCACTGCACTAGGCAGTGAGTTTCAGAATGGGAGGAGGAAACAAAGACATCATCCATTCCTAAATTTTTAATTTAATTTAATTTCCAATTTGTATAGCCGCCCAACTCAGAATGACTCTGGGCAGCTTACAACATTAAAATCAGTACTACAATCTAAAAACTTAAAACCGGTAAAAAACCCAATTAAAAATACCATAAGAAATTACCCCAACAGCTAAAAAGAGCGAGGGAGTGATATAACGAGGGAGCCAGCAGGCAAGGGTCACTGCATCCCCAGTGCCCCACACCTGCTTTGCCAGCCAGGTTTTTTAGTTTTTTCCTGAAGGGCAGCAACTTCATCTGGAGTCATAGCTCAATTGGCAGGAGGTTCCATAGGGCCAGACCAGACACAGAGAAGGCCCTCTTTCTGGTGCTAGCGAGGTGAGCCTCTCTAGCAGATGGAACAATAAGAGACCCTCTATGGTCCGCTCTGGTGGGACGGACAGATGTTCTCGGGGTGACACGGTCTCTTAAGTATTCTGGCCCACTACCATTTAAAGCTTTAAAGGTACAGTAATGCCTCGCATAGCGAGCATCTCGCATAGCGAAAAACTCGCTTAACGAGCAGACCTTTCCCCAATAGGTCTGCTTCGTTGAACGAGCAAATATTTGCTTAACGAGAAGCTTCGCATTTGCGGGGTGTTTCGGAACGCAACGGGGGACTCCCCTGCCGCATTCCAAAACACCCTGCAGACTAGAGCGTGCTGGCTGGGTGTTTTGGAGAGCAGCGGGGAGTTCCCCCGTCTGCGTTCCAAAACGTCCAGCTGACAGGTGGCTCGGCTACAGGGCGTTTTGGAACGCGGACGGGGGCTTCCCGCTACATTCCAAAACACCCAACCAGCATGCTCTAGTCTGCGATGGGGGCTTGGGTGCCAGGTTAAACAGGCGCGCGCCCGATCAACCCAGCACCCAAACCCCCATCACAAAGTGTTTGAGAAGGGTAAGGGGATCTTTCCCCGTACCCTTCCCAAACACCCTGCAGGAGCGTGCACGTCAGCGGGGGTTTGGGAAGGGTATGGAGAAGATCCCTGTACCCTTTCCAAACACCCAGGTGACATGCATGCACCGCATGCGAAGTTAAGCAAATACATTTCCCTATGGGAAATGTGTTTCGCTTAACGAATTACTTACATAACGAGCAAGTGTGTGGAACGCATTATGCCCGTTATGCGAGGTATTACTGTAATTGCCAGCACCTTGAACTGCACCTGGAGGCACACCAGTAACCAGTGCAGTTTCCGAAGCAGTGGCAAGGCATGGACATAATGTCTGCATCCCATTACCACCCAGGCAGCCACATTCTGGACCAGTTGCAGACTCCGAATGGTCATCAAGGGCATCACCATGTAGAGCGCATTACAGTAGTCCAGTCTGGAGGTGACCAGAGCATGCATGACCATGAGCAAGGAGTCCCGATCTAGAAGCAGGCATAACTGGCTTATGACACAAAGTTGTGCAAAAGCCCTCCTGGCCATGACTGCCACCTGCTCATTGAGCAGGGGTAATGAGTCCAGGAGGCCCCCCAGATTATGCACCGGGTCTGTTTGGGGTAAGATAGCCCCATCCAGAACCAAAGATGGTAGCTCCCAAGATAATGCAGGGGCCCTAACCCATATCTACTCAGTCTTGTCGGGATTCAGCTGAAGCCCGTTGTCCCCCATCCAGACCCCAACAGCCTCCAGACACCTGGATAGGACTCCAACTGCATCACTTGGATCATCACGGGCCGAGATATAAAGGTATAAAAGCAGATTTCTCACAGCATAAACTGGCCACTCTGGCCAAAATATGGCCAGCTATCTACAGAATGACCAGCTCAGTGGTTAAGAAGCTCACCTTGTTAGCTGAAAGGCTGGCAAATCAGCAGTTCAAGATGCAGGTACTGCATGACGGATTGAGCACTTGTCTCTGTCCCAGCTCTTTGGGACATGAAAGGAGCCTCATTTGGGCATTCCCTGAGCAGAGTTTCTTCCACAAAAATAGTTTCAATCCAGAACAATGTCTGACACGAAATTATTATTACCAGGTACACCACCAAGGATATGATTCACTATCTGTTCTATAATCAATGGGATAAGACTATGTCTTTTAAATTAATTTGCTCATTCTGTTTGCATTTTGTAGAACTGTTCTGTTCTGTCTTGTTTAACGCAAGCTTTCTTTTTTTACTTTTAAAAATGTTAAGCCTTTTATTCCCAGACATGTACACTGTTCTGATTAAAAAACTTCTGTTATTTTTCTCTTGATTATAAAACTGAAATAACATACTATCAAATAGTGAACAAACTAATGTTTTCTTGTGTTTTCCTCTCAGTTTTTTTCCCCAGAAGAGTGCCCACTGGCTGTCACAAGTGACAGACTGTAGAATGATTACACGATATATTATTCCTCTTTCTGTTAGTAATTATTTAAGTGCCTTATCACTGCAATTGCTATTGTTGATTAATTTTGTAATTCTGAACTGTGCCCCATTGTATTATAGTGGTGAAGTTACAAATCTTCTTTGTTAATTTTTTTATTGATAGAGATGTTAAGTAATTTGGTTATGGCTTTGTCAAGCTATTAACTACATTATCAGTTCATATATTCCTGCTATAATTAGATAGAGTTAAGTCTCATACTTACTGTTGGTATAAGCAAGTAGCAGAGTTAGTGGGCTGTAGTCTGGCACACACCTGCTGTGGCTTGGCCCCTTGTGCAAACAGACAGACAAACAGGCAGTTTGGTGCAGAACAAACTTAAAGGCCGGTTTACTCGGAAGCAAGGTGAAGAAGTATTTACAGTGCAACAAACAAAGGTCTCTCAGTTACATTCACTGGTTCAGTTCACAGACACTATATACAGTTCATACAGTTCACTTCAGTAGCTGTGGGCAAGAAACAACCACAGAGTTCCACAGCTTTGGTTTCTCAGTTGGAGGCTTACCCAAGTCCTTTCAGAGAAGATAGCCTGTCAGGTAGAGCCAGAAACCCAGTCTCCAAGTCAGTAGGCGAAGAAGCCTTTCTGCATACCTGGCAGCAGAGAGTTTGGTCAGTTCAGGCATTAAAGCAAGCAAAACAACATCTGCACACCATAGGCTGGTAGCTGTAGAGTCAAACAGCAATGAAGCAGTCCCTCGAACACAGCTTGGGACATCAGCCTTCGAACAGCTCTTCAGATGATGTCAAAACTACTTCTGAAGGTGACAGCTCATGGAAACAACAGCTCAAAGGAGCTCTCTGTAGCTCCTGACTATATACACAGGCCAATAGCACACAGCAAGGCAGAGTCAGGACACATGTGTGCTCCTTTAGCCAGGCCTTAAAGAAACATAGCCATAATATACCTTGTAATCCACCCGAGCAGTGTTTCCCAAATGCTGGTGTTTGGACTTCAATTCCCAGAAGCCTAAGTCATTTCCCCAAAGCACTGATCAGCCAATGTACTGACTTAGGCTTCTGGGAATTGAAGTCCACCTGTGGGCTGTGTACCCCTTGTTGGGAACCACTGCATGACCCGAGTGTTGGGCAGACACTTACACATCCTAACACTTAGTCTGTAAGCAAGCCGTATAAGTAATGAGTACTCAATAATATTTCATTTCTGTTGTTTTTCATTTATATGAAGCTTTGTCTTGAAATACTCAGTTAAGTAATTCAGTTAAGTTACTCATATTTACTTTGTTAAGTAATTAACATATTTATTTTGCTGTTACCAAGCATATTAATCACTTTGCATTCTATTTATTAAGCAATAGGTTTTTACTACTGTTGTCATCAGTTGTTTACGAGTTTCTAGTTTGAACCAGCCATTTAAATCACATTTACTCATATTTACTTGGTTGAACAACTATTAATAAGTACTACATACCTTTCAGTATTGTTTTCCCAACTATATGAAACTTTGTTTAGAAATATTTAGTTAAACCATATATACTTGCATACAGTAATACCTTGGTAACGTTTACCTCGGATAACGCTAAAATCGCATAACGTTAAGTAATCTGGGGAGGAGAATTGGATCGAATAACATTAAGGTCCTATGGGATGGATCGGATAACAACCGCTAAAGCCTGTGCGGTTACAGTGTATCTCTATGGAGCTTTAACGTTATCCGATCCATCCCATAGGATTTTAACATGCATCGGATAACACTAAAAATCGGATAACATGAAGACTTGTGGAACCAAGTCTTAGCGTTATCCGAGGTATTGCTGTATATTCATTGATACTCATGCTAAATAAATGTTAAAAACAACATTGTCTTTGTGGTTTTCATTGCCTCTCAATAATTATTAAAGGGGAGTATACCTGAGAACCTTATGCAGAGATGATGGAATATACATTTTCTGAAGGGATCTGGGTTTTTGGCAAAAAAAACCTAGACTCTCTTTTGCCTGGATTTGTGCCAATGTAGAGAATCTTCTTTTTCTGCCTGAATAGATTTGTGATGCTTCCTTGACAATAATTCAGACAGTAACTATATCAGAGCCTTTGACCAGTTTGATATAACATAAAAGGTACTCCCTTCTCTCACAGAAAACAAACAAGGAGCAGAAATGTATTTGATACTGTCCATCCTGTTCTGAAATGAAAAATACTTTCAGCATTGCTGGAGGTACACAGAGTTAAACAGGCACCACTTTGCTTTGCATCTGATCAATCTATTTCTGGGCTGATATGGGATCCAGTTAGGAACTATGGTCATATGCACAAGCTCAGCAGGGTACTTTGATTCACTGTATTAAATTTGCAAATTGAACTTTTTTAAAAAAATGGAGGAGGGGGTGTTTGATAGCGGCATCTATCATCCCAGTGCTCTTGTGTGGCTTAATTCTGTGCTCGCTGTGGAGTCATTTAAATCAAATAATTATAATCCTGTCTGAAAACAGAGGGGTTTCTAACTTCCCTGGGTTTGGATAATAGCAAAAAGCCAATGAAGCATTCAGAATGAGAGATAGCCTGTCTGGCCATCCTTCTGTAAGATAAGAGTCTACAAGTTCCTTATCTCTATCAAGTGAGTCCATATTTCATCTTGTTTACTTTAGACAATCTTTAAATATTAGATTGTTACAAATTTCCATACCATTTGAATTCCAGGTATTCAAATGTAATTGCTTTCAGTTGTTTCTTATCCAAAGCCCAAAAGAAGAACAAGAAAGATTGATTACTTTGGATCAAACTGATCTTCTGAAAAATGCATCTTGCCTGCCAATAGCCCATTTCTCTTCATGCACCAATGACTTTGAAGTAGATATGAGTATGGACAATCAGACTTGCAAATGAAGCCTGTGTTTACATTTCCACTGACCAGTCAGAAAACACATGCTGGAATGCAGAGCAGGAAGATGAGGGAAAGCACATCATATGGCAGAAACATGTCTTAAGAAAGCTCTGTCTTATAATTTGATTGTCACACTGAGTATGACCAGTTTCAGGAAGGTTTCCAGTGTGGTTGGAATGTGATTTAATCCTTCTGATTTTCATAGGTTTTAGAGCAAGCCTCTTTCTCTGAGACTTTTCCCAAATAAGGTATTACAAAAATAGCACATTGTTTATTGATATCTACATTTATTTATTTAGTCAAATTTAATATCCCGCCCTAATCAGGCAAACCCGACTCTGGGTGGCTTACAAACATCCTCACAAATTGACAATACAGAATCCTATGGGGCATATTACAATTAGTTTAAAAATTAACTTTAAAAATTCCGACTATAATCTACAGGATACTAAAAAGAATTTAAAACTTTACATCTACATTGCTTGTTGATTTCTTATTGTCTAATTCATCCCCTCTTCTAGTTTCTTGAGATGTGGAAAAGCAATGGAGAAGTCAGACTGGGGGTTGTGTCAAATTTCCATGGGCAATTGGCCATGCCTATTCTAATAGATGCTAACATTATCCCTATCAGCCATGTTTAGAAGCTGCCTTTCTCCTGAGCAGCTTTCCCTGGCAATCTAATGTAAATGAGAGCACAGTTTCTGAGAGAAATATTGCATGTGTTAGTGGAGATAAACCTGGGGAACATAGTTAAAAATAGATACATCACCTTGCAAACAAATATTCGCATAGTCAAAGCAATGGTATTCCAGGTGGTAATGTAAGGTTGTGAGAGCTTGACCATTAGGAAAGCTGAGCACAGAAGAATAGAGGCCTTTGAAATGTGGTGTTGGAGGAGAGTTTTGAGAGCCCCTTGGACAACGAGAAGAACAAATAGGTCAATCCTAGAAGAAATCAACCCTGACTGCTCCTTGGAAGGTCAAATAGTAAAGATGAAGCTAAAGTACTTTGGACATCAAATGAGAAGAGAAGATTCACTTGAGAAAGCCTTGATGCTGGGAAGGGTGGAGGGCAAAAGAAGAAGGGGGCGGCCAAAAACGAGATGGCTAGATGGTATAGTAGATGCACTGGGCACAGAGCTGGGCGGGTTGAGGAGGATAGTGGAGGACAGAGGTGCTTGGAGGGTGGTGGTCCATAGGGTCATAAAGGGTCGGAATCGACTGTGTGACTGAACAACAAAAAGTGGAGAGGCCCATAACAGCAGCTACAGTCGCTTCTGTGATGAGAGCAGCATTTCTTGTAACTAGAAAAATGGCTGCAGAAAATTCCTTATTTTCAGCCTAACATTTTTCTCCATATGGTTACATGTCCATGTATTCAGTGACACAGAAATTATATGAAAATTGCAGCTCAATCCACAAGTATGTGCTCCAAGATTATTATTATTTTTCATACAATGGCTCGTAATTCCTCTCCAGTGTACAACAGGTATCAAATGTGCTTCCGACCTCAGGAAATAACATCTCCTATTGAATCCCCAGCAACACTTAACTTCAAGTCCTCTTAGAGATTATTATTGTAGTTAGGTCAGAAGGGATTCTCCCAACGATTTTAACAAATCAAGCAGGCTTGTTTCAGAAACCTACCTAGACGTATATATCAGCCCACAGTACTTAGCACACTATCCAGATGGTTCACAATGTAATTAGCATTTTTGCCCCCAACATGATGGGTACTCATTTTACCAACATTGGAAGGATGAGAGGTTGAGTTTTACCTTGACACTGTCAGAATCAGTTTTTGACTGTAGTACTGAAGCTTCACCACTGCACCACAACAGTTCTTCAGGTTTGCTGTTGTTGTTATGTGCCAGCAAGTTGTCTCCAACTCAAGGCAACCTTATGAATGACAAACTGCTCCTCTATGAACATTAGAAAACAAGTTCCTCCAGGAAAAAATGAAGTACATATCTACCACATTTCCAAAGCCATCTTTTCTGCTTTTGAATTGATTAAAAGCCCCTCCCCCGCTGTTCAATTTTCTTCTTCTTTGCTTCCTCTTTTACACCATTGGGTGTTACCCAATCCCAGGCCCAAGCCAGTTTTTCAAAACTGGAATATACATCTGGCCATGCTCAGTATTTGTTTGCTTGCTTGCTTGCTTCCTCGCCCCTTCCTTCCCCTCAGACAATCTTGGGAACAGAAAATTACCTCCTGGACCAGATAAAGTTGTCACACTTTTTATGGAAGATACTATTGATCTACTGGTGAGCAAGAAGTCAGATTCAGTATACTGCATCTTCATATATTCATTTTTATAATTCCACAGTTCTGGGCCTTTTTTTCAGCTATATAGATGATTATATACACAGATTATTATTTTACTCCATGGACAGTGACAAGTGGAATCAGGGCAAGCGTCTGTGCTTCTCTACATGTTTAGCAGAGTTTCCACATAGGCATATTTCCACAAGGCATTTCATGACCTTGTAAAGTCTGGTGTATCTTGCAATCTGATGGCCAACTATAATTAAAAGCTAGAGTCATGCAGCTAGTATCCTCCAGCGATTGCTATCAGTGGGAGTTAACTTGGAAAGCAGTAGCTGACATTAGATTCTCTGATGAAATGGGCAGTGCTTATGTCTGAGACTGAAGTTGTCAAAGCATCTTCAATGGAGGCAGCCAAACTTCATTTTAAATTATGTTCCATGAGCTTTAGTGTAATTTAGTGTCACTTTCTGCAAGTATTTCCACAGAATCAAAGGACATCTGAAAGATAAACTGACTGCCAGGGTTGTTAGGATTAGGCACAAAGCTTCTCTGCTAGCACTGCCAGCAATTCCCTCTTGCCAGGAGAACTCTCTTTTGTTGGCTGATCTCAGAAACCTGCCAGCACAGCAGTCTGCTGGCAGCACTGCTTTCTTGACTCAAATCTGCTGGCAGAAGAGCAAAAGGAGGATGAAAGGGAGCATGGCCAGGCAAGGGAGAAGCTAAGTTGTACCTGATCTTGACATCTTCCAGACCAGGAACACAGCCATAATGGCAGCACAATGCTAGGCTGGTTGGACAAATTTCCAACATCCCTAGGCTGGAAGGGATTGGAATTCAACACAGCTAATGTGATTTATGCCATCTCTTGCCAAAAATACCCTTCTGCACTCTACATAGGACAAACAGGACAATCTCTGCACAAAAGAGTTAATGGTCTTAAATCAGATATCAGGAATGGCAATACACAGAAACCTGTTTCAAATCATTTCAATTTACCTGGACACTCTGCACAGGACTTGAAAGTTGCCATTCTGGAACTGAAAAATTACAAGGATCTAGAGGAAGACAGCAGAGATAAAGTACTGTACATAGATATGCTGGACAACCATCTCAAATGTTTGAATATTAGTCAAGGGTTTCTGGGACTTTATCAAATTTGACACACCACAACTAACAGTTTCCGCACTACCTTTGCAGAACCTGCTTCAGTAGAATTCTCATCCACAGCCTCACAGAACAAAGGAAGAATGGGATGCTTTGCATGGGTCACTCAAATCACTGCCAATAAATGATAGGTCTGAAGAATAAACACATTAGCAAATGTTTAATGCCAGAATGTTTGTCTTGCATTCTTCTACTAACCATTTGCAACTCAACGTGGCCAAACTTCACAGCAAGTCTGAATAAACAACCAGGGATCTTCTGCTATTACCAGTTGTAAAAAGCCACATTGATTTGTATACTTATCTGTTATGCTTGCCAACCATTGTATACCTATGTAGCTGATGTACATAAATTAATGCCATGAAGTTTCACTCTTATGTCTGAGGAAGTGGATTTAATCTACAAGAGCTAACGTTAAAATACAGCAGTTAATCTTTAATGTCCCACAACTTTTTTTGTCTTTTTGTTTTGTTATGTTTATTCTCTGATATGCTTAAACACAGACTAACAAGGCTACCATTTCAAAAATTTCAACACAGCTTCAGTTGGCCTAGTGTTAACTCAGGTGCCCCTTGAACATCTAGGCTAATTAAGATTGCACTGATTTCACTAATTAAGAGTTGGCAACATTATCAGCCTGGAAAAATCGCTAGGGATGAGACTTTTGGATTACGATAAATGAAAACAAAAGTGGAAGAGGCACTCGTTTGTTTTTTGTCATCTTCCATCACTTTCCAGAACAGACCCTCTTAAAAATGAATGTCCTGTTGCAAAAAATAAGAAGATCAGAGATCATTTCTCTCCATCCATGTTTCTGTCATTCTTTCTTACTACATGTATGCCAAATTATCTCTTTTGCTATTCTGACCAAGGATATCACAATCTGGATCAGAGGTCACTACATGTGCCATTACATGTGCTTTAGACCCATGCCCCGCATGGCTGGTCAAATCTACTAGGGCAGTGACAGGTGGTTGGGTCAAGGCCATCATTAATTCTTCGCTTCGGGTGGGGTTTTTCCCTAAGACCTTAAAACATGCCTTGGTGCGCCCCCTCCTAAAGAAGTCTTCCCTCGACCCCACAGTTATGACCAACTACCGGCCTGTCTCTAATCTCCCATTCCTGAGTAAGGTTTTGGAGAAGGCAGTGGCATTGCAGTTACAGGAGATCCTGGATGAAGTGGATTATCTGGACCCATTACAGTCAGGATTCAGGCCCGGATAGGGTATGGAAACTGCATTGGTCATGCTTGTGGATGATCTCTGGAGAGAGCGGGATGGTGGACATCCATCTGTCCTGGCTCTTGACCTCTCAGCGGCTTTTGATACCGTCAACCACGGTATCCTTCTGGAAAGGCTCCGAGGATTGGGGATCCAGGGCACTGTGTTGTCCTGGTTTTCCTCATTTCTGAGGGGCCGGACCCAGTCGGTGTGGTTGGAGGGCAAGATATCCAGCCCAAGGCCCCTCTGTTAGGGGGTGCCTCAGGGCTTGGTACTCTCGCCTCTCCTATTTAACATCTACATGAAACTGCTGGGTGAGATCATCTGTTCCCATGGGGTGAGGTATCGTTATGCTGATGATACCCAGCTGTATATCTCGGCCCGTGAGGACCCAAGCAATGCAGTGGAAGTCCTTTCTAGGTGCCTGGAGGCTGTGAGGGTCTGGATGGGGGACAATGGGCTACAGCTGAATCCCAACAAGACTGAGTGGTTGTGGGTCAGGGGCCCTGCGTTAACTTGGGAACTACCATCTTTGGTTCTGGATGGGATAGTCTTGCCCCAAAGAGACCCGGTGCATAATCTGGGGGTTCTCTTGGACTCACGACTACTGCTCAAGGAGCAGGTGGCAGTCATGGCCAGGAGGGCTTTTGCACAACTTTGTGTCATAAGCCAGTTATGCCTGCTTCTAGATCGGGACTCCTTGCTCATTGTCATGCATGCTCTGGTCACCTCCAGACTGGACTACTGTAATGCGCTCTACGTGGGGCTGCCCTTGGTGACTATCCGGAGGCTGCAACTGGTACAGAATGTGGCTGCTCAGGTTGTGATGGGGTGCGGGCATTATGCTCGTGCCTCACCATTGCTCAGGGAGATGCACTGTTTGCCAGTGTGCCTCTGGGTGCAATTCAAGGTGCTGGTTATTACCTTTAAAGCCCTATATGGTAGTGGGCCAGGATACCTAAGAGACCACATCGCCCTAAGAACATTTGTCCATCCCACCAGAACGGAGCAGAGAGGCGCTCTGGTTGTACCATCGGCTAGAGAGGCGCACCTCTCTAGCACTAGGAGGAGGGCCTTTTCCGTGTCTGCCCCGGTCCTATGGAACCTCCTGCCAATTGAGCTACATCTCCAGTCAGAGTTGCTGCCCTTTAGGAAGGGGGTTAAGACCTGACTGGCGGGACAGGTATGGGGTCTGGATCAGACAGTTGCATCAGCTTGTTGGCTCATTTGACCCCTCCTTTTCTCTCATTGTATGAATTTTTAATCTTTTAACTTGTTCAGTTTAATATTTTAATAATTTTTAAATTGGATTTTTAATTGTGTTTTTATGTATCTTTTAAAGCTTTTGTTAGCCGCCCTGAATCTCTTTGAGTAGGGCGGCACATAAGTCAGTAAAATAAATAAGTAAATAAATAAATAAATAAACAACCTTTTAAAGTCATGGGCCATGACACACTCCCTCAGACAGTTGAAGGGGCTAGACCGGTGGGCCCCCTACTGTAAATGCTGCCATAAATGTGTCTGTGGCTGCCATAAACACATCCGTGGTTGCTTCCAGTGGTGGCGGTGGTGGTGGTGGTTGGGGTGTAGGTGGGGGGGGACAGATTATTTGGTGCCCTAGGCCAGATTCAGATGGCAGGCTGTAGGTTGTTGACCCCTGATCTAGATTGTCAAGCTGCCACTCACAACGTGCTGCATGAGGGAAGGAAGTTTATAAAATCCTCCAAAAAACATCAGGTGGTTTTTGCTGCTGGTGATTCCTTGCAGGATTTTGCCACTGACTGAGCTCCTAGTTTTGGCTTTTGGATTGATCAACATGCAGCTCAACTGCTGCCATTCCTTCTTCATTCTTTTGATTATATTTTTTTAATTGTTTCTTTTTTTGCCTTCAAATCTACAGCAAAAGAAAAATCAGAACAATTCAGAACAATTGCTGAACAATGGGAGACAACACAGTTGTATGAGCTCTTTGTTGGGGATGTCAGGAGCAATGGTTACAATGAGTAAAGGCATTAAAGTATTCTGAGGATGAGCTGCTTTTGGACCACAGAGAAAATACAAACCAGAAGCAGAGTCACAGCTCAATTATTCCGTCAAATATCTTGAGATTTACTGGGCTTACAAAATGGGCGATTTCAAAGTAATGTTTGCTACCCACATGATACAAAGGGTGCATCAAATCCAGCTGGCTTTCTTTGCTCTCCCAAAAAGGCTTTTTTTTTCCTCCTAGAGGAGGGCTTCTAGTTTTTTCATTCCAGAACAATTTGAAAGTGCCCCCCCCCCCGTGAATATGACAGGAGGTATATCTGTAGCTGACAGGAGGTATATCTGTAGCTGACGTTGTTGTTTTTAATCAATACTCCTAATTAGTATTATTGTCAAGACAGGATTTTTGGATCATTTTTTTTAAAAAAAAAAATCTTTACCTTGATCATTGAGATATCCAATGTTTAACTTGCCAATATCCCGAAATGTCTCACTTATTAAGCCAGTTCCCAATATTGGCATTAGAAAGGTGGGGCTTGATTAGAATGATTGAAATAAGTTCTGCCATTCCAAAATGGCCCAGGTTAGATCAACCCGGGCACTAATGTAGCTGCATCCTCAGCCTGGGGTCTGAAACAAGTATCCAAACTTCTGCTATCAATTGATTTTGCTGGAAAGAGGAAGCAACAGGAAGGACAGGAGATAAATACCTTATCTTGGATACCTTGAAGTCATTATTCTGTGAGGAGTCCTCATATGAGTAGACATTTCTGTGACAACATTCTGCACAATTTCTGTCCACATTAATCTGTCCCTGGCAGTTCTTCACCAGGTTGGTCCAACATTTTTCTTGAGGAAAATCTTCCCATCTGCGAGGTGGTCTTCCTCTAGGTGTTTTGCAATCACTCGGATACAAAGTCATTATTCTGGTGCCCATCTATTGTCACTTGTGCATGCAGCATGGCCAGCCCACCTTAATTAGTTTGTCATATATTCTGTTACTACGTCTTTTTGCAGTGATCTTCACCTGATATCTTCATTTTTCACTTTATTGTGAAGTGAGATTCTGAGCATTGAACTCTCCATTGGCTCATTGCGTTACTTGTAGCCATTTTTCTTCTGCAGCTGATAAAGCCCACAGAGACAAATATCTTTACAATAATGGCTGCAGCGAGTCCTTATACCTCTATAAAAGTTGCCTGTGAAATTGCTCATTAAGTGGAGCAATAAGAGGACTTTGCTGTGGTATTGCCATTACATGTTAGTCTAACTGTAGAGAGTGAATATAGAAAAAAGTTATTTTGTGGAATAATTCAATTTTTTTTTAATTTTTTTTTTTTTTGCAATTTCTTGCTTTCGAACTGCTTAGGTTGGCAGGAGCTGGGACAGACTCCGTCGCACGGCTCACGGGCCTTAAACCGCCAAACCTTCTAACGCCACCAAGCTCAGCGTTGTAGCCTCTAAGCCGCCGCCGCCGCCCTGGAATAGTTCACAAAAACTACAATAACTTGAAAAAGTTACTTTTTTTCCAAAAACAGTTCCCAAAATGCACCAATGAAAACAACCATTGACTGAGAGATTTAAGGGATCATATCTGGAACAGTTGAATCTACAAACAAAGCAGCAACCTGCCATTTTTTAAAATTCATTTTAGGCACAACCCATTGGGAATCTCCAATATTATCTATTCCAGTTCACTAAATGGGAGTCTATTTCAATGGGCTGACAAATTCTTAGGCCTACTGACAGACTTACAGCTGGGAAACTGAAAGCTGGGTGGGAGATTTATTATTATTATTATTGTGTCAGAAGTACACAAAGGTGCTTTCTGGGCTGACATGATTTTTGCTGGAGAAACACCCGGATGAGGCTTCTTTCATGTCCCCATGATCTTCTTTTTTTTAATCTACTTGCAATTTCTTGCTTTTAAACTGCTAAGTTGGCAGGAACTTGGACAGAGGCAGGCACTCATTCCATCAAGCACTATTTTGGTCTCAAACTGCTGATTTGCCGACCTTCCAGCTAACAAGGCAAGCTTCTTAACCACTGAGCCACCACAGGCAGGAATAGAAGTGGTTAAACCGAAGCCATCAGCTTTGAATTGAATTTTAAGAAGCCTGATTATGTCAAAACAATTAATGGAACAAGGCTTCAAATACAGTTAGCGGAAGCAATGGCTTTCCTGAATTTGAGATGAGGGCATTTGCTACAGTCCTGCCTGGAAATGTCAGAGACTAAACCTGAGTGCTTTCAGAGGCAAAGCACGTGCTCCATTGCTGTGCTGCAGCCTTTCTCCAAATCAAATGTTTAGGAGAGGGACAGGAAAATCCCTTGTGTATCACAAAGAGAGAGGGGAAGGTGGGGTGGGGGGAAATGACTTATTAAAGCTGAGTGATATGAATTCAGAGGCAAAGAGATAAGGAATTACTCATCTTTCCTAATTTCCTCATTTCAAAGTGCTTTACATTCAGGTTTTAAAATGTGAGGTGTTGAATTATTTAAATGTCAAAATGTGTGTGTTTTTTAATAAGCCATGATCCCTGTTCACTAGGAACCCCAGTGATGGGATGTAACAGGTTCGCACCAGTTCACTAGAACTGGTAGTAACTTTTCCCAGTGTCCCAGAGAACCGGTAGCAGCTTTTTGCGGGAACCACCTTCGGGGCTTACCTTTTCACTGTTTCCCCCACTGTGTATGGACGGCAAGCACTTGGTGTGCATGCACGCCAACAGTGCTTGGCGCGTATGCATGGCCTCCTTGCTGTCCTCCCAAGTGGGGAGGAGGAAGAGAAGCTTCTAGCCTAAAGCTCCCTATAGCCTGCTTCCCAGGGTAAGTGACTTACCTTTGGATGTGGTGTGTCTGTGTGTATTTTAATGTGTATTTAATACCTTTACCTATAATGACGTACTACCACAGTTCCTAAAAAGGCCTGGCGGCTTGGCTTAGGGTTTTTAAGCAAAGTCTTGGAGTTACCTCATCAATAAGCTACCCCTGTGCTGTTCCAATTGCTGTTCCAATTGGAGAACCCTTAAGGAGGTACAGCTGTTTTACATTTACAGTAAGGCACATTATCCTAGATAACTGGTTAGGCAAAGACTTAGTACCTAACTTCTTTAACTGTTGAAAAGGTGAAAAGTGCCAAAATGAAGCCATCTTGTGGTGAGTTCATTCTGTAGTTCCTTCCATCTGACCTAGTGTGAGAAAGATTAGCCAAAATAAGCTTTAAGCTCTGGTTTAAAAGCTCTGGTTGAAGTTTGCCCCACAGATTGAAATATTTTCACCTCACTGTTACTTTAAATGTATACATCTGAGACCTATAGTCCTTTCTCATTTTCAAAGGATATTGGTTTACCTAACTGTATTACATTAATGTGCAGAAATGCCTGGTTTATACATTGGTTATTTTATGTGCGAGTTTGTGAAGTCATGGTCTGCTTTGCACACCATATACAGGGCAGTAAACAGTTTCTATTATCTCACTGGGAAATGAAATGGTATTAGGAGGCAAGATATTTGTTCCACTGATGTAGACGCCAGCAATGCCTATAAACAGACAATGGGCATATGACGCTTAATCTGCTAAAAGCCTACACTCATTTCCTGAGGATAGTGCAGAACAGTTCACTGATCATCCTATCAAATAATATTTGTCCTTTGCAGTCATGCAGGCCGCATAAAAGCACAGGAAGTGTTATTTAATATGATATCCTAAGAAAACACAGTCTCTGACTGCTGCTATAGTGGAAATGACTATGAGAAACTAATGAGATGGTGCTTGATCAGATTGTAAAGATGCGTTTACTTTACAAGCCCTTGTGGCACAGTGGTTAAGCTGCAGTGCAACCCAAACTCGGCTCGTGGTCTGAGTTCAATCCTGACAAGTCCAAGATTGACCCAGCCTTCCATCCATCCAACGTCAGTAAATTGAATACAGTAAAACACGATTTACATAAAAAGTCCATTCTGTAGCTTCTTACATAAATTGGGGTTTTACGTAAATCGATGGCATCCCCATAGGGATGCATTGAAAAATTTAAAAAACGGGCTTCAAATTGATTTTCAGTGCATCCCTATGGAAAATTGCACTTTACGCCCCTAGTGGCCATTCTGGTAATGACAGGCAATTTCCCACACATACCTTTTAAGCTCTACTCTGAAGAACATTCACAACTAAAAAGTGCGCCCAGGAGAAACCTCACAGGAACAGCGCTCACCCAGTCCCGGCAGAAGCAAGTGGGTACAGAGATGGAAGCCTACTCTGTCATGCAGCACTCAGTTCTCAAACTGCTGGCCTGTCGACCTTCCAGTTGTCAAGTTCAGTGTCTTAACCACTAAGCCACTGCAGTCCCTTTAGAGCTTCAGTAGTACTGCTACCTTAATCAACTACTCTCCCTTTCCCCCAAAAAAACTCTAAAGGACTGTTGTGTCTGCTCAGTCACATTCCATTTCTGAATTTATCATCTATTTACTATCTACTGTCTTAAACTTGATAACCACAGAACAGATACCTCTTTTTGTTTTGATATTCAAAACACTTCTGCCAAGTGCTTCACTATGACAGGATATAAAAAGGTGCAAAAAAAAACTACAGAGAAGAAAGACACTCATTGTTACTTATTTGGAACCCCAATTCCAATGGATTTTTGAATGACATTTTCAATTGCTGTGCATTCTCACATAAATATCACTCTAAAATTAATATTCAATTTCATTCCCTTAACAACTTCTCCTTCCTCACAAGTCTGTTGAATAGAACTCTGATCAGATAATATCAATTTATTGCTATGT
Source organism: Furcifer pardalis (assembly GCA_030440675.1). NCBI lineage: Eukaryota > Metazoa > Chordata > Lepidosauria > Squamata > Chamaeleonidae > Furcifer > Furcifer pardalis. The sequence goes on along the minus strand of CP126894.1, from coordinate 59,673,903 downwards.
CTTAATCTTGGTGACTCCTAATTTACTGCCTTCAGCTTGTTAAAAGTATGAAAAACACATTTCTTTTTAATGTATTAATAAAAGGCGCAATCAGGCATTTATTCATGTTATAATTCCTAAGTTAATTATACAGCAGCTTCAGGTATGTATTATGTATTTAACAAGCACAGTCAAAATTTGTAGAGGAAAAGTTAACATACTGGAACTTCCTCATCAAAGTAAAAGATGTACCGTACTTGATACTCTTTATTCTGAAGCATTTCAGAGATATTCCCTGTGATAAGATATGAGGCAACACTGGAAGAGTGCAGCAATGTTAATTTTGTTGCCCATCATTCCACCATGGGGTAAAGCCAGTACAGAATTGAGCAGGGAATGCCCAAACTACTACCTGTGGACTGAATCTGGCCCATAGCACCTAATAATCCAGCCCACACTGTCCTTGCTGTTCCCAGAAGTGGGAGTAAAACGTGCCCACCATAAATGTGCCTACGGCTGTTGTAAAGGCATTTACAACAGCCATGGGTGCATTTATGGCAGTGTTTTCCGCATGCACGGGTACCTTTTACTTCCACTTCCAGTGGGAGGAATCATGTGACCAGTCTGCTCAACCACATGACTGGCCCATGGCCCAAAAAGTTTGGGTACCCCTGGAACAGAGCAATATTTACAATGTACCATCTTCTTTATATAATTCTAGATTGAACAGAGTACATGAGAAGGTATAAAGAGCGAGCATGAGTGCGTGCGTGCGTGCGTGCGTATGTGTGCGCGCGTGCATGCGTGTGTGCATGCTGGTTGGTTGGTAAAAGCTATATTTCATGTGATAAAAATCATCTGATCATTTCTATGGAGAAGAAATACAAGGAATATTTGTATCGTGGTATTCAAATGAGATAGGGTTGTTGTTGTTGTTATTGTTGTTGTTGTTGTTTTGCTTTCTGTAAATAGAAAGCCCTGTAGAAAATAACCAAATTCATTTTCCTGGTTTTAGATTCAGAAATACAAGGGACATGTATCAAGAGACACTAAAACAGCATGTCTATAAAAATATGTTGAGAAATAAATTACTGTAGAACTTTTCATTATCTGCAAACAAGTCAATAAGGAATGAAAGAAATAATGTCAGGTTTTCTTAACTAGTTTGCTTTTGCTGAATGGTTTTCCTCAGAAAAAAATGCACATATACAACTCAATAGTATTATCCTCCCAAATGCATAACCTGAGCAACCCAACAGAACAAAATCTATTTCCAAAGCACAACACAATCAGCATAATTTGTCTCTTGAAGGTACTTCCATGTGGATCTGCTACCTGTAGGGAAAGATCACATACAGCAATGTAGCAATGCCACTGTTAGTTGAATGCTCTTCTTTGGAATCCCAGGGAAGTAGTGGGTAGATTTACATACATTAGGAACTGTGAAATGTCTTCACCCACCCACCCCCCTTATGTTCAGCAGCATGTGCTTACCTTTCTGCCTCTTCCAAAAGCTTTCAGTGGATTTGTTCAATTATTATTCTATTTTAAAAGCAGCCTGCATCACCCATTCGTCCCAGATGATGCAGTTCCAGGTGCCAACTTTGTGGAACTCCCTACTGGTTGAGTTCTGCCAGGTTCCATCTCTATCTATTTTTAACAAACAACTACAACCGTTCCTCTTTAAAGAGGCATTTATGGACATACTGCCAATGGCCGCACAATAGATTTTGATTAACTTTTTCCGTCACCATGATGGGTTTTTTGTTGTTGGGTTTTTTATGGGAGGGGGCATAATTTTGGGGTTTTGTTATTATTCATTTATTTGCATCTCAGCCTTTTGATTAAGTGTAGTACCCTATCAGTATTCAGTTTGTTTATTCTTTAAGTTTAATTTCTTATTGTAAAGATTTTTTTAATGTATTGTAAGCTATGCAGAGTGAGAAAATATCCCAGATGGATGGGATATAAATGCAATAAATGTTAGGTAAAGGTCACCCTTTCATGAAAGCCAGTCGTATCTGACTCTAGGGTTCAGTGTTCATCTCTGTTTATAGCCAAAGAGCCAGTGCTGTCTGCATTTACAGTCATTTCCATGGACATGTGGCAGGCATGACTAGAAACCGGAGCACACAGAACACTGTTTACCTTCCCACTTAAGTGGTACCTATTTATCTATTTGTAATTTCTTCCTTTTGAACTGCTAGGTTGGTAGGAGCTGGGACAGAGACAAGTGTTCATTCCATCATGCAGTACTTAGGTTTTGAACTGCTGACCTTCCACCTGCCAGTCAGCATCTTAACTGCTTGAGCCACTGCAGGAAATTCTTTTTAAGATATTGGGCTGTATGGTCCAATAACATGGCTCTGTCTAAGACAGACTGATGTAGACCACAACATTAAGATATTTTTTTTGAATAGTAGCCATGTTAGTCTGTGGTTCAGGCATATCAGAAAACAAAACAAAACAAAACAAAATAAACAAAATAAAAAACACTGTAGCACTTTAAAGACTAACTGCTATATTTTTATCGTTAGCTTTCATGGATCAAGTCCACTTCATCAGACAAAGAGTGAAACTTACAGGCATGTTCTTTATATACCAAATTCAGGGGCTCAAAGGGAGAAGGGGTGTGGGCAAGATGACAGAAGGAGTGTGGGCAAAACGACAGACAAGCAAGCACAAGATTGCAGCTTCACACAGCCATTAGCAACAATAGATTATTCAGATAAACTCTAAATGACTCCCTTTCAATCTCAAGGTTGTTGAGAAAGCCCACTAAGGTCTCTGATCAACTTGTGACCTGCAGGTCGGGGGGGGGGGGGGACGGGACAAACACCTGTACCTGGTTTCTTTCTGTTTTACTTAAGAGAATTGGCAGGAAAGTTGTAATATAAAATCATATAGCAATCTGTGTATCAAATTTGATAATGTCCCAGAAACCCTTCACTAATATTTAGCCCCCTGTGATAGGTATCTAACAGATGTATGCATTTGATTTCTGCTGTCTCCCTTTCAATCCCAGTTTTGTAATTTCTCTGTTCCAGAATTGCAACTTTCAGGTCTTGGATAGAGTGTCCAGTTAGATTGAGAACCCGACTGAGGAGAACCCGACTCTAGGCAGCTTACAAATCATAAAAATAGAACACAATAGATACAATATAAAGAGCAAATCAACGATATACAATAACCAAAATACACCATGAACAAAAAGTAACAGCATAACATCATACAATATACAAATACAATTGGAAGCAGCATATAACAACATGAATAAATATAAAATTAACGGTCAATGTAGTTAATAAATCTTACATAAAAATACAACAGAATAAAAAAATATATTATAGTCAAACCGGCAGGAAAATTATACAATATAGTCAATTACAATACCAAATTCAAACAGCCTCTCCACCCCAGACACAAATCAGACCAGGGGCAGCTGTGACAAAAATTCCACTGCCCATCACCATGGTGACCTATAAACCCCAGCAGGGGCAAGTCCTGTGCACCAGTGGAGATGGACCCTGCGCCAGTTGCCATGGCGTCCTCCCAGCTCCATCCCCAGGTGTTTCTTTGGCAGCGGGGGGGGGGGAGCAAGGTCCTACTGCCATGGCAGCTTTTAAACCCCCTTCAGGGGCGAGTCCCGTGCGCCGGTTGCCATGGAGTCCTCCCAGCTCCATCCCCAGGTGTTTCTCAGGCGGCAGCATGGGGCAGAAAAGTCCTACCGCCATGGCAGCTTTTAAAGCCCCAGCAGGGACGAGTCCTGTGCGCCGGTTGCCATGGCATCCTCCCAGCTCCATCCCAAGGTGCTTCTTTGGCAGCAGGGGGGGGGGAGAGAGAGAGACCAATGTCCTACCGCCATGGCAGCTTTGTCCTACATAAAGCACAGATGGACATTTCTGGCAAGAGATGGCATAAATTACATTGGCAGAAGCACAAGTAAAACTGCCTTTAATGTTGTGTGTGGTGCCATTGGGTCCAGTAATACTGTTTCCAGAGCGAATGTGGGGGCATAGTTGACATCTGGATTTGCAGCAGGGTCTAGTTCCCATATCTGCTCCACTTCTGTGTTGTCTGTTGTGTGTCAATAGTTGTTTGAGATTGGGGGGTTGTCTATAAGCGAGTAGGGGTCTGTCACCAAGGGCTTTGGAAAGTGAAGTACTCTTGTCCAAGATGGGTTGGAGATCCCTCATTATGCGTGTGAGGGGTTTAAGTTGAGGGCTAAAGATGACAACCAGTGGTGTGCGATTGCTTTCCCTTCTGGGCCTGTCCTGCAGTAGATCACTCCTGGGTATTCATCTAGCTGGGTTGATTTGTACTTTAACGATATTGGATGGGTATTGTAGTTTGAGAAATGCATTTTGTAAGTCTGTGAGCTTGGCTTGATCAGAGACCGTGGTGGGCTTTCTCAGCAACCTTGAGATTGAAAGGGAGTCATTTAGAGTTTATCTGAATGATCTATTGTTGCTAATGGCTGTGTGAAGCTGCAATCTTGTGCTTGCTTGTCTGTCGTTTTGCCCACACCCCTTCTCCCTTTGAGCCCCTGAATTTGGTATATAAAGAACATGCCTGTAAGTTTCACTCTTTGTCTGATGAAGTGGACTTGATCCACGAAAGCTAACAATAAAAATATAGCAATTAGTCTTTAAAGTGCTACAGTGTTTTTTATTTTGTTTGGTTTGTTTTGTTTTGTTTTCTGATAAACATTAAGATTGTTATGCCTGCATTTGTTTGTTTGTTTTTCACAGTCAAGGTTAACAATCATGTTTGGTGCACACTATCCTTTAACTTTCAGAAGGAGTTGTCAATTGCCTGTATAGCGTTAGATCTCTGCAGTCCTGAATAAGATCTGTGCAGGATCTGATAGGGTTAGAGCAGGGGTGCCAAAAACTATGGCCCGGGGGCCAGATCTGGCCCCTGATGCCAATTCATCTGGATCCGGCCCATGCCGCCCTCGTCACTCTCAGAAGTGGAAGTAAAACGCACCCATTTTGGATCATTGTTCTGCAGATGCAAGCATAGCGGCGGAAACAGATAGGTGATCTTTCAGAAGCAATCTGCCCAGTTTAATAATGATCACTTTGGGATATACTGTAATCAGAGATGAGATAAAAATACTCCCAAGGCTGATTCGGTTTGTCATGTGCTCTGTCTAGCAAGAATAATATTCTAATAGCTTCCCATGTTTGGCTGATTTACAATTTAAACTCCTGTCAGAGCTAATAAATTATTTGTCTGGTGTTAGCTCAAACGACACAGACAACACATGCTACTCTAGACATCAAAGAACTCCCTGGGCAGTGGGACCTCATGTGGTGGATTTGTCATTATAGCCGAGAAAGGTGGGACATCACAGAGAGATGAAACAAGTTGTGGTGCTGTCCAAGCAAATCATGCAAAGCTGCACAGTTGCACAAAACTATGAAGTCTGCTGCTTTGTAGCACAAATTTTTAAAATTAGAAGCTTCAAATGGGTTGTTTGCATATTTAGCAATCAGCCATTCTTTCCTTGTTGTAAATGTTAGCTTTCGTGGATCAAGTCCACTTCATCAGACATAGGAGTGAGACTTCATGGCATGAACTCTCACTCTTGTGTCTGATGAAGTGGACTTGATCCATGAAAACTAACATTAAAATACAGCAATTAGTCTTTAAAGTGCCACAAGTTTTTTTGTTTTGTTTACTCTCTGATATGCTACCATTTCAAAAATGTCCTTGTTGCATTCACTTTAGCTTTCAGAGGGAAAGATTGATAATTTTGCAGAAGGGCAGTTTTCATAAGTATTGATATTTCAAAGAGACAATGGAGATCTCGTCTTGTTGGAGTCAAAGGACATGGATAGAGTTAGAGAATCCCTCAACAAATTTAGCAAGTAATCTTTTGGCTCCCAATTCCTAGGTAGGGTAGCGAAAAGCATATTTTAAATCCAGGGGAACTGGTACTGTCTGTATACTGCCAGTGGTGTAGTGGAATCTGGACTTACAGTTTGAAGCCCTGAGGCTACTGGATTTGGAGGAAGTACTGTATGACATTTTATGTCTCCCCCTCAGTATTCCCTATTTCTCTGTAAGCTAAGATGCAACCCTCACCTTAATGATGGTTCTCTGGAACATCATATCAGCTTGCCTTGTTACGTGGCAGGCTGGCAAGTCGGCAGTTTGAGACCTTGGTACTCCATGATGGATTAAGCATCCATCTCTGTACCAGCTTTTGGGGACATGAAAGGAGCCTCATTTGGACATTCCCTGAGCGGAGTTTCTCCTGCAAAAATCCTTTCAACCCAGAATAATTTCTGACACTATATTAGTATTATTGTCACCACCACCACCACCACCACCACCACCACCACCTCTTTGCATGCTCTCTTTGTTCTAATGCACACTGTTTAAACACTCTTTACTCTTGAATGAGCAATTAAAGAGTTTACCCAAAAAAAGACAGCAGAAATCAAATACAGTCAAACCTCGCATAACGAACATTTTGCTTAGCGACCAAGTTTTTTGCTAAGCGGTCTGACTCGCATAATGAATTTTTTGCTATGCGAGTTGGACTTTTCCCTATGGAAAAACTCACATAACAAGTGTTTCTATGGGGAAAATTCGCATAGTGAAAATTTTTCGCTATGCGAGTTTTCCCCTTGAAACGCTCATTATGCGCACAGCAAAAACTTCTTTATGCAAGTCTGACTCGCATAGCGAAAAACTCGCATAGCAAGCAGCCTTGCAGAACAAATTAAATTGGTTATGCAAGGTATGACTATACAGTAAAACCTTGCATAAAGAGTGTCTCGCTTAGAGACTAACTCGTTTAAAGAGCAGAATTTTCTCTGAATGATCACCTTGCTTAACAACTAAAACCAAACAAAATCTCGCTTAACTAAATTGGGGTTCACAATCCCCCTCACCAGAAGTCACAATTGGTCATTTACAATGGTGTTTCGCTTAAAGAGCAAACTCACTTAAAGACCAATCCTGTGGAATGCATTATGCTCTTTAAGCAAGGTACTACTGTACATCCATCTGTTAGACACCCATCACAGGGGACTAAATATTAGAGAAGGGTTTCTGGGACATTATCAGATTTGATACACAGATTGCTATATGATTTTATATTACAACTTTCCTGCCAATTCTCTTTAGCAAAACAGAAAGTAACCAGGTACAATGTTTTTGTTTGTTTTCTGACATGCAGGTCAAAAGTTGATCAGAGACCAGAATGGCCTTTCTCAGCAACCTTGAGATTGAAAAGGAGTCATTTAGAGCTAATCTGAATAATCTATTGTTGCTAATGGCTGTGTGAAGCTGTATTGTTGTGCTTGCATGTCTGTTATCTTGCTTGACCATACCCCATCTCCCTTTGAGCCCCTGAATTTGGTGTATAAAAACCATGCCTGTAAGTTTCACTCTTTGTCTGAAGAAGTGGACTTGATCCACAAAAGCTAACAATAAAAATAAAGCAGTTAGTCTTTAAAGTGCTACAGTGTTTTTTATTTTATTTTTATTTTGTTTTGTTTGTTTTGTTTTCTGATATACCCCCAAAAATAACCCTTGCTGGTGGTGGAACCAAAAACAGTAGAACTCATGTATTCATACGGATCAATCCATCTGGTTAGACATTCCTTGAAGGGGCTAGCTATAGATATGGTTAGGATAAGCACCTGCCCTTCCAAAATGGCTAGTACAGAACAGTATACCACCAACCAGCAAAATGGACTGAAGGCTTGACTTTGGCCAAATGGACCCAAGGCTTGACTTTGTGCAAGACAGCTTCCTGCATCTTTCTCTTCTTCAGCAGACTGTTGAGAGTGGGAGTCAACAGGAATCTCTGCTCTGTTGCTAATCATTTGTCTGGACCTTTGGCACATGATGAGCTGTAGGAGAGGGATTAATGGTTTTCATATATGCATAGAAGTCCTAAGGTTGGACCAGAGGGAGCTTTTCGGATTCCTACATCTTTTTATAAACTATGTTTCAAAGCTTAAAATAGTCCAAAAGGTACACTGCAAGAGAAAATACCACATTTGACTGGAAATAACATTTAAAAGTGTCACACGTGGGGGGGGGGGAGATCCCCTGCCACAAAATTCTACAGTGTGGTATTTAAAAAGTGAAAAGGTAGGTTCCAAACGTACATGGCTGCTGGGAGATGAATGCCTCACCCCCACCCCCATGGCAGCTCTAACCATCCCAAAAATGGTAGGCAGAGAGTTGGATAGAAAACCTGCTGCTGAAAGCAGTGAGCTGCAGAATACCTAAAATCAGATGAAAGCACCTCCTGGAAATACAAAACACATGGTGAATCTAACCTCTCTTTTTCTTGCTAACTTTTTATGGTTCTAAGCTGACACGGGAAGGGGGGAGGCTCAGCAGCAGTGGGGAAAGGGTTCAAATTTGATTAAAAGTTTGCTTATTCCAATAATAATCCCAGTTAAAAGGGCTGAATTTATTCTACTACAAAGAAGAAACACAGAACCATGTTTTTAAAAATCCCTTCCAAGTTTATCCTAGCTGTGAATTCTACTGCCCCACTCAGGATAGCAGCACTGGCTGAGCTGTTATCAGAGTGGTTTCGTGACTTTTAGGCCATCTCAAACTCCTTGAACTAGGTTTTTTTTCAACAGGGAAGTGGGTTTGGTACAAAATACTGATGGGTACAAGCCAAACCATCTGAGGTTTGAGTCCCCACCATTCACCTGTCTCTTCCCAACCCCTAGTTTCTATCACTGGGATCAGGGAGAGGTGGAGGTCTCCGTCTATGCAAGGCATTGGGACTTCATGACAACCCCAACCACCCTACTCCTTTCAGGGAAGGCTTGTAGGCTGGCTGATTAGAAATGGGGGTGGATCCCTGGCCCTCTTGCAGTCACTGTTGGTACTCCCACTAGCACTTGCACCTCCAACACCTCCTCTGCACTGGGGTGGGATATGGTTACCTTCATGGTCACCAAAGTGTTCATGACAGTGGTGTGTTGGCCCACAGGGATACAGGGACTCATCCCAGTGTGCCTCAATGACTGGCGTCCCCCAGAAGCAGGCAGAAGTAATGGGAATGTATGGGATTTCTCCCCCCAACCACCCCAATAGACGCCCCCATCACTTTCTGTCCACTGCCCTCCCAAGGTGCCCAGCACACCCCTGCTTCATGGTGTTAGCAATGGAGGTGGACTGAAGATGGTCAATCTCACCAACCACTTTTCCCCTTAGTTACCAGATTCTGCTCAGGACCCTGTATAAAAATCCTGAACATAGTAGCATACAGGATGGGATTCAGTTCATCCTCTACTTTATCACCACCAACTTAACTAGTTACATCCGACAAGTCCCCGCCACCACCAGATAATTCTCTCCACTTTCTTCTCTTTCCTCCTTCTTTATTCCTAACTGCCCTTCATCAACCCCAGCCTCTGCCCCCTTACTCAGGTGTCAGGCCAGAGAGTCTGATGGTTGATCATTTCCCCAAGAGTCCTACAGAACTTTATAGGACTCTAGGGAAACTTTCAGAAATTGTGTTTGTCGCTGCTGGCATTTATAACAATAAAGGGTTAAATCTAGAATTAAATCAGACAGTCTTTTCCAATCATACCAGCATTCATCAGTGTATCGGGGTATAGCTCTTTCCACTGTTAAAATAACTTCGGGCAACATTAGCCTGTCTATTTTGACAAGATTTATTTATGTGCAATGCTTCTATATTTCATAAACCCCAAATACTTCAAAGTTGTGAAACATCCAAAAATCTTAACATCATTAGAGTCTGATTAAAAACACCAGTATGGAAAGTCTACCTCTGAAAGTGCAGGAGCAAACGTAAAAAACAAAAACCAAGCAAAAATACATTCTTGAAAGGGATGAGAAAAGCAAAACTATAAAACAAGTGTGGAATCTCAGTTCTGGATATATAATAGAAAGCTACAGTAACATAAAGAAACAAAATTGCTAAGCTCTTGCATCCTTTTACAATAAAAAAGTTCAATTTCTGAAAGATGATTTCATATCATACAGAGTATTTGGGCAGTCTCAGTATGAATACAATATTGATTTTTCATAACCCATTTTATACATATTTAGATAGCCTAAGGCAATAACAGTGGATCTGAGTCAATTGGCAGAAGTCTCAAATTCACCTGGTTAATTTAAAGAAATATGCTTCCATCTCCACTCTTACTTTATAAAGCCAGATTTTAGTCAACCCCAAAATAATCAAACATCTGCTTTGTGCCTCATGAGTAGCAGTTAGCAAATATTCACTGGTGGCTGAGAAATTCTCCTGTGAGATCAAAACACTGAAACAGAATTATAATCATCTGCAAGTGCATTCTTAAAGAATTGATATCAGAAAATAGTTTTAGCAATAGCAGAAGGCAGGGGGGGAACAGCATTAGTACTAAAAATGGTCAGATACTGCACTGGATGAATCCCTGCACTGGATGAAGATATGAACTCCAGTGTGTCTAAATTCCACTCCTTCCCTTGCCCTCCCTTCCTGACACCAAATCACATGTGGAGTTGCCAGGTCAGCAGCTTCCAATTATCTCAGATTTCAAGGCCAAAGTCTAAGGGGACCAGAGTGGTGGCCTGTTGTCACAGTCACAGAAGCATAACAATGATGGCAACCCATTCTTAGCTGTGCTCTAAACTGTACAAATACCCACCACATTCTCCCCAATCTCTGCCCTAATTCCTGGCTATTGGGTGCACAGATACTTTCACACTGAACCACCAATCCTGAGGGCCAGCTGTGAACCCGTGCTGACGGGTATGTAGCTTTTAAGGAACCTCACTAACAAAAATTAAACAAAATGCATGCGACCGAGAAGAAAACATGCAGAATACAGTACAGAGTATATAGAAATAAAGGGGTTGGTATGAGGTCCTTATCTTCTTCCCTCCTCACATGTAGTTCAATTACTAGTGCACAGAAAAAAATATTTCCAGAATCCCTGTACAGTATTCAGTGTTTGTCCCTGGTAGTGTTAGGTTCCAGTTTGTCATTCTTTCATAGAACACAGACATGTGCTTTCCTGGTTGCCCTTTACTCCTACAAAAAGTGTATAACCAAAACCACCCTTGCTGGCTGTGAGAGTGTAGGAGTTGTAGTACAAAACAATACATTTTCCTCCATGGGTGCTGGTTCATTCGTTATTTGCTGTTTGTGAAAAGTCATGATTTTCTGTGGTATTGTTATAGAAATATAACATAAAATATTGAATACTCCAACTCGCCCTGCAAGGAGAGATCCCTGGAAAGAGAGGCCCTGGATGTAGACAGACTTCATAGCTGAAGAACCTGAGAGACAGGTGTGGTATGTCCTCTGAAGAACTGTTCCAAGGAGTTAAAAGCAGGAAGACTATCGCCATGATGATAAGCCAAAATCCGGAATGGATACAGCACCAGATAAGGATAAGACTAACGTCCTCTGGCCGGGAGGAAGAATAGACTTCAGCTGTTTGTGCTGTGTTCATTTGTTTGTTTTTTCTTATTGTAAGCCGCCCTGAGTCGCCATGGTGAGTGGGCGGCAATATAAATCTAAATAAATAAATAAACCAGAAAAAGAAATAGAGACAAACATTTCTTTTCATACAATTTATTTCATAACCAAAGTAACAGCCCTATTGATTTAAACCATGTGTAACAGATGCAAACCATGCTGACTCTTTCAACTAGCTCAGGGATTCTCAACCTGAGGTCTGTGGGCTGGATGTGACCCATGGTGCCATTTCATGTGCCACCGCCCCCCCTGGCTCCACCACACCCAGAAGTGCCATGTGGTAGAGGAAGGGCACAATGATCATCCAGCCCCCAAAGCTGTCTGAGGGAGCGTAACCTGGGCCCCGGCTTAAATAGGTTGAGAACTCCTGCTCTAGATGAAGATGAGCACTACACCCTAGAATCAGATACAACTGGCTTTTGAGGAAGGCAGTTTATTTTTACCTTTACCTAACTTTGCATAGTACAGTAATACCTCGGATAACGCTAAGACTTGGTTCCACAAGTCTTGGTGTTATCCAATTTTTAGTGTTATCCGATCCATGTTAAAATCCTATGGGATGGATTGGATAACGTTAAAGCTCCATAGAAATACATTGTAACTGCACAGGCTTTAGCGGTTGTTATCCGATCCATCCCATAGGACCTTAACATTATTCGATCCAATTCTCCACCCCAGATTTTAGCATTATCCGAGGTAAACGTTATCCGAGGTATTACTGTACTCTGCTACTCATGTATGTCTACACTTGGCCCAAGATAATTCGTTTAGAGAGTTCAGGGTACCCATTTATCAACTACAGATTCACTACACAAGTTCTTCTTTGTAGTGAAAAAGAAATAAATCTTTACTCCAGATACCATATTTTAATTTATGTTAAAATTACATAAATTACAGATCATGGCCAACATGAAGGTCTAAAGCTCATAATTGAAGGTTTCCACTGAAGATTAGGTGCAAGCAAAGAATTCATATCCTATTGACATGGTTCTCCCCAGATCCTTTCTTATGCTACTTAATGCATTGTAAGGAACAAATTCAGCTTTCTAAGATTATGTTCATTTACAAAAGGTAAAAGAGCTACAGTATGTCATATTCTCTCAACTGTGTATAATTCATGTCACAAACAGAGCTACAGCTTTACCATCACAGTCTTGCCATTCTTTTATTTCTAATATCCGGATAATGGTGCTAGCAATATAAATGATCAATTAGAAAATAGATGTGTTGGCACTGTCCAAGCCATCATATGCTAATATGAAGGAAACAACCCAAAGTCAATCCACTCCTAAGCAATCACTATCCAAAACTGTGTCAATGATTGAGATGCATTATACATCTATTATAGGTTCCAAGAAGTTGCTGTTCATTACAGTTTGCCAGTCTCCCACAACATTTTCAATAATGCCTAGATGGGAAGGGTTTTTATGTAGTTTCCTATAATCCATGCAATCAAAATACTGATTACATTTTCAGAAAATTCATGGAGACACAGGTAAAATTATGCACTTTATACAAACTTGGTCATTCACAGATTTTATGAGTATGGCTCAGAAGACCCACTGGTAGCCTTTCTTTAAAATATTTCAATCTCTACTGAAGCATAATAATACTAATTCTATTTTCATCTTCTTTTACCCAATGTACTGGCATAGCATTTCAGTATCAGATATCTTAGAATGTATTTCATGCCTAAAGAAAAAAGCCATAATCCAACACAGTTTTAAACACAACAACTCCTTGATGGATTGTGATCAAGTGGTTTGGTGTGGCTTGGCACTGATGGATTTCTTTCTTTCCAACTCTCTGAGGTCTAAAAGCCATTCTGTGGTCACAAGAAAGTTCAACGATTCATCCAGGTGAAAGTATTCTGTAGAGATTTCTAGAAGTTCCAGAAATTTTAAGTGGGCTTAATAATGTTTGTTGAGATTCCTCATCCCCCAGATGTTTTTCTGAATTATCTTCTGCTACTGCTTTCTGCTTTGCAGCTTGGACTTTAAACTCTTCACTTTAAAAAAATTTGGAATCATCAAAGCTCAGCCTTTTGTTCATTTTGGTGCAGAACATGGTCACTTTCTTCTCTGTCTTTGTTCCTGCAGTCTAGCTTTGAACTGATTCAGGGGCCAGTTCTCACCTGAGAACACATAACCTATGTACAAAGTAGACCTTTAAGTGGAATCTACAAATGCATACAGTGTTAGATGTATACCTCTTTGAAAAACTTAGAAGGAGTAACTGGAGAAAGACATGGCCACTACTTGTGGTGATTCTTTTCAAAGACAAATTAAATCCATTCTCAACAGACACATATAATGGGGTGTGGTATTTGTACTTAAAAAAAATAGTCCAACAGATTCTAAATGGATTGTGAGTCTAACACTACACAGGGAAAAAATGCAGGAAATACTATTGTTTTGATCAGGCTTATTCATAATTTTCCCATGGATTATATGACACAATGAGGAGTGTGAATAAGCCCAGAGCCCAACAGCCCCTAGCCATAGTTTTCCCTCTCCACCAGAGACCCTTCTACTTTTAAAAGTTGAATCCTTTCACTTCAGTTCAAAGTAGTCACAGAAAGATCAACTAAGCACATGCACAAACACACAAAGCAGTGCTTTGGAAAAACACCTTCCCTCTCACCTATTGTTTCAGGAGAGAGGATGAGGAGAGGAGGAACATACACACAAGTAATGCCAGCATTCATCTACCTCTCTCCACAAAGTCTCTCTCCGAAGATACTTTTTTTTAACAGCTTCTCCTCCAGCACAGCTCTTGTGTATTTAATTTTTACAGCTTGTTCTACTGGTTGGCAAGATAAGATGAGGAAGGAAAGCCTTCTTAAGGCAGTTCCTTTGAACTGTACCACCTACAGGCAATTCAAATAAAACTACAATTAGAAGTCTTTTTTCTTCCCCTTTGCCTTTGTGGTCACCAGTGGTGGGCTTCAAAAATTTTTTACTACCACTTTGTGGGTGTGGCCTACTCTGTGGGTGTGGCCAGATGTTGGCCATGTGACTTGCTGGGTGTGGCCATCTGACTGGTTGGGCGATCTAGTCATGCCTGCCACATGACCATGAAAACATCTGCAAACACAGACAGCACTGGCTCTTTGGCTGTAAAAGGAGATGAACACTGCACCCTAGAGTCAGATATGACTGGCTTTTGAGCAAGGGCAACCTTTACCTTTACCTTTACTGACCACTTGCAACTAAACAGGGCCAAACTTCGCAGCAAATTTGAATACCAATCAGGGATCTTCTGTTATTAGGTAAAGGTAAAGGTTGCCCTTGCTCAAAAGCCAGTCATATCCAACTCTAGGCTTCAGTGCTCATCTCTGCTTATAGCCAAGGAACCAGTGCTGTTTTCTGTGGTCATGTGGCAGGCATGACTAGCCACTGGAGTGCATGGAATGCTGTTTACCTTCCCACCAAAGTGGTACCTATTTATCTACTTGCAATTTCTTGCTTTCAAACTGCTAGGTTGGCAGGAGCTGGGACAGAGACAGGCTCTCACTCTGTCATGCTGTACCCAGGAATTGTACTCCAACCTTCCAGTCAGCGAGTTCAGCATCTTAATCACTTAAGCCTTTCCCTACACACGGATACGGACACAGACACACAAAGAAGGGACAGAGAGAGAGAGAGGGACACGGACACACACACAAAAGGGAGAGGAGGGAGGAAAGGAAGGAAGGAAGCCTTTCTCCTTCAAAGCATCCCCCACAACTCTGCCCTCCCTGCCCGCACTTGGGGTCATGATTCCTAAGGCTGTGTGGAAAAGACCAAACACAAGACCACTTCCCTCACCTCCCGCCGCTCCAAAGGCACATTGGGGTGAAGCAGCTGCCTGCCTTAGCCAGCAAACACACACACACCTGGCTCCATGGCAAACTGCATGGAGAAAGCCACCTATCCACCCTTCCCCAGTGACAGGTGTTTCCCGGGTATTGTGAAGGCAGTGGAGGGGGAGGGGGAGGAGGCGCTGGAAGAGGGCAAAGAGAAGTGGCTGATCCAAGTTCGCCAGCGGCACTTTGGCTGCATACAGTGTCAGGGAAGAGAGGGGTGTTTGGGGCCCCCACAAGGAGGTGGCCACAAAGAGACAGGGCCCACCCCAAGTTGTTCCAACCTATCTTGTCCTACTCTCCCCCTTTGTTTGTTTGTTTGTTTGTTTGTTTGTTTGTTTGTTTGTTTGTTTGTTTGTTTGTTTGTTTGTTTGTTTGTTTGTTTGTTTGTTTGTTTGTTTGTTTGTTTGTTTGTTTGTTTGTTTGTTTGTTTGTTTGTTTGTTTGTTTGAAGGGGAGAGCGTGAGTGGTGGGGGTGAAGGAGGAAGCTTTTGGTTGATTCATTCATCTGTGTGGGAGCCAGAGCCAGGGGAGCCCATGGGACTGGCATTCTGAGGTTGTCTTGCCACCGCTTCTGCCCGGAGAGGGGAAAGCGTCGAGAAATATGGGAGGCAGTTCAATAAACTCAAAAAACAAGCAAGCCTAAGGAGCTCAGTGGCCTCTCTCTCTCCCCCCCAACCAACAATATCAACTCCCCCCAAAAAAAAAAAAAACACCCAAGGAATCCAACGGGGAGAAGAAGTGAAGGAAGAATGCCAAGGGAAGGTGGGCAGGAAGAAAGAAGGGGCTTGGCATGGAGGAGCTAATGGTGCAGCTGACTCTGAGGAGTGTGGGGCTCAGATGGGATTTGGGGCTCTGGGGTGCCTTTTTTTCCCCCTGGGTTCCTTCCTGAGGAGGTGCATGTGTTTTAACCATGGAGGCAACTTTCAGGAATTCAGCATCTTAACCAATTAAGTCTCCCCCATCCTCCTCCATCCCTGGGAGTGGGTGAGAGGAGGAGGAGGATGTGGGTGGGGCACTGGGCAGGGCCAGCCAGTTTTACTACCAGTATGCAATAACTGGTTGGAACCCACCACTGGTGGTCACTTATATTGTGTGGATTCACAGAGCCTTGGGCTTCTGGGATTTGAAGTCCAAGAACACCTGGAGTGCCAAAGTTCACCATCACCAGCTTAGCTTTTCATGTCATTTTAAGTGTTGCTGCAAATGGGCATAAATACTGTTCAAACATTTCTCAAGTATATGTGTGAAGTGGATACAAATATTCATACATTCAAAATTGGATCCCAGGTTTTCCTAAGAGAAGGCTTCAAATTTAAAAGAAGGAACATGACCACTTCATGCTGAACCTGGTCTTTGTTCTAACTTAATGGCAGAAAGTGAAGAAGACCTAAAGAACCCCTTGATTAGGGTAAAAGAAGAGAGTGCAAAAGCTGGCCAGAGACTCAACATCAAAAAAAAACCCAAGGTAATGGCAACTGGCCTTATCACTCCCTGGCAAATAGAAGAGGAAGAAATGGAAGCAGTGATAGACTTTATCATCTTAGGATCCAAGATCACTGCAAATGGTGACTGTAGCCATGAAATAAAAAGACAATTAATTCTTGGGAGGCAAGCTATGAGGAACCTAGGGAACATAATAAAAAGTAGAGACATCACCCTGCTAACAAAAATCCATATAGTCAAAGCAATGGTGTTCCCAGTAGTAATGTATGGTTGTGAGAGCTGGATCATAAGGAAGGCTGAACACAAAAGAATAGACACCTTTGAAATGTGGTGCTACATGAGAATTTGAGAGTCCCCTAGACAGCAAAGAGAACAAATAAGTCAGTCCTGAAGGAAATCAACCTTGACTGCTCCTTGGAAGGACAAATGTTGAGGACGAGGCTAAAGTACTTTGGAGACCAAATGAGAAGATAGGACTCACTCGAGAAGGCCTTGATGCTGGGAAAGATCAAAGGCAAAAGGAGAAGAATGTGATGGCTAGATGGCAGTGTTGATGCAATGGGCATAGACAGGGCCGGATTTTCCTATAGGCTAACTAGGCTTCAGCCTAGGTCCTCAAGATCAAGAGGGGCCTATATATTGATACATATCACAGTAATGATGTATTTTATTATCTCTCATGTAATTTACAAACTTAAAAATGGGAGGGGAAAGGGCCACAAAAGGGGAATAGCCTAAGGCCTCTTTTCATGTAAATCCGGCCCTGGGCATAGAGCTGAATGGGCTGCGGAGGATGGCGGAGGATAGAGGTGCCTGGCATGCAGTGGTCCATGGGGTGGCAAAGGGTCGGACTCAACTGTGCAACTGAACAACAACAAAAAAGGTTTGTAAACCAAAAAGAAGCTTCTAAGACAGCACTTCAATTCACTTACATAGGCTTGTTTGTGATAGACATAATTTCTGACAATTTGGCAGATAGGAATCTAATGATGCCTCTAGCATTAAAAAGTAACTCCCACACAATTAATTCTTAATTGGTGTGCAAAAATGAGAACATAAAATTGATTTCACAATGTCATTATGAACCAGCATTACAGATCAAAGAAAATAAGGGCTCAGTTTCAGGTGTGCATCCTCAATAAAGGCTTACGTAGATAAACTGAATTAAAAATGACATGCCAGACTGGCATTAGACTGGGAATTGACCTGAATAGCTGTGAAACTCATCAGATGAAGTTATCTTTTCTGTCATGCCAACTGACCTCACAGTATTGTAGTGAAGGTAAAAATGTAAACTGCCTTGAGGCCTATGGAAGAAATAAATGTCACAAAACAAATAAATGTAAAATTAAAACTTTTACTGTCTAAATTTATATAAAACTACAGATTAAGGAAACAAAACATTCCTATTGTGTTCCTAACTTTGTAATATTTTGCTACTTCCTCACAGTTTCAAGGCAACAAAGCACTAGAAAGACTGCTACAAAACTACACTTGAGGGTTTTCCAGCCAGAAACCCTGTTGTATTCAGTGGGGCATACTTTCTAAGTGTGTCTAAGAATGCATCCTGGATTTCTGCAGGATTTTTTCAGGACCACCATGAACTGTCTGATGATTTGGTATACAGTAAAAATACGTTTCATGGATGCCTCATTTTCCAGAAACCCTCTTTTCCGGAAAGAAATTCTGGGGAAATCACATCACATTTCCCAGAAAAAAATCAACTTATGGAACGGGTTTCCCCATAGTTCCTTCCATCTGGCAGAGTCTAAAATAGTGGCCCCGCTCCAGTTTAGAGTCTAAAATGGCGGTCCTGTGCCATTTTAGACTAAAAAATTGCACCCTGCGCCACCTGCCCCCACCGCCGGAAGTCTCAAGACATCACTTACCATGGCTGCAGCAGTGGTGGTGGCGGCGGCAGCAGTAGCAGTCTTACTGCATTTCCCACAGTCCCTGCTGCTTCTACAAGCACTGGGAGAGTGCAGGGAGCATATCCGTTCCATTCCGCTCTTCATCCGAGCTCCCTCCGTGGCACGCTATAGCCGGGAATGCATATTGGATGAAGAGCGCTCCATTCCAGTCTTTGTCTGATTCACATTCCTGACTAAAGCACATCATGGAGGGAGCTTGGATGAAGAGTGGAATGGTGCAGATATGCCCCCCCACCCTCCGGGACTATCCCAGTGCGGGTAAAAGCAGCAGGGACAGCAGCAGCAGTGGCAGAGGTGGCGCAGTGGTTGCAGCTTTTGCTCCCCCAATGGCTGGACATGCCATTCAGGAAGCAGCAGCAACATGGAAAAGGTCCGGAGATCACTTCAGCATTCCATTCCCTTTGTGCTTTGTTTTTTTCCCCATTTTTATCTCACACCCCCAAACCTCGATCAAGGTGCGGAGATGCAGGATACAAAAGGGAAATGCCCGAATAACACCCCTCTTCTCCACCCCTGCCACTCACCAGCTGGTGAGATGATCGGGATGTGGAAGAGGGTTGTGTCTGTCATTTGGGGGGAATTTTTGGAATTATTTTTGGATTTTTAAAAATTATTTTTGCTCCAGTTGGAACTTTTTTTTAATTTCTCAATGCATCCATATGGAAAACTGTGCTTCATTCTACTTATGGAAAAAGTTACAGAGTTGACTTTTTCTGTAAAATGGGATTTTACTGTATTTAGTAAAGATGACCTTTGCAGGAAAGCCAGTCATATCCGACTCTAGGGATCAGTGCTCATCTCTGTTTATAGTCAAAGAGCCAGGGCTGTCTGCATATGCAGACATTTCCGTGGACATGTGGCAGTCATGACTAAACACTGGAGTGCATGGAATGTTGTTTACCTTCCCACCAAAGTGGTACCTATTTATCTACTTACAATTTCTTGCTTTCAAACTGCTAGGTAGGCAGGAGCTGGGACAGAGACAAGAGTTCACTCTATCGTTCTGCACTCAGTTCTTGAACTTCTGACCTGCCAACTTTCCAGTCATCAAGTTCAGCATTTTAACCCCTAAGCTGCTGCTGTCCCATCTAGTATATGTAGCAGGTAGATATCTTCATTGAACCCTGCAAGAGTACAAAGAAAACAGGCATAATAACAGAAACTGCGTGTAATAAGTGGCACAAAAGCTGGACCACACTGCAATTGACTTTTTCCTCCACTAAGGGGAACCATTTTTCATATTTATTTATTTATTTACTTTATTCTGTTTTATTTATCTCTGATTTTCTTTCAACAGCCTGTCCTATGGTGCAACAATTCCAAGTCCCTATTATAAATTGCCTTCCAAAATCCACCATCAGCTACAGAGCAGGACAATTGTACCTGTATGTATTTTTTCCCCTAATATAAGCTTCAGGAGAGCAATTCAAGTCAGGCAAATGGCATGGGAAGGAGGGCTGTGAACCAGAATTACAGGGAGTATGGTTGCTATGTGGATTTGATTAAGAGATTTCTTCGCTTATCTTTTGCAGAATACACCAGAGCTATACATGAAAGTACTATTTTTAAATATGATTTCATTTCACAGGCAGGGGCACATTAGTATTCTCAAACCCCATTTTAGATAGATCTCAGCAATCCCTGCCCTGTGGCAAAATATCAAGCTTATGGTTTCTTCCCATATTGACACTGAACAGCGTCGTCAATCTTATAAATAAGAATGTATGAGACATTTGTTTCATTGAGTTGTGTATGTTTCCTTAGGTATGTCTGCTCAATGCACAGCTCCCAGACTGAACACAAAAGCAGGTGCAATTAGTCATTAAAGAATTCACACATTCATAGGCTTGTGGTGTGTTCGAAGAAAGAAAAGTGTCCAAGCACATCTACATATTTAGAAAGTGTGTAAAAAAGTGGCATACATTGTTGAAATACACATAAAAATAGTCCATTGGTGTATAGGTCCATTGATACATCTATTTGGAAAAAAAGAGAAACTGCTTTTCCTATCTTAAAAATAATCATAGAGCTAGCATTCAGTGGACTAGAGTAGCAGTGTGTGGAAATTAATATGAAGCACTCACCCATCCTCACTTAAAACACTTAAAGTTTATTTAAAAGGAATATAAAAGGCACATTCTTTGCAGTGGTGGGTATGGACCGGTTCACACCAGTTCGTCAGAAACGGTAGTAACAATTCCAGGTGGTCTCCGGGGGGGGGGGGACTTTCCTGGGAGACCACCTGGGATTGTTACCTTTTTTTTTGAGGCGGCCGTTTCGGCCACCTCTCCAGCTGCCTGACACTGCACCACAAAATGGCTGTTCTGTCAGTGCGCATGCGTTAAAATACCAATTGATGCATGCACTCCACCAGTGCTCAGCACGCATGCATCAATTGATATTTTAACGCATGCACACTGACAAAGCAGCCATTTTGGGCTGCAGTGTCGGGCAGCTGTTGAGGCCTTCAGCAGCCTCCTCGGAGGTGCGGTGTCGGCAGTGGTGGCCCTCGCTCAAGTCACCCCACGCTGCCCCACATACTGCCATGCCATGCCATGCTGCCCTGGGTGGGTGGGTGGGTGGAATGTGTATTTAATGCATATTTTTATGAATATTTAATATATATTTTATGTGTATTTTATTTGTTTTATGTGTATTTTTATGTGTGTTTTTATGTGTTTTAATTTGTATTTTCATGTGTTTTTATGTGTATTTATTTATTTATTTATTTATTTATTATTTATTTATTTATATTTGTTTATTGCCCTCCTTCCCAAAGGGACCCAGGGCGATTTACAACAATTATAAAACCATTTAATTTGTATTTTTATGTGTACTGTATTTTATGGTGTGTTTTTTTAACTTTGGTTCTGCCCACGCTGTCGGCTCCACCCATGACATCAGGATGTTGGCTCTGCCCATGATTTTAGATCCACCCATGATGTTGGCTCCGCCCACAAGAGTGGTAGTAAAAAAAATTTGGCTGCCCATCACAGATTCTTTGCCAAGACAAAAGTATAAATAGATACTAGGCATGCACAGAAAGGCCCAATATAGTTCATGCTCAAATGAAGGGCACATAAATCAAAAGCCTGGGTGCTTTGGGAGATATTCTGACCTGTTCCATGACATATTTCTTTGATGTTATCTCTCCACCTTCCTCTAAGTCTGCCTCATGGTCTTTGTCCTTCTTCTCTTTCCACATATGCCTTGTAACGTATGGAAATCCATACGTTACGTCTGATCTAATAATAAGGAATTTATGGAAACATCTCAAAGTATTGGAACAGGTGGGATGTTGTATGATAGTGTGCATGAAACAATAGCATTCCATATTCCTGGAAGGTTGACTATCTAGTTCTCTTGGAACAAATGACATAAAATACAGTTATGCAGAAGAAAAAACTCAATTACACAGAAAGCCATAAAATTAGGACAATTTAAAAGCAAATAAGCAAAGAAATGCAAAGCACAGCCACTTCTACCCTCACTGCTGAAATTCCTGTGTTAAAGCGCTGCTGCAAAATTAACCAGTAAGTAGGTCTAGGACCCTAACAAAATTGAAAAGTCAGTTGACTGGAGCCCAACAAAAACATAAAGAACCCACCCCAATTCTTAGGCATTTCCCCTCTTTCAAGGGACCATTAAGGCCTCTCATATCTTTTGATGGGAGGCCTTATATGCCAATCAACCTGGGTGATGCATATACGTGAGTAAATTTAACACATGAACTGAACAATCAGGTTTCAATTAATTTCTTTTAGACATACTGTACTTCTTTTTGAAGTTAAGCTTCTTGTTTAACAACTGGCTATGAATGTGACATTTCAGCTAAAAGGAAATAAGAAGATTGCTGTTCCATACAGAAAGGAATTTCTATCTGCTATGGATGACATAATTTCACTGTAATCTCTTTTGCATCCATCATTCTGTTTTCAGATGTAGCTCACCAATATTTGTATGTAACTATCATAGAACAGATACCAGCTAAAACAGATTGGATGATACTTTACCATCTGGCCCAAGAAATAATTCATACTATTTGAAAATATTTTCTGATCTTAAGTATGATGGCTATTGATGTTGATATCAGCAGTTAATTGTGCTTGTGGCAGTGAAAAGGCTTTACCACTGATTAGATGAGGTGGTGTGGCAGAAGACAGTGATGGGATGACAAATTTTTTACCACCACTCCATGACGTAACGACGTCATGGGCGTGGCCAATGTCATGATGTCATGACGTCATGGGCGGAGCTGACGTCATGACGTCATGACGTTGTGGGCGGGGCCTTAAAAATAAAATAAATACACACACATACACACCCCCTCAACCCAACCCACCCACCCACCACACAAACCCATAAATAAATCAAATAAATAAATAAATAAAATTAAAATTAAATAAAAATACAACCCCAAACACAAACCCCTCACTTACCCCTGGGAGGGCTCGGCAGGGGCGGACGGCCAGGGCAGGCCAGGCCTCAACTTGCCTATGGAGGGCTCGGTGCCCTCCTCTGACGGCTGGTGCCGCCTGCCCACGCCGCCGCCATTATCGCCATCACCGCCGTCATTTCCACTGTCGCCATCGCCACCGTTGCTGCCGCTGCTGCCGCCATAATCACCGCTGCCTTCATCGCCGCCGCCGTCATTGCCACTGCCTTCACCGCCGCCTCCTTCATCGCCGCCGCCGTCATCGCCGCTGCCTTCACCGCCGCCTCCTTCATCACCGCCGCCGTCATCGCCGCTGCCTTCACCGCCGCCTCCTTCATCGCCGCCTCCTTCACCGTCGCCTCCTTCATCGCCGCCTCCTTCATCGCCGCCGCCTTCACCGCCGCCTCCTTCATCGCCGCCTCCTTCACCGCCGCCTCCTTCACCGCCGCCGCCTTCACCGCCGCCTCCTTCATCGCCGCTGCCGTCATCGCCGCTGCCTTCATTGCCGCCACTGTCGCTATCGCTGCCGGTCTTTTTTTAAAAAAATTGGAGCTAAAATGGCTCCGACTTACTGCGCATGCGCAGAAACTCAATCTGCTGCATTGCACATGCGTCAGATTTAGTTTCTGCGCATGCGTAGTAAAATTGGAGATAAAATTGCTCCAATTTTATTGCGCATGTGCAGAAACTCAATCTGACGCATGCGCAATACGGCAGATTGAGTTTCTGCACATGCGCAGTAAATCGGAGCCATTTCTTTCGGTGAGGCGTCTGGAACTGGACGCCTCAAAAGTAGACTCCCCTCCCGGAGAACCCTCCGGGATTGTTCCTACCGGTTCCAGGGATCCGTCTGGAACCGGGGACATCCCATCACTGGCAGAAGATCTTATTAAGCTGTTAACTCAATTCAGCATAGAGCATAGTCCAGTGATGGTGAACCTTTTAGAGACCAAGTGCCCAAACTCCAACCCCAAACTCACTTATTTATCACAAAGTGCCAACACAGCAACAGGGGAGGAAGGAAATGCTCCCACTGGATTCCTGGGCATAGGGGTAGGGTGAACTCTGTGCTGGGGGGAGGGAGGAAGCGCTCCCATTAGGCTGCTAGGCAGAGGAGCGGGACAAACTCTGTGCTAGGGTGACTGCATGAGTGCCCACAGAGATGGCTCTGAATGCCACCTCTGGCATGCATGCCTAAGTTTACCACCACTGGCATGCTCCATCATAAGCAAGCAGACAAATTAGATCTGCTCCATTTTCTTCCTTTAAAAAAGAAATTCTCCATTACCAGCTTTGTGGGTCTAGTGGTCCTTCCAGACTGACATCTGTTATTTCCTGCAGACATCAGTGTATTCCTGAAACAGTAGTCTGTTGTCACATACTATAATTCCAATTATCAGTGGGGGGAAATGCTAGGCTAATATCATTCCAATTAGCAATGGGGAAAATGCTTGGTATCTCAGTCACAAAATTCAGAAACAAAAATTAAAAACTTTAGACAAAACATCATTAATTATGGTTCTTTGTTTTAGTCTGGAAAAGTTAAATGTTTTATCTTTTAAAAGCTTCTTTTATTATTCAAATTGAAGGATTGCTTTTTCTTTTGCATATAAATAAATGCTGCAAACAATCTTTTAGATACAGAGCAAGTTTTTGTAAATGTGCAGCTAATTTTCTAGGTAACTTCCCAATCATACATGTTGTCATGAAATTTCCTCTTTTCTTCTATCCTTTATACAAAGGAAAAATAAATCCCCTAATTTGAATAATAAAGAAAGCATAAATATAGATCACAGACTACTAGTCAATTACTTGTAGGAAAGAATAGTTCGGTCAGTTTTCCGCTTCTATGCTATTTTAATGTTTGATTGTGAGTTCAGGTTCTAAATTAGGGGTTCACAACCTTTTTGACCCATGGTCCAAACCCCAGATAGCTCAGCAGGCCAGTCAAGTGGTTCCACCTTCCGTACACGCTGCCGTAAAAGACCTCCGCCACTGTTGTAAACATGTTTACAAAAGCTGTGGGTGCATTTGCAGCAGTGTTTACAGCAGGCGTGAGCGATTTACACATGCACGGGTACATTTTACATCTGCCGTAAACACATCCGCTTTTGCTTGCAGTAGTGGCGAGGGCGGCAGGGGGCCACATCAAATGGTGACACAGGTAGAGTCCAGCCTGCAGGCAGTAGGTTGGTCACCCCTGCTTTAAATATCAAACTAGAAGAGGGTAGGCTAAACCTATGGAGAGCAAAGATAATACACCCTGTTGAATGGATGTATGGCAACGAATGACATATAAGACAAGGTCCTGGCTGAGCCATTGGAAGTCACTTAATAGACTTCAACGCAAAGTAGGGAGGTCAAAAAATAATCAAGAAAAATGAGGCTACTTGGATACAGAACACATTTTCTGTGAATATGGAGAAATTAGATCAATGCAGAATTTCTGTGTATGAAATTTATGCTCCACCACGTGTACAAAAGAAGACCTAATAAATGGCTGAGATAATAGAACAGCCCTTCATACACCCCCAGCCAACAAGTTCTATTCCCAATAGGAAGACTACTAAAAAAAACCACAAAGCACTACGATTAGATAGCAGAAATAAACCAGAACAAAACCCTCCCAAAGTCACATCAAAAATTACAATAAATAATAATAGCAAAACATTAAAACAACTAAATCCCTACCTAATCCACTAAAACCTTCATTAACTAAGGTATTGTTCTATATTAATAACAGTTAAAACTATAAGATTGGGGAATATAAAACTTTAAAAGAAAACCTAAATTGGATTGTGAGCTCCTGGAGTCACTTTGGTGATTGGGTGGCTATACAAATCTAAATAAATAAATAATAAATCAAATTACTAACACCTATATCACAAAAACCAATCAAAATAAATCAAATAATCAATAATAATTTAGGGTTGGAGTCCCTAAATGCAAGACCAACATGCTCAAGTGGGAACTGCTGGTGGACAACACGCTGTGTGAATGTGGAGAGACACAGAGTCCGACTCATTTACTGGTCTGCAGAATGCGGCCAGAGACACACAACAGTGTGGACTTGGGTTTAGGCAATGCCACACCCAAGAAAGTAGCTTCATTTTGGACTCCCAGGATTTGATTGGGAGTGGGGCATGAAAGAAGACCAATAACAATATAAATAACCAAATTATAATAAAACTAATAATACTGCAGGACAGAATGAGCTCCCGTCTTTGTCCCAGCTGCTGCCAACCTAGCAGTTCGAAAGCAAGAAATTGCAAATAGATAAATAGGGACCACTTCAGTGGGAAGGTAAACAGCGTTCTGTGCACTCTGGTGCTAGTCATGCCTGCCACATGACCATGGAAACATCTGCAGAAGCAGATAGCGCTGGCTCTTCAGCTTTGAAACAGAGATGAGCACTGAACCCTAGAGTCAGATACTACTGGCTTTCGAGGAAGGGAAACCCTTACCTTTACCTAATAATAATAATAGCAATAAGAATAATATTATAAATCCCATTGGGTTAGATAGGCTTTTTTTTTTTTTGCTTTTTGTCTAGATATGGGCTAACATGGCTACTTCTTTGAAAACTACATCAAGTTTTTATGATTCATTCTATGCTGGACCATCCTTCTGTTTTGCCTGGAAAGTTTCCCCATTTTCATAGAAAATGCTAGCACATATAAAACTGCTATCTATGGTGGAATGTTGTCTGCTCCTCAAAGCCAAAGCTGCCACACAGAAGAGTGCTTCGAAAGCTTCTGAATTACATACCATCCCTTTCTGCATATTGATGCAAATGTACTGAAGACCTAGAGCAGAGGCATGAATAACATTACAGTATCCCAAAAATATTCAAAGTATCACTCAAGCATAGCATACATAAAAACCAGTCCAGATTTTAGCAATGTTAAATGACAGGTGGGTGCAGAGAAGCCATGAGGCATGTACCGATGCATGTCTACTTGCAAGTTAAGTGTTATTGAGTTAACTCCCAAGAAAATATGAACAAAACCTTCAATTAGTACACAATGTTGCTACTGTCCTCTTGAAAAGGCTTTCAGTTCTTTCCTCAATGAAAGGGATTCCCAACCCCATGGCACCATTTTATGTGGCCCCCAACCCTCCAAGGAGATTGAGAAACAAAATGGCCACCCCTTTGAAGCTGTTGGGACAAACTGGCTTTCTCCTCTCCCCCCCCCCCAATTGTGCAGGCAGGGCAAAATGGCCACCCAGCCCTCAAAGCTGACTGAGAGAGCGTGACCCCGGATTGAAATGGTTGGACCCCTGTTCTGTGATTTCCATTGTGATCTTACAGGCCACCTAAAACTGCAGCAAAGATTACCAGTCTCCCTTGAACCGCTGGCTATGTTAATTGTGTAAGTGTGCAACTGGACATTATATTCTTTTTTTACTCTTCCACTTATGCATAGGTAGTAGAGATTTAAACTTTCCCATCAGCTGCTTTTTAAAACCTAAATCCACTGCCTTATGTGGAGTCTTAAAAAGCAGGAAAGATTAACATTTAATGATAACTGGAAAGAAAATGGAGCCCAAGAGATTCACAAGCCAAATTTACAGTAATAATTTCCAGAGGCAAATCTAGATCTGGTACTTTATAAATTTCAAATCCAACAAAAAGTGAAAAGAAGGAAATGCAACATTTTTTGTTTTCCTCTGTTCCTGATTTAGGAGTCCTCAGCTCAGAATCTGGAGTTCACCCCTCATGCTCAAAGTATGAGTGTGTATTAAGAGCTATATTTCTCTCTATTACATCAAATTCCATTCATCTAATGCAGAACAGTTTGGAGACAGAGGTGAGAAGTCAAAGACATCTCACTGACAACTTCTGATGAATCAGAGCTCATCCATTAGAGCTTTGTCAATGCCAAGGTCCCTGCTGGGGCAATTTCTGCCCATCTAATGTCTGGAACAACTAGTACATTTGAGAAATTGGAATCAAATGTCTGTTAGAGGAGTATCATAGTTCCCAAGGCAATTGCATTTCCTAGTACTACATTGACGTTGCAGCCAGTGTTTCTCACAGCCAGCACATGAAGTTTAAAAGGCAGATGCATTAATTAAACACTAATGCACCTGCATTTGTTTCAGCTGCATCTACCTGACATATGATATGCAGACAAATATTTAAGAATCTCTATCTGTTATTTTTACTTCGCATGCACCAGAGGGAACCCTCTAACATAGTGGTGGCAAACCTATGGCATGCATGCCAGACGTGGCACTCTGAACCCTCTCTGTGGGCACGCATGCAATCACCCAGCACAGAGTTTGTCCCATCTCTCTGCCCAGCAGCCCAATGGGAGCGCTTCCTCCCTCCCCCAGCACAGAGTTCACCCTGCCCCTCTGCCCAGCAGCCCGATGGGAGCATTTCCTTCCTCACCTGTTGCTGTGTTGACACTTTGCAATAAATATGTAGGTTTGGGGTTGCAGTTTGGGGTTGCAGTCTCTAAAAAGTTCACCATCACTGCTCTAATATCTTAGATTTTAAGAAGGGTTTAAGAAAGGTATCCTCAGTAGGCTGATTGTATATTCTTCTGTACTTTTAAAAAAACCTATGACGTTAAAATATTTTGATGTGAATTCTATGAACATCTTACGTTTCAGTTGGGTGGTCTGGCAGCTCTTGCAATGTAACAAAAATCATGTACTTTTGCCAAGCTGCAACACCAAAACTAAGGCACCCACAAAAATAAGGTTTATGCCATTTGAAAGATTGTTTTGGTGACTTTAAGAATTGGTAGAAAACAAAAGCCAAAAATGCAAAGCGATGACATTATCACTTTCAGAAGTAGCATTGGAAAAGTGATAGTTTTGCTGGGGGGGGTCAGTTATTTGGGGGCCAGCGAAAAAACGACCCAACCAAATCATATGATCCAAAGTGCATTTGAAAGAAGAAAGATTAACCTTTGTGGGGACACTTTAAGATTTGGAATTGGACATCAGAAACATAATCTATGAAGCATTTTACAAACAACCACTAGAACAGGGTCACAAAAATTCCCAAAAAGGAGAGAAAAGCAATTTTAAAAATGAATATGACAACTTCCCGAGGTGAATACAGTTTGCATACAATATGTGGAGAAAAATGATGCTGAAGCAGGAATCCACCAAAAAGACATTGAGAAAAAACGTGACTCTTTGAAATGATATTTGTGTGTGTGTGTGTGTGTGTGGGGTGTTTGGTGGTGATCCAACAAAAAAACTGATCAACTGATCAAAGTGATGTACAGTGCGCTTGAAAGAGGACTGAATAACTTTTCTTTTGACACTCATACAATTTGGATTGAACTATAGAAACATTTTCTATGAAGGTTTTTAAAAAACACATTTTCTTTCTAACCTTCTTTCCTTAAAAAAACACCTCTCCACACCAGAATAGATACATTGGTGTGAGAATGGATACACTGTAGGAAGTTTCTCATTTGAAGTCATAACCACTTTTCCTTTTAGTTTTCCGTCTTATTGAAGAACTACTTTCAAGTAATCGTGAGGAAAAATATCTTTTTCTTTGCAGTTTGATTATTGAAATATTTATTAAAAATAAGTCCTTCGCAGTTATTCACCTGTGGTGAAGTGTTGTGTGTACAGTGGGCTGCTTATGGACATGTGTGCATAGTGGGTAGAGTAGGAGAGATTGGAAAATAAAGGTTAAAAGCATCTTTATTGAAAAAATATAAAAAATAAACACAAATGAAATTGGGATTTCTGATTATGGGCTAAAATAACGTAGCAGTTCAAAAACAAGATATTGCAAGAAGATAAATAGGGACCACTTTGGAGGGAAGGTAAACAACATTCCACGCCTCCCACATGTCCACAAAAATGTCTGCAGACACAAACAGCGCTGACTCTTTGGCTATAAATAGAGATGAGCACTGAAATCTAGAGTCGGATATGACTGGCTTTCAGTCATTGGTGACCTTTACCTTAGCTCATAAAACCTTAGATTTTATGAACATTTTATGAAAACCTTAATTTTATGAACATAATGTCTTTATTTTCCCCATTTGAAACATCACCCTTAACTAATGAGTGAAATAAAAGAAATAAATGAATTAATGAGCATAATTCAACACATCGAATTCACACACTAAATCCCTGACGGAAGTGTCCTTAGACTTTACCTGCCACTTTTTTAAAAAACACAATCCTTCTTGGCCATGCTCTCCCCTTTAGCTCTGCCTCCTTGGGAGTGTGGTTCTTGGGCTGTCAGAAAGTCCATAAAATGACAATTTGCTCCATTGAGATTACCAGTACACAGACTGATGGTCCTCTTATGTTCCTATCCACTTGAGACTTGTTTTTTTTTTTTTCAGAGTAAGTTTGATTGCTGAGGAGAAAAAATTCAAGACATCCACATCCTGACCACAATTATTTCATACTAGATAGAGACAGTGTTAGCTTTCAGTAACCCATTGGGTTGCCCTGGGTTAATGTCAGCAGCTCAGTGGACCCTGCATAAAGCATTTTTATCGCCTGGAGGTTGATAAAAAGACCGTCAGCTGCGGGTGATAAGAGGACGCTCCCGCCCTCCCTCTGGGCTCCACCATCTTGCCCGGAGGAGAAGAAAAGTCCCTGCGGGTGGTAAGAGGATGACCCCCGCCCTCCCTCCGGGGCCCACCATCTCACCCGGAGGAGAAGGAAAATCTCTATCAGCTGCGGACGGTGAGAGGACGCTGATCTATGATATCTGACTATATTATTACATTGTATTGCTGGACTGTATTTTCTTGACATTGTATTACTTTATTGTTTGCTAGATTGTATTGTTGGATTGTATCTCTACATTGTATTGTTGGACTGTACTGCTATATTATTGCTTGATTGTATTGCCACATTATTGCTGTTTTGCTGTGGGGTGTTCTATCACATTATTGTTATGCCCTAGTATTGTATTGTATTGTATTGTATTGTATTGTATTGTATTGTATTGTATTGTATTGTATTGGTGATTATATTCTATTTGTCTTGTACACCGCCCTGAGTCGGTTACATCAAGTAGGGCAGTATATACATCTAAAACAACAACAACAACAACAACAACAACAACAACAACAACAACAACAACAACAACAACAACAACAACAACAACAACAACAACAACAACAACAACAACAACAACAACAACGCTATACAAAAAAAATCCCCTGGCAAGAGCTTTTGCAGTTGTTTTATACTAATTTCAGGCTGCTGATTACAAATATGATCTCAGATTTGCTCTATTACATCACATTTTATGCTATTGGCCAACCCAATTGTCATTCCTGACTGCATGTTGGTGCGAGTCAGTTATAGAATTATAGTGATAAAATTAGTGATTATAATGTGATGTTATGTAGATAACCTTATTTATGTATATATATTTTAGTGCAGTTTGTGATATAACAATGGACACAACATCGGAAAGAAGGAAATGCCATAATGACGCAGATATCTTCTGTTACATATGTGGCAGCTTCACCTTGCGGGATCAAAGGCGCAACATCACTACCTTTGTCAAGAGGGTGTAATTTGCCTACTTTAAAGTACCACTGGGAGACCAAGACAAACGTTGGGCTCCTCATATAGTGTGCAAAACCTGTGTTGAAATATTGCGGTCATGGTCGAAAGCAGTGTTTCCCAAATGCTGGTGTTTGGACTTCAGTTCCCAGAAGCCTAAGCCTGTATATTGACTGATCAGTGCTTTGGGGAATTGACTTAAGCTTCTGGGAATTGAAGTCCAAACACCAGCATTTGGGAAACACTGGTCTAAAGGAATGAATTCTAAGCTGAAGTTTGGTGTGCCGATGATTTGGAGAGAACCAAGGAACCATGTGGATGACTGCTACTTTCGCCTTGGCAATGTCAAAGGTTTCAATAAAAAGAACAGACACCACATACAATACCCCGACATCCCATCTGCCAAACGACCAGTTGGACACTGTGAGGAAATACCTGTGCCTGTATATACAGAGCTACCAGAGATTGATGTTGAATCCCACAGTTCATCCGGTTCTACTACACATGATGAGGATAATGATGCTCCAACCTATACGCCATCCAATGCAGATTCTGTTAGTCTGTTTAGTCAACCTGAATTGAATGATCTGGTAAGAGATTTGTATTTGCCAAAGCAGTCTGCAGAATTGTTGGCTTCCAGGCTGAAAGAGAAAGGACTACTCAGACCTGGCACTAGTGTCTCCTTTTATCGTAACAGAGAAGCAGCTTTGCAAAAGTACTTCCAATCTGATGGTCCACTTGTTTATTGTAATGATGTTAAAGGGCTTCTTCTCCATATAGGACTGTCCACATATGATTCCAGTGAATGGAGACTTTTTATCGACAGTAGTAAAAGGAGTTTAAAATGTGTGTTATTGCACAACGGAAATATATTTGGTTCAATCCCAATAGGATACTCCGTACAAATGAAAGAAGAGTGTGGCAAAATAAAGACAATTCTGGATAGATTGGATTACACACATCATGGATGGGTGATCTGTGTTGATTTGAAAATGGTAAATGTTTTGCTGGGGCAGCAAGGAGGTTACCCCAAATACCCTTGCTTCCTTTGCTATTGGGACAGTAGGGCTACAGTAAAACACTAGGTGGAAAAGACCTGGCCACCAAGAATCAGTTTGACGTCTGGTGACAAGAACATTACGAATGAGCCTCTGGTTGATAGGAATAAAATTATATTGCCTCCACTGCACATAAAACTTGGGTTAATGAAGCAATTTGTCAAAGCCCTGAATCACACTGGAAACTGCTTCAACTATATATGTACAACCTTACTAGCTCTCAGCATGGAGAAGAAAAAGGCAGGAATATTTGATGGCCCTCAAATTAGAACTCTCATCAGGAATCCACACTTTCTTCCAACAATGACGGCGGCAGAGGCTAGAGCTTGGAATGCATTCACCAATGTTTTTCAGAATTTCCTTGGCAACAAGAAAGCAGACAACTATCGAGAGATTGTGGAGGAGCTGCTCTTGAGTTTCCAAGCACTTGGATGTAGAATGAGCATCAAGATTCACTATTTACATAGTCACTTGGTCAACTTTCCAGAGAACTTGGGTGACGTGAGCGAAGAGCATGGTGAACATTTTCATCAAGACATTAAAGTAATGGAAGAATGTTACCAAGGCCGATGGAACGCCAACATGATGGCAGATTACTATTGGTCCTTGATGAGAGACATTACACACATTGAACGTCGCAGAGTATCCAAGAAAAGGTCGTTCATGGCGATGCAAGGTCGATATTGTCAATTTATCTTTTTGTACATATCTTCATATTTTAACGTTTCAATTCTTACATGTTAATATGCTTTCACTCTCAGCTTTGTGCTTCAGTTCATAATTATATATGTTTGTTCAATAAAGTATTGCACATTGGATGTTATTTTACTAGGTCTGTATGTCTGTTTAGCTCGACAAATATGATGATAAATTTGCTGTTTGTAGGTATATTGCAATATTTGAGATCTCAAAAACCTGATGTGCCAGAAAAAAAATGGATGCCAGATTCAGAATCAGCACCTCAACATTACCTTAGAATCGTTAGAGTACCTCATGCCATAAAAATTGTGTTGACCAGTGTAATAAATAAATAATTTTCCTATGTTTCATCTTAGAGTGCTTTGAGGTAATGTTCCTCAAAACACCTTAGGATGAAACATAGGAAGACATCATCAGTAGGGAGTAGTCTACATCTGCAAGGAAAGTCAGGCCATCTATGGGACACCTCTTTTCTATAGTTGTGCAGCTTGGGATTTAAAGGAGGGTGCAGCTGATAAGTTAAGGGTAATAAGAACAACTGGTTACACCTAAATAGGAGCACTGGAGGAATCAATTCTTCAATAGCTGTAGGAGTAGGTTATAGGAGCCACTGGAACTCACTGCTGTGTGGCAGAGGTCATTAATTGGTCAAGAGCTAAACACAGTAAGACATTTAAAGGAAGCAGACCCTATTTCTGCATTACTGATTGTGCCAGGAATGTGTGAATTACACATAGTGGCTGTCAGTAATTTTGTTCTCAAGTAAGTGGCATATCTCCCTCGAGGAGTAATGATGAAAGCTAACTTAGCCATCCCAGTCATAGCTTCCTATAGCATTCCTTATAATCACTAGATTTCTCTGACACTATGATTGGATGAATGCTTAAATTCTTCACACGTGAGTGCTATTTTAATTCTACAGTCTCCTTCCCAATGTTCTAATCCCCATCCTCTGTTCTGTACTTATGCCCTTAATATGATTTGAATTCTCCTTCTGGATTCAGTTTAAGATTGGACTGGTAGCTGCTTGGTCTCCTTCCACTTGGTTTCCTAGGCAATCAATGGCGCTTGAAACAGCAAAGTGCTTTGATGACAAGCCACTTCGCATGAAGGAATATTGCTTAGTTACATTCTATTTCCAGACCACTTATTTCCTTGTACAATAATTTCACTGAGGTGAAATTTGCATTGTGCACCTCAAGTGAGCTACTTCCACATTCTTGTTTGATATTATTTCTATTTCATTGGGTGTAACCGAGCCTGAGGAAACAGAAATGGAAGAGAAATCTTTTGCAGCTGAATAAATTCCAATGTTATAAGCAGCCATAGCAAATCTGCCAGTATCATCTATACCCTACTCTTTCACACTGCCAAGTCAAATAGAAACCTAAACCTTATTGCCCATGTGCCCATAGACAAAAGCCTAAGGGCTTTATCAATCACCACACCATACCAGCATACTGACATCTTACACAATGAGAGTAAAAGGACAAAAAAAGAGTTGGCCGTTGAGCATCATCACAGTCAAATTCTGTTTTCATGGAGGAAGAATCACTAGACTTGGGCCATAATGTGTGTTAACCACTACTTGATACCTTTCTTGTGTTGCTTCAGGTGTTCTAAAAATCTGGCTACCAAACTGATCTGATGTGCCCATATATTCTTCTTTACATTGCTATTTAATTAGATTGAGATGAAAGGATTGTCCAGAGGGACATTAGATCTGCTCTCTGGAAAGGGTGAGGGGCAGGCTAGTCCAAATTTTTTCAGACAGACATGTTGGACTCTAGAACATGCCAACTCCCTCCTCTCATGCCAACTCCCTCCTCTCCCTGTCAGGGGGTTCTACTTCTTCAGCACATTCCTATATATGCCATCCTCAGTGCCTATCAAAGGCTGCTTCCAGTATAATAATCTGGTATGCTGAAAGCAGCTAACAAGCTATTTCAACATACAGTATCAGCAATTGAAAACTTCCCTTGATTGCTTTTTAAACCAAAGTAACTAAGGAGATGTTTGGCAACAGTAGATGCAGCCATCGAAGGATATAAGGTATACTTTGGGAGGTGTTTGGAATCTCAAAGATAAAAGACTGAGTGATAAACTTTGTGGGAAAGCCCGGCTGAGTTGGCTGAGTTGCAAGGAGAAATTGCCATCTTGCTTTCGTTTGCCGCAGCAGAAGACTCAGCTGAGGCAATAGTGTTTATCTACTCTGTTTAACAACTTTGTTTTGAGAAGCAATAGAAAAGGCACTGAAGGCAGTGAAGTCTCAAAGTTGTTGGAGAGTTGTTTGATGTCTGACTGCAGCATCCCCCATGCCCTCCTTGGCAGCAAAGTGACTATTTAATCTCCGTTGTAAATGGTGCTGCCTCACCTTGTTATCTCGTTTGCTTGAGATAGGACAGGATTTCTCTCTTATTAGCATTCTTTGCATTGCACGAAGCTCTGCGGCCTCTCAGGTGGCAAGGAAAGATGCCACCAGCACCGCCACAGTCCTCCGGGCTTGCTTTGAGCCCAGAGGAGGAAGAAAGCCCTGTGGCTTCCCAGTGCTGCAGGGGAAGATGACACCAGTGCTGCCACAGTCCTCCAGCCCTGTCCTGAGCCCGGAGGAGGAAGGAGTCACCATGGCATTCTTATCAAGACTCTGGTTGCCAAGGGATAACCAGACCTCCCCTCCTGTTTTCCTATTCTCCCCCCCCCTTAATCCCCCTCATTTCCCCCCTCACTTACTTGGATATGGGACTGTCGGTTCTGTTGGCTCCAGTCCACAACATGGAGGGTGTTGGCAGTGGAGTTAGGCAGTGGAGGCCTGTCTGGAGTCGGCATGGGAGGGGGGACCGCACGATGGACCACTAGAACTGGCAATTGGATGCTGACGATGGGGGATGGAGGACCCGAGTATTTCAACAATAGAGGCTGGCAGCCAGGGGGCTGTGGCAGGGGCCTGAATGTCGGCAGTACCTTTTATACTGGGGTTAGATAACTTGAGGGGGTTGGGGAGTTTGAGGGGTGGAATTTGTGGAACTGGGGGAGGCTGGGGTGGGGTTGGGCGGTGGTGGGAATGGGATTTTCAGTTTATGATGGAGATGGTTGTGGCTGGTAAGTGAGGTCTCATATCCCAGTGGTGATGGGCATGTGGTGATATAGTGGGAGCCCAGGAGTGGGCTGTACTCGGCTAACGAGAGACCGATATCTAACATCTGTCCCCTGTTCCAGCCCCCAACAACATCTCTGGTCCCTGGACAGCCAACCGGTAGCAACCCCTCCCCCAGGCTGCTGCTGGTGAATGCCAGATCGGTTTGTAATAAGGCACTCCTCCTCGCAGATACCATCTTGGAGGGGTGAGCCAACCTAGCATCCATCACTGAGACCTGGCTGACACCTGAGGATGTTGTGCCCCTCTCAGAGATGTGTCTGGCCGTTTTAGGGTTTGGCACCAGCCTAGGGATAAGGGGAGGGGCAGTGGAGTCGCAACTGTAGTCAGGGAGTCATTGGTGGTCACCAGGGCCACTGTCCCACAGGTGCCGGGTTGTGAGGCCATGCTTTTTCAATTGGACCTTAAGGGCTCATTCAAATACCATGTGACAGGAGCACAATCTGGCCATATTATCTGGGATCGGTTTGATCCAGTTGTTCCTGATGAAGTGGACAAGATCCTTGGATCTGTCCACACTACTGCCTGCCCGTTGGACTCCTGCCCTCCTGGTTGGTTAAGGCTGCCAGGGGAGTGACAAGGAGTTGGGTCAGAGCTGTCATCAATGCTTTCTTGAGAGAGGGTGTGTTTCTGGCACCATTGAAAGAGGTGCTAGTGCACCCCCTCCTTAAGAAACCATCACTCGACCCCACAGTACTAGCCAACTTCCACCTGGTTTCCAACCTTCCCTTTTTGGGGAAGGTGGTGGAGAAGGCAGTTGCGTGGCAGCTCCAGGATGTCCTGGATGAAGCAGATTATCTGGACCCTTTTCAGTCAGGATTCAAGCCTGGATATGGTACCAAGACTGCTTTGGTCGTACTTATGGATGATCTATGGTGGGAGCAGGATGGGAGTAACCTGTCCGTCCAGGCTCTTCTTGAACTCTCAGCAGCCTTCGATACCATCGACCATGGTATCCTCCTGGATAGGCTCCAAGGGATGTGGATATAGGGCACGGTGTGGTCCTGGTTTTCCTCTTTCCTTAGGGGTCGAAGCCAGTCGGTGTTGTTGGGAGATGAGAGGTCCAGCCTTAGACCTCTCTTATGTTGGGTGCCACAGGGTTCAGTGCTCTCACCAATCTTGTTTAACATCTACATGAAGCTGTCAGGGAATTCAAGGGATCATTACAAATCCTTTGAGTTATTTTTTAAATGCATTCATTTATTCTGTAGTTATACTTAGCTATTTAGATTGAGAAAGCCTGATTCTCTCAGAGAAAGCAATGGAAAGTGACAGACATTCCATTTACATAATCCAGACACAAGAGTCATTAAGATAAGACAGACACCTGCAAGGCTTTTCAAGCATGTGTGTTTTTTGTTGTTGTTGTTCAGTCACACAGTCGATTCTGACCCTTTGCGACCCTATGGACCACTGTCCGCCAGGCACCTCTGTCCTCCACCATCCTCCTCAACTCGTTCAGTTATGTATCCATTGCCTCTACAATACCATCTAGCCATCTCATTTTTGGCGGCCCCCTTTTTCTTTTGCCCTGCATCTTTCCCAGCATTAAGGCTGTCTCAAGTGAATCCTCTCTTCTCATTTGTGTGTTAGCACTTGAAAAGAATTGAACTTAGATAAACCCTAGGCCATTAACGGACATTCAACTTCCAAGGAAGGGGAGGAACTTGACCCATTCCAAATGGGAAGGAAACTTTCACCTGGTACATCTATACTTTGACGAGGACTTTTACACTTTCACATCATCAAAGGGGAAAGGTAAAAAGTGACACACAAAGCATTCTGGTGCCCACTCAGGAGTACAACACCTGTGTGGAAATCTTACATCATGGGGAAGAACACCTGTGTGGAAAGTTTGACATCAATAACACGTAGTTGTTTATGGAAACAGACATTCCTAAGGTTGGGGAAATCTCCTAGGAATAGGATATAAACCCTCCAAATTGAGAGCTTAAGGGGGGGGGGGGAAACCATATCCAGGATAGTGGAACTCTGTCATGATTGACATCAGATAAAGAGAAAAGCAGAACCCATACAGAATGGGTCCGGCAGGCCGTGGCCAAAACCAACCCAGGCAAATGTCTTAAGCTCTGAGAAGAAATGCTCTTTCTTAGAAGAGTTAGTTCTTTCATGTTTTATTAGTTTCCTAAGTCTAGAGTAGAATTAGGAGATCCATCTCGGATCATTGATAGTATAGTCAGAACAAAAGTTATTTTAGCTAGATTTTGTGCATCTATTTTTATTATTCTGTGTATCTGGATTTTACATCTGCTTCTATGAATAAACTTCTGGAAGACATCGAACCGCCTCATCTTTGGAGAAAAACAGGAGGAGTTCAGAGACCAAGCTACTGCATACACTTCT
Organism: Furcifer pardalis; assembly: GCA_030440675.1. Classification (NCBI taxonomy): domain Eukaryota; kingdom Metazoa; phylum Chordata; class Lepidosauria; order Squamata; family Chamaeleonidae; genus Furcifer; species Furcifer pardalis. Next base: position 59,634,986 of record CP126894.1, on the reverse strand, counting down.
GCACATTTTAACCTTGATGGAAGGAGGAAAGGAGGAAGCAGAGACAGAGGGAGAATAATAATAAGACTTCTTATTTGAGACAAGATAGCGGGTTGCCAGGGTAATTTTGGAGGAGGCACACCTGCATCCTAGTTTGAGGCTTGGTAATAACTGACCATTTGCCTTCTCATAATCTAAGGACTTTTAAAAGTAAAAATAACTTATGAAATGGTTTCCCATGAGCCTGTTCCATTCTATGTCTCTACTTGGAAGGTGGCTTTTTAAAAGGACTGTTGGCCAGCTACCATACCATATCAAGCCACAGCTTCATTTGAAGCAAATCCACACTTCCAAACCTTGGGGGCCCTAGGGGTCACCCCAGGTACCCTTAAAACCCCCTGTGGCCCTCTCTGACACTGTAACAGAAGCCACTGGGGGAGATCATCCGTTCCCACAGGGTGAGGTATCATCAGTATGCTGATGATACCCAACTTTACATCTCTGCCCATGGTAATCCTAGTGAGGCTGTCAAAGTCTTTTCCAGGTGCCTGGAAGCTGTGAGGGTCTGGATGGGGTACAACAAGCTACAGCTGAATCCCAGCAAGACTGAGTGGCTGTGGATAAGGGGTCCTGTTTTGTCAAAGGAATCACCACCTTTAGAACTAGGTGGGGCTATTTTGCCTCAGACAGTTCCGGTGCATAATCTGGGGGACCTCTTGGACTCACAACTCCTACTCGAGGAGCAGGTGACAGTCATGGCCAGGAGGGCTTTTGCTCAAGTTCAAGTGATTCGCCAGTTACGCATGTTCCTGGACTGGGACTCCTTGCTCATGGTCACTCACACACTGGTCATCTCCTGGTTAGATTATTATAACGTGCTCTACATGGGGCTGCCCTTGATGACCATTTGGAGGCTGCAACTGGTGCAGAATGAGGCGGCCCACACAGTGATGGGGTGTGGCTGTTATGACCATGCCTCTCCCTTGCTATGGGAGCTGCATTGGTTACTGGTGTGCCTCCGGGTGCAATTCAAGGTGCTGGTTATTACATTTAAAGCACTAATGGTAGTGGACTGGGTTACTTAAGAGACCGTGTCACCCTGAGAACATCTGCCCATCCCACTAGGGTGGACTGGAGGCGCTCTCTACAGGTACCAATGGCTGGAGAGACAAGCCTCTCCAGCACTAGATGGAGGGCCTTTTAGGTATCCGCCCCAGCCCTTTGGAACTTCCTGCCAATGGACCTCCACCTCCAACCACAACTGCTGGCCTTTAGGAAAGATTTAAAAACATGGCTGGCCCAGTGGGTTTTGGGTCCTGCTGGTGGATCTACTCCACCCTGCTGGCTTATATGACCAACTGACAATTTTGTTATGGGGTTTTTAGATTTTTAGATTCAAGATTTTGTGATTTTTAGATTTTTAGATTTCAGAAATTTTAGAGTTTTTATGATGTTTTATCTATATGTATGGGTTGTTGGAGTGTGTTATGTCAGGGGTGTTTTTTGTGTTGTAAGCCACCCAGAGTCGCCTCAGCAAAGGGGCAGCTAAAGAAGTCAAAATAAATAAATAAACAATCACAGAAAATGTTTTTGTTTTAAAATTCAGTACATAATTGCTGGTATGATGCATTACTTTGTTTAAATTTTTAAAATGTATATTTATTTGTCCATCTGTGAATTGTCAATTAAAACCATAGCTGCAGGCAGGTTCTCAAATACAGACAAACAAAGAAGGTTTTAAAAAATAACAAAGTGATGGTTTACATCAACAATAATTGATAGACATTTTTAAAAATTCATTTCACCTGACCATTCACAGATGAACAGGGGCAGCAAACATAGAATCACATCCCTTTTGGATGGGAGAAATGCAACAAATATTCAAGCAAGGGGAGTCTGGACAGGCCCTTAGTCTTATTTGTTGTTGTTGTTTAGTTGCACAGTCGATTCCGACCCTTTGCAACCCCATGGACCATTGCCCTCCAGGCACCCCTGTCCTCCACCATCCTCCTCAACCTGCCCAGCTCTGTGCCCATTGCATCTACAATACCATCTAGCCACCTCATTGTTGACTGCCCCTTCTTCTTTTGCCCTCGACTTTTCCCAGCATCAAGGCTTTCTCAAGTGAATCCACTCTTCTCATTTATGTCCAAAGTACTTTAGCTTCATCTTTACTATTTGACCTTCTAAGGAGCAGTTAGGATTTCTTCCTTCTAGAATTGAACTATTTGTTCTCCTCACTGTTCAGGAGACTCTCAAAACTCTCCTCCAACACCACATCTCAAAGGCATCTATTCTTCTGCACTCAGCTTTCCTAATGGTCCAGCTCTCACAACCATACATTGCCATGGGAAATACCATTGCCTTCACTATACGAATTTTTGTTTGAAATGTGATGTCTCTACGTTTCACTATGTTCCCCAGGTTTCTCATCACTTGCCTCCCAAGAATCAGTCTCCTTTTTATTTCATGGCTGCAATCACCATCTGCAGTGAGCTTTGATCCTAAAAAAGTAAAATCTGTCACTGCTTCTACTTCTTCCCCATCTATTTTCCAGGGACTGATAGGGCCTGTTGCCATGATCTTGGTTTTCTTGATGTTGAGTCTCAAGCCAGTTTTTGCACTCTCTTCTTCCAACCTAATCAGAGCTTCTTTAGGTCTTCCTCACTTTCTGCCATTAGTGTGGTATCATATGCGTATCTCAAATTGTTGATGTTTCTTCCAGGAATTTTGATTCCAAATTGTGATTCCTCCATCCCTGCACTACACATTATGTGCTCTGTGTATAAGCTGAATAAGCAGGGTGATAAAATGCAGCCTTGTCTTACTCCTTTTCCTATTTCAAACCACTCCATTATTCTGTATTCTGTCCTAACTGTTGCCTCTTGACTCATGTACAGATTTCTCATGAGGCATATAAGGTGTTCTGGTATTCCCATCTCTTTAATTACTTGCCACATTTTGTTGTGGGTCACATAGTCAAAGGCCTTAGCGTAATCAATGAAACAGAAGTAGACTTGTTTCTGATATTCCTTTGTTTTCTCCATTATCCAACTTATGTTGGCAATGTGGTCTCTAGTTCCCCTGCCTCTTCAGAACCCAGCCTGCACTTCTGGTAATTCTCTCTCCACATGCTGCTGTAGTCTATCATGTATTATCTTGGGTATAACCTTGCTAGCATGTGGGATGAGCGCAATTGTTCGATAATTTGAGCATTCTTTGGTATTACCCTTTTTTGGGATAGGAGCATATACCGATCTTTTCCAATCCTGTGGCCACGGTTTTGTTTTCCAAACCTGCTGACATATAGAATGCAATACAATTTGATTCCATCATCTTTTAGGGCTTAGAAAAATTCAACTGGAATACCATCATCTCCAGTAGCTTTGTTGTTTGCAGTACTTTTTAGTGCCTTTCTGATTTCATTCTCTAGGATGTCTGGTTCAAGTTCAATGTTCTTATCATTGTGATTACCCGGGGTGTTGAGGTCCATTTTGTAAAGTTCCTCTGTGTACTCTTGCCATCTTTTCTTTATCTCTTTTGCATCAGCTACCTCCTTGCCATTTTTGTCCCTTATCATGGTCATTTTTGCTTTAAATGTCCCCTTGATTTCCCCTTATGTTGTTTTCCTTTATTTCTTTGCACTGTTCATTTAGGTAGGTTTCCTTATCTCTCCTTGCTTTTCTTTGAAATTCTGATTCAATTGATTGAATTTTTTCCTTTCTCCTTTGCCTTTTGCATTCCTTCTTTTTTCTGCTATTTTAAGAGCCTCATCAGACAACCACTTTGCTTTCTTACGCTTCTTCTCTTTTAGTATGGTTTTTCTTGCTGCTTCTTGTATGATGTCCCGCACCTCTGTCCATAATTCTTCTGGCACTCTTCTATCAAGTCTAAGCCATTAAATCTGTTCTTATTTATATACTCATGTAAATCTAGTATATAAATCAAGTCTTATTTAGGGTAGACCGATTGGAATCACTGACTAAATCTAAAGAGAAAAACAACTGGCTGAATCCACATGGGAGTACTGGAGGTAACCACTGACAATTCCTCAGTAGTTGTAGAAGTAGAGTAAGAGCCACTGGAACGCAATGCTTTAGATCTAAAAAGTTGATGTCATTAAAATGTTGCACTTATTATGCCAGCAAATTTGGAAAATAGAGTGGTGGCCACAGGATTGGAAAAGACCAGTTTACATTCCATTTTCAAAGAAGAGCAATGACAAAGAATGTTCAAGCTATCATACAATTGCACTCATCTCACATGCTAGCAATGTCATATTCAAGATCCTACAAGCTAGGCTTCAGCAGTATGTGGATTAAGAACTACCAGAAGTATAAACTGGGTTCCAAAGAGGCAGGGGAACTAGAGATCAAATAGCCAATAATTGGTGGATTGTGGTGAAAGCAAGAATATACCAGAAAAATATCTACTTCTGTTTCATTGACTACGCTAGAGCCTTTCATTGTGTGGATCACAACAAACTGTCGCAAGACCTTAGAGAGATGGGAGCACCAGAGCACCTTACCTGTCGTTTGAGGCCTGTATGCACGTCAAGAAGTGACAGTCAGGACGAGATACTGGTTTAGAATAGGAAAAGAAGTATATTGTATATTGTTGCCCTGTATATTGTTGCCCTGCTTATTTAACTTATATGCAGAGTACATCATGTGTAATGCAGGGATAGATGAATCACAAAATAGAATTAAGATTGCTGGAAAAAATATAAAAAACCTCAGATATGCAGATGACATCAGCCTAATGTCAGAAAGTTAAGATCTACAGAGCCTCTTGATTAGGGTGAAAGAGGAGAGTACAAAAGTTGGCTTGAAACTCAGCATTAAAAAAACCAAGATCATGACATCCAGCCGCATCATTCCCTAGTGAAATAGAAGGGGAAGAAATGGAAGCAGTGACTGACTTTACTTTCTTGGGGTTCAAGATCACTGCAGATGGTGACTGCAGCCATGAAATTCAAAGACATGTATTCCTTGGGAGGCAAGCTATAGCAAACCTAAGCAGCAATATAAAAAGTAGATACATCACCCTGCCGATAGAAGTCCATTTAGTTAAAGCTATGTTAAAATTCCAGTAGCAATGTATGGCTGTGAGAGCAGGACCATAAGGAAGGCTGAGCGCAGAAGAAGACGCACCTTTGAATTCTGGTCCTGGAGAAGACTTGAGAGTCCCCTAGACTGTAAGGAGATCAAATCAGTCAATCCTGAAGGAAATCAACCCTAGCTGCTCCTTTGAAGGACACATACTGAAGCTGCCCAGCTGATTCGGGCCTCTCCCTCCCCGGGACTGGGATAAAGCCGTGGACTGCTGGGCAGCCCCAGCACCACCGCCCAGCTGACTATAATTGGCTGCTAGGAGGGGAGGGATTGTAATTTTCTTTTTGGAAGGAAGTAACTGTGATTGTTTTTATGATATGTACTGACAATTTTGGTGTATTTATCGTTATTTTGCTGTTTTATTGCATTGGATTATATTGTATTTTCTGTGACATTTAATTTCAAACATTGTGATATATTGGGAATGTATAACATCTTGTTGATTATACTGTTGATGTTTATGAAATGTTATATGTGTGGGTTTTGTAAGCTGCCCTGAGTCGGTTGCACCAAGTAGGACGGCATATAAATTGAAATAATGATAATGACGATGACGATGACGATAACAACAACTCTGGCCATCAAGTAAGAAAGAGGACTCACTGGAGAAGACCCTGATGCTAAGAAAGACTGACAGCAAAAGAAGAAGGGGCGGCAGAGGATGAGATGGTTAGACAGTATTGTTGTTATGGTGGGTGTGGCTCTGGGCAGATTCTGGAGGATGGTGTATGACAGAAGAGTCTGGCATGCTGTGGTCCATGGGGTTGCGAAGGGTCAGACTTGATTGTGTGACTGAACAACAACAAAAATGGGTCTCTTGCGAGAACACTATGTTCAAAAATATGCATTGAAATGTATGAATTTTGCAACAAAACTAATGAGGAAATGAAGATCAGACTTATGAATGAACATATCCAAAACTGACAAAACCAGAAATAGAGTTCTTCTAAAGAAACCTGTCATTATCATGACACTAGCTTCACAACACTGCAGTTCTATAATATCACCAACTCATATGAAATATTGTCTGCTGAATCATCCTTTTTTTGTCAACTGACAGAGGCCTCCTATCCATGAAACAATTCAATCTGACTGCATTTATAGAATGTGACTGAATGCAATTATAGCCCCAGGAGAGAAGAGGATTTTTATCTAGGATCCCAAGGACCCTTATTTAATACAAGGCTCAGCAGCAAAAGAATAGAGCTGACAATGTAGAAACCCCACATTGGTGATGATCTTCAGAAAAGTATTCCTGTCCAAAGCTTCCCTGGCTTGTTGGTAGAACCTGAAATTAATTTTTCAAAAACATGTTGCTGCTATGAGGGTTCTATAGTCTTTCTCGACAAAAGCAAAAAGATAAAAGCAAACATTTCCTTATTTAAATTACTAAAAATTGCTTCCGATTTTCCCCAATTTATTTTCAGGCCTGTTATCTCTTCAAATTTTTGCAGGTGATTTTGAATCTTGTCCATATTTTTTATAGGATCTTTCATTATAATCAAGGTATCATCTGCATACAAACTTATTTTTGTTCCATTTATCCCTTCTATATTTATATCACTCCTTATAGCTCTGGCCAATAATTCCATAAAATGAGTTTATTACCCAAGATTAATTTTTTATTTGAGGTCCTCCCAATTAAACAAACTGAAAAGGAATTAAGAGTTTTTCAAAATTTATTGAATAATTACTGCAATGGAGGGAAAAGAGCAAGGATACCTAAAAGTTTATGGTATAAGTTACAGAAAGAGGGTGGTTTAGGGTTATCTAACATTAAATCATATTATAGGGCGTTCCAAATTAAAGGTTTGGTAAAACTTTTAACGATAAAAGATCTTATATGGAGGGAGATAGAAATGAAAGATAGTAATGTGTGTGCAAAGGGAGAATTTTTGGAAAATTCAGTTTTTTATTTAAAACCAAGAAATAATGTCCTAAAATCTATGATAAGTGTATGAGTAAAATTAAAAGAAAAATTGGCACCAAATACCTCTCCAATATTAGAGTTGCAAGATCTTAAAACATTTCCGGTTAAAAATTCAGAATTATTGAAAAACATTATGTATAAATATGATATACTGGTAATTTTACTAAAAGATTGGTTGAATCAAATTGTGAATGAAGATACTAAAAAAGAAATTTATAAGGAATTAAGGTTGAACTGGCTTCAAATACTAACGTTGAATAGGTGGAATAAACAATATAAAGAGAAACTACAACCTACAAGACAGTTGACAGACTTCGAGGAAGTGTTATATAAGATAAGAAAAGGTTCAATGGGGATAAAAGGAGTAGTAAGTAAGTTATACAAAATGATAAACAGTACCAAAGAAACCCAGGATGTTCTTAAAAGATTGTGGGAAACGGATTTAAGTATTAATATTTCGGACAATAATTGGAAGAAAAAATGGAAAAATAGGATTATGCGAAATCTGTCCACAAAAGTTAAAGAACACAACTACAAAATTTTGTGGCAGTGGTATATGACACCAGTTCGGCTAAACCAAATAAAAAGTAGCAACTCAAGAAAGTGTTGGAGATGTCATCAGGAAATTGGGACATACAAACATATCTGGTGGGATTGTAAAATTATTTCCAATTTCTGGCATAAAATGGAACAAGAAATAGCAAAAATTTTAAACTTCAACTTAAAGTTGAATGAAAAAATTGTTTTACTAACAGATTTAGAAGAATTGAACTTAGAGGAAAATAAAAAAGTTATTATCTATTTTCTTAACGTTGGCAAGACAACAAGTGGCCAGAAACTGGAAAGGTGATATGAGCTTAGAAATTGGTAAATGGGATACCGATGTTTGGGACATGGCACTAAACGAAAAACTTACATGGGAATTAAATATAAAAAGGGGGTTAATAAAACAAAATAGATTTTGGGACATTTGGAAACCTTGGTTGCAATATATATTGAGGGAAAATAAAGGTGAAAAACCTGCACCAAATACAATGTATTTTTGGCAGAATGACTGAGTTGTAAAAGGGATGGCTGGTAGACTCAAGGACCTTAGTGCATATGTATTATGTTTAAAAAAAGAAAAAAACATAACAAATTTGTAACATCAAGTTGAAAGAGGATAATTGATATAAATGTGAAATTATATAGTATATATGAATATAAATAGTATGGTTAAGACATTGAATGCATTGAAAATAGCTAAATTAAGATGTTATTATATTATGTTATATTGACTTGTACCTTTTTTCTTTTTTTTTAATGTTGTAAAATGTAGTTTGCAATTGTATTTTTTTTGTCTGTAACTGTTTTTTTGTTCTGTTGTTTTTAACATTTTTGTTTGTTGTTAAAATCTAATAAAAATATATATATATAAAAAAGCAAACGTTTCCATTTGATGGTCGATTCCCTGAAAAAGATGAGCCATGTAATTATCTCTTCTCAGATTTTCACTGGGAATAAATATATCAGGAAAGAAGGGAAGCCTCTTTGGCCGAGAATTCACCTCACCATCTATTATTATACTGTGATGCATTTTAATTAACTGAAAGGCTATCAGCTATCAGGTGGGACTAAGCCCTTTTGTGGAAGTGACAAAATGGCCAAAATTCTCCGGCACAAAGACAGAATCTCAAAGCTCATATGAAGCTGAGTCAAAATTTCCTGGCATGGTTTTACAAAATAAGCAACCTATCTATCCTGTATAACTGCTCAGCAGACATAACAGTTTAGGATCACAGAGGATGTCAGAACTGGCTTTAGCATAAGCATGGCAGAGGCACAGCAACATCAATACTGCTGTGCAGAGATAAATACACACGGACTGAGGAATGGCAGAGGAGGAAAAAAAGGTAAATGGAAGAATGCAGGAGTTTTTCTAATCTCCTTGCATTGAAACTTGCAAAAACTCTTTGAAATGCAGTATATGATATTAAAGAATCAGCAGTAGAGAAGCGATGTTGCTTGCACAACTTTTCCTCAATCAGCAGGAGTTATTTTTTAGAAGGAATTCTGTTGGTCCATTAGGATACAGTCTTGGCTGACCGACGTATTCCAAGATTTTGGCAGGATTCTTTCCAAGCTCTGGTTAAGGTCCCTGATATTTCATGGAGTTCACCTACCCAAGTACTAACCAGATTTGGCTGTGTTCAGATGACATAATTCAGATGACATCATTGTACCCAGGATGGTTTTGTGGTATTGACAATGGATTGGTTTTAGCTCGGGCAGCAGATGGATTGCATCACAGTATGTTCTATGAGATCTAATTCATACATAATTGTAGGTGTTATGTGCAGGGCTATCTTGCAATGTGTCAGATTTCCATCCATCTATTGTTGGTTTGTTGTACGGTAGCATCTCTCTAACGTCATGATGGTGAACCTTGGCACTCCCGATGTTCTTGGACTTCAATTCCCAGAAGCCCAAGCCCCCTGTAAATCCACATGAATGAGTTTACTGCTATTAATCCGGCCTATGCTGTCCTATTTGCTCCCAGAAGCGGAAGTAAAATGTGTCATAGAGCTCTTCCTGGATCTGAGGGGGCAGACTTGAGGCTCATAACTATTCAGGATGTCTAGGGTCAATCTCTTGCTTAGTTCTCTCAGTGTCCGCTGCTACTTCCCTCCTTATCTTCGGCTGAGCGATACCAACAAGAGTTTATTTTATATAAACCAATAAAATTTGCAACATTTCATAAGAAGCACCTTTTTTTGTTGTTCAGTCACACAGTCGATTCCGATCCTTTGCGACCCCATGGACCACTGTCCACCAGGCACTTCTGTCCTCCACCATCCCCCTCAACCGCTCAACTCTGTGCCCATTGTGTCCACAATACCTCGCTGTCCAGGGGACTCTCAAAACTCTCCTCCAACACCACATCTCAAAGGCATCTATTCTTCTACGCTCAGTTTTCCTAATGGTCCAGCTCTCACAACCAAACATTGCCACAGGGAATACCATTGCTTTGACTATACGAATTTTTGTTTGCAATTTGATGTCTCTGCTTTTCACCATGTTCCCCAGGTTCCTCATCGCTTGCCTCCCAAGAATTAGTCTCCTTTTTATTTCATGGCTGCAATCACCATCTGCAGTGAGCTTTGATCCTAAGAAAGTAAAATCTGTCACTGTTTCTACTTCTTCCCCATCTATTTTACAGGGACGGATAGGGCCTGTTGCCATGATCTTGGTTTTCTTGATATTAAGTCTCAAACCGGCTTTTTCACTTTCTTCTTTCAACCTAATCAGGAGCTTCTTTTGGTCCTCCTCACTTTCTGCCATTAGGGTGGTATCATCTGCATATCTCAAATTATTGATGTTTCTCCCAGCAAGTTTGATCCCAAATTGTGATTCCTCCATCCCTGCATTGCACATTATGTGTTCTGTGAATAAGTTGAATAAGCAGGGTGATAAAATGCAGCACCTAAAAAGGCATAGGTAAAGGTTTCCCTTGCTCGAAAGCCAGTCGTATCCGACTCTAGGGGTCAGTGCTCATCTCTGTTTCTAAGCCGAAGAGCCAGCGTTGTCTGCTTCTGCAGACATTTCCATGGTCATGTGGCAGGCATGACTAGACACCGGAGCGATAAAACACTATAAATTTGTTCCCCTGTGCTTTCCTATGAGTATATGTTGGTTTCAATTTGCTATCTTGTCAGTTTCACAGTGGGATAGAAAGCTTCAGTGAAAATTAACATTTGATTACCTTTGTACGCGAATTTTTATAGCTTATGCCTTATTGTATAGTACAGAAGTACAGTACTTCAATAGTATTATTATAAATATACATTAACTTAAGTTACATTGGAGAAATTAATAGTCACTCAATACACTAAAAAGCTGTTTCTCTTCATTTTCTTTTCCAAGCTAGAAATAGATCTGCTGCTGCTTCACACCTGATAGTTCTCCACAGCCAGCCTTCCGTGTTACAAGGATATTGCTAGGGGATGGCTTTCTCAGTTTTAGAGATTATAGTTCTAATTTATTGAGTGTATTGTTTGAAGATTTGGGCCACAATCCCAGCTCTACAGGCTCTTTTTCTGAGTAGAAAGTATAAGGATTGCCCTGACAAACACAAAAGCCCATCACTGTGTGTGGCCACATATTTCAGTAGAGAGGAGCTCAAGTTATAATTGCGCACACAGCGAGTTTCCCAAACACACTTGCAATCTATACTTAAGCCCACTGGATGGCACCACAGTCTGCATTTTAACACAGAATATTATATCAAAGCTATTAGCAAAGACCTTATCTCACAATTCATACTAATGTCTTGAAGTTGAAGTTGACCTTGGTTAGTTTTCCAACAAGCAGGAGCTGCACAAGGTGTCCCTTCTTTTCCAGATAAGGCTAAATCAGACTTTTCAGAGTCTCAGCGTAGCAGTTATTTCCAGAAGGCTTTTATAAAACGCGTTTAGCATGGTTTAGCGAAGGACATGAAACAACCCCAGCAAATGCCTGTCATGTAGTGTTCCTGTCTGAGTGTCTGAATATCATGCCTTCTTCTTCAGTGATGACACCTATGCATTTTCATGTCTCAGAACTTGACAATCCTTATTGCTTTGGCACCAGAATGCAGAGCAATGTTTCACCACTGCTTCTAAGGGTGGGCTGCATGACCTGTTGGGGAGTTTAATTTTTCTAGCTCTACTGGCTCATTCTGGAATGTCACAGATCAAAAGCTGCAGTAGAAAGCATTTCAGAGCAGGAAAATCACATGCGTCATTTCAATTATTTCTCTTTCTCAACTCTCACCTTTGAAAGGACAAATGCTCTACTGTTTCTCCAATGCGAGCTGAATAAACAGTCACCCCTCTTTTAAGAGTGAAAACATCTCAACCCCTTTATGTCTAACTCAATCCGTAAACAGCCCAGTTTGTACAAAAGTTATTCAGGCACATACGAATTTCTACCTTGAGCACCCATTGCCTCCCTTCACCTGCATTGTTTCTTCCAGTTCGTTGGCCTGTGTTCTAATCTCTTGGCGCAAATAAACTATTAAAGAATCTATACAACAGAAAGGTCCAGTTATAATCACTATAGGAGAGGGAGCCCTGGATGTTGCTATGGGAAGAAGTGACCTACAGCAAGAATCAGTGCAATGCACTTTATTTGATGATGTCTACAGATATTTTCAACAGATTTGCTTCTCATATTTCTTCTTCACTTAACCATCAGGGAGTAATCAGCCTCTTAGAGGCATAGTATTCTCTTCCTCCTGTTATTAAAACAGCAAAATGTCATGATGAGATTTCCACCGGGAGTGAACAGTGCGTTCAGCAAAACAGAGTGTTTCCAACTAGGTCAAATTCAGTGCACTCTCTCACTTTTCATTCCTAATGCCATTTTGAGAGATTCCTTTGTTCTCAAACATCCCCAAAGGAGTTGTGCTATACTGTATAAAGATATATATAGATTGACAAACACTGTTTTTTACACTCAACTGGAGAGCAGACCCAAATGCATCAACAGGGCCAGTTAAATGGGCCCGCCCCCGGCGACTAATGGATCTGGAGGGATTCCAGAGGGAACTGGGGTGTTTTCCTCTTGACCTGCAATACGATTCGTCAGAGGCCCTCGTCAACTCATGGAACGAGAGAGTGACGGCAGCCTTGGATGTGATTGCTCCACTACGGCCTCTCCGCGCCCGTGGGTATCAACCTGCCCCTTGGTTTACCAAAGAGCTGAGGGAGCTTAAACAGGCAAAGAGACGCCGAGAGCGCCGCTGGGTGAAGACCCGGAGTAAGTCTGATCGAGCACTGATTAGAACGGCTATTAAAGACTACCTAGTGGCGATGAGGGTGGTGAAACATCAATATTTCACCGCCCTTATTGCCTCTGCGGATAATCGCCCAACTGCCTTGTTCCGGTTGACCAGGTCCCTCCTTGGTAGAGGGGGGTCGGGTCCTGGTTGGCAGGGATCAGCTGAGGCTTTTGCAGATTATCTAGTGGGGAAAGTCGCTCAGATTCGCTCGAAGTTTAATCCCGGCATGGAATATGCAGAGCTGGGGTTGACCGGAGCACAGTCTGGCCATGTTACCTGGGATCAGTTCGATCCAGTTGGCCCTGAGGAAGTGGACAGGCTTCTTGGATCTGTTCGTGCCACGGCCTGTGAACTGGATCCATGCCCTGCCTGGCTAGTTAAAGCATCTAAGGCTGTGGCGGGCGGTTGGGTCGAGATGATTATAAATTCATCATTGAAGGAGGGGTCTTTCCCAGCACCACTAAAACATGCTCTGATGCGGCCCCTCCTGAAAAAGCCATCTCTTGACCCTACGGTACTTGCTAACTACTGACCAGTATCGAACCTACCCTTTCTGGGTAAGGTTTTGGAAAAGGCTGTGGCACAGCAGTTACAGGAAGTGCTGGATGAAGCGGATTATCTGGACCCTTTTCAGTCAGGATTCAGGCCCGGATATGGTACAGAAACTGCACTTGTTGCATTGGTGGATGATCTCTGGAGAGAGCGGGATGGAGGTCATCCGTCTATTCTGGCCCTTCTCGATCTTTCAGCAGCTTTTGACACCGTTGACCATGACATTCTCCTGGGAAGGCTCCAAGGATTGGGGATCCAGGGCACGGTGTTGGCCTGGTTTTCCTCATTTCTGAGGGGCAGGACCCAGTCAGTATGGTTGGAGAATGAGAGGTCCAGCCCTAGGCTCCTCCAATACGGGGTGCCTCAGGGCTCGGTACTCACACCTCTCCTATTTAACATCTATATGAAGCCACTGGGTGAGATCATCCATTCCCACGGGGTAAGATATCATCAATATGCAGATGATACCCAGTTGTTGTTGTTGTTGTTGTTGTTGTTGTTGTTGTTGTTGTTGTTGTTGTTGTTGTTGTTGTTGTTGTTGTTGTTGTTGTTGTTGTTGTTGTTGTTGTTGTTGTTGTTAACTCACATTTACTACCCCGCCCCAATCGGGTATACCCGACTCTGTTGTACATCTCGGCCCGTGGGGACCCAAGCGGTGCAGTGGAAGTCCTTTCCAGGTGCCTGGAGGCTGTCAGGGTCTGGATGGGGGAAAACGGGCTACAGCTGAATCGGAGAGGCGGATCGGAGAGGCAAGACTGAGTGGCTATGGGTAAGGGGTCCTGTGTTATCTCTGGAGCTGCCAGCTTTGGTTCTGGATGGGGCAGTTTTGCCCCAAACAGACCCGGTGCGTAATCTGGGGGTCCTCCTGGACTCATGACTACTGTTCAAGGAGCAGGTGGCAGTCGTGGCCAGAAGGGCTTTTGCACAACTTCGTGTAATATACCAGTTACGCCCACTCCTAGACCGGGACGCCTTGCTTAAGGTCACACATGTGCTGGTCACCTCCAGACTTGATTATTGTAATGCGCTCTACATGGGGCTGCCCTTGGTGACCATTCGGAAAATACAACTGGTCCAGAATGCGGCTGCTCGGGTAGTGATGGGGTGCGGGCGTTATGCTTTGCCTCACCACTGCTTCGGCAGCTGCACTGGCTGCCAGTATGTCTCCGGGTGCAATTCAAGGTGCTGGTTATTACCTTTAAAGCCCTATATGGTAGTGGGCCAGGATACCTCAGAGACCGCGTCACCCCAAGAACGTCTGCCCGTCCCACCAGGGCGGATCAGAGAGGCTCGCTTAGGATTCCATCGGCTAGAGAGGCACACCTCTCTAGCACTAGGAGGAGGGCCTTCTCTACGGCCGCCCCGGCCCTGTGGAACCTCCTGCCAATCGAACCACCCATACAAACAGAGCTCCTACCCTTTCGGAAGGGCCTTAAAACCTGGCTGGCAGGGCAAGTATGGGGCTCCAAGAATGCTGGATCTCGTGCTGGGTGGCTGATCTAATTGAGTCAGCCACCCCCCTGCTCTGAACTATTGCTGTCTTGAAACTTGTGTAAGTATAATTTTTAAATTTAATTTTAACTTAATTTTAACTGAATTTTTAACATTTAATTCATTATAGTCTTAATTGTAATGGATGAATTGAATTTTAATATGTACGAGGCATGTCAGAGTGCCAGATTGGCTGGATATTTACTATATATTGTTGTTTTAAGTCATGTCTTTTTTGTAGTGTTATAAGTCGCCCAGAGTTGGGTTTACCTAATTGGGGCGGGATAACAAATTGGACAAAATAAATAAATAAATTAAATAAAAATAAATAAATAAACTACCAAGCAGTCATGTTTTTAGCAGATATAGTGGCAATGCAGTTGTTCTACTATTATGTCTTGCAATGGAGCTGCAATTATGCTACAATAAATTCATTAATTAAGTAATGAAAAGTATTCTCATAAACCAAAACTGCACACCCACTGGAGAGTAGGGACTTTCAACATTCCTCATTCTTATCTGACCCCTTGACGAGGAATTTTTTAGCCCCTATGAGAGTGACGGCAAACCTTGACACTTCAGCTGTTCTTGAACTTCAATTCCCATAAGCCCTGATCAGCAGGAGTGCTGACTTGGGCTTCTGGTAATTGAAATCTAAGAACATCTGGAGTGCCAAGGTTCACCATCTTGGCCCTATGACATTCCTTTCCTCCAAGCAAGGAATGGAGTCTTGTCTTATTCTTCTCTGTGTTCCTATAATTTGCCCAAACTGTTTCTCCACAACCATAATGATCTTTTATAGTAAGAAGTGAAGTACACACATAGAACCAGGCCCATGCTGGCCTGGCGGGATACCGGGATGTGTCGCCATGTGCTCCTACTTATAACATAAAGGGACACAAAATCTCAGCAGTTTCTGCTTCCGCTTCGGCTGCACTCACTGGGCTCCTCTCCGCCCTGTGGGGAAAAGTCCAAAGCACTTCAGCAGCAGCACAGACAGTGATGGGATGTAACAGGTTTGCACCAGTTCACTAGAACCAGTAGTAACTTTTCCCAGTGTCCCGGAGAACCGGTAGCAGCTTTTGAGGGGAACCACCTTCAGGGCTTACCTTTTCACTTGGTGTGCATGCAAGCCTACAGTGCTTGGCGCGTATGCACGGCCTCCTTGCTGTCCTCCCAAGTGGGGAGAAGGAAGAGAAGTTACTAGCCTGAAGCTCCCTATAGCCTGCTCCCCAGGGTAAGTGACTCACCTTTGGATGTGGTGTGTCTGTGTGTATTTTAATGTGTATTTAATACCTTTAGCTATATTGACGTACTACCATAGTTCCTAAAAAGGCCTGGCTGCCTGGCTTTGGGTTTTTAAGCAAAATCTTGGAGTTACCTCATCAATAAGCTACACCTGTGCTGTTCCAATTGCTGTTCCAATTGGAGAACCCTTAAGGAGGTACAGCTGTTTTACATTTACATTAAGGCATATTATCCTAGAGAACTGGTTATGCAAAGACTTAGTACCTAATTTCTTTAACTGTTGAAAAGTGCCAAAATGAAGCCATCTTGTGGTGAGTTTATTCTGTAGTTCCTTCCATCTGACTTAGTGTGAAAAAGATTAGCCAGAATAAGCTTTAAGCTCAGATTTAAAAGTGCTGGTTGATTTGTGTTTGGGGTGGGTGTTTGGGTGGGTGGGTGTATTTTAATGTATTTTTTATTTTATTTATTTATTTATTTTATGGGTTTGTGTTGTGGGTTGGTGGGTGGGTGGGTGGGTTGAGGGGTATGTGTGTGTGCTTATTTTTATTTTATTTTTTATTTTTTTATTTTTATTTTTGCCCTGCCCACAACATCATGACGTCGGCTCCGCCCATGACATCATGATATTAGCTCCTCCCACACTGTGCTGATGTCACAGTGGGGTAGTAAAAATTTTGACATCCCACCACTGAGCACAGAGATAATAATAATAAGGCTTGGATGTTGTTGTTGTTATATCCATACCAATGCCATAGCGCTTTGGACTTTCACAGGGCAGAAGGGAGCCTGGCGAAAGGAGCCAAAGTGGTAGCAGAAACTGCAGAGGTAGTGTGGCACTTTAAGTTATAAGTTATAAAAGCCGGGGCACATGGTGACACATTTTGGTATCCCGCCAGGCCAGCATGGGCCTGCATACAACAAGCACAAGGACTAACTCAGTGTTTAGAAAGACAAATAACCAATCCAAAGTTTTAAATCCTTTAAAGTCTATGCAACAAAGCAGTACAATACCCATCATTTTGAGCAATGTGAACAGTTTATGTTTAATGGTTATTTTGCAGTAAGCATCATTTGTGCAATTTTGATGTAGTTTTCACAAAATAATTGTTGATATCCCATCTCCCCTTTGTTGCTGTTGTTGTTGCCAAGAATACCTCGCCCGCTTCAAGATTGGGGAGAATAATTTTGAGACTGAGATGAACCTGTATTTACATACCTACTGAAGAGGCTGTCTTGTACATACCAAGCAAGAAAAAGCATGGGAAAGTGGCACTGACAAATAAATCAGAATATAAAATCACTTATGGATATGAATTAAATTTTAAATATGAGTAGTAAAATGGGCCATGGTGGCATATTAATTAGGACACTGATCTTAATGATTAGAAGGTTGGCAGGTCAACAGTTCAAGAGTTGAGTGAGCACCTGTCATCTGTCCCAGCTCCTGCCAATCTAGCAGCTGGAAAGCAAAAACTTACAAATAGATAAATAGGTACCACTTCAGCGGGAAAGGCAACAGTGTTCTGTGTGTTCTGGTGTCTAGTCATGCCTGCCCCATGACCACAGAAACATCTGGCTCTTTGGCTATAAACGGAGATGGGTACTGTACCCTAGAGTCGGATATCACTGGCTTTTGAGCAAGGGAGACTTTTACCTAGTAAAATGTATTATATTAGTGTTCATTTCATCTAATTCCTGCCTTTTGTAAGATGAGTTCAAGGTGGCTTCTCTCTCTCAGAAAAAATCAATGAGGTAAGTTATGCTGATAAATAGTGACTACTACAATGTTACTTAATGTCATAGCAAAGTTACAGGTTGAACATTGATTTTCCCAATCTTAGTCTAATCATTGTAGTCAATTGTTTATTGATAAGAAGACAGTGCATAAGAGGGGCAAACTGAGTAAAAGACACAAGTATAATACAAAGGCTTACCATTCATAAGTTCCCAAGTTCTGTCCTGAGTATGTCCCATTAAAGATCATAAATAAAAAGACTATGGAAGATTTCTACATGAGAAATATGATTGTCAGTCAACTCTACCATCTGGTTTTTTGATTTGAGATTTTTAGATTTTTAGATGTTAGAGTTTCATGATGTTTTATTTATGTCTATTGTGTGTTGGAGTGGTTTTTTGTCAGTGTGGTATCTTACATTGTAAACCACCTGGAGTTGCCTTGGCAAGGGGGTGGTTAAATAAGTCAAAATAGAAACAAACAAACAAATAAATGATAACCTGGAAAATGTCATTTGGACTGAAAAGTACTCAACTAAGGGGGTAGTGATTTAAATATAGGACAGCGACATGCAAGGGGAACAAAGCATTTCATTATGAGCAAATGTCTTGAGAGATATGTTTAATGGGATAAGAGCACAACAGGCCAGTGCTGAAGTGTTCCCACTTACGTGTGGTAGACACTGCCTTCATTCAGGTAAGGAATATCTCAGCCTGCTAAGCTCTATATCATTGATGGCAAACCTTGGCACTCCAGCTGTTTTTGAACTTCAATTCCCAGAAACCCTGATCATCAGGAGTGCTGACTTGGGCTTATGGCAATTGAAGTCCAAGAACACATGGAGTGCCAAGATTCACCATCATGGCTCTATATCATACCAGATTATTGACATCAAAACAACCTAGAATATAGATGGAGAAGAAGTAGAAGCAGTGACAGATTTTACTTTCTTAGGATCCAAGATCACTGCAGATGGAGATTGCAGCCATGAAATAAAAAGGTGACTGATGCTTGGGAGACAAGCTATGAGGAACCTGGGGAGCATAGTTAAATGTATAGACATCATCTTGCAAACAAAAATGTGCATAGTCAAAGCAATGGTATTCCTGGTGGTAATGTATGGTTGTGAGAGCTGGACCATTAGGAAAGCTGAGCACAGAAGAATCGATGCCTTTGAAATGTGGTGTTGGAGGAGAGTTTTGAGAGTCCACTGGACAGTGAGG
Organism: Furcifer pardalis; assembly: GCA_030440675.1. NCBI lineage: Eukaryota > Metazoa > Chordata > Lepidosauria > Squamata > Chamaeleonidae > Furcifer > Furcifer pardalis. Next base: position 59,615,914 of record CP126894.1, on the reverse strand, counting down.
AGAACAAATAGGTCAATCCTAGAAGAAATCAACCCTGACTGCTCCTTAGAAGGTCAGATGATGGTAAAGATGAAGCTAAAGTACTTTGGACATCAAATGAGAAGAGAGGATTCACTTGAGAAAGCCTTGATGCTGGGAAAGGTGGAGGGCAAAAGAAAAAGGGGGTGGCCAAAAATGAGATGGCTAGATGGTATTGTAGGTGCAATGGGCACAAAGCTGGGTGGGCAGAGGAGGATGGTGGAAGGCAGAGGTGCCTGGCGGGCAATGGTCCATAGAGTCGCAAAGGGTCAGAATCAACTGTGTGACTGAACAACAACAACAAAATGATTTAATATACTGGCTTACTCTAATAACTTTCATGCCCTGGTATGGACAAAACAGAAAAATATGGTTAATAAAAGACTTGCTAGTTTGTGACACCAAGTGGACTTGATCCACAAAAGCTAACTTTAAAATACACCAGTTAGTCTTTAAGGTGCCATAATGTTTTTGTCTTTTTGTTTTGTTTTGTTTACTCTCTAACAAATACGGTGGTACCTCGCTTAAAGAGCATAATACGTTCCATGGGATTGCTCTTTAAGCGAGTTTGCTCTTTAAGAGAAACACTTGAAGAAGCAACGCCATGGTAAGTGACTGATCGTGACTTCTGGCAGGGGGATTGCAAACCCCGATTTAGTTGTTAAGTGAACTTTTAGTTGTTCTATGAGGTAACCATTTGGAGAAAATTCTGCTCTTTAAGTGTGTTCATCTCTAAGTGAGGCACTCTTTATACGAGGTTTTACTGTAAAGTGGTTTGCCCATTTGGAGAGAATGTCTTGGAATTCCTTAACATACAAGGCATATGTGAAAAGAGGAAGGTGGAGAGATAACATTAAACACATATTACAAGAACACAAAAAATGTAGGTGGATGCCGCTAGACGTGCCAGACCAAGAACCTTGTATTTCCGTCTACACCTGAAGGGATAAAAGAAGATGTAAAGAAGAACTCTTCTCATAAGGCTTAATCTTCAGTCTGCAAGGTTCTATCCTGGCCAACAGTCCAAAAGCTAAAGATTTTGAAACACAGATCCAGCTCATGTTTGGTCACCTTTACCAGCATGAATGTACTTGAGGACTTTGGCTGAAGTCTTATTAAATAAATAAATTTTGGGTCCGGTTGAAAGGATTATTGTTGGAGAAACTCCTCGCAGGGGAGGCTCCTTTCGTGTCCCCAAGCATTCAGGTATTGCACACTGACCTTCCAGTCCCCAAGCTCAGAGTCTTAACCACTAAGCCACCACAGTGAAGTCTTACTGAAATAAAAATATGCAGTGTCTACAGAATTGCAGTAATCTATGAAGCTAGTCACTCGATTTTAAAAAGGAAATAAAGGTTCGCCTAACTGCCTTGGTGTTGTGAAATCCATCCTGGGGCCTCACAGTCACTGCTTTCTTTTCTAAATGACCAGAGACTGTTAAATTATCTGCTCTAAAACCTTTTCAAGTATTAATTTCAAGTTAACCTCTTAGCAGTTCTGTGCATCTTCTCTTTCCCTTTTAGAAAATTGGGGAAAGCTTGCCTACTTTTAACTTCAGCTGTTCTCCAAAAAGCAGCTTCTTGCCATTCCTGCTACCCTGCCTCTGTTTAAATAAGCAACCCCTACATTTCACTCAAGAAGGGCTGGTATTAAATACATAAATAAGCTTTGAAACATTAAATAGCTTGCAATGATTTACTGCCATAAAGCTTTTCCAACCAGCTCCTATTTCAGGGCTGTATAATCCTATGAACATTTTGCTTAAAGTTAGCACTCTGAACATAGTGGGATTTATTTCTGAGCAAGTGCACAGGATTGTGATGTAGCTGTCAAAAATGCATGGAAGATGAAGCCATGGAAGTATTTTAAAAATAGAGTTGGATCTTACGTATTTCAGAAGTTATCACATGCTTGCTACAAAACACAGGATCTAAGAAGCATGTAGGTTTAAAGTTAGAACTGGTGTTTTTCTTCTTGGTGCTGGAAAGTCACGGCAGCATGAAAGGTTGAGATGTCTGATTCTGTAACTACTAGCAAAACATGTCACCTTTTTAAAAAGTCTTTAGCATTCAGAGCACATATACACTTTGACAGCCATACTCCACATTAAACTAGATTTCGGGTGAAATTTAAAGAACTGCTGCCCTCTGCAGGAACTTAACTTTATGTCACATTTACCAGCAAACATGAGGTGGAAAAATAATTCTTGTTTTTTAAAATAGTTCTGGGTTATAGATCTGGTTATATAACAGTACTTTCAAGGTGCATCACAGTATGGATAAATTAATGCATTGTGTAGTGTACAGTACTGTAAAATAATTTATCGAGTCGGTTAGTACATGGATAGAGCAAAGACTGAGAACTGGTGTGGTGTAATGGATAGATTGTCAGACTGGAATCAAGATAGTTGGGTTCAAATGCCCACTTGATTGTGGAGTTGTTGTTGTCGTGGTGGTGGTGGTGGTGGTGGGGCTTGGTAAAATAACTTGAAAGCCCTCCCTGAGATTTTGCAAGCCACTTGATGGGATATAACAACCATATGATGATGAACAAATTTTGTAGCTCATATGCCTAATATTTTAGTAATTTTTATATTGTACAGCCTAAAACCTGTTCTCCCAGTATGGACTAGAGAATTGCAGCAATACAGAACAAAATCATATTTTAAAATCTATTACATTGAGCTAAAATAAAAGAAAACATACAGTTGTACCTTGCTTAAAGAGCATAATGCATTCCACAGCATTGCTCTTTAAGCGAATTTGCTCTTTAAGCAAAACACCATTGTAAGTGACCAATTGTGTGTGTGTGTGTGGGGTGTTTGCGAACCCAGATTTATTTGTTAAGCGAGTTTTTGGTTGGTTTTATTTGTTAAGCGAAGCGACCATTCAGAGAAAATTCTGCTCTTTAAGCGAGTTACTCTTTAAGCGAGGCGCTCTTTATGCGAGGTTTGACTGTACTTTGAAAGGGCGTGGTGAGTTGCAGTGTATTGGAATTGTCATGACAGCTCTACATTTTCATTTACATGAAACAGAAAACAGTGGCCACCATTCAGCAATATAGGAGAATCAGGGGGAGATCATGTGGTATCTGAAAGACCAAAGCTAGCGTCCTGTTGTAAATAATGAGAAGGGAAGTAGCATAAGCATCCCCCTTGCTTCTGGAGGCTCTTTGACGCTTGCCAATTCTCACACTGAGTACAAAATCAGTCAATCAACATATTCTGCAGCAGGAAATGTGGTGGTGGTGATGGGGAAAACTTAAGTGACTTCCCTTCCACTCTACATTTAAGGTAGGGGTGTCCAAACTTTTTAGTCCATGGGCCGGTTCACATGGTTCAGGGGGCTGGTCGCTATGGCCTGGATCTGGCCCCTGATACCAATTCATCTGGCCCATGAGGCCCTTCCACTTCCGGGAGTGATGAGTGCTTTGTCATCAGGGGCTGGATCTGGCCCCCGAGCTGTAGTTTGGGCACCCCTGATTTAAGGCAACAAAATGTTAACCTAATAGGTTTGACTTGGCCAGACATTTATCCATCCTGCCTTTACCATTTACCATTTCATTCATTGGGAATGGAATTTACCTCAAGAACTGGAAACGCATAGATACTAGCAATTACACTTATATACCATCCCATAATGTTTAGTGCACTCTCTGGGTGGTTCACAATTAGCATTTTGCCCCCAAAATGCTGGGTACTCATTTTACTGACCTGAGAAGGATGGAAGGCTGAGTCATCCTTTGTTCCCATCGGGCTCGAACTCACAATATTTTGGCTGCAGTACAGCAGTTTAACCACTGCCCAACCAGGGTAGTAGAACAAACCCAGAAAGAATCAGATTAGTGATATTCCAAAATGGCACGGGCAGGTTGGAGAGTGGTTTGTGTGTCCTCATTCAGTAATGGAACAGATTGAGTACTCAGAACAGGTGCAATATTACACCAGATCAGCAAATAAATGCAATACAGAGAAAATCATTATAGAATTTGCATTTCTTCTATCTGTGTTGTTTGGGACAGATTTTCCACTCACCTTTACATGTCTCATGAGGAGGAGGTGATAGTAAACTTCCCGACTCAGCTGAGTTCTACATGGCTGTTAGGTCTCTCTGCCAATTTTCTGCATAAACTTAAATAAACATTATAATCTTAGTTCACACAATATACATGCCTGTATCTAAGTTTTCCTTATTTTGGTTATAAAAGGATTTCTGCATGGTAGCACCGCCTTAAACTCTGGATGCTTTCTTGAATAGTTTTCTTTGCAGCCCCTAGCTGCTCAGGTTTTTTAAGTATACTAATGTAATGATTGATTACTGCTGCCAGATTTATTGAGGCTGCCTTTACTGCTTGTTATTGATCAATGTATTCATTTTATGCAGCATTCTTCTTCTCAGAGGGCTCTCAGAATTTCAGACCATACAGAATACATAAGACAAAAATTCATATTAAAAAAGAGAAGGCACTTTAAAACACTATTTTAAAACTTTAGATTAACCCTTAAAATCTCAGGCAGAAACCCTTTGGACCACTACACATTTCTGAGCTGCAACACTAACACTCTGAATTAGCATGGACCCCAGCAGATGAAGGTATGTTAATGCAACCTGAATCCTTAAGATCCTATCAATGTAAAACTGATCATACACTGCTCCCACTGTTGATTTCTCTTCACACTGTAATTACCAACAATCTTCTTCAAAGAAAAAGGAGATTGTAGAGGAGACTCCAAAGCAACACCTTTCTTCCACATTTTTCCGTCAGAGGAAGCCTCTACTGGATCAAAAGTCTCCACCTACAGCAGAAAGTAATGAAAGGGAACTCCAGAATTGAATCTTGATTTTTCCATAAAAAATATGTATTTATTTATTCAGATTTATATTGCCGCCCACTCGCCAGGGCGGCTTACAGTCAAAACAGCAACAGTACAGTATCAATCACAAAATACAACCTCACAAAACAACCAAAGCAGAACACAGACTAACTCTCCTCTGGCTGTTGATGGGGGCCTGGAGGTGGGGGCGAGGTCCTCAGCCACTTACCAGGCCATGGCGTCTTTTCCCTCATGCTGTTGTTGTGGGCCCAGAGACGGGGGCAATGTTCTCAGCCACCTGCCAGGCCATGGCATCTTTCCCCTCAGGCCATTGGTGTGGGCGCAGTGGAGGGGGCGATGTTCTCAGCCACCTGCCAGGCCATGGCGTCTTTCCCCTCAGGCCATTGGTGTGGGCCCAGGGAAGGGGGCAATGTTCACATACACCACAATCCTACTACAATCAATTTCTACAAAGAGATCAAATGTTGTACATCTATTTGTGAATCAAGCTTTAGTTTGAGCTTGATTATGTATCTGTAATAGCCAGAGTGTTCTGTACCCAGGGGCTTTCCTGGAATCCAATAAAAAGTTGTCTAAATATAGTCAGTGAGGAATCTGTAATGGAAACACCTTCAAAATTCCTTTCTTCTTTTCAAACCTGAAATATAATTCCTTGGATTGCACAACTCAATGTAAAAAAAGTTAGCATAGTTTTAAAGCAAGAATGGGTAATGTCCAAAGATTTGGGGATATACATGTCGTTCTCCAGACACTGGGTGACCAGAAATCCTTGTGCACCTCCTACTCACAAGTTGCTTTCTTTAAATTGTCATTGTTCTTACTAAATAAAAGCAGACACACTTATACACCACCCCATAGCACTTAGTGAATTCTCTGGGCAGTTCACAAGAGATTTAGTATTTTGCCCCCAACATGCTGGGTACTCATTTTACTGACCTTGGAAGGATGGAAGTGTGGGAAGATTTAATACAGTGACAAGTTATTGATTGGCACACTGATCAATAAATCCCCCGTTCACTGGATTATATTCTCCTTCATGCTCTCCCTGCAAAGCTGACCTTTGATTAAGCTTCAATCATGGGCCTCCACCTCTGCCTAGCTAACACTGTACTTCTGTTCAGAAGCCATCACATAGTCAAGCTTGCCTATCTCATGACCCAGACAATATTCTACATGCCCTGCTGATAAGTATTTTTCCGGCCTTCATGTATCCTGTGTTTTTCCACCTGTCTGAAAGCCAAGACATTGTTTACCTTGGCAGAGCTCTCTTGATGTAAGATTTATCTATCAATGCAGAGGAACAGCAAAGCCTAGTAGAATGAATGAATGAGATGATGTATGAAGAATGGAGAAGATGATCATTCAGTAAAGCATAGGAATATATATATGATTGTGTGAGTAGAAGAGGTTTAAGGTGCTGAATGGCCAAAACATGACTATTTTGCCTCCATGCCCCATAGGAGAGCATAAGGGGACTTTAGGAACCATTTTAAAAAAGAACTAGGGTGTCAAAAGGCTGGAGGTACAACTAATGTCAAGGAGCCTTATCTGGACCCCTGTGTGGCCACCTACAGACCACAGGCCACAGTTTGCCCACCCTTAAATCAGTCATTCAGCAAGTCCATGTGCTATAGGTGCTTTTTTTTAATGGAGACAACAGTATTTACTCTACATTTGTGTAGAGTAGTGATTCTCAACATGGAGCCTATGGGTTGGATACGGCCCACAACACTATTTCATGTGCCCCATCCCACTGTCTCCACCACACCAGGAAGTGCCATGTGATGGAGGAAGGGCAAAATGGTTGTCCAGCCCCCAAAGCTGTCTGAGGGATCGTGACCTGGCCCCTGGCTTAAAAAGGTTGAGAACTCCTGATGTAAAGGGAGTACAAAGATTTCCCAAGTGAGGAATACTTTTGTCAAGTGTGGGACACTCTTCTCTTTCATAACACTTTCTTATTTTTCCTGACCATCAAAATGGAGTCCATGTAGGTTGTAATGATTGAATTTCTCCTAATACAGAATGCTCCACCCCCACCACCCCTCTTCTGGGGAACATAAGAGATTTATTCTTTTCTTGCATATCAGAAAACAACAACAAAAATAAAAATAATACTGCAGCAGTGTTTTTATTTTTATTTTTTTGTTTTTGTTTTCTGATATGCCTGAACCACAGACTAACACGGCTATTATGTCAAAAAAATTCTTTTCTTGCACATGCAATTCAGTTTGGGGTCCTTTCATTTCTGTTTGTGATTTTCTTGACAGGCTTCCCTTTTATTGTGCACACCATACAAGAACACTCTTTCATCAGGGAAAATTAAATATTCAACACAGTGAGAAAAGTCCTCCTTTTGCATGAAAGGAACCCAAAACGGTATCACTCATCCCTCCTCTTTTTCCAGATGCTGCTACTTTTAGTGGGCTCTTTCAGAATTAAAGTGTGTCTGTCATATAAATAAAAGATTTGTAACTAGAACTGGCCACATCTCTCAAAGCAGAAACTCAACCAAACATATTTAGAAACTTCACAAGAGCAAATGGATCAAGACAATGCTCACATCTGTGTAGCTGCTACATATAGGTAAGCTCAAAAAGATGTCATTACTAACTACCTCTCTTGAGGAAGAAGGAAAAAGACACAATGTCATATATCCAAACTGTCCTGAAAAGAAAATAATATTGTTACATCTACCATGGTTGATACCATGGTTGATACTATCTCAATATGAAAAGGAATTTTAAAGTTCTTGATGTAAAAAAGAGAGAGAGAGAAGTTTTGTTTATAGTTCCCTTTTCAAGAATTTAGGTATAAAGAATCACTTTTGTAGAAGTCTTAGTCTTTCCTAGATCATACATCCTTCCCTTGAATTCTTCTGGATGGGATTCAAGGACTCTCTTACCTGAGAGGTGACTGAGGAAATCAATAAATCATAAAAAGGAGACACATTGCTCATCTTTTTGAAGATGCCAAAGTAAAGGTCTATTTTTTAAAAAAATTGAGAAACAATATATAGAAGAAATTGTGAATACACTCTTAACCAAAGAGAAGAACATCAAAAGAAAGAACCAGCATACCACTTTACTGGAGAAGCAGCCTCCAAAAGAATCAGTTTAATACATGAGATAGAGACTGTGGTGGCTCAGTGGTTAAGAAGCTCACTTGTTAGCTGGAAGGGCCAGCAAGTCAGCAGTTCAAGACCCAGTTACTGCATGACGGATTGAGCACCCGTCTCTGTCCTAGCTCCTGCCAACCCAGCAGATTGAAAGCAAGAAATTACAAGTACCGGTAGATAAATAGGGACCACTTCAGTGGGAAAAGATCTTGGGGACATAAAAGGAGCCTTATTCGGGCATCACCGGAGCAGAGTTTCTTCAGCAAAAAATCCTTTCAACCCAGAATAATTTCTGACACTAAATTATTATTATTATAATATGTGAGATTGCAGCATCCAAAAAATACTATTTAACAGAAAAATCAGATACTGGTGCACCAATAAAAAATGAATAGCCTGATTAGTGGGAAATGTTCATGCAAATTATTGTAAAGTATGATGCCTGCTTTAATAAAAAATTCAAAACAACAGATCATTTAAAAGGGGAGATCTTTGACATTCCAATGCATTATTAAAATAAATAAACACCTTTGCAACAAAATGCTTTCTGACTCATTTACTATGGACGAGTGCTTTAACAGAACAAGAGAGCTGTTACAATAAATTGTTCTAAGAGAATATACTATGCTCAGGTATTGACCAGAAACAAGTACAGTACAGTAATACCTCATATAACATTAGTATCGAATAACACGAAAATCACATAACATTAAGGAATCTGGGGGGAAGAATTGCATCGGATAACATTAAGATCCTATGGGATGCTTCAGATAACAACCGCTAAAGCCTGTGTGGTTACAATGTATCTCTATGGCTCCCATAGGATTTTAACATGCATCGGATAACACTAAAAATCATATAACATCAAGACTTGTGGAACCAGGTTTTAGTGTTATATGAGGTTTGACTGTACAGTCTTTCCATAGGCCTGTTTCACCACCACCACCCAAAAAAAGAATATTGCTGAGAAAATTTCTACCTGGTGTTTAACAAACCCATATTAATTATTCATAAGGACAGTAAATGGAAAAAGTTTAATAATCTGCAAACAAAAACAAAAAGTTTGACTTCAGGGTCAAATCGCGCGGTTTGTCCCTAATGTCAGGGCTTTTTTTTTTTTTAGCGTTGCTCGATGCATGCATCGGACAACACTAAAAACCGGATAACGACATGACTTGTGGAACCAAGTCATAATGTTATCCGGTGTATTACTGTACTTGGTTATGCAGCAACAATATACTTTCTGGTATATAACCCTGATTAGAATTTAAGAAGCTATGCTGTTCTGGTGGCTGGAAGGGATCTGAAACTAGGAGATCCGTCATCATTATTAGCAGCTACTCGTGTCCAAACATACATTTTCCCCTGAAAGTCATTATTTTCTCTGTTGATGGATGTGTCTCTGGTAACTCAATAAGCCAATCTTGGCATGAAACATGCGACCACACACATTACACTGAATAGATGGTGTGGTTGAGTTTGACGAAGCTTCCATGCTTGTCACTTAGCCTCTTCATGTCTGCGGTGTTCCTCTTCAAAGTGATCAGAAGCCTCAGAGATGATTTGGTGCCAAAGTGGGTGATTTTCAACCATTGACTCCCAAGTTTGAGGGTTTATACTTGACACCTTCATGATTTGTTTCAGCTGATCCTTATAATACTTCAAAGGAGCTCTGAGAGGTCTTGTACCAGAGCTAAGTTCCCCATAAAGAATGTGTCAAGGAAGCCTGGAACCATCCATGCAGCAGACATGTCCTATCCATCTAAGACAGGAGTACCCAAACTTTTTAAGCCGGGGGCTGGGTCATGCTCCCTCAGACAGCTTCGAGGAGTGGACAGCCATTTTGCCCTTCCTCTACCACATGGCACTTCCTGCACCACATGGATTCCTCCACCACATGGCAGCTATCATAGTTTTGCAAGTTTTGCCATTTATGTGAAATTATTCTTACAAATGTGAGGACTTTCATTGGCATGAATTATTTTAAAAAATCTCAGCTGCATGCAGGGACATAGGAAATCTTTGTAGTTTTGAGAACTTAACCTCCCTAATGTAAAATTTCCTTGGCACAGTATCAAACTCACTCCACCCTGTATTAAAAACCTTTAAATATCTGTCTTCCTATTGTTCTGTTGCAAAGCCAATTTGCATTGCTTTAGACACCCTTAAGGATACAATCCTATGAAGCAGACCTGCCTGGTAGGGCTCATTCCTGAGGAAGCATACGTAGAATTGTTCTGTAAATCAAATTAATATATTATTCTGCTGGATTGGTAAGGTTAGGCTGAAACAACACACAGAAGAAAGACTCCTACTACATATCATTAAATTTCATCCCCGTAGCACTCTGGATTCTATTGAAAGGTTTCTGAAATTATACTTGCTGGTGGTGTTCCCCAACCAGTCTTGTATTCAGATAAGGCCCTCATTCTGCCAAACCCTTGTATAATTTACTGATGCTGTTGCTAAATTGTCACTGGCTTCCCACAGTGCTTGGAGAAAACTGTCAGTCAAAATGTAATATAAAAAACTGCCAGCATCTTGACAAAGGACTCTTTTAATCCTTAGTAAAGCCTGGCATGGCTGCTTGTTGTTTATTAAATCTGTCCTAAATATACCATTAAATAGTGCCATAAGAAGACAGTAACTTCATTGCATTCACAGTCATTTGGCCAAATCAAGTATCTCAAGAATTCATCGAGCTCCATTGAATCTAAAGTGTACTCATAAAATTAAGATTTCAATACCACTTTGGCATATAAGCAAATATTGTGCCATGTCAAATTATGAATGATGACAAAAAGTGGCTGGTGGCTGAAATAGAAGCATATGGCAAAATATGTTGGAAAGTTTGGAGCTCAAGTGGAAGATCAGACATTAAGATTAAGAACAATCGAGTGGATTAGGAGTTTAGCAGCTGACATCAGATGTTAGTAGCATGAAAGCAGAAGGAAAAAATATCCCTGTCCACATCAAAGATAACTTTGAGTATATCTATCCCATTGTTAGGAAAAGCAACCCAAATATGTAAATGTAACACTTAACCCAAAAGGAGAGTTACTCTGGTCTCTTGATAGCTTTGACTGCCCTTCTCTAGGTAAGGGTGAAGGTCGCATTTGCTCGAAAGCCAGTCATATCTGACTCTAGGGTTCAGTGCTCATCTCTGTTTATTGCCAAAGAACCAGCACTGTCTGCAATCTGTGGGCATATAACATGCATGCTTGACTCCGGAGTGCACGAACGTTGTTTACCTTCCCACCAAAGTGGTACCTATTTATCTACTTGCAATAGGCTTTTAAAAGGAGGGTAGATTTCTGTTTCAGGAGGAGGAGGGGAGGATAGAGAAAGAATGTACAGGGCAGAAGGAGAATATGGACTTCTGGGAGTGTTGCTATATTTTTAATTAGTTCTGCGGAATAATCTACAGTTGAAGAAATGAACTGTGCTGGAGTTACCTGAATTTCTGGGGGTGCCCCTGGCAAGGAGCACCCCTTTACCTGAAACCCAAAGTTTGTAGCACATATGGTGATTTGGATGCAATGAAACAAGGGCTGAAATACCCATGATGGGAGTGCCAGCACCCTGAAGTATATATATAAGCAAACATTGGGAGAACACTTTGAATTTTCAATTGCAATAAATTTATTTTAGTACAGGTTTCTCTGGCAGGGGATAGAATGAAACTGGTGAAGATAAGGATATACTGTATAGAGAAAAGGGAAGATTGCAAAAGAATAAAATTAAATATAGGATAGAAAATACAAAGAGCTGTGAGGCAAATAAACATCCCCATAACATGTGGCCTTTATGCCATAAGAAAATGCAGTCACAGGGCAGAACTAGAAAGGAAAATAGTTTGGCCCAGAACAAAGGAGGAAGCATGCTTATATGCATTCAGATGTACAAAATAGGGGAAGCAAAAAGGGCTTGCAGAAACATCTCTGGTCCAAGATGGTCCATCCTGAGCGTGCCAGGGGACCCTCTTAGTGCCTCGAATTTTGATTTGCAGGAGGCTCTGAAAATTACCCCCGAGGCAGCGATTGGCTTCAGCACAGGTTGCTGAGGGGAAAGGATCGAGTTAGAGGCTGCTCAAAGCAGCCTGGAAGAAGCGCAGTCGCTACCTCCGTCATTACCACTGCTGACCCAAAACTGTCAGCAGTGGGGGCAGCCCGCCTTTGGCCCCTGCAGCTGTGTGTCAAGGGCAAGACTGGCCCACAGGGAAAAAGGTTTGGGCACCACTGACTAAGACCATGAGGCAACTCATGAGGCAAGGATGTTTACATTCCATTTTCTCTCCCCCAATCTGAAATCTCCATATTGAATGAAGATAAAGCACAGGGTATACTTCATCCTGTTACAAATATTACATACCAATTTATAAGAAAACCCAATGCTTTCCAAAATAATATTATTTTACACATTCAGTAAAACCTCACATAAAGAGCGCCTTGCTTAAAGACTAACTCGCTCAAAGAGCAGAATTTTCTCTGAATGGTCGCCTTGCTTAACAACTAAAACCAACCAAAAACTCACTTAACAACTAAATTGGGGTTCACAATCCCACCACCACCAGAAGTCACAATTGGTCACTTACGATGATGTTTCGCTTAAAGAGCAAACTCGCTTAAAAAGCAATCCCATGGAACACATTATGCTCTTTAAGCAAGGTACCACTGTATTTCTTTTTAGAACATCCCCAAATAAATTACCTTGGTGTAGTGCCTTTGTAAACAACTGTTTCAGTGCTTCTGTGCCCATGTACCCTTGTACAGACATGTGAATGGGCAAGGAAAACTTTATTAACATCAAAATAAAAATGTAACTTCTTAATAATAGGTTATACTGGCAACTTAACAATAAACCAAAGTTCTTTCTATGGCAAAGCCAGATTCTTTTTGAAAGGATGGAAGCAGTGGTGAGCATAGGCCGGTTCGCCCCGGTTCTATAGAACCAGTAGTACAGATCCCAGATAGTCTCCCAGTGGGGTACAAATCTCCCAGGGAGACCACTCGGGTAGTTGCATTCTTTTTTTGAGGTGACCGCTTTGGTCACCTCACCAGCTGCCCCACTCTCTAGCCCAAAATGGCTGCTGGTGAGTGCGCATACATGAAAATAGCAGTTGATGCATGCACACCTCCAGTACTCACTGCACATGCACCAATTGCTATTTTCATGCATGTGCACTCACCAGCAGCCATTTTGGGCTGGAGAGTGGGGCAGCCAGGGAGGCCCTCAGCGGCCTCCTCCTTGGAGGTGGAGGTGCAGCGGCAATGGCAGCAGCAGAGGCAGAGGCAGCAGCAGTGGTCCTTGCTTGAGTCGCCCTGGGCTGTTGCACTGCCGCACAGTGGCGCCACCAGTCACCGCTGCCGATGGTCACCGCCAATGCCAGGCTAGATCGTGGCACACCGCTGGGCCAGGCCAGGCCAGGCCGTGCCACCACCAACCCAGGCCACATTGCCACTGACCCAGGCTGCACTGCCAGGCCGGGCTGGTCTGGGCTGGGCTAGGCTGGGGCAGGCCAGGCTAGGCTGCGCCACCGGGCCAGGCCACACTGCACCGTTGGTGTTGCTACCAGCTCCCCAGCCAGGTAAGTGACTCATGTTTGCGTTTGGGGTGAGTGGGTAGGTGGATTTTGTGTTTTTATGTGTATTTTGATCTGTATTTTAATGTGTTTTATGTGTATTTTATGTGTTTTTTATGTGTATTTAATTTGTATTTTATGTGGTTTTATGTGTTTTTATGTGCACTGTATTTTTATTTTATTTTTTAAATTTGGCTCCGCCCACATCATTGGCTCTGCCCATTATGTCATGACATTGGCTCCGCCCATTATGTCAGCCCTGCCCACAGTGTGGTAGTAGAAATTTTAGCTGCCCATCACTGGGTGGAAGGATAGAGTGGATGCCACAGAGAAGCCTTGAAGATGCCTATTTCAATTGTATCTCTCTCTTTTTGTTCATAGTCACTTTAAGTGTTACTCTGGTCCTTGCTGGAACTAGGGCAAGTGTCTGCCGGGATAGGGCAAGATCAGACAGGTTCATTCTTGGTCCCCACAGTACTGGTCATTTAGAGGGTTGTCCTGGTAATAGAAATGAAGGATCCTAGGTGTAGGTGAGAGAGAGTCAGGGCATGGGAAAGTATTGAAGCTGGTTCTGATAGGACTATAAGGCAGGATATAAACAACTAGACACTTTTTTAAAAAGTTGTATTTAAAAAACCCATTGAATTATTCCCAAATGAATGAACCCCCACACATACACGCACAGAAGATATTAGTTTTAACTCACATAATCCATTACCATGTAGGAGGATTAGCAATGTATAATTAATCATGTCTGATAATAGCAGATAATATTTCCAATAATAATTTGAAAAAGACAATGTTGCTCAAGAAGGTGCTAAATCTTTACTAGAGATTTTTTGGAATAGGCCTGTCATCGTTCATAAATTTAAAGCTACAGTAGTATGAAATCATTTATTTTATATAAGCAATGTGTGAGGGTTCTTGGACCTACATGCAGTGATGGGATGTAACAGATTTGCACCAGTTTGCCAGAACTTAGTGTGCATGCATGCCTACAATGCTTGGCGCATATGCACGGCCTCCTTGCTGTCCTCCCAAGCGGGGAGGAGGAAGAGAAGCTGCTAGCCTGAAGCTCCCTATAGCCTGCTACCCAGGGTAAGTGACTCACCTTTGGATGTGGTCTGTGTATATTTTAATGTGTATTTAATACCTTTACCTACCACAGTTCCTAAAAAGGCCTAACGGCCTGGCTTGGGGTTTTTAACCAAAGTCTTGGAGTTGCCTCATCAATAAACTGCACCTTTGCTGTTCCAAGTGCTGTTCCAATTAGAGAACCCTTAAGGAGGTACAGCTGTTTTACATTTACATTAAGGCATATTATCCTAGAGAACTGGTTAGGCAAAGACTTAGTACCTAACTTCTTTAACTGTTGAAAAGTTGAAAAGTGCCGAAATGAAGCCATCTTGTGGTGAGTTCATTCTGCAGTTCCTTCCATCTGACCTAGTGTGAGAAAGATTAGCCAGAATAAGCTTTAGGCTCTGGTTTAAAAGCTCTGGTTGATTTGTGTTTGGGGTGAGTGGGTGTATTTTAATGTATTTTTTATTTATTTATTTTATGGGTTTGTATTGTGGGCGGGTGGGCGGGTTGAGGTGTGTGTGTGTGTGTGTGTGTGTGTGTGTGTGCGTGCATGCTTATTTTTGTTTTTTAAATATTTTTTTGGTTTTTTTTCCCTTTGGCCCCGCCCACAACATCATGACGTTGGCTCCGCCCATGATGTCATGACATCATGATGTTAGCTCCGCCCACACTGTGATGACATCATGGTGGGGCAGTAAAAATTTTGACATCCCACCACTGCCTACATGTGTCACCTAAAGCCAAAAATGTGCTGCTTAACCACGCAGTTAAGGAGGAAATGGAAGTTAGGAGGAAAGGAGGCCAGGATAACTCATTCTGGCCAGCAAGCACTCACCAGCCCAGCAATCACTACGTATAAGTAAGCAAAGGCCAGTTATCTATGATACAGAAGGGACATCATTGACATCACCTCTCTCAGAATTTGTATTTGTATTTTCAACTTATATGCCGCCCCACTCGCACAGCGACTCTGGGCGGCTTACAGAAGAAACATTTACAGTACATAGCACATTCCATAGCATAAAAACAGTTACAAATATTACATAGTAAATTACAAATATCACATATACAATATATATATCTCCAATAACAACTGCAATTACAAAACATCAGGACATCCTAATAAATAAATCAAGATGCAGTACTACAATAAATCAATAATAAAATAAAATACAGTGCAACAAGACAAAATAAAATAAAAATAACACAATATACTCAGGCTACAGTCCATAATCAATATTCAGTACCTAATGGCCAATGGCAGCATCCCGCCGCAGGGGCTTTTGTAGCCCGGCATGGGGGTGAGGCTCAGAGCGCCGGCAGGTGAAACAAATCCGGGCGCTCCCGGCCAGAGTCCTCCTTGCCCCGTTGGTCCGGCATCCGGGTGGCGGGGAAGTGTCCCGCCGCAGGGGCTTTTGTAGCCCGTCGTGGGGGCGAGGCTTGGGAGCGCCGGCAGGTGAAACGAATCCGGGCGCTCCCAGCCAGAGTCCTCCTTGCCCCATTGGTCCGGCGTCCGGGTGGCGGGGAAGCGTCCCGCCGCAGGGGCTTTTGTAGCCCGTCGTGGGAGCGAGGCTCGGGAGCACCAGCAGGTGAAACGAATCCGGGCGCTCCTGGCCAGAGTCCTCCTCACCCCGTTGGTCCGGCGTCCGGGTGGCCAAGACTTATATAAATATAAGTCTTATATAAATATAAGTCTTCTCATGGCTTTAAAACAACAAGTGGCTTATGCCAGCTTGCTCGAAGCCCTGGCCTGCTGTTTACAGACATCACACAGACCATCTGGGCAATGTACCAATAAAGGAAATGTTTATGTTTGTTAGCAATATGCTTTGCTTTAATGTTCCAAAACAATAGATAACAGGGTTTCACTAAAAACAGAGACAGCATTGTTTTTAATTGTCCTAAGGAACCTAATTGTTCTATAAATCAGTTTTCTTTTTGTATTTTACAATATGAATGCATTACATCTTATTTAAAATGACTCAAAATGCTTGCTTTATCGTTTAAATATTGAAAATATTAAGTCTCTTATTCTAAGAGTGTTTTTTTCTTCCTGGTTTTACTTTTGATTTTAAATGCATAATTTGCTCTAAGAATCTGTGTTAACTCTTTCTTGACTATATAACTGAGAATACAGGTTTTAATAGTTGTATTGTATTTGAAATGTCATACTGTTTCCTGTTTTTTTCTCAGTGTTATTAACATAAATAATAAGTAATGTGCTTTGAGAAATATCACTGGCCATTTATACATGTTTGTTTTAACTTTTTGAGTGCACTGCACTTGAGAAATTAAAATGCTTTATAATAAGACAGACTTTGTTAGTTTATTTCTTCATATTCTGCCAATGCCATAAATATGTCATCCATCAAGTTATACATGTATGAATTTAGTAATTACACTATATATCCTTCTATCCTTGCAATAATATACAAGTGTTAAGTGTTACATTTACCCTGTTTATCCCGGTATTTCTTTTTCTGCAACTAATGTAAGCAATAAGTACTTTATAATACTGTTACTTGTCATTTATATGATACAGTAAAACCTCATATAACACTAAAACCTGGTTCCACAAGTCTTGGTGTTATATGATTTTTAGTGTTATCTGATGCATGTTAAAATCCTATGGGATCCATAGAGATACATTGTAACCACACAGGCTTTAGCGGTTGTTATCCGAAGCATCCCATAGGATCTTAATGTTATCTGATGCAATTCTTCCCCCCAGATTCCTTAATGTTATGCGATTTTAGTGTTATTCGATACTAATGTTATATGAGGTATTACTGTACCTTGCTTTTGAAACAATTAGTCATGTCACATGTTAAACAGGATTCCCCCCTTCTCATATTCATTGCCTCTCAATAACTGTAAAAGAAGGTATCCCCGGACTCACTCCACCTGCCCAGGGGGATAAAAAAGGGCCATCGGCAGGAGCCACAGCCGAAGACGTTGCGGTTTTAAAACACATTAGTAATAATAAAATATGTGTTTGTCTGTGCCATAGTCTAAAACCATAAAATCTAGCCACCTAACATCTAGGGGGGTTAGTGGTGTACTTTGAGGCTATGCATCCTCAGGTTATTTTGCCACCAGCTGTGGATGAGAATGATGACAAAGAAAAGAAAAAGACTGTATAGTCGCCTCATGAAATATTAAGCATCCTCTATCTCTGAAAGTTCTACAACCTTCATTCTGTAACCATTTTTACTGGAGGGTGAAAGTGATGTGAAGACAGCATGATAGGCTGAGATCAGTATTAGTGATCTCATACCCAATGGAGAATATCTTTTCTTCTTTAAGTGCTGTATCTAATTCTGAACACTGGTGATCCTTGTAGCAATCAGCTCTGAAGATTTCGTGGAAGCAATATAACACAGTGGCCTTCCATTTGCCTTATGCATTGCAGCATGACACCCGTACTGCTGATCCAGTTATGCGAGTCACTTTCTGGTCCTGAGCCCTTTTGGCACACAAAGTCTTAATCAGCCCTAGGCCAGTATTAATGAAGCTGCTGCCCTCCATCAAGATGGATTCAATTAGTATTTAATCAACTTGGGGACCATCACCCTTCCCTGTCAACTTTGTCATCCAAGGCCATTGGTCCTCAGGGTGGTCAGGTTAGTTAATTGCCACCTGACCATTGGTGTTGAGTTGCTAGCAGCATTGTCTACTCCAGGGATTCTCAACCAGTGGGATGGATGCAGCTCATGGCACTATTTCATGTGTCCCCCACTGCCTCTACCACACCAGGAAGTGCCATGTGGTGAAGGAAGGGCAAAATGGCCGTCCGGCCCCCAAAGCTGTCTGAGGGAGCATAACTGACTTTAAATGGTTGAAAACTCTTGGTCTACTCTATTACCATAGCAGGATAACTTGGTCAGACAGGATGGGGATAACCAATTTACCGGATTCAGAGGGATTTCTTCCTCACACTGAAATCCCAGCAAAAAAGTCACCCTGTTTAGGACGTAGAGAGAGTTACATGGGGTTGCAGGGCATGGCGAATTCAATTATTTGACTTGTATGCCACCCCACTTGCAATGCGTCTCTGGGCAGCTAACAAGAAGTAAAATATCACAGTTACACTAAATACAATTACAATATCACAGTTGCAAAATATGACGATTACACTATCATAATTACAATTATAAAGTAATTACCAAAACATTTCAAAAGCAAAACTCAGAAATACATTACAAACTCAGCCTGAACCACTCTATCCAACAACATAATAATACAATACATAAGAATAAAACAATACACCCTAAAACAATAGGGTGACTCTTTGTCCTTTTCCCGGCCAGTCTTCGGCCAGCTGCGAGGCCAGACAGGTGGCTGCAGCGGTGATGGTGGTCTTTGGCCAACCAAGACCCAACAGTTCTTTATCCCCTCCCGGTCAGGGGAAGGGTGGGGCCTCAGGCGGCTGCAGCGGCGATGGCAGTCATAGGCCAGCCAAGGCGTTACCGTTCTTTTATCCCTTCCTGGCCAGGGGAAGGGTGGGGCCTTGGGTTGCTGCTGCGGTGGTGGCGGTCTTCGGCCAGCTGAGGCCTTACACTTCTTTTACCCCTTCCCAGCCAAGGGAAGAGTGGGGCCTCAGGAGGCTGCAGCAGCGGTGGCAGTCTTCGGCCAGCCAAGACCCGAATCAGTTCTTTTATTCCTTCCTGGTCATGGGAAAGGTGGGGCTTTGGACAGAAGAAGAGATTGATTTGTTCTGCAGACTGTACAAACTTCATTCTACTGGCATAGCCACTAGATACAGCTGTTGCGACTTTATGTTACAAATATGGTTTATAGTTTGTATTGGCTTGCATAGTAAATGGCTATATGTGGGATGTGTGCTAGGAGTGCCAGTTTAGACAGTCGAGAAGTGTGGAAGAATGTTTGTGAATGGTACTTCAAGCTGAAGAGGTTCTATTTTGTACATAAAGATGTGTGTGAGACAGAGTTAGTGAGAGCGATGTGTTGATTAATGCTGTCAAAGCTGTGAGTTGAGCAGAGTTTGGGAAGAAGAATTAGTGTGGTTGGGAAGAGGCTGTGAATAACAGTGTGGACTTATATATATGGAAACTTTCTTTAACACATGTTCTAAAAAAGTCCACACTGTTATTCACAACCACTTCCCAACCACACTCATTCTTCTTCCCAAACTCCGTTCAACTCACAGCTTTGACAGCATTAATCAACACATCGCTCTCATTTAATTTACTTATATTATATTATATTATATTATGTTGTGTTGTGTTGTGTTGTGTTGTGTTGTGTTGTGTTGTGTTGTGCTGTGCTGTGCTGTGTTGTGTTGTGTTGTGCTGTGCTGTGCTGTGCTGTGTTGTGTTGTGTTGTGTTGTGTTGTGTTGTGTTGTGTTGTGTTATATTATATTATATTATATTATATTATATTATATTATATTATATTATATTATATTATATTATATTATATTATTGAAGCCTTCTTTAACACATGTTCTAAAAAGTCCACACTGCTTATTCACAACCTATTAAAATGGAAAACTATTGGAAGCCTATAGAAACTGACAGTTTCTTGGTGTTATCTGTTCACTGAATCTTTTTATTCTTTCATGTATAATTGTTGTTGTTATTGTTTGAACAAACTTCATTATGGCCATTTTAATTTTTTAGAAGTAGCAGTCACAAGGCATTATGCCCACATATATTGGTCACCAGTGCAAAGTCTTTGTAGCTGCACCAAAATAAAGAAAGCTGTGCGCCACCAGAAACATTCTAACTTTTTGAAAGGGGGCAGTGTGAAGTTATCCCTTTGCTATGGCATTGTTGACAAAGTAATGTGTGAGGGAACATGGACTGTTTGTCTGAGCTAGTGATAGGAATAATCCAGGAAGGGAAGTACCTGTTCACGAGTGTAAATGTCGACCCCTAACTTCATACACAAGTGTGGGGTCAATTGTCATTTGAGAGGTGACACATGAGTGGAGAAGGTGTGGAAAGTTTGTGAGCACATCAACAATCCAAAAGGATGGACATTTTTAATAATAATTTTTTAACAATAAACATGCCATGCAGACACCTAAGAAGTAGCAAGGACTACTACAAACAATATAAATAAAGGTATCTAAGAGTTTGAGACTCAACATCAAGAAAACTAAGATAATGGCAACAGGCCCTATCAGTCCCTGGAAAATAGATGGGGAAGAAGTAGAAGCAGTGACAGATTTTACTTTCATAGGATCAAATATCACTGCAGATGATGATTACAGCCATGAAATAAAAAGGTGACTGATGCTTGGGAGACAAGCTATGAGAAACCTGGGGAGCATAGTGAAAAGTAGAGACATCACCTTCCAAACAAAAATTCGCATAGTCAAAGCAATGGTATTCCCGGTGGTAATGTATGGTTGTGAGAGCTGGACCATTAGGAAAACTGAGCACAGAAGAAAATTTAATAAATAATAATTATTATTTTTTAAAAAAGAATAGCGGTGTTGGAGGAGAGTTTTGAGAGTCCCCTGGAAACTAAAGTACTTTGGACGTCTTCGTCATCGTCATCGTCATCGTCATCGTCATCGTCATCGTCATCGTCATCGTCATCGTCATCGTCATCGTCATCGTTATTATTATTATTATTATTATTATTATTATTATTATTATTATTATTATTATTATTTTTATTATTATTATTATTATTATTATCCCACCCCAATCGGGTAAACCCGACTCTGGGCGGCTAACAGCACACGTTAAAACATAGGTTAAGCCTATGATAATACTAATTATTCTAAAAACTTAATATTTAAAACTTTAAAAGTTCATAAAAGTTCATGAAAGAATTAAAACCGCGCGGGAGATAGAACCAAAAAGGGTGGCTATCCCTTAGATTAGCCACCCTACATGAGATCCCACGCTCCTGGGTCCCCACGCTTACCCTGCCAGCCAGGTTTTTAAGCCCTTCTGAAAGGACAGGAGCTCTGTCTGTAGTCGCAGCTCAGTTGGGAGGAGGTTCCAAAGTGCCAGGGCGAACATAGAGAAGGCCCTCTTCCTAGTGCTAGTGAGGCGGGCCTCTCTAGCCGATGGAGTAACAAGGGAGCCTCTCTGATCCGCCCTGGTGGGACGGACATCACATGAGAAGAGAGGATTCACTTGAGAAGGCCTAGATGCTGGGAAAGATAGAGGGCAAACGAAGAAGAGGGCAGCCAACAATGAGATGGCTAGATGGTATTGTAGATGCAAAGGGCACAAAGCTGGGCAGGCTGAGGAGGATGGTGGAAGACAGAGGTGCCTGGTGGGCAATGGTCCATAGCTTCGCAAAGTGTCAGAATCAACTATGCGACTGAACAACAACAAATACCCCTGAAGGTGATTAAGAATATTAAAATTAAAATATAACATAAGTATAACTAAAACATTAAAATTATTTAAAAATGAAATTAAGAACATATCTTTCATTAACCAGACACAATTTTATGCTTAGCACTGCAACCTTTACATAATTTATCACCCTTACCGATGTCAACATTGTTCACATGCTTAACAAACAAAATTAAGGCATCAGTTTGAACAGTGGTGAACAGTGCAATGCTCTTGGGTACATGACTGTTTCACAAACATGCTACTATATAGAGGACAATATTTCATTTACAATAATAGAAAAAGAATGCTCCCAAGCACTTAATATTAAAACATGTACCTGATACTGAGAAAGAATTACATATGATGAAATACACTGTATAAAAAATGACTTTACTGTATTGCCCATTCTTGTCATGTGTAGAATTTTAATGCTGCATTAGTTTTCCAGATTTGGAGTGAGGGTTGATTACCTCTTACTTTAAAGCAGGGGTGCCCAAACTATGGCCCACAGGCCACATCTGACTCCCGATGCCAATTCATCCAGCCCACACCACCCTCATGGCTCCTGATCTGGAGCCGGATCTGGCCCGTGGGCCATAGTTTGGGCATCCCTGCTTTAAGCAGAGAAAGTGGTACCTTAAAATCTATCCCATCCTGTTGCAAAACAGACTGCAAGGTGTGTTCTGGTGGGAGGAACCACGTGACCACCTCGCTAAACCACATGACTGGCCCACGGCCCACAATGTTTTTGGGCATCCCTGGTTTAAAGACTGGTAGAATATTAATCAATGCCATCTTCCAGCTAAACCTAGTTTTATTTTAGATGAAAGTAAATGCAGGGAGGAGGAGTTATCAATTAGGAAAAAACCCACAAATTGTGCTACTTTTCTTCACTGCAACCCTAGTATCCTAGCAACAGCTGTGCCTGCTGTTCCTTTTCCAGACGCTTTGCTGACTCACCAACTGATTCACTCAGACAGCAGCTTTATTTGGTTCCCGATTAGCATCACTCTGCTTGCGTGCTGCCTCTGTGCTAGCCCTAGGCCACACCTATATATAGCCTCTGCTTTTTCTTCCGTAGTGCAGTAAGCTGTACAATGGGTAGTCCTTCCAGAGGGTGAAGAGGAGGTCCTTTATGTTTCTGCCCTTTGCCAGATGTGTTCTCCTCTGCACCCAGGGAATTACTGAACTAAGACACAACAGCAGCAGCAGCAATTGTTACAATCTGTAATGTTAACAACCTGAAGAGTTATTTGTTTTTGTTCTGCTTTTGATAGCTTGAGATCCATTGCTCCATCAAGGAATCAGTGATGGGATGTAACAGGTTCTCACCAGTTCTCCAGAACCGGTAGTAACTTTCCCCAGTGTCCTGGAGAACCGGTCGCAGCTTTTGGGGGGAACCACCTTCGTGGCTTACCTTTTCACTGGTTCCTCCACTGCACATGGTGTGCATGCACGCCTACAGTGCTTGGTGCGTATGCACAGCCTCCTTGTTGTCCTCCCAAGAGGGGAGGAGGAAGAGAAGCTGCTAACCTGAAGCTCCCTATAGCCTGCTCCCCTAGATATCCTAGCGAACAGGTTAGGCAAAGACTTAGTACCTAACTTCTTTAACTGTTGAAAAGTTGAAAAGTGCCAAAATGAAGCCATCTTGTGGTGTGTTCATTCTGTAGTTCCTTCCATCTGACCTAGTGTGAGAAAGATTAGTCAGAATAAGCTTTAAGCTCTGGTTTAAAAGCTCTGGTTGATTTGTGTTGTGGGTGGGTGGGTGTTTAGGTGGGTGGGTGTATTTTAATTTATTTTTTATTTTTTTAATTTATTTACAGGTTTGTGTTGTGGGGGGTAGGGGTGTGTGTGTGCTTATTTTTTTTATATTATTTTTAAATTTGTTTTCTTTCGCCCTGCCCACAACATCATGATGTCATGACATTGGCTCCACCCATGATGTTAGCTCTGCCCACACTGTGATGATGTCATGGTGGGGTAGTAAAATTTTTGACATCCCACCACTGCAAGGAATGTATGATCTACAAGAATACTGCATAGCATGGCAGACATCAACCAACTCAGAAGACCATAGTTTTTGCAAACAAGAAATAGACAAAAAATTAAGCAAAATTGCTTTTGTTTATGTTTGTAGAGACGTCCAAGGAAAGATCTATGGCCCAGTAGGGATTTGAACTCAGGCAGGGCTGCCAGGCCCCCCCCCCCCAAACCTCCTGAGCTAAGAGTCCATTCCCCCAACCCACTCGTGGTGCCAATGTTATATATGTGAGTGTGACATTGATGCCACTCCTGAAATTTTTGCCCCTCCTGAAAATTTTATCACCCACCCCAGTCTAGAATCCTGGCTACGGCCTTGAACTCAGGTCTCTTGAATTCTATTCCATTATTCAGTCCTCTACATTACACTGGCTATTAGTTACTAATACATACTATAGCAGGCTCTACAATTAATAGGTGTTTTCCAAAATGGAAATCCCTTCTATAGGAGTCAGGGGGATTTAGTCTGCAAAATATTTTATTTAAAAAAATATATAACAATTTTTAACATAACTTGGGAAAGAGGAATGCATTTGGGCCTCTGAGGTCCATACTTTGTCCCCCTCTTCCCTAGGAGAAAATCAGTATTCAGTAAACTGGTGGCTCTCTTTTAACTAGTGATGTCTTTATTGGTGTTTATGTTGCTTTTAAGGCTCAGAACCAGCTTACTCTAAGAAATGTCTCTTATATGAAAGGCTTCAGTCACTACAATTTTAAGAGAGGCACTCTCATTCCTGAGAGAGAATATGGATTTCTAAATGGAGAGCTTGCTGAAAACCCAGAGGTTAGGAGTTCAATTCCACACGATGCCTCTCAAGAAAAAAGCCAGCCTATGGAGTTATGGGCAAACTGCACAGGCCCAGAGTGCCTCCAGAAGAAGAGAATGGTAAATTTCTGAAAACTCTATCCCTGGAAAACTCTGGAAATAATTAACATGCATTAGAATTGACTTGATAGTATGGAAATATTATGTTTTGTAATATAAAAAGAGGTCTTCTGTAATGGCATACCTCTGCAGTACCTTAGGCTTTGACACAGATGCTATTTACAGATGTGTTTGAAACATATAATTTTACTTTGACATCTCCTCAACCATGAGCTCTCTCTCATATGTTGCATGATTGCATGTGCTTTATTTAATTTGTCTCTTTTATTACCCGTGATGTGGTTGCAAACAACTTCTGGATTTGTATTAATAAGAAGTTCTAGCAAAAAAAATTAAATAAACAGTCTCTCTCCATATGTATGTTTGTGTCCATTCATGTGTATATATGCACATGTGTGTGCATGCGCTTGCACGGACACAGAGAGAGAGAGAGAAGGAAAGGCACATTCCTTTGCTGCATTCTCAGATTTCAAATATACGTTGCTTATACAGAAAACACTAACCTACCGGGGAAACATTTCTCAGCTTTGCTTATAAATCAGATGATTACTGTTTAACTCTCCACACCAAATCTGCTAAGTGAAGTCAAGCATTAGAATACAGTAGCCTCAAGACAAAATGAAAGGAAATTCATGAGTCCTTGTTCTAGCCCTTCTGTTATTTGTCTCTGAAGAAGCAAGGAGGAGAGAGGCCAGATTATATCTCATCATCGAATGAATTTAAATCTAAAAATAGTATGGCAAGGATGAACATCAGTGTTTCTTTCCTGCTTATGAGATGAGCATTATTTTTCTCCTCCACATCTGTTCTCAGAATGGAAGGAAAGACCACTAAAAAACACAAACCACAGTTTATGAAACACAGGGCAAGATTCTCACATTTTATTACATTTATAGTGAATGCTTGAATGTTTTTTTGTTAGGAGAAGGGAAATTTCTTAGATGATATAAAGTAAAGTAAGAGAGAAAGGGAACATACTAGAGGATGCATGATCAGGCAAAATGCCATTTAGATCTGTCAGTTAAACTGGATATACAGTAAAACCTCAGATAACGCAAAAACTTGGTTCCACAAGTCTTAGTGTTATCCAATTTTTAATGTTATCTGAGGCATGCATCAGATGACATTAGAATCTTATGGGATGCATCAGATAACGTTAAAACTCCATAGAGATACATTGTAACCAGCACAGGCTTTAGCAAACATTATCCGATGCATCCCATAGGATTTTAACGTTATGCGATGCAATTTTTTTCCAGAATGCTTAACATTATGCAGTTTTAGCGTTATCTGATGCAAACATTATCTGAGGTATTGCTGCATTTGGGACTACTAAACAGAGGGTACATGGAGGAACAGTTCTGTCAGATCAGATCTCCAGTTTCAAAAGTGTATTTATACAAAAAGAAGAGAAACAAGCAGAACACCATAAACAATACTGCATTCACGAGCAATCATAGCTTCATACGTACTTGCTTTCCTATTCTCACATGAACAAAATCTGTTCAGTTGATAATTCAGGTTCGTCACCCATGGAGTGCATGATTTAAAAAACTGAACACTCATCTGAAAGCAAACTATTCATAGAGAGATTGTGGCCCATTGTTCTTAATGATTCTTCTAATTGCCTTGAACATACAGTGAGATAAAAACAGTTAAATGAATAAAATTATACACTGGTACCTCGGATAATGTTATGACTTGGTTCCACAAGTCATAACGTTATCTGGTTTTTAACGTTGTGTGATGCATTGATTGCACAAAGTTAAAAAAAAAGCCCTGTTCCCATTCTGAAGAGGAAAGGAAATGGGGCTTGGTGAGGGAAAGCACCTCAAATGGCCCTTTGTTTGCAAAGGGAACAAGGCTTCCCTCACAAGCAAAGAGCTAGCAAAGAGCTATTCCAGCCTCGAATAGTCCTTTGCTTGGGAAGGGAAAGAGGCTCCTTTCAGAAGCAAAGGGATATTCCAGTCTCTGGCTATTCCACCCTTGAATAGTCCTTTGCTTGGGAAGGGAAAGAGGCTCCCTTCTCAAGCAAAGAGCTATTCCAGCCTCTGGCTATTCCACAGGGGCGTAGCTACCGCTGTATCTGCCGTATCAATTATATGGGGGCCCCGGGCCACGGGGGCCCCCAACGTGCGTAAGCAAAAATTAATAAAAACTTCCCAAATTTTAATTATGATGAATAAATATTTCTTTTAATTTTATGCATTTTTTTTTCTTTTGTGAGAAATCTTTACCCTTCCTAAGGGCCCCCAAACAAATTTTTATACGGGGCCCCACCAAGGCACGCTACGCTTCTGCTATTCCAGCTACGAATAGCCCTTTGTTTGCAAAGGGAAAGAGGCTTCCCTCACAAGCAAAGAGCTATTCCAGCCTCCAATAGTCCTTTGCTTCTGAAAGGAGCCTCGTTCCCCAAGCAAAGTACTATTCAAGGCTGGAATAGCTCTATGCTAGCTCTTTGCTTGTGAGGGAAGCCTTATTCCCTTTGCAAACAAAGGGCTATTTGAGGCTGGAATAGCTCTTTGCTTGCAAGGGGAGCTTTGTTCCCTTCACAGGCAAAGATAACGTTGGGGAATTTGAGGGAAACATTTGCATCGGACAACGTTATCTTAACGTTGTGCAATGCAAATGTTTGCCTCAAATTCCCCAACATTATCCGATTTTAACATTATCCGATGTAAATGTTATCCGAGGTACCACTGTATTGTTGACTAAAGTATTGAAATTCATTTTGAATAGTTAACATGATGCCTCTTAATTAGCTTCTTCCCCCACCCAATTTTATTTTATTTTTAATATTTTTCTTGCTAGTCTGTTTGTTTCTCACCACCAGGTCTGGCCCAAGACATCTTAGTTCTTGAGATGAAGCACACATATCTCATATCAGGGAAAATAAACAATACCCAGATCTGACCATGATATTTTGACAACTGTAGCCAAAAAAATTCACACTGCCTCTCCCCCTTCCATTTTATTTGATAAATTAAATAACTAAACACCTGTCATTCTTTTTTTACAATTCTCAGAATATGTTTCCTAAGACAACTGCCTCCTTCTGTCTAAAGATAGGACCTTTCATCCTCATCAACCACAAACAAAGTGATTTTGGACAAGACCATGGCAAAAATCCTATTCAGGGAAAACATGTGGAAGAATAAATGCACAATGTTTTACTCCCCCCCCCCCCCGGATGCTGTATGTGACATTAGTCATGCAACTATTTGCGTTACCAGTTTCACAACCAGTGAGTGACCAGTCATGCGAAGGAGAGCCTGCCAAAGGTTGGAGGGGTGGGACAACAACTCTCAGATGGTTGCCTTTACACAACTGCATTAGAAAACAGGATTCTACACAATATCTTTCAGAATCATATGTGCAAAGTAAGCAAAGGCACTAGAAACAGACTAACTGGTGTAAGAAATTAATTTTCCTGTTACACGCACAGCTGAGTGTGATAAGAGGGTCTGAGTGTGTCTGGGAATGACAAGGATCAGCTTTTTATACATAGTGGTTTGAAAAATTACCAGTCCCACAATCCATTGTAGCACCCATGGACCTTACCAATCCCACTCACTCTTTTTTACAATGGCTGGAAAGAGAAGCACGTTAGGTCTTGAGTGTGTTTGTTAAAAATCTTCTGAGGGCTTGGATTTCTTGGCTACAGCTGCCAGACTTCTGGCAGGAAGAATTATTGATAAATTGTGGTAGTTGTAGTGAAAAAAAGGTTTTAAAAATTATATGCCTAGAAGTCACTTTATTATACAGTAAAACCTCATATAACACTAAAACCTGGTTCCACAAGTCTTGGTGTTAATATGATTTTTAGTGTTATCTGATCCTCTATGGGATCCATAGAGATACATTGTAACCACACAGGCTTTAGCGGTTGTTATCTGAAGCATCCCATAGGATCTTAATGTTATCTGATGCAATTCTTCCCCCCAGATTCCTTAATGTTATGCGATTTTTGTGTTATTCGATACTAATGTTATATGAGGTATTACTGTATATGGTATGTGAATGCACAGGAGGTATGTGAATTTATCCACACCAGTAAGGGAATGCTCTTCAGGAATGGCTTCACACAAGGTCTTCCCAGAGCAAGTTGGTACATAACCACCATAAGCAAGAACTGCCCAGTGTCCAGACTAGATTCCAAAAATTAGAGATCATATAAAGAATGTACGTTTGCTGTTGGAGTGTACCAAAAGTTTTCACAAGATCAGTACATACTCTATAAAGCAAACTGTTGATTGTGTGGACCATGAAGCCATGGAGTATTCTAAAAGAAAAATGTGTGCCTTGACACTTGGTCATCTTGATGTATAACCTATACTCTGGACTACAAGCTAGTGTTAGGACAATATGGGAAAGAATTGTTTCACACATGCAAATATGTCAGAGGTGTGTTAGTATGTGTTTCAAGCATATCAGAGTAAAAAAAACAAAAAGAAACCCCCTTAGCCTGCTGCAGACCCTCTCCTCCCCCCCCAAACACATCATCCCTACACACACACACACACACACACACACACACACACACCATCCCTCTCCACACCCACACACCCAAAGACGAGTCACTTACCCTGGGGAGCAGGCAGCAGGGTGCTTTGACAGCTGCTCTTTCTCCTCCTCCTCCAAACTCGAGACAGCGGTGGAGCCAAGGGAAAAGTCCAGGAGGTAGTGGCAGTGGCATGCTGGGGCCCAGCCATGGCTGCTCTTTCTCCTTCTCCTTCCCAGGGGGTGGGGAGGAGGAGGAGGAAGCATGGCTGGGCCCAGCATATCCATGCTGCCACTGTCGCCTTGGTTCACCTTGGCACCATTGCTGCCCCTTGTGGGAAGCGGGTGGAAGGACACTTTGGCACCTGCTCATTTTCCTCCTCTGCGCTCAGGACAGTGGCAGAGCCAAAGGGAAAGTCTGGACGGTAGCGGTGGCAACATGGCCATGCTGGGCCCCAGCCATGGCTGCTCTTTCTCCTCCTCCTCCCCTCAAGGGGCAGCGTTGGAGCCACTGCCACCTGCTCCCCAGGAGGAGGAGAAAGAGCATCCACGGCTGGGCCCCAGCATGGCAGCGTTGCCACTGCTGTCAAAGCGCCCTGCCGCTTGCTCCCTGCAAGGGGCAGCAGTGGAGCCAAGGGGAGCACCCGGTGACAGGGGTGGCAGCACAGCCATACTGGGCCCAGCCATGCTTCTTCCTCCTCCTCCTCGCCCCCCCCCCAGAGGAGGGTGGAGCAGGGAGTGGTGGGGAGGTGGGCTGGCAGCCTTCCCCTCCTCCCACAATGATATCCCAAGGGGAGCGGGAAGGGCACATGCTTTGGCAGCAATGGGAAAGCCCAAGGGAGCCCGACATAGCTCCTCCTCTTCCCTGCCCCTGGTTTTGGTGGTTCTTCCTCCTCCTCTTCTTCTAGGCTCCTGGACGTGCCCAGAATGTGGGGAGAAGAGGAGGGGTGTGGTGTGGCAGGGAGGTGGGCAGGGCAGGGTGGGGAAGTGGGTGGGGACAGCCAGTTTTGCTACTGGTACGGGCAATCCGGTGCAGACCAGCTCATGCCCAACACTGACTTACATCCACATTTGTGAGACTGCTATACCTCCCAGATTAGCAGAGAGATATTACTCTGGGTAGTTTACATAAAAAACAAATATTAAAGACATTAGAACCCACCATCCACAATGAACAATGCCAAATAATATCAAATGAAACGTAGGCAGAACAAATAAAAATAAATTAACAAAACATATGGTGACATATAACTTAACCTACAAATTAACACAAATTATGGGTTCTAAATTACTACCTCAGAGGAGCTCTGCCTTCGCCAGTTTTCTAAAAACTTAGAGGGATGGGGCCTGGTATATGTCCAATGGAAGTATATTCCACAGAGATGGGGCCACTACTGAGAAAGTCCAGTTTCTGGTTGATGCTCTCTCAACCTTCCTCAATGTGGCCACCTGCAGCAACAAAGGCTGGGAAGAGTGAGTGACACACAATCCAACAGGTATCGAGCTCCCAAATTGCAAAGGGCTCTGTATATAAGCATCAACATCTTGAATTTGGCATAGACGATTATAGGGAGCGAATGCAGGCAGCCCAGGTTCTTTGAAGAATGCTTGTGGAGCTGATCTTTCAATGAGAACGTAATCCTAACCAGGTGAAAATTTCTACTTAGCAACAGGATCTCTGTTTTATTGTAGTGCTGCTAACTTTCCTTTTCCAGTGCATTATCAATGCCAGATGGCACTCAAGGAGCTAGATGCAGATGTAGTAAAGGAGAGTTAGAGCTGTGTATCATCAGCATATTGATGGCAATGAACACCAAATCTCCTTATTATGTTACTCAGCAGTGATGATGTTAAAGTACATCAGGGCGATGGTCAATACCTTTGGGAAACTATAACAAAGGACCCAAAGAGTAGAGAAAACTGAAACATCTGGGTAAAACCACTGAGATCAATGGACTAGAACTGGCAAAGCACATGGCTTCTGATCACTAAACTCAACAGTCTATCCAGAAGGATAGCATGGTTTATAACATCAAAGGTTGGTACTCCTGAGAAAGCCAAGAGTACCAACAGAGTTACACTGCCCACCCCCACCCCAATTTGGCTTCCCTTAGGTTCTCACTGGGTGGCTTCAATCTTTACTCTAAAATGAGCTACAAAACAGTTTCAATTGGATATGTAAATTGGAGCATATTTGTCTGTCCAGCATCAGAGTTTTGCATGTTTGAGGCATCACTGATCAATTTGATGTTGTGTTTTCTTTGCAGCTTTTATTGCATTACGATACTTTCCAGGTGACTTCTTAACAGCAGCTACATTACAATCTGAGGGAGATTTTTCCCATTTGCTCCCTACCATCAGTGGTGGGATGTCAAAAATTTTACTACCCCACCGTGACGCCATCACAATGTGGGTGGAGCTAACGTCATGATGTCATGATGTTGTGGGCGGGGCCAAAGAAACATAATCAATAATAATAAAATTAAAATAAGCACACACACACACACCCCTCAACCCACCCACCCACCCACAACACAAACCCGTAAATAAATTAAATAAATAAAATAAAATAAAAATTACATTAAAGGAGGCTGTGCATACGCGCCAAGCACTGTAGGCATGCATGCACACCAAGTGCTCAGTGCGCATGTGCAGTGGGGAACAAGTGAAAAGGTAAGCCCCAAAGGTGGTTCTCCCCAATAGCTGCTACCGGTTCTCCGGGACACTGGGGAAAGTTACTACCGGTTCTGGCGAACTGGTGAGAACCTGTTACATCCCATCACTGCCTACCATCCTCTTGGTTTGTTTCATTGCTCATCTCATGTTAAGAACTGAGCTCTTCTACAAAGAGGGTGTTTGGGTCAGATTGTGTCAACCTCCTGGTGGTCTCAGCTTTGACAGGAATGGCAACCAGATCAGCTGGAAACTATCCCAAAACATCCTGGAAGCCAATTAGTTCCAGTAGCCTTTGAGAACAAACCAATCCAATATGTCTAGCCTCCCCGATGTAGAACATTGATAGACATTGTCAAGCACTGAACTCAATACATACTGTTTTATTCTTTCACATAAATGAC
The DNA here is from genome assembly GCA_030440675.1 of Furcifer pardalis. Lineage (NCBI taxonomy): Eukaryota > Metazoa > Chordata > Lepidosauria > Squamata > Chamaeleonidae > Furcifer > Furcifer pardalis. Next base: position 59,583,454 of record CP126894.1, on the reverse strand, counting down.
TTTGTCTCTCATTGATTACCCTCAAATCTGGTTGATGAGGTTCTAAATGGATCATGCCTCAGATTATGAAAGCAAATGTATTGGAAGAATATGGCAGTATTGGTCTGTCAGAGAAGACAGGATTAAAGGAAACATAATAAGCTTACTTGTCATGTTCAATATCTTTCTAGTTTTAATAGCCTTTATTTTTTGTACGTGTCGGTCAGGAAGAAATTGTGTCAGTAGGAATGTCCATGATTGCCTGTTAATGCTAACTCAAACATATACGCTGAAACTGAAAACCATGCAAATTCTGTTTTGCTGCTACAAGTAACTTGAAAATCCAACTTCCCCCTCATCAGTTAGCTAGCCAGCAGTTCAATCAGTTCATCCCTTGGGTCTAAGGAGAGGTCAATTTTTTAAAGCGAAAACCTAGTCAGCTGTGAGCGGTCAGCTATTTTTCTATCAGATGTGCTAAATATGACAAATAAATTTAAACAGCTTTACCTCAAAGAAGAGCTATGTATTACTAAGGTGAATATTTGGCAAAGGAGAAACACAATTACAGTACCCATGTAGAGAAGTCTCTCTTGCACTGTGTTTGTGTCATAGGCAGACATTATAGCTTTTATGTACTTACTGAGCCAACAAATGATTTGCTCTGTTTCTATCAGGAAACAAAAGATATTCTTGCATAAGCAGGCCGGTGACAAGAAGAGACCAGGGACATAAAAGATAAAGTGCACTGTTAATTCAAGTAACTAACAAGCTGATATTTATTAGTCTCTGAAATGCCATGACTTATTCATAAATCATTTTACCTCAAGTATGTTAATCTCAGTATGAAATATTGGGTGTTATGTTCAAGTGAGAAGCAGAAGGCTACAAGAGAGACTTCAGAACAGAACGAACTAGGTCTCGAGAATTCAGATTTAAATCTCCTTGTGGACATTATGCCAGGATTTCTTCACAGCCTATAACTCCTATAGACTGTTTGCAACATATTTTATTTTATTTCCCTTATATAGGGAATTGCCTTATCACATACAGTACTCACAATTTGGTAGAGTATAACTGTCCAGCTGAATGAGTGAATAATTATGGGGATCACTTTTGAAGAAATTGTTTATAAGAACATGCAAGAGTTACTCTGAGTGTGGCATCTCTGCATATTTTCCCAGTACCTAGTCCTCAATGTACAAGGAGTATTATTCTAAAGCATGGATCACGAAAATACTATTGAGCAGGCTGAACACCCACCATAATCAACTGTGCATCAGTTGTTTATTTATTGATATTTATAATCTAGACTTTTTGTTTTGGTGGTGTTGTCATATATACAAGAAAACCTAAAACTACAGATGTCTGCAGGTATGTGAGCATCATCATTTGTACCTTTGAATATTGTCCTGTAAATCAGGATCTAAATCCAGAGTTGTGCTAATGCTATAGTACTAAAGCTATGGAAGTTCTTTTCCCTCCCTCTTGTTGCTCTCTGAATAGTCTGAAAACTGGTTTCAATGGACATTTAAAGATCTACAGGTTGAGTTTTTGGATACACAAGAAGGAAAGGAATATCAGCTCCTCAGCTCTTCTACCAAACAAAGCCCAATGCTGCCATATTCTAGATCATGGATTCTCAACCTGCGGCATGTGCCCCCATTTCATGTGTCTCCTTACCTCCTTCACATCACCCGGAAGTGCCATGTGGTGGAGGAGGGGCAAAATGGCCGTCCAGCCCCCAAAGTTGTCTGACAGAGCGTGGCCCAGCCCCGGCTTAAAAAGGTTGAAAACTCCTGTTCTAGATCCTCAGGTCAATGAGAGATGGACTGCAAACTATGCAAATTAATATATAATGCAATATAAACACTTTTCAATTTTAAATATTATGCAAATTAGCCATATTGTGTATTGCATTGTCTTTCTACTACTGTATTATGTGTCAGTACTATCACCACTTACACAGTAAGCACTGATCAAGGAAGTACAGTATAAGAATAGAGAGAGAGGCAGATTTGTAAGAGAGAGCGCATTGTTTCTTGGCATCAGTTTTTTACAATTCTAAAACAATATCTGCTGCAAATCCCACCTCACACCTCAGCATGGCACAGTGGTGACCCTGGCCCTCTATGGTGGCACGGGTGTATTCACCTGACAGGTTCACCTCAAAGGTGTCGGCTAGTGGTCCGAAACAGTCCTCCATTCTGGAACTGCAGGTCAGCTAAGTGGGTTGGGTACTTGCAATGCACCTGGCCAATGCATTGCTCTAACATGGCCAACTTTGACCTGAGCCTAGTGAGTTGTGTTGCCGTATTTAAAATGGCAAAAGGAGCATTGAAAACAAGGGCCTCAGTTCCCCACGCGCCATCGGACCCTGCTATAGTAGCTGTAAGACCTCCTGATGGTGAGAGGCTGCGAAAATCTCATGGGAGATGATGCTTTGATCTGCCACGTCAAAGTATGGATCAAACAAGTAAGGAAAACAATATGCCTCTATGGGAATACCAGGAAGTCTCCTTAAATGACTTTCATCACTTGATTTTCAGGAAGAAAAAATATGATAAAAGGTGAAGGAAAACAATGAGAATTTCAAGGGAAAACAACCTGGTTTCAGTTATTCATTCATTCATTCATATTTATATTGCCGCCCACTCGCCGAGGCAACTCAGGGCGGCTTACAGTCAAAACAGCAACATTACTATAAAAAAGATAACCTCACAAAATACAAAATACAACCAAACCAGAACACAGACTAACTCCCCTCAGGCTGTTGTTGTGGGCCCAGAGGAGGGGGCGATGTTCTCAGCCACTGCTAGGCCATGGAGTCTTTTCCTCAGGCCGTTGTTGATAAAGATACAGCTTAAATATTTATTACAACTAGAAGAAATCCAAGTTTATATTTCATTTCTTATTTAAGAATTCACATTTTCATCACATTGCACATGCTAATCAGACTGTCTGTGCTGAGATATCTGTATGACCATCTCAGTGCTGTTTGTTAATGACCATTGTTAAGCAAAGAATCCATATTTGTATATTTTGCTATCACTTCCCTCTTATAATAGTTTAGTCACACCATTGTGAGTTTTTCTTTTTTTGTGTGTGTTCAGATCAAACTTTAAACTGCCAAAATGAAGCCACCTTCTTGGCTTTGTCATTGGTCAAACTTAAATCCTCATTGGGACATGTTTCTGGTAGTAATTGGCTGGTGACCAAATGAACTAGATTCTGTATCTCTCCACATTCACAAAGCATATTATCCACTAGTAGCCCCCGCTTGAGCATGCTGGTCTTACATTTAGGCACTCCACCCCTCAGCCTGTTCAGGGTCCTCCAAGTGACATAGAGGATGTCAAGTTCCTCCGCGATATCTGCCTTTAATGATTATCCTTGCCCAGTGAGCTCCTCCCTCCATTTTCTAATTTGATTTTGCTCTTGCATACCCTCAAAAATGTTTGTCCTTGCCATAAACCTCTTCCTGGATCTTATTTGGTGGACTTGAGGCACATATCCATTCAGAGGATGTCAAGAGTCCTTCTCTTAGTTCTCTTGGCGTCTGCTGCTACTTCTAATCCATACATCTAGTAATTCTTCTATCTGATTTTTGTTTTGGCTTGCAGTCCACAAAAGCTTATGCCAGATAAAAATTGTTATTCTTGATGGTTCCCAAAGTCTCTTTGCTGTTTCTATTGCAACATACTACAGAGAACTGAAAACTGTGAAAGACATCTCTACTTGTGTCAGAAAAACATATACTGTACCTTATTTTGAACTTAGTGACTATAAAACAACTATATTAGTACAAGGTTGCCTCAGTGAGTAAGGAAGAAACAAGAGGCTGTAGACTTTTGTGTTGTATTGTCTCTTTGTCCTTGTCTATATTTGTTATAAAAGCCAGCCATAAATGGTGGGTAGGTAAGGTTAAGGAAAATAAATGTAAATTATTAAGGAAAGCAGCTGTTAATTATTGTTAAGCCCTAATTGGTATTCATTAACAGGGACTGATAGATTTGGAGCTCAAATAATAAATGGTTCTTACAAGGCAAGGTTATTAAAAATGGGGCTTTCTTTTGAAAGTTTTTCTGAGAATCAGAGTTATGTTTCAAAGTGCAAATTCAATACACCAGTTGCTGCTCACATTGTTGTACCTTCCTATTTTACTTCCTCTCTCAACCATAAAATTCCTGCCCACATTCTCATACACATTTACTGTCTGTCTGTCCGTCTGTCTGTCAGATGGAGCAAAAGAGCCACCCTGTTAGTCACTATTGCACACTTTGGAAATTGCAAGATTTCCCCGAAACTCAACAAGATGGAAAGGGGCACAAGTACCAGTGGAAATTGCTTCTGAACTTTTTATACAGAGGCAGCCTCTGACAATACTTGTTTCCCCTATACACCTTTCCAACTCACAGGGAAACCTTATGACTCTCATGGAATTCAGCCATAGTTCATTGGCTTCGTCCATCCACACGTTCAAAATGTGCAGAGCTGTGCCTGATTCTGATATATAATAAAAATATAACCAAGTGCCATTAGCACGATTTTCTCTTCATCTCCAAATGATAATTTCCTACAGCTTCCTGGAGGTAATGAACAATATTGGGGAAGAGGGGACTAAGATTGAACCCTCATATATACCACAGTCTCCTGATGTTTCTGGAATTTGCCACAGTACAAGTAGAACAACAAACGTTCGGTGGGTCCAACTCCTACTGCCCAGAGAGGTCCCATAGCCTGTGGTATCAAAAGCCTTCTCCCATCTTTTTCAGTAAAGACAATCTATCAGGACAACCAAAACTAATTCTGTTCCAAAGCCAGACCTGAACCCGGACTGAAATTGGTCTAGATCAGTGTTTTCTAACCTTTGGTTTTGGGACTTCAATTCCCAGAAACCTAAGTCAATTCCCCAAAGCACTGGTCAACCAATGTACTGACTTAGGCTTCTGGGAATTGAAGTGTTGAGAGCCACTGGTCTAGATAATTGGCATCATCCAAAAACTGCCTGCGATTACATAGCCACAATCTTTCCAGGGAACATTCCCACAAAGTAGTATCTGCAACTATACAGTAGTTGTCCAGAACAATGGTATCTTTGGGAGGAGTATATTTAATAAACATTCATCACATCCTGGGTTCACCATTCCAGACCTGATAATTTTGTTTTAATTGGCCAAGAAAAACAAGGATCAAGAGAACGTTTAGTTAGATTTTTAATGCAAATACTTTGTCCACATCATTAGAGAACTTCAACTGAAACTGGTGAAACACCTGAGTTAGACATAGCACAAGAAAATGGGTTGGATCTTCCACCAAAAGAGTATCAGTGCTTCTGTGGGGGGAAATGCAATGTTATCCTCAAAGTGCTCTGTATAAAAAGGGCCTGATTCTCCATGTTAGTACATGCTTGGTCATAATCTTGGACCTTTTACACTTACTGATTTGCCAGGAAGCTAAGTGAACACCACAGTGCTGGAGAGAGCACTCCAAAACAGTCAAGTTGATGACCTGAGTACTTCACAGTTTCAAAATAGGACTGGGGATTCAACAAGATTACCAGCTGTACATACTGAGAAATCACCACAGACATTCAGCAGCCCATCAAAATTCCATTAGTTTCTGTCAATGAGTCATCCAAATTTGTCATCTCCCCCTTCTTACCACAGGGACTGTAGTGGTTTAGTGGTTAAGACACTAAACTTGATGAATAGAAAGTTGGCAGGTCAGTAGTTTGAGACCCAAGTGCTGCATGACGGAGTGAGCTCCCATCTCTGTCCCAGATACTGCCAAGCTAACAGTTCAAAAGCAAAAAAAATGCAAGTAGATAAAGAGGTACCACTTCAGGGGCAAGATAAACAGCATTTTGTATCCAGTCATGCCTGCCACATGTTCACAGAAATGTCTGCAGACACAGACAGCACTGGCTCTTCGGCTATAAACAGAAATGAGCACTGAACCCTAGAGTCAGATATGATTGGCTTTTGAGCAATAGCAACCTTTACCCCTTCTTACAAGAGAAAACTGATGCTATGAATCCAAATGTTCCAAAGAAATAATCTGGTCACAACAAAGGGCCCTTCCATCTTCAGACCATCCATCTCAGAACTTGAAGCAAGCACTAAATAAAAAGCATGACAATCTCTATGAGTTAGGCCAAAGATAATTTGAGAAGAGTCCCAAGGTTACTAATGAGCCTCTTGTTGACCTAATCCAGTAGAGCAGAGGTGGGTAACTTTTCAGACTTGAGCAGAACTGGCTTTTACTGAGAATGGCTGGATTTACCATAGATAAGGGGGAAATGGCTAACGAGAGAATTTCTTTCTCTTTTTTGTTGTTGATTAGTTTTAATTTTTTTAACATATTACATTAAAAAAGGTAATTTATTACATTAAAATGTATTACATTTAATTTATTACATTATAAAACGGAATCTGAAAACATGTCAAACCCAGTATAATAAAATTAATTTGTGGATAAAAGCAAATATATGGAAATATTATCATTTAATCTATTCACTTCATGGCCATCATCCCCTGGACAACAGCTTAAATCAAGGAAAAGTTTCTGCACACCTTTCAGGCTCTTAATATTATGTCAGGAAAGGCTTGACTAAACCTTTGAAGAACAACAATTACACACCTTGCCAAATGAATGAATTCTGAAGAGTGTTTTCAGCCAAGATAAGATTCTGGGTGGGCCATTTGGAAGTTACTTAATAAACTTGGAAGCAAAGAATAGTCAAGTAAAATACAGGAGAATTGTTCTGTGAATGTGAAGAAATTCAATCAATGCATCAAATGTACAAAAATGCTTGTAAATGGCCCATATAGTGCTATTGAAGTAGCCCATATTTTAATTTGTTTTGAATTTTACCTATATTTCATATATATCCATATTTTTAAATTGAGCAATTTCAAATAAAGAAGAGAAAAGAGCAGAATTCATTCAGAAATTTGTACTTTTATTTAAGCACTTATGTGTACTGCCATTAATAATTTAGAGGCAGCACTGGGAAAGTATAGTTCTGTAGTTCTCCAATGAAGGATAAATCACTTCAAGGATTAAGGAAGGGGGACAAAAGACCAAAGTCTTAATCTCTTCAAGGATTAAGGAAAGGAAATTAGGGAGGAAAGGGAAGATAACAATAACTGAAAGTTTCCTCTTTAAATTGACGCGGACAGAAAGGGCTTGCGGTTAGTCATACTGAGGTTCCTCTTTACATTTAGCATTTTGCCAAATTTTGATGGCAAATTAAAATATTTGTTTTTAATTCTGGAGAACACTGGCAGATTACAGAAGCACAAATTGGCACTTGCGGATTGTGTGCTACACTAGCCATAGCTGGCTCAGTGGAGTTTCTTTCTTCCATCCTATTCTCCAGAAACTCCAGACACAAAGGTTGCAATGTAGCAGGATTTATTATAACAGAGGGTTAACGAACAATGGTTCAGAGTCTTTGTACCCAGTTATCATTACTGGGGTTATATTTAAACAAACCATCTCTTGACTCTCAATTCCCTTCACCAATGGGATAGATTTGTCTCTCTCGTTCCTGGTTCTACTCTTAAAGATCAGGGTGGGTGGTGGAAAGTAAGCTCCCAAGCCAAAAGGGCTCTTCAACTGTCCTGTTTGCAACAACAGGGGGCAATATGTCCAAAAGGAGGACAGGTATGTTGGGTGGTTCTTCTGAGGGATCTTGGGGCTACTGGCTCATTGGTATGCTCAGCTCCTTCTCCTTCCACCTCTGGCATTCCCCTGTCTGCCAGCATTGGAGCTACATTAGAGGGTTCTCCAAGCTTGGACTCAGTACATTTTTCCTTCTTGGGTCTTCTATTTCTCTCCCTCCCCCCCCCCCCCAATTAATTCTCCCTTTCTCCCTTTGGTACCCTCTGTTAGATAGGAAACCCTTGCCATGTGTCCTGTTTTTGCTGGAACTGTAGTTCCATTCTTTGAGTAGCTCATAGTCCTCCTCTAGTGAGTCCTCAGCCCAACAGGCTCTCATGAAATCCCCCAGGATGTCTCCCCAGTCCTCTTTCTCTGGACCTTATCCTTCTGCCCCTTCAAGAACAGAAGTGACCACTTTCAGGTCCTCAGTTTGACAGCCCTGCTTTCTGCACATTCTTGTTGCCTTTATCAAAGGCTTCTTTCTTTCTAGTGGTTACGTGACACCCAACAGGATTTTCAGAACTATTTAGAAGGATAGAGGCTCCATTTGAGATCTGGTATCCCAAAACTGGAACTCCCCCCCCCCCATGCTATGTTGACTGTCAGACTCCAGGGCTCCCAATCTCTCTGTTACCTCTCGTGGTAGACTGCTCCACACTTTGGGCCCCAGGTGGGAGTATAATAGCCCACCAAAAGGGACTTCCTCACCAGTGACCTGTTCACAGGAGCTCAACTGCATACTACATTGATTCAAGACACAGTAAAGTGTACACTCCACAAGCCAAATAAAGACAACTCACATCTAGTCATCACACCTCCCTGAAGTTGTTCCCTGAGGAGAGTTTTAGAAAGTGATGCTGGACAAAGCAGATAGAAAGGCTTATTCTTTGATCTTGGCCAAGATCTTCAATTTAATGGAATTGAGATCAGAGGACCTGACTAAAATAAAGTTTTGTAGCAGCAAAAGTCAGAGCAGGTGGATAGAAATCAACCCTGACTGCTCCTTAGAAGGTCAAATAGTAAAGATGAAGCTAAAATATTTTGGACATCAAGTGAGAAGAGAAGATTCACTTGAGAAAGCCTTGATACTGGGAAAGAGGGCAAAAGAAGAAGGGGCAGCCAAAAATGAGATGGCTAGATGGTATTGTAGATGCAATGGGAACAAAGCTGGGCAGCCTGAGGAGGGTGGTGGAAGACAGAAGTGCCTGGTGGGCAATGGGTCAGAATCTACTGTGTAACTGAACAACAACAACAGCAACAGCAACAGCAACAGCAACAGCAACAGCAACAGCAACAGCAACAACAACAACAACAACAACAACAACAACAACAACAACAACAAAGCCAAGTCAGTTGCTGGAGTTCTCAAGGGAAGAGGGTCTAAGAAATAACCACCAAGATAAGAATGTTAACATCCAGCAATTGTAGATCACTCAGACACACAAAAGGTTTTCATGGACTCCAGCAGTTTCTGTTGTTTTTTGGAGGGACGAGGAGCCGAAAGACAGCTACCAGGGCAAAGGTATTATGTACAACAATCCTGATTTACCTGGCACAGAATATTTCTTCTGGGCTTTTAAAATGTATTGGTTTATTTGCCAAACACAGAGTTGGGTTTTACCCGATTGGGGCGGGATAACAAGTTAGAACAAATAAAATAAATAAATAAATAAATAAATAAATGTGAGGGCATATAAGGTAATTTGCTAAGTGTGGAGTCAACATTACAAGCCTCATCAGAAAACCAAACTTTCTCAAAAAGTTTCATTTAAAAAAATATTGCTTATCTGTAAGCACAATCAGAACCTACCAAAAACAGTGTAAAGAATTAACAAGTTCTGAAGAGGACATGAATGTGCGTCAGTAAATAGTTCAGCATATCACCAGACATTTTTAAGTACATGAAGTACAACCCTTTAAATTAAATTATGCATGACTGGGTCAGTTATTTAGCAATAGAATCAATGACACTGTGTGCTGAAGGCTCTGAAAAATTTAAAAAGCTTCAAAATAGGTGATTAAGTCCACAGTTGTCCTATCACTAGCTAAGGTATTTAATACCCAGCTGTGAAATTATGTCTTAGGCTAGGACAAACTATTAAAGTGTTAGGTATTCATAATGATTCCACGTTTCAATTCCCAGCTATTGAACTATGTTCCCATCATTCCTGTACACTTGATTGCGCTGGCTGTAAATAATGGAACCTCCAATTCAAGATCTGGATGCCCAAGGTTGGGAATGGGAACCAAAGGATTTAATAATACATCTGATGTCGACAGGAATCATGTTGGTCTCTCTGATCTACAAATGTAATCTTTATATACTAGGTGTTAAGGATCCCATTCTTAAATATCCCTTTACTTATCATGCAGGTAACTCTAGCAGTGTGTTAGACTATATTTGTGCTTCTAGGGACAAGACTGAGTTGTTTTCTGGCATACAGGCACTTATGAGAGAGGACAGTGACCACCAGCCAATTACAGTCTCATTTAAAGGCAGTTCAGATATAAGGCTTTATATATCCCATGATAAGGGGATATTGGCTAACTTTGAGGTGAGGCAGGAAAGAAAACTAAATTGGGCCAAGGTTGATACTAAGTCTTTAAAAACCTTTTTAGATTCCGAACAGGCTCAGATTTGGAAAAGCTTGATTTCTTCCTCTAGACTAGGCTCAGATAAAATCCTGACCTCTTTCACTGACCTATGCTTTACCCTGAGGAATTTTCTTAACACATAAACTTCCTGGGAAATATCAACAACAAACCAGATCAAGCTGGTATGACTTTGACTGCATACATAGGAGAAAACATCTGAGAGCCTCTATGTGTCAGGCTCTGGAACACCCTATTAGAAAAAAATCAAACAAAAATGCTTAAAAAACAACCATGAATATAAGAAATTGATAGCGTCTAAGAAATCAGCATATAAAGCCAAATTATGGTCCAAGCTGGAAGTCTGGGCTAAAGGGACAAATTTGGTTTTCTTTTGGAACAAGGTAGCAGGTCTGTTAAAGCAACGCAAATTCCAATTAGATATCCCAGTTCCAGCCTCAGTTTGGGAAGATTATTATGCCAATTTGTTTTCTAACTCAAATCTGGGCCATACCTACAATCTGAGCACTGATTTTCCTTCTATTGATAGCCTCCCACCATGGCTTCCTGTTTCCATGGCTGAAATAAAAATAATTATTCAATCTTTAAATTCTAATAAGGCTCCTGGGGAAGATTTTTTTTTACCTCCAGAGCTTTTTAAGACTGATTATGACTGGTACACCCCTCTGCTAGCTGGACTTTTACATTTATAAATAATACAGGTTTTTATTCCAGTTGGATGGGAGGTTGCCAATATAGTGCCAGTTTACAAAAAAGGAGAAAAAGTGATCCTAAAAACTATAGACCAATGAGCCTCATCGGAATAGTGGCCAAAATGTATGCCGAGCATTTGCTGAGCAAAATAGTAGACTAGGTTATGGAAAATAATATTTTAGTGAAGGAACAAGCTGGTTTTAGACAAGAATGATCTACAATAGATAAATGCTTTATTTTATATCACCTTCCCACAAAACAACTAAGAAATAGAAATAAATTATTTGCTGTATTTATAGAACTTAGAGGAGCCTTTGATTCAATTGACAGAAACCTGTTGTGGTAGAAATTGATTACCCTAAAAATGGAACCTAGACTTTTATTCTTGGTTAGAGCTCTATATTCAAATACATACCTGAAAGTGTGAACTGGTGTAAATGGTTCCCTACTTTTAAAGGTGTCAGACAAGGTTGCATTTTAGCTCCAATGCTTTTTAATCTTTATATTAATGACTTACCACGATTCCTGTTTGATACAGAGACCCATATGTTAAAGATTCTTGACAAACACATTACTACTCTTTTCTATGCTAATGATATGATTTTAATGGCTCACTCACAAAGAGGTCTGAGGAGATTGCTTCAAAAACTAAATACATACTGTGATAAAAAAAATTAAATATCAACAAAAGCAAATCCAAAGTGTTGGGTTTTAGTAAGAGAAGCAAGATCTATAATTGGCAAATAAATAGGGAGCCTATTGAGCAAGTTAACTCTTTTAACTATCTTGGAGTGGTTTTCTCCAATACAGCTGCTGCCCTTTAGGAAGAATCTAAAAACATGGTTGGTGGGGCAGGTATGAGGTATGGCAGGTATAATGACACCAGCTCGCTGGATGATCTGAGTCCCTCTCTCCCTCTACTTTTTAATTAGTAAGATGTAGCATTTCGTGTGCTTTTAATATTTTTTAGATTTTAATTTTAACAGTTTTAAGGTTTTTAGGTAGTGTTTGTGTTTTATTGTCATTTGTTGTTGTTTTTTATTACTTGTAAACTACCCTGAGTCACTTCGGTGAAAAGGGTGGTGGAGAAATATGAAAAAATAAATAAATACAGGGACATGGCTAAATAATTTTAAGATAATTTCATCAAGGGGTGCCATAAGTACAAAGAGACTATGTAAACTATTTAATTATAATCATCCTGGCACCCTCTCCCCAATTTTAAAAGTGTTTGGGGCAAAAATTGTCCCAATGCTGTCATACGGGGCAGAATTGTGGTGTCTAAATAGAGCCCCACTTCTGGAACAAATACAGTCCCGATTCCTAAGAGGTATTTTAGGAACTGATAACAACACATCTGCCCCTGCAGTCAGAGCAGAATTGGGCTTCCACTCAATGTATAGCCATTTAGTATTTAAAACATTCTCATATTGGTTGAGGATTCAATCAATTTACTCTAATAGGCTTCCCAAATTATGCTTAACTGAACAGATAAAGTGGGATCATCCAAAATCCTGCAAATTAGTTTCTCATTATGGGTTCTCAGTTCAGTACTTGCTTTCAGTGGCCACTCAGGCCAAGGAAATTTTTAAACAGAGAGTCTTAGATATCAGTGCTCAACCTGACTTGGAACTACTGGCCAAAAAATTGTTCTTTAAGGTGGCTGGCTCCTAACAAAATTACATTTCAACCTGGAAAATATTTATTGATGTGCCTCCCTCATCCTTTAAGAAGGGCTTACTGTAGATCCAGATTTGAGTTACTATATTCCATGAACAATATATATGGGGGTTTTTCACCACTTACCATGACATGAAAGAACGTGCATATGTGGTTCTCCAAATATTGAAAATATATCTCATATTTTATTTGATTGCCAGTTATACACTGATATTAGATGTAAATACCTTGCAACCTTATTGGAAAAAATAACTTTTTTGGACTCTAACCACAAACTGTCCTATTTCCTCCTGGGTTCTAACATGCACATTGTATGTAGAACTGCCAAGTTTATAATTAAGGCATCAGCTAAAAGAATCCAATATATCAATCAAGTTGGGGTATCCTGCAAGAGAGATTAACTTACAGTATCTGACTATGGATATGCATGTATTAATTGTATTAAGGCACCTTCTCCGGTTTACATTCCTTTTAAAAGTAGCTCAGGTATGTACATATTGTATTTTTATTGTATTTTGTTGTATTTTTATTGTATTTCATTGCATTCTATTGTATTGCACGGATTTTAATTCTTCTGCTATGTTATTGATAAGGTCGTAAAACTAATCAATTAATAAACATTCATTTATTCAATACATCTGATGTGTCAAGTAGAAAGAGCACAAATAGGGATGATGGAGTTAGATTTAAGAATAATAGTAATTCCTCATTAGCAGATATGTAATGAAGAATTCCCAGCAACATTAGAATTTCAGAAAAACTTGAAATCATAGATGAGAATTGTAGGATGGAGCCTTTTGAACAGAGGTTTCTAATTTTTGCCATTTGCCAGGAAAAATGTCTGCCACTACAGGCATAGCATCTTGGAGATTCATTCACATCAAGCAAATAAGCAAAAGCCAACCTTAACCTTATACTTTTTAAGACACCCAAATGCTTTGCAAGGTTTTGGACATGTTATTTTAAACATTTTGTAATTACAAGGCTATGAAATTCCCTGCTATCATCTGACCCCTTAGCAAGTAGATGTTTTAATAAGGATTCAAGCCCTTTCACGGTTTGTTAGCTTTTCTCCTTCAGTAGCCAATGTTTATTGCATATGGCGAAGAATTTAAAATATAACATTTCAGTTAACAACTTTCACCAAGCGAGCTCTACGTGCAATCTCTTGAGCTGTCACTGTGATTTGTCTTGTTGCTGCAGTGCAACTTTGTGGCTGTTTAACAGGACACAGCAGTGCTACACAACAGTTTTGTTAAGGAGGCAAAAAGAATACTGTACTCAACTGCATCAGCAGGCAGAATCTAGGTCAGCAGAATGTAATTACTAGAGCTGACTGAACAACGAAAAATATTTTCCAATAACATTCATTGGGACTCTTCAAACAATAAGAGATTCCCAGTAGACAAGCTTGCAAAACCACTAATTTAAGTTCGCCTGTTAAAATAATTTCAAAATAGGCTTTTGAAATGATTGTTATTTGTGTCTTTTTTTATGTAATATTCAATGCATCCAAGGTGCTGACAAGTTATATAATTGATCCCAAACAGAGTACATACATTTCACCAAACCAATCTACTTACATAACTTTACAGTGCTGCATTACTTTTGCCATCTGAATATAAAATGTTGCAGCAAATTAATTGTCAGGTCCCCCCCCCCCCACCATTGGTGAAGAAACAGTTCCCAGTGATCTCCTTTTGTTGTTCAGTTGCATAGTAAAGTCTCACTCTTTGTGACCCTATGGACCACTGCATGCCAGACACCCCTATCCTCCACCATCCTCTGCAGCCTGTTCAGCTCTTCGCCCACTGTTTCAACAACACCAACTAGCCATCTCACCCTCTGATGCCCCCTTCTCCTTCTGCCCTTGATCTTTCCCAGCATCAAGGTCTTCTCGAGTGAGTCCTCTCTGGTGTCCAAAGTACTTTAGCTTTATCTTCAATATTTGTCCTTCTAAGGAGCAGTCAGGGTTTATTTCCTTCCGACTAGACTTATTTGTTCTCTTTGCTGTCCAGGGGACTCTCAGTATTCTCCTCCAGCACCACATTTCAAAGGTGTCTATTCTTCTGCACTCAGCCTTCCTTATGGTCCAGCTCTCACAACCATACATTACTACTGGGAATGCCATTGTTTTGACAATGCGGACTTTTGTTGGCAGGGTGATGTCTACTTTTTATTATGTTCCCTAGTTCTCCTCTCCCACAGTTATTTGAATTGGACTGTTGTTGTTGTTCAGTTGCACAATCAATTCCAACCCTTCACAACCCCATGGACCATTCCATGGCAGGCACCCCAGTCCTCCACCATCCTCCTCAGCCTGCCCAGCTTTGTGCCCATTGCATCAACAATGCCATCTAGCCATCTCATTCTCTGCTGCCCCCTTCTTCTTTTGCCCTCAACCTTTCCCAACATCAAGGCCTTTTCAAGTGAATCCTCTCTTCTCATTTGATGTCCAAAGTACTTTAACTACATCTTCAGTATTTTACCTTCCAAGGAGCAATCAGGGTTGATTTCTTCTAAGATCGAGCTATTTGTTCTATTCACTGCCCAGGGAACTCTCAAAACTCTCCTCCAACACCACATTTCAAATACATCTATTCTTCTGCGTTCAGCCTTTCTTATGGTCCAGCTCTCACAACCATACATTACTACTGGAAATACTATTGCTTTGACTATGCAGACTTTTGTTTGCAAGGTGATCTCTCTACTTTTAACTATGTTCCCCAAATTTCTCATAGCTTGCCTCTCAAGAATTAGTCACCTTTTTATTTCATGGCTGCAATCACCATCCTCAGTGATCTTGGATTCTAAGAATGTAAAGTCTGTCATTGCTTCTATTTCTTCCCCATCTATTTTCCAGGGAGTGATAGGGTCTGTTGCCATTATCTTGGTTTTCTTGATGTTGAGTCTTAAGCCAGCTTTTGCACTTTCTTCTTTCAAACTAGGCAAGAGCTTCTTTAGGTCTTCTTCACTTTCTGCCATTAGGGCAGTGTCATCTGCATATCTCAAATTGTTGATGTTTCTCCCAGCAATTTTAATTACAACTTTTGAGTCACCCAGCCCTGCATTGTGCATTATGTGCTCTGTGTATAAGTTAAATAAGCAAGGTGACAAAATGCAGCCTAGTCTTACTCTTTTTCCTATTCCAAACCATGACGTTATTCCATATCTTCTCCTAACTGATGCTTCTTGACTCTTGTACACACAGTCAAATGCCTTGGTGTAGACAATGAAATAGAAGTAGACTATAGCGTATCCTGTATTATCTTGAGCATGACCTTGCTAGCATGTTGGATGAGTGCAATTGTTTGATAATTTGAACATTCTTTGGTGTTGCCCTTTTTTGGGATTAGACAATGGGAATACATTAACTGTGATATTCAAGGGATATCAGTATCCCATCTCCAGTTCTGTTTCAAATCAAGTAAAATGTCCAATTTCCATTAGCTTGTTTGGAAACTCTGACCTTGGAATGGAACAGACTAACTAAACAATAGACCTACCTTTGCTCTAACCTACTGACATGACCCTCGATGATCAACGGGAAGCCACAAGGATTTTGTTCATTAATTGCTCAGTAATATTTATTTTTAGAAGTTTTAATTGAATAAAAGTTCCTCTGGTTTGTTGGGCAGCATTTCAGACACTTTAGCAGAAGCCCTTGCAAAACCAAATCAAATGTTGCTGGAAATTGACTGACCTCAGTAGAACAGAAATATAGCAAATCCAGTGCAAATAGTCAACCAGGAAGTATAATTTGAACTGCAATAATGATGTTAGTGGAAGAAAGAACAGAACGTAAGAAAACAAGATATTATCAAACCTGCTGCCATTGATTTGAAAGATCAAATCATGGGGAAAGGAAGTAATAAAAAATGGAAATCAGCTTTTGAGGTCTTTTTTGTTTTACTAAAATGTCCTTCCAATCTTCCAATTGGAGAATTGGGAAATTTGTTTAAAATCACTCTTTTGAGTTGTTTTAGGCCCCAGAAAGCCCTCCCCCCCCCCCCCAAAAAAAAAAAAAAGTAGTCAGAAATCAGTTCTGTCTTTGAAACCATCTCCTGGCCTAAAACAACCTGTAGAAATCTGGTGAAATTGTCGTTTAGATCCCCTGTCAGGTTAAAAAAAAAGTGGGAACAGAAAGGAAAGGGTATCTTGGGGGGTGGCGGCCACAGCTAGACCTCTTAAGGCCTTACAGACCACACTATGCCCATCCCCATTGTGAGACAATGATAATTTCTTGAACACAAAAAGGATTGTAATTGAGCAACAACTTTTGCTATGATATCAAGAGCACTGATGTTCCACTGTGGCTTCCATGTTGATAGACTATGCTGTTATCTGTGAATCTAAAAATATCAAGTCCCTCCTGCACCAATATCATCATCATCATCATCATCATCATCATCATCATCATCATCATCATCATCATCATCATCATTTTTTATTCATATGCCACCCTAATTAGTAAAACCGACTCAGGGCGACACACAACATACAATCGAATACAATGTTACAGTTCAATAGAACAGTATAATGTCACAATATAATCAGATATCATACATCAATAATTCAAAACAATAAAATATCATAAAATACAATACAATAAAATAAGGCCCCAATATATGTCATAAAGTTACAAAAATATTATGAAAAACAATATGGGATATAAGTTGTATATTTTACAAACAGAATGGATATTCAACTCAAACCGAAAGGATTTATTTCATTTCAATACTGCTGAACATATTCCATAGCTTCTTACCAACCCATGATGTAAGCTCCACCCATGACATAAGCTCCACCCATAATCTAGGCTCCACCCACAATGTGGTAGTTAAATGTTTTACTGCTCACCATTGGTAAAGCATCTGCTCAAACATCTAGTATGAACTTTATAGTAGCTGTTCAAGAAGGGGAACCTATTTTGAGAGTAGGGTTTGGCAACTTTGATAACCCATATAACCATTCAAGCTAAAACCTGGAGCGAATTAGCCACTGCCACATAATCAGAGTTATTAACAACCCTAATATGAAAAAGAAACTTATAGATTCTGGATCTTATACAGTAATACCTTGCATCTTCTTTCACAAGTCATATATTTTCCTTAATACATAGATTTACTTGCAAGCCTGTTAGTAACTAAATACAGTTGCTTCAAAGGTTTTGACTTATTTGTGTACAGACTCTTAGATTCTCTTTGCTGGAGTGAGAAGCCGCATATAAAGAAAAAAAGGCAAAATATGTGAAGGTAGTAGGAAATCAGGATATATGGGCAAAGATTTGAAATGCACCCTTTCTTTCCTCATTCTCGAGTAAGATCAGGGATAACACATTCAAAAAATGATGGGTAACTAGAATTCCCAAGTGAAAATTTAAAATGATACTAGGAAGAAATATCTTCATAAATTTTGGAAGATGTAAGGCAAGTGCTGACATTAGTGGATACTTATGTCCCAAATAATCTTGTTACAAAAAAATGTTTTTCAGGGGCCTTGGTAAGTCACACTAATCAACCTTCCAGTTGCAGGGGTGGGGGGGACACAACTACACAGAGACCTTCAAATAAGCAAGAATGCTATAGCTTATTCTGCAGAGCAAAACACATTGGCTCATGTTGGAAATCATGTGTATCGTAATCTTATTTTTCTATGTCATGTATACTTGTCACGTATACTTGTCATACACTATATGATTGATTAGCTATACCATATGGAGATTGAATGAAGTAAACACATTCCTCTAAGTATTACATATAATCTTTTCATTACTTATTTTTAGCTTTTATGTGATTAATAATGTCTGGCATCTCCATATGTCATGTTCCCTTGTACATTCTTGTACCATGTGTCTCTGGTATTCTTTATTTCTATTAAACTCCTCCTTCATACAAAACAATTTTTCCTTTTAGGTTCCACAAGGTTCTACTTGCAAAATGGAGTTTTATAATAACTAAAATGGTGTAGACATAAATAAATTAATTTTGTGTCAGAAATTACTCTGGATTGAAATAATTTTTGCTAGAAAATGTCTGCTCAGGGGATGCCCGAATGAGACTCCTTTCATGTCAAACTGCAACCTTTCAGTCTTCAAACTTAGTGTCTTAACCACTAAGCCACCGTAGTGTTGCAGACATGACTCTGTTCCAAAGCAAATCATAATATAGTTTTTACAAAAATTTGATAATACAGTCAAACCTCGCATAAGGAGCACCTCGCTTAAAGAGTAACTCGCTTAAAGAGCAGAATTTTCTCTGAATGTTCGCTTCGTTTAACAAATAACACCAACCAAAAACTTGCTTAACAAATAAATCGGGGTTCGCAATCCCTCCTACAATTGGTCTTTTACAATGATGTTAAAGAGCAAACTCGCTTAAAGAACAATCCTGTGGAATGCATTATGCTCTTTAAGCGAGGTAGAACTGTACACTGGTATCCCTAAGGATGTATCAATATTTAAAGCTGTTTGTGGGATTTGTTGGGTAAATTGGAGATAGAAGATACTCCAAATACATAACATGGATTAATAGATTTTGTTTGTTTATATCAGTTAAAATCCAACTGTATCATGAAAATGCTTCCAGAAAACACCTATGGGGTATTTTGACTAAATATAGGAGCTGCTTGGTATAGAGTGATATTTTCATTGGATTTGATCTTTGACAACTTTGAAATAAAAAATAAAAAAGTCTAGTTAATAAATTGATCTTCATTTCTAAGAAAAAAAGATAGTTTAAACAAAACTGAACAAAATCAAACATTGCTACATCTGACTGGCAAGTTACAGAAAGAGCTTTCCATGCCTCCGGGCCGTGCATGGTCTATGTGTTTGTGGTGGTGCATTTTGACTCTATTTCAAATATTTAAACCCTTTTTACTGCACTGGTCATTGACCATAATAAAGTTTGACTGGCTAGTTACTGGTAGAGAACAAACAGTTCAGTGCAATTTGTTTTCAGCTTGTATTGATCTCAACTGCATTGACATCACAACTTGAAGAAATATGGGATAGTATCTTTTTGGAAGTCCCAACTAGAGTATATCTGTTGGCTCAGAAGAATTTACATAAGAGTTGATTAATCCTTCCATCTCTTGTGTAAGGGGCCTAATCTTAGTTGATACTACTAGTAAAAGACCGCCATTAGAACAGATGGAAATAAATGGCCAAAACCCTGTTGCTTACCACACTATATTCCACTAGAGTAGGCCCACTGAATCAATTGGGAATTATGTGTCATGGCTGAAAGATACTTTTTTAAATAGGGGCTATAAATTCTAATTATACATTATCAGACAGCATATTTATAACATTTATGATGTTTTGTAAATAGAACTCAGCTTGTCTTGGACTGAGGCCTCAATTTTATGGGGTTCCTTTGACTTCTATACAAATTATTTAAGTTGATCGTTCTCCAAGATTGCTGCCAAAGGTTTACCTGAATAATGCTGATGTCTTTTCAATAGCATCCCTAACTGCTGCATAGCACAGTGATTTAAATACAGTATATGGTTGGGAGTTCAATTCCCTACTTTGCCTTCTTGTCAGAAGTTGGACTTGATGATCCACAGGGTCCCATCCACCTCTGCAGTCCTAAGATTATTGCTACACAGTAATTATATAGATAATTTTATCTGCAATGTTTTGTAGGCAAAGGCAAACCCTTACCCCCTCCCTTTTTTAAAAAAGGATACATTTTTAAAGTAGGCTTGCCAATGAATAAGTCTAAGAGACTTTGAAAGTATCTACTGTAAAAGATCTGGGCAGGCTACAGAGGATGGCAGATGACAGAGGAACCTGGTGTGTAGTAGTTGGACTCAACCGAAAAACAACAACTGTAAAAGTATCTACTGTGCAAGTATACACTCTGAAAAATATGTATTATGGTCAGTGGTGGGATTCAATTTTTTTTACTACCTACTCTGTGGGCATGGTATGGTGGGCATGGGCAAGGGAAAAGCCCTGTGTTATTTCAAAACTTGGATGGATGGGGCCAGCTAAAATTTCTGCTACTGATTCTGGTGAACTGGGGCGAACCTGCTGAATCCCCACCACTTATTATGGTTATAACAAGCAACACTGTATTTCTGAGGAAAGAAAAAAATGTGAACTGAGTAGTTATTTAAATAGTGATTTAAATCAAACCTACCTGCTTTCCATTGGGTGATGATGGATGGTGCACCCCATTAAAGCTTAAGCCTATTTTAATATTGGTTTTTCTTTTCTTTTTCTGCAAGAACAATTTGATTCCCACTCTGAAAGTTAGAATATTTGTAACTGGCCCTCAGTTTGCTGCTTTGCCAGTTTAAAGTTTTGCTTGCTTTTTTCTAAATTTTGTAATTTCTTGCAATAAACATTACATTTTGTAGTTATAGCACCAAGTTATTGTTGGGCTGAATAAAAGTGAACTATGCTCCTAGGAGTTTGAAAACAAGAAACTGCAAGTAGATAAATAGGTACCGCTTCAGTGGGAAGGGAACAGCATTCCATGCACTCTGGTATCTAGTCATGCCTGCAACAAGACAACGGAAACATCTGCAGATGTAGACAGCACTGGCTCTTTGACTGTAAATAGAGATGAGCATTGATCCCTAGAGTCCAGATACTACTGGCCTTCAAGCAAGGGTAACCTTTACCTTTCATATTATAACTGATTTGTAAAATCTAACAGAATATCCCTTGTGGAATACTTTTCCTAATTTTCCAACATCAAACTAGCTCTCATGCCAACATAATTAGACAGCTACATCTAAGTAACTGACATATACACATTACAAGGCAAGCCCAACTATGGGGTAGTTACACTTTGATTCACATTGTAGTACATGAGCCAACACCTGCACCATGTGATAGACTGGCTTTGTCCCTAGTGTGCTCAACTTGATAGCAATGTAGGTCAATAACAGAACAAACAGGCACCCAAATATATGGAGAAACCAGGCTCCTTCAGCTCTTGTCCAGGAGTTCAGGAACTCCTACTGTCTGTGCTGCTGGTGACTTCCATTACACATAATAACAACCCATTATCTTTATTTAGACCCAGCTAATTTATTGTAAGGTCCTATACTGACCTAGTATACATGATTTAGACCTGCTTTTCTAGCAGAACCTGGTCTTTCAATTATGTCACATTCAGAGTTTTCCTAACTTCTGCTATGTATAATGCTCCCCTACCTACCACTCTGTAGTCATAATGGAAGATTATAAACTAGAAGGATTAAAAAAATACAGGGGGCCGGTGTATAAAGGGGGCAATTGTCTCAGGCCTCAAAAGTGGAGGGAGGCACATCAACTTTAGCAAATAGAACACTCTTTGTTGTAATTGATAAGAGGAAAAACAGCTTATTGAATAAACAGTTCTCATTCATTACAGTGTTTTAAGCATTGCTAATTCTGTGTTAAATCAGCATGCAATATTCAGTATAGCCGGCATTGTGACTCTTTTTTTTAATCTTAATTTTTATGCTGCTGATTTTATCAGCAATATGTCCTTAATAGAAAAGTTTAAATCTACAGAACATACTGCACAAATTATGCATCTTCCCCTATAAAGAAATTATAATGAAAAACAAATCTTGCTTTATTTCAACGAGAAGGGAAGAGTGTTTTGTGGGATATGGCCATGATTTGTTTTTGCAGCAGTAAATGAACTTGTGCCTGAGTTTTTGTTTCATCATCCCATCTTCTATAACTCTTTTCAAAAATGAAAAGAGTCAGGAGGATGAAAAGGGGTGGGTGGGAATCCCTCAGTATACTATGATTACTTCTCTATTCAGATTAGCACCTTTATTATAGATAGATAGTTCATCTGCCCAGTTGCTTACTGGAGAAACAGAAACTACCGCCAGTTTGAGTGAATCTAGGCAATAATAACTGTATCATTTGCAGAGTTACCAATTAGCAGATCAGAATGACCTCCCTTTGTGTCCCATTTGCAATGAAACATGAAGGAAACTGGCTAATATCTGCAGGTACATGCGCACATGAACGTGCATACATACACAGAGAGAAAGAGACATAAGCCAGCCAATTTTAATTCTCATTCAGCATGCACAGCGAATCCTCTCTGCTGCTGCTGCTGCTTTACAACATTCACTAGTATCCCCGCAATTTCAGATACTGCAGCACCTCATCAGCTATTCAGTACACAGCACGCATGATGTGCTACTATACTCAAGCAAGCGGGTTCACTTTCTCATTCTGCAGGGACAGAGAATCTGAGTGAGTGTCATTCTCCTCTTGGCAGTTAGGGAAAAAAATGACACTTTCCATTTACATGCACATAAAGGTTTATACTTGAAAAGAAATGTTTTTGGTGCATTTTCCTTACCATGATGGGGTTTTTTTAATGAAAGCTAGCAATTTTAAATTCTTAGTGACCTGAAAAACCTTATGAAAGTTTAAAAAAAAACCTAGCAGCTAGATTCAGAGCACAAGAATGGTTGATATTTCTGTTAATATATTCCCACAAAGGCTTACAATCACTACCACTGTTGTTTAAAAAAAATCTCATTGAGAATGCTATAGGTACCAAAATGCATCAGTGGTTGATGGCCACATAATTCAGAATGAATATTCACACAACAAGACTCGTGTCTGGATATCTGTAGACTCAGCAATAATTTTTTGCCATTAGTGTCCAGAATTTGATTCGTTCACTCACACAGCAGACACAGAGATTCTTGTTGGTTTACCTGACCCACAATTTGAGCATGACAGATGTTGCTGCACAGTTCAGATTTATTAAATCTCTTTGTCTCTCCACACATGCTTAGAATACAGAAGGTGTATATTTATCCAGAGGACCAAAGCAATACCAACAAAAGTGATGTCTTCATACCACAGTCTTTGGTGTGGTTCTACATGGTGCAATCCACAAATTCAAGGACGCAAGGAGCTACTTATTTCAGTGAAAATTGTGACATGATGAGTTGTTTTTAATATCTTCTTTATTTTATGGCTGCCTCAGTATGATTAATATTGAGATTAAGTCTCAGATCACATGTTAATGCAAAGGTGTATCCCTCCAGGCAAACAACTCTTTCAGAGCTGACACATAAAAACAAAGCAGGTTTGTGGTTTGCTCCAATGACAAAACAAAAGTAGGCAGATTGTGGAATGAGGAAAGCTCGTGACAGAATAATCAGGTTGACTTTTCCTATTAAGGTAGACTTGTTTCTAAGGAAATATTAATCAAGTCATTGAGTTTGAACTTTACTTATCTAAAATAAATTTCAAGTGTTTCTCTTTTCACATCACTGCATATCGGATCCTTTTTGGGTCTGGAGAAAGATACATTATTTCCCAGTGGAGATTTGAAATGGCAGGGAATAACTGAGTGCTTCTCTTTCAATTTATTTATTATGGAAATTGCTGTGCTTCTGTATCTCCTTTCTCCAGCCCACAGCCAAGTGGGAAATGTGTTTCAGACACAGGTGATGGGCATTGGGGGTGTTTGTAGATAGACTCACTGGCCTCTGTATGAATAACTTGGTGAGGATTTCCAACCACATGTTACCACGGGTGGAGCGTTAAACCACACACCCCAAGAGCCGGTTGTAACCAGCTTTGAACTCAACTTAAGAATCATACCTGGCTAGCTTTTTCTATGAACATTTGTGACATTTACCTACAAATTTTCTGACTCTGCTTGTAAGATATTGATGCATAGCCAGAAGATGTGGCATATCAACCACAAAACTTTGCTTTTTAATTGATTTTTAGCAGTCTGATAAAGAATCACCTCTCCTCCGTTTATTTTGTATAAGGAGTACAAACAGTGGTGGGATGTCAAAAATTTTACTACCCCACCGCGACGTCATCACAGTGTGGGCAGAGCTAACATCATGACATCATGACATGGGTGGAGCCAATGTCATGACATCATGATGTCATGATGTTGTGGACAGGACCAAAGGAAAATAATAATAATAATAATATAATAAAATAAAATAAAAATAAGCACACACACACACACATCTGGGGAGCAGCCTATAGGGAACTTCAGGCTCACAGCTTCTCTTCCTCCTGCCTGCTTGGGAGGACAGCAAGGAGGCCGTACATACGCGCCAAGCACTTTAGGCGTGCATGCACACCAAGTGCTTTGCGCGCATGCGCAGTGGGGGAACCAGTGAAAAGGTGAGCCCTGAAGGTGGTTCCCCCCAAAAGTTGCTACCGGTTCTTGGGTTCACTGGGAAAAGTTACTGCCAGTTCTGGCGAACTGGTGGGAACCTGTTACATTCCATCGCTGAACTGATGTATATAAATTGATGCCATTAGGCCTCACTCTTATATCTGATGAAGTGGATTTGATCCATGAAAGCTCACATTTAAATATAGGAGTTAATCTTTAAGGGGCCACAATATTTTTGTCTTTTTTTCTGTTTTGCTTATTGTTTTTATTTTGGCTACTCTCTGATATACTTGCACAGACTAACACTGCTACCACTTCAAACATTTCCAACAAAAAAAGTTTGCTAAAAATAAACCCTTGAGCAAAAGATAGTTCACATTTCAGTAAAAGGCACTGGTTCCCAGATAAAAGTGAGTGCTTCTGGAAAGCCAGTTGCTGGGGCAGGGTGGGACACTGCCCACTACCCCGGCATGGGCCTGGTTTTATCCTTTAAAAATTCCCACTTTAATTGCTCACTTTATTTTGGGTTCTCCAAGTGAACACAGAATGATAGGTTGCCCTGCTAATATCCATTTTGCATTTTTATCTTTGTGTGGGTTATATCATTGTTTTTATTTGAGGAGCTAGGCTCATGATCACACATGCTTTGGTCACCTCCAGTCTTGATTACTCTAATGCGCTCTACATGGGGCTGCCCTTGGTGATCATTCGGAGGCTGCAGCTGGTCCAGAATGCGGCTGCTCGGATAGTGGTAGGGTGCGGGCATTATGCTCGTGCCTCACCACTGCTTCAGGAGCTGCACTGGTTGCCAGTATGTCTCCGGGTGCAATTCAAGGTGCTGGTTATTACCTTTAAAGCCCTACATGGTAGTGGGCCAGGATACTTAAGAGACTGTGTCACCCCAAGAACATCTGTCCATCCCACCAAGGTGGATTGGAGAGGCTCTCTTATCATTCCATCAGCTAGAGAGGCGCTTCTCTCTAGCACCAGGAGGGCCTTCTCTGTGGCCGCCCCAGCCCTTTGGAACCTCCTGCCAACTGAGATATGTCTACAGACAGAGCTCCTGCCCTTTTAGAAGGGCCTAAAAACCTGGCTGGCAGGGCAGATGTGGGGCTCCAGTAATATGGGGTCCCATGTTGGGTGGTTGATCTGATGGGACAGCCACCCTTCCCTTGCTCTTTTAAACTTTTTAAACCTTTGTAAACCTTTTAACTTTTTAAATCTTTTAGATTTTTGTAAATTCATAGTTTAATTCTTTTTAAATTGATTTTTAAGTGATTTTGAACCTTAAGGTTTTAATTTCTGAATTTGTAGGGGGATTGTTTAATTGTTTTGCATTTATTTTGTATAGTCTCTCCCCATTTTCTGTAAGCCGCCTAGAGTCAGGTTTGCCTGATTGGGGTGGGATAATAAATCTAAATAAAAATAAATAAATAAATAAATAAAATATTAGTGATAAACCACCAAAATGTCACTGGTAACTTTGTCACTGGTGTACAAAGAGTTGCTCTGAATGTATGGGTGACATTCTGGAATGCATTACAGTATGTTTATGTAGCAATTATTTCCCTGAAATAAGTCCTGCTTTTTTGTGATGTTAATGGGTTGGTACTTTTAGTATTAGATCATAGGTGATTTCTGATGCTAGGTTCTAGATAGTTTGGGTCAAAGATATTTTACTTCTAAGTGTAAATGCCATAAGTATTCTTATATGGAATATATCTCTATGGAGTAATTTGCAAGCCTTTTTTCTGTTGCCATCAACTACTAAAAGACTAATCTATCTACAGTTGTACCTCGCGTAAAGAGCATAATGTGTTCCACAGGATTGCTCCTTAAGCGAGTTTGCTCTTTAAGCGAAACACCATTGTAAGTGACCAATTGTGGAGGGGATTGCGAACCCCGATTTATTTGTTAAGCGAGTTTTTGGTTGGTTTTATTTGTTAAGCAAAGCAAACATTCAGAGAAAATTCTGCTCTTTAAGCGAGTTACTCTTTAAGCGAGGTGTTCTTTATGCGAGGATTGACTGTATAGTTCATCTCTGTTTTCTTAAATGGTGGAAATAATATTTCTCTTGTTTTAGAAATATATTATGTTGTCTCTGAAAGTTTGTAATAGAGAAATAACTTTTTAAAGTGATCTTAATGTTCTTCTTTTCAAAAGTTCAGCTAGATGATTTCAGTCTTCAAATTGGCTTTCCTTTAATGAAATTCTAACAGTTAACTGAGTTTTCAGTTTATTTTTGGAAGTTCTCAGGAGTTCCCTGACAACACAGCTAAGAGTTGATAAATTGCATCTTTTAAAAAGAGTATTGATTTGTTCTTTGAAAATTCTAGGTCAGACTTGCTACCATAGGTCATCAGCAAGTGAACAAGATGTATCTCTGTTTGTTATCTCTTTGCCAAAATGTTCATCTGAGAATTCAAGCTGCACTGGATGAAGGTTATGCCAACCTCTTATATTCTTTTGGACTTTAAACTACAGTACTTGGATCCCACAATTATTCAAGCAGCATAAAAGATCATTGGCCAAGACTGAAATCAATGGCTCAATGCATTGTTAATGTAAACTAATGGTAAACGTAGTGAGAATAATGACACAAGATAATTTAATATAATTGCAGTGCATATACCATACATACACTTCCTCTACCTGTGTACAAACAGTTAACCTATAAGATTGCATTCTAACTCTCTTAGCCAAGATCCTCTTTGAATTACTCATGGAAAGAGACTTTGACAAGGTGCCAGTAGCATGCTTTCAGATCTGCTTCTGCAAATATTATTCCATAATTTTCTAAAACACAGATATAAGACAAACTTGTGCATGAAAATGCATCCTACCATGGGAATCACCTTTCCTGTGGTGCCTAGACAAAAAAGGTTTGGGAACAATGTAACACACAAACAAAACTGTTCCAAATCTCCATAGCACTATGGCTTCAGGCCTTGGAGTTTCTTTGATCACTTTCCTAGATCACCATGATCACCTTGCTAGATCACCATGATCACCTTGCTAGATCACCATGATCACCTTGCTAGATCACCATGCTGGGGTGGGTCATCTCAGTGGGATGAAGGTCCGTTTTTCAAATTTGCAGGTAACCCAAAGACTGTCCTGTTGTGCATTGGTCTGATGGGGAAGAGTGTGGTCAGAGGCTAGTAGAATATGTAAGTGCTTGATTAAAAAATAATAATGCTATCATGATGCTCTATGAAGATTCCTACAATAGGATCTTTGGGAACTGAAAAGATGATTTAACTAACAAAAGAGTTTTCAAAACTGAAAAATGCCTCATTGTAATCTCTAGTAGCCAATATACTGGTAGCCCCATGTTATTTATTTATTCATCCATCCATCACAGACATCCAGTTACAGTAGAATCTCGGTTAAGAAACAGCTTGGTTAACACAAAAATCACATAACAAAAGGAAATCCATAGAAAATAGTGGCTCAGTTTAAGGAATTTTTTTGGGAACGGATTAATTGGTTTTCAATGCATTTCTATGGGTAACCACATCTCAGTTAGCATATTTTGGTTTTCAATGCATTCCTATGGAAATTTTGGGTTAAGTAATTTTTGCTTTAAGAAACATTCCAGGAAACACATTAATTATGTTATCTGAGGTTTTACTGTATACCTTTATTAACTAGATGGTTAAACTGAGATGTATTTGTTTGTTTGTTTTTACCATTAAGAAGAACAAGATAATTATTGTATAATGAATACAGTTTAGGAGGGAAAATGTCTATGAAATTTTATCATTTATGTGTTAGATCAGGGGTAGGCAACCTATCGCCAAATATCGTGAGGCCAAATAAGCTGGTGCTCACCCTAGCACCAGCTGCCATCGCCATTGGAATCGGCCACGGAAGCGTTTACACCAGCAGTAAATAGCGAAAAGATGACCAGTCCGCCCCCCCCTCAACTGTCTGATGGAGCATGACCCAGCCCCTGACTTTGAAAGGTTGGCAACCCCTGTGATAGACTTTATAGTTGTATTTTAATTTTCCTCTTTACTCACTGAATGGAAGGTCAGGGTTCGATTCCCGGGTGCTGCATGGCGGAGTGAGCTCCCATCTCTGTCTCAGCTCCTGACAACCTAGGAGTTTGAAAGCAAGAAATTGCAAGTAGATAAATAGGGACCACTTAGGTGGGAAGGTAAACAGCATTCTATTATAGTTCGCCACCTTATCTTATAACAATTTAGTATTTAGTTTGTTATCCTTCCTTCACAATCTTTCCTTCACATGCCTGCCACATGTCGACGGAAACATCTGCAGACACATACAGTGCTGGCTCTTTGGCTATAAACAGAGATGAGCACTGAACCCGAGAGTCGGGTACAACTGGCTTTTGAGCAAGGGCAATCCTTACTGAATGACTGCTCAGTTGTTATCTGAATTGTCTAATAAATTATTTCTTTTGCGGGCATGCTTGCTGCTCTAGAGGGAGTGAGAATCTCATCTTTGCTCTGGGAAACTCTGTCTGGAATTAGACCAATGTACTGTACACCACATGTTGTGTTGAGGTCATCACCAGTCTGATCAAATACTGTGGTTCCTAGATACAATTCACTAAACCATGAAGATCAGTACAAGGAAACACTGGAGCTCAATATGATAACTAGTCACTTTGCATATTGAGTTTGGTCTTATCCCCCACAAAATGAGGAGAGAAGGAACTATTCTGATTCCCAATAGTCATGGAGCCAGAAGAGGCCATGCCAGATGGACTTGCTGTGAAGGCGTGCCTAGTCAATATCCTCAAGACTTTGGCAGTCAATTGTAGTCCCGGTGTCCAATCCTGCATGCCTCATTTCATGCATGCTGCAGAAGATGGCTCAGTGGTCATTGTATGTGGGTCACTTAATGGCAAGCTAGAATCCACCTTAAACAATTTCACACCTGTGTCATTTTTCCTGCTTGCCATTCTTCTTTCATCCATCAATGAAGAAAATGATTTTCGGGGTGTGTGCGTATACTTGGACAAGAGTAGCAGCCAACGGCAATTATCTCCCACATCAGAGTCATAGATTTAATTCAATCAGTGGCGTCGCTAGGGGGCAGGGGGGCGCCCCAGCGGGACTTTCAAGGGGGCGGCATCCCCGGGGAAGGCAGAAGAGGAGGAGGGCACATCCACGCATGAGTGTGCGTGCGTGCGTGTGTGTATGAGAGAGAGAGGCGGGATGCAGCCTTTTGTGAATCCCTTTGAACAAGGGCGATCTCTCCTCTTCCCCCTCCTCTCCTCCCCCGCACCAGAGAAGGAGGAGGGAGGTGGTGCTGGTAGTTCCTGTTCCCAACAGGGAGTACACAGCCCACAAGTAGACTCAAATTCCCAGAAGCCTAAGTCAGTACATTGGCTGATCAGTGCTTTGGGGAAATGACTTAGGCTTCTGGGAATTGAAGTCCACAAACCAGCATTTGGGAAACTCTGATTGGGTGAAAGGGAAGTTTCTGCTCATCATCACAGGGAGAGGGAGATGGAACCAAGGGATTCCTCCCCCCATCTCTGCCTCGCTGCTCAGACCGTCTGTTGCTATTACCGAGATTCTCCCTTACCTGTCCTCAAGACAGAGTAAATTCTGCAAAAAGAAAACGTAACTTATTTCCTCCTCCATCCATCCACCTACAACTCCTATTTTTTTACGGAGGGAGCAATCTCCCGCCCCCAATTAGTCTCCTTCAACCAAGCTCTCAATTAATGGCTAATTATATCTCAAGTAGGGCGGCCAACTATCCCGCATTCTGCGCGGCAATCTCATTTAGGGAGGGGGAATTTCGACTTACCCTTGTTTCGAAAATGGTACCGGACCTCCCCCGTTGCGTCACGGAAGCACCGGTTTCCACTCCGACCGGCAGGCAGTTAAAGAGAAACGGAGCCGAAAAGGCTCCAATAAACTGCGCCTGCGCAGAAACCCAGTTTGGCGCCAGATTGGGTTTCTGCGCAGGCGCAGTTTATTGGAGCCTTTTCGGCTCCGTTTCTCTTTAACTGCCTGCTGGTCGGAGTGGAAACCGGTGCTTCCGTGACGCAACGGGGGAGGTCCGGTACCATTTTCGAAACAAGGGTAAGTCGAAATTCCCCCTCCCTAAATGAGATTGCCACGCAGAATGCGGGACGGTTGGCCGCCGTGATCTCAAGGCCACTCCCCCACACACAAACACACACACAAACACTTCCTATCCTGGGTTGGGGTGGGTGGGTTTGCAATTAATGGCTGGCTCATTTTCCTCCCCTTGCTGTTTAGTTTGATCTTGGCAACTATCAGCCGAAGCCATAAATTGGGGGAGGGGGAGGTGCAATGTGGCAGGCACAACTAGACACTGGAAAGTAAAGGTAAAGGTCACCCTTGCTCAAAAGCCTGTCATATCTGACTCTAGGGTTTGGTGCTCATATCTGTTTACATCCAAAGAGCCTGCACTGTCTGTGTCTGCACATGTTTCTGTGGTCATGTGGCAGGCACGACTAGACACTAGAGTGTACAGAACGCTGTTTACCTTTACCACCAAAGGGATACCTATTTATCTACTTGCAAATTTCTTTCTTTTGAACTGCTAGGAACTGGGAGAGATGCCAGGAGCTCACTCCATCAGTATTCAGGTCTTTAACTGCTGACCTTCCAGTTATCAAGTTCAGTATCTTAACTGCTAAACCACCAGTCCTTTGTGGTCACAATTGGGTGGGGGGGGGAGGACTTTGATTTACGTCATCCTTCCTTCTTTCCTTTCCTGGCTCCTGGGCATGTGCAGAAATACTGGATATAAAACACCACCTCCATCTTTGCAAAGAAAATCTCCACTGGGTCCCTTTGCTGCCCAAAGCCTCTGCTACTTGGTGGGTGGGTAAGAACATGTGCAGAGTTCCAACCTGGCTCCTAGCCATGTGCAGAGTACAGACTCCGGGGAGCATGAGGAGGAGAAGGAGGGGGAGCACAGTCTAAGAAGCCCATTCTACCCCCCTCCCCATCGACACATTGCAAAGGTTCCACCAATCGTAGATCTTCCTCAAGGCAGAGTAACTTCTGCAAAAAAGTAACTGATTTCCTCCACCACCCACCACTCCCCTGCCCCTAATGAGTTCCCTTCTGCCAGGCTCTCAAATAATAACTTGTTTTACCCGGAAGTTCTACGTTTGATCTTTTCCTCCTCCTTCCTTACCTGTGACTTGGTCCCCAGCTTTCCCTTAGCTGGTCACAGGCTGTTGAAGGAGGAGGAGGAGGAAAGGATCCAGCATAAAACTTGGGGGATTTCTCTCTCTCTCTCTGCCTCATTCCCTAAGACCTGCAGATGGTGATTGCAGCCATGGAAATAAAAAAGCAACTGATTCTTGGGAGACAAGCTATGAGAAACCTGGGGAACATAGTGAAAAGTAGAGACATCACCTTGCAAACCAAAATTCGCATTGTCAAAGCAATGGTATTCCCGGTGGTAATGAATGGTTGTGAAAACTGGACCATTAGGAAAGCTGAGCGCAGAAGAATAGACGCCTTTGAGATGTGGTGTTGGAGGAGAGTTTTGAGAGTACCCAGGACAGTGAGGAGAACAAATAGGTCAATCTTAGAAGAAATCAACCCTGACTGCTCCTTAGAAGGTCAAATAGTAAAGATGAAGCTAAAGTACTTTGGACATCAAATGAGAGGAGATGTTCCACTTGAGAAGGCCTTGATGCTGGGAAAAGTGGAGGGCAAAAGAAGAAGGGGCGGACAAAATGAAATAGCTAGATGGTATTGTAGACGCAATGGCCACAGAACTGAGTTAGTTGAGGGAGATGGTAGAGGACAGAAGTGCCTGGCAAACAGTGGTCCATGGGGTCGCAAAGGGTCTGAATCGACTGTGCGACTGAACAACAACACAGACAGAAAACAAACAGCCGCTGCTTCTGGCTTTCACCCTTGCACCCCAAGGTCAAGCTCTCCTGCAATGCCTCTCACCGCCGCTCTCTTCTCCCAAAACCTGAGTCTCCACAGTGAGCGGCTCCAGTGAGGTTCCCCTTTCAGACCCCTGCCTTGAAGATTGCTGTTCAGGTCTTGCCCCGAAAGGCTTTCTTGGCAGGTCAAAACCAGCCCTGGGTCTTCTTGGTGCTGTTAAAACTTTTGAGAAGAATGTATGCTCGTTCCTAAACCTAACAAAAGAAATACCGGTAGGCTTCCCCCCTCCACACAGTTCATCGCGAGGTACCATAGACTTCCTCCCATACCTATCCACATTCATTCATAAACCTCTGGACTTTGGAAAGTAATTCATAGCCCACCTGGACCCATTCAGAGAGGGCAAGAAAGGAATGGGGGGTGGTGGTGGCAGCGGCAGCTGCAGCGGGCAGGGGAAGAATGGTGGTGGTGGTGTGCGCTTAGCAGCGCTTCCCTTCTGGCAGACCTTTGGAGCCTCAAATCCCCCGCACAGAGGCAGACAGTCATGGGGCGCCTCAGTCCCTAATGGATGCCCGCTCACCATTGTGTCCAGCCCCCAGGCCGGCTGTTTTGGTCTGCATAAGGTGGGGGGGGTTTCCAGCCCCCCACCTTGGAGGGGCTACAGGTGGCTTGCCCCTGGAGGTGGGGGCCTGGAGCTCCCACCCTCCGCAAACCAAAATGGCCAGCCTGGGGGTTGGCCTGTCTGCCTCTGTGCAGGGGACTTTGAGACCCCAAAGGTCCGCCGCAAGGGCAGCGCTCCTAAGTGTACCCCACCACCACCATTCCTTCCCCCCCCCACTGCTGCTGCCACCTGTACCTTTCTTGTCCTTGGATGCATGCAGGAAAGGCATTATAGAGGTGCTCTTCCTCTGAGGGGGGCGGCAAATTTGGCCTCCGCCCCGGGCAGCTGAAACCCATGCTACGCCACTGAATTCGATTAACTATTGGAAGCCCTCAGCTAACAAAAGTCTCCCTTGTGACTTCCATACCCTCCCCCTCTTAATGCAAAAAAAAAAAAAAAAGCACGTAAACCAAGTGCAAGAAGCAAAAATCAAAATGGCTTTCTACATTAATGTTAAGACACATTATAGATACTGTTACTAGATCCACTGATGAAACACTCTGTTGGCAGAGTAGAAATTATTTCTTTCCCATTTCCCACTCTTCCATGAATCCATCTTACATTACTGTAGTTGGGTAGTACTGTCTTACTGAGGTGGCTTAGTGGTTAAAATGCTGAACTTGATGAATGGAAGGATGCTACTAAGGTAAGAAAAATGGTCTACCTATTCCAGTATAGAATCTGAGATGGTAATACTGAACTCTGGAAGGGCTGTCCTTGGAGCAGGTGTGCAAGTACCT
This sequence comes from Furcifer pardalis, assembly GCA_030440675.1. Taxonomy (NCBI): domain Eukaryota; kingdom Metazoa; phylum Chordata; class Lepidosauria; order Squamata; family Chamaeleonidae; genus Furcifer; species Furcifer pardalis. The sequence continues at coordinate 59,549,421 of CP126894.1, read as the reverse complement.
TAGTTTTCTGAGCATTTATGGTGAGGCCAAAATGATCGCATGCATTCTTGAAACAGTTGACTGACTGTTGCAGCTCCTCAGGTGTGAGAACAGGCAATGCTATACTAAGAGAAAATGCATTAAACTGCATTGGAAATGCATTAATTTTTTTCCTCCAATGTAGCTTTATTCAGCATTACACTTTTTATCATGTCAGAAGCACACAAAGGTGCTTTCTGGGTGGAAAGGTTTTTTGTTGAATGAACTTTACGTAGGGGATGCCCAAAAGAGGTACCTTTCATGTCCCCAAGTGAATTCTAAGGCTGGAAGCATTTTACCTGATACCTGGTTACCTGAGAGCAAGGGCACTATAGGTTTATGGGACTTTGTCATGTATGGTTTATTTACGCCCATGTACATATTGACATAAATGTGGTTTCATTAGCCCTCTTTTGACTAAGCACCAGTATTATTGTGAAGAATCACAGGCCTATAAGGAAGACTTGTAACGCCATTTAGTCCAAACCTTTAGTCCATAACAATATGCTGTGATGTCTTTTTTAGTAAGCTAAATAAAACACCACAAATTAAACAGTTCTAAATGAATTTGCATTGTTCCTTTGTGATACAACCTTTATCAAACTTAAGATTTTGAGCGTCCTGACTCATAACTTTGACTCATGCTTGGAATTGTTAATGTTTCACAATTCAAGATGACACACACCATTGACTTTTGTATGTTCTATCATGGTAAAATAAATCCTTCTGAAAAAACTTATAATTACAGTATATTACACTTTTCATATACAGAAAGAGGGGCTTGTTGAGAATATACAACAACAGAATCACTGGCCAGCAAATAAATAATAATGTTTATTCCCTTTACCTAGTAGCTGGTGAAGGATGACTACCTAATCTTTTAACTTGACTAAATATTATTGAGCAGGGATCTGCAGAGAATTAATGTAAGAACAGGAATTCATGTATTAAGATTCAAACACCAGGATTCATTAGAAAGGGAATCATACAATTTATATCATGGTGTATATGCAAGTGAAAATAATCAATAAAATTCTGATCAACAGATCTGATACACGACTTCAACAAAATGGGGAAATCAGTTCAGAAACAGTTGACTGTTGTCTGCTCCAAATAGCAATGCAAGAGCAAGAAAAAATGACAGGAGAAACTTTCAAATTTGCTAATAAGTAGAAAGGAAGGTGCATGAAGAAGTTGATAAAATGTGACTATGGTCTCCATGCAGCTTTCCAGGAACATTTAGTGAGTGTCAAAGGCCTTTAGGAAAGCATATTTAGTTTTAGATGTAAAGGTCACCCTTGCTCAAAAGCCAGTCATATCCTACTCTAGGGTTCAGTGCTCCTGACCTGCCAACCTTCCAGTTGTCAAGTTCAGCATTTTAACCACTAAGCCACCACAGTCCCTTTTAGATGTATACATTCTAACAAACAGAAAATGGAGATAGTTGAAGTGTTTTGCTTTAATACTTCTGTTTCTTAGTCACTCTGATATAGCTGGTAGGATAGCACAGTGGCTTAGGAAGCTTGATTCCTCACTGTGCCTCCCATGAGAAGAGTCAGTTTGTGTAGCTATGCACAAGCTACACAGTTCCAGGAGATGGGAATGATAAACCACTTTTATGTCTTTAAAACCCTGGAAAGGCTCACCATATCCGATTGTAGGATTCAATGCTCAGCTCTGTTTAGAACCAAAGAGCCAACGTTGTCTGTGTCTGCTTCCATGGAAATGTGGCAGGCATAACTAGACACTGGAGTCCATGGAATGCTGTTTACCTTCCCACCAAAGTAGTACCTCTTTATCTACTTGCAATTTCTTGCTTTTGGACTGCTAGATTGGCAGGAGCTGGGACAGAGATGGGAGCTCACTCCATTGTGCAGTACCTGGGTCTCGAACTCCTGACCTGCCGACCTTCCAGTTGTCAAGTTCAGCATCTTAACCACTAAGCCACCACAGTCCCTTTATGTGTACATACTGGCATACATAGTATATTCATTTGATGAATAGATTGCTACATAAAGTCTAAAAAATCCCGATAATTTACTCCTAAATGTATGTAAAAAATCATTTTAACAAATCTAGAAAAACTTTGATTGAAGTGATGTTTAGTTCTCATTATCTGTTTGTATAATTAAATTTATATTGGTCACTTTCTGTTCCTAGGGACCTCCAAGAGCGATTGTTTTCATAGCAAAGGTCCCTCATCCATGAAAAACAGAAGTTCTCCTGCTTTTTAAATTTTATTTAAAAAACATAAAAAGGCAAAAAAAAAAAAAATACAATTTCTGCTCTCTGTGTTGCATGCAGATAGGATAGGAACTCTGGGCACAAATTTAGTCCAAAAGCCACTGGAGTTTGCCCACCGGTGTGCTAGAAAAATGGTGAGGCCATATAAAAGAAACTTGTTACAGAGAGTTTTTAATATTAGAAGCAGAAAGTAAGCAATGCAGGAATAAATCCATTTATCCTGGTCAGGAACAAATCCATTTATAGGATCGTCATCATAAACAAATCAATTTTTATAGTGCTTTCTCATCACCAGATGACTATTTAAATCAAAATACTTTTAAAGTGTTTTCAAGAGAAAAATGGGAAAATAATGGTTATATTTCCCTTATCTTATATGGGGATATAAAGGCCTATACAGTTGTACATCAGTTAAAGAGCATAATGTGTTCCACAGGAATGCTCTTTAAACAAGTTTGCTCTTTAAGCGAAACACCATTGTAAGTTACCAATTGTGACTTCTGGTGGGGGGGATCATGAGCCCCGATTTATTTGTTAAGTGTGTTTTTGGTTGGTTTTATTTGTTAAGTGAAGCAAACATTCAGAGAAAATTCTGCTCTTTAAGCGAATTACCCTTTAAGCGAGGTGCTCTTTATGCGAGTTTTGACTGCACTTCCAGTTTGGCAGTGGTCACTTGGAAATGCAGCATGGGTAGAAGTTAAGCTATTATTAGGGACCCCAGAGATTTCCATGAAGGTGCAGAATACAGTTCAAAAACTGAACCTGGAACACAATGATTCTCACAATGAACAGCAAGGATTCTCACTAGATCCTGAATATTGCGAGGAAATGAATGAACACAGAGAGGGGCAATGGAACCTAGAAAGAGGAAGAGGAAAAGTAAACTATTTCAATGCTTGTTGGCTCTAGATTTGAGTTGGCCCAGTCATAAACCTCAGTGCCACAGTCAACTGGGGCAACATTGTCCACTTCCCCATAGGTTATGGAGGTGGCGCTCCTGCCTCTTCTCTGCTGTGTTATATTGGATGGCATGGACTACAATCCATCTTTGTCTTTTTCCTCTTTTTTCATTTGTGGACAGATGGCCAGAGAATACCACATCCTCCTCTGCATGTGTACGGATGAGGAAATAAGAGATGCTACATTACACTTGATCTATGTAATTAGAACGAGTGGTGATCTATAAAGACCTAATTTTCATTTAGATGTATGAGAAAGTATCCAGGATCAGTCCAGTGGCCTATCTGGCCAAGCACTTTCTTTACACAGTGACCAACAAATTGCCTGTGATCAGAAGGATAGTACCTGTATCCTTCATTCTGTATTCTTAACACTATGGATAATGAAGGTGACTGCCCAAAGCTTGTGAACAAAAATGTTGCTTTCTGAACTTTGCTTTCTGCAGTTGTTTGGAAATAATGAGGACAGGGATGTGTCCATAAGGATAATATATGGCACAGGCTGGGAAGAATGCCAGACAATGAGAAATCTTTGACATTATTGTGCTGCTGAAAGAATTCACAAATGTTGAACATAAGAGCTTGTCTCTTAATTGTCTTTGTGAGGCTGTGAAACAATACACACACAAAAAGGCATAGCTGAGAAATTATTTTTAAAATATTTTAAGTTAAACATATACATGAAATTGTGTTTTATTGTTTTCACTTCACTGTTATGATGAATTTGAATATCTGAGCTTCAGAGCATTCAGAGTATAAGATGACTTGTATTAATTTAAACATCTCTATTGATCAACACATACATAAACATTTTTAAGCAACATTGTTTAAGCTATCTCAGACCATTTAAACTAGATTATACAAGTCATATAATATTATATTCTGAACCTAGATGCATGCATATATATTAGGTAGTTCCTCTCTACACCATACTACCTAATATGTGTGTGTGCATTTAGGTTCAGAGTATAATATGACTAGCAGTTCGAAAGCAACAAATTGCAACTAGATAAAAAGGTACCACTTCAGTGGGAAGGTAAACAGCATTCCGTGTTGAGGCATGCCTGCCACATATCCACAGAAATGTCTGCAGATGCAGACAGTGCTGGCTCTTTGGCTATAAACAGGGAGGAGCACTGAATCCTAGAGTCAGATACGACTTTTACCTCTACACCATTAGTACCATTTTGAAGACATATAACCTTATTTCTTCATTTGATGAATAGGTGTCAAAACAAAGTCTAGAAAATTAAGATAATTTACTCCTAAATGTATGTAATTAATCATTTTAATTAGATTATTTATTTATTTATTTATTCAAGTTTCTATTCCGTCCTACTCACACAGGCGACTCAGGGCAGAGTACAAAATGTCATAAAATTCACAAAAGTCACAATTCATAAAAACCAGATTAAAATCTAAAACCAGTTAAAATAGCAATTAAACAGGCTAAAAACAATTTAGCCTGTTTAATTTACAGTGTAATACATGCAGTAGTGTATGGTATTATAATCTCTATTGGCATCCTTTGTTTCTCAAGCCGTCAGCCTTTAATTGGTATTTGTACATACAATATTCTTCACTGAGATGTACATATAAATCACACAGCAGGTTTAAGGGAAACAGTTCCTGCTTCTGGACAAATAAACATTTCCCAGCTCTCATTTCCATCAGACATTTGGTTATTTATGTACTACCTACTGCTCATCCATGGTTTTGTTTCTTTCTAATCTAATGAATTAAGCTCCTTACGGTTGTTACCACTTATTTTAAAACAAGTGTTCTCAACCTTTTTAAGCTGTGGTCATTATCCCTCAGACAGTTTTGGGGGCTGGACAGCCATTTTGCCCTTCCTCCATCACATGGCACTTCCTGGCATGGTGGAGGTGGTGAAGGGTCACATGAAATGGCACTGCAGGCTGCATCCGGCCCAAGGGCCAAATGTTGAGAATCCCTGTTTTTTAAAATTTTTAAGTAGGCTTCCAGTTTAAAAATGCTGGACAGAATCCTATTACAATGGCAGATCATAACTGCTCCATAGGCGGAATACTTCATAGCTGTTCCTGTGTGTGGGGATGATTAAGTTCTGGCACAGATGCTGGCAAACCATCTTGGCTGGGCGTTTCCCCCTTATCTCTCTGGTGCACAAGCAGCTTGTTTATGTCTTGCCTGGGTGTTTCCCCCTTATCTCCCTGGTGCACAAGCAGCCTGTTTACATCTCACCTGGGAGTCCCCCCCCCTTTATCTCTATGACCCAGCTTGTTTTCCTTGTCACCGTGACACAGCACATCTTACCAAAACAGCACGTGCCTCACCCTGGCCTTAGCCAATCATCTATTGCTTACTGATAACAGCACGTGCCTCACCCTGGCATTAGCCAATCATAACAGCACATGCCTCACCCTGGCCTTAGCCAATCATGTATTGCTTAGTGATAAGAAAGCTAATAAAAGAGATGTTCCCACAAAGCTGGGCACGCCTCACCCTGAAGAGTGGCTTGACTCCATGTCTTCTTGATCCCTTCACCTGTGTCCTTCCACTTTCACTTGCACAGGCCAGAGATATTGCCATTGAAAGCAGTGGCACTTACAGATGTGTAAAGGAGTAGTGAATAATCCCTTGCTGTACTGGAGAAAAAGGGACAAATACACATACCCAAGACTATTGCAAAAAGGATAAAAAGAAACACAAGAGTAACCACTATGTAATATATTGCTATTCGTTTCAAAAGCTGTTTTGTAATAGATCTCATTTTGATTTTTGATTTTCACTTAGACATTTAGATGTTTCTTTGATTAACAATATTATCTAATGGATGAAATTACTTTATTCTTGAGAACCAGGTCTCTAGATATCTTTCCTTTAGCCTAACATTCTCAATTAGACATCACATAAGATGGGGTTTTCACCTTTGTATTACAGGGACTTTGTAATGCACTCCTGTAGCATTGTTCACAGTATGAAATGCTCATATTAGATTCATAATGATCCTGTCAGTTGTGACAACAGAGAATCTAAGCATCCAAAGATACTCAATGAATATTGCTAGCTCAGTAGAGATAATGGTCCCCTCGCTGCTAAGTTTGGGTTTTAAACTGCAAACTAACATTAGGATACATGTGCCATGTTTACAGCATCTGGTTAACATCATTTAGACCAGGCACAAACAAAGTGTGGTCTTTCAACCCCATGTGGCTCCCAAAATGTGTTTTGCTCTACAGATTTGAAGAACACCCATTTCTATGTTATATGTTTTGTTCTGTGACTTTTGTTTTGACTGCCATTGTATGTAAACCTCTAACATCTAAGAAACACCATGTACTTTTGACCCCTAAAACTCTCACAAAAATCCTAAGTGAATTGTAATCAGGATTTGTTCCATCTCTGAAGAACAAATGAACTATCCATTTCAGCATGAACTGTCAGAAGTTCTAGATATTCAGAAGAACATCAGAAGAAGTTCTTGATAGTGGGTGTCACATACAGTACTTTTCATACTGAGTCATGACCTTACCTATCATGCCTCACTATTCTATTATGTCATAATATTTTATTGTCTAGGACTAGTGTGGGTGCGTATCACCATCTTAAATGTAAAATTATCTCAGAATTATGTAGTAAAGAAAAATTTTAAGAAGTAGAAGTCAGAAAGAAGTAGCAATGGCAGAAGAAGTACCAAATCTGTACAGGCAGTGCAGTGCAAAATACTTAGCTGAAGTTACTGTATTTTAGACATTTCATGAGACAACAACTCATTATTGGTAAAGGCAATAATGCTGAAGAACATAAGGTAATAGGAAAAGAAGACCTGACATGGGATGGATTGACTCAATGAAGGAAGCAAAAGTCTTTTGTCTGCAAGACCCAAGCAGACAATGATAGAATCTTCTGGAACATGAATTTTTGGAATAGTAGCCGTGTTAGTCTGTGGTTCAGGCATATCAGAAAACAAAATAAAATAAATAAAAATAAAATAAAAAACACTGTAGCACTTTAAAGACTAACTGCTATATTTTTATTGTTAGCTTTCGTGGATCAAGTCCACTTCTTCAGACAAAGAGTGAAACTTACAGGCATGGTTTTTATACATCAAATTCAGGGGCTCAAAGGGAAATGGGTGTGGTCATGGTCAAGCAAGATGACAGACAACCAAGCACAACAATACAGCTTCACACAGCCGTTAGCAACAATAGATTATTCAGATTAGCTCTAAATGACTCCCTTTCAATCTCAAGGTTGCTGAGAAAACCCATTCTGGTCTCTGATCAATTTTTGACCTGCATGTAAGAGAACAAACAAGAACACTGTACTTTCTGTTTTGCTAAAGAGAATTGGCAGGAAAGTTGTAATATAAAATCATATAGCAATCTGTGTATCAAATTTGATAATGTCCCAGAAACCCTTCACTAATATTTAGTCCCTTGCAATGGGTGTCTAACAGATGGATGTATTTGATTTGATCCACGAAAGCTAACAATAAAAATATAGCAGTTAGTCTTTAAAGTGCTACAGTGTTTTTTTATTTTATTTTTATTTTATTCTGGAACATGTTAATTCTTAGGGTCCCTGATTGTCCAAAGCAATTTGATAGCACGTAACAATAACCATGTAATGATAAAGGGAGTGTTGTATATCCAGTGGCATAGCATGGATTTCAGCCACCGAGGGCATAGGCCAAATTTGCCGCCCCATGGGAGGGGCCCAGGATGCCAGTGGTGGTGGAGGGTTCCAGTGCCCATCCCCATAGTGGCCTCTTCACCCCGGCCACTAGGAGGTCCAGGGGGGCAGCAAAGCCCTATTCATTGTGAATTTTTACCATCCCAAAAAAGTGCCGTATACCTGTATTGCCAGTATCTGAATTGCCTTCAGACTATGCCTGCAGCTCTTCAGACATTCTGGATTTTGATTTTGCAACTATTTCCAGGTTTTATGTTTAGTATATAAGGAGAGATTGCATGCCAGAGATTCACATGGGTACTTCTCAAGAGTAGGGGAAGAAGCAAAGATAGTGTTTGCAAGAGAGTTCTGTTATGGTGTACATACTGCAACTTATTGCTTCTGGGAGTTACCCTGGATCGAACTCTCACTTTTAAGACCCTCTACCTTAATAACAAAAATAAGGTTTTTCCAGGAACAATACTCTGAGGAAAATAACAGGCACAAGTTGGGGTGCCCAACCACACACATTAAGAACATCTGTGCTAGCTTTATGTTACTCTGCAGGAGAGTATGTTAGTCCAGTGTGGTGCAGATCAAAACATGCAGGGCAGGTGGATGTGGCTCTAAATGAAACAGTGAGATTGGTCACAGGATACCTAAAACCAACCCAGATACAAAAAGTGCATTACTTAGCTGGCATCCCTCCATCAAAATTCCGTCAAGAAAATGCTGCTCAGAAAGAGTGGATCAAAGCAAGTTCCTCGGAAACAGACCTGTTATTTGATCACCAACCACCAAAGTAGAGACTGAAATCAAGGCATAGCTTCCTCACAACCTCTGCTCCTCTGAATAACCAGCCCCCACAGATCACCTTAGAACTATGGAAGGAGGGCAAGGAGCTACCAGATAACTGTGCAGAACCACATGATTCTCTACTGCCTGGCCAAGAACAACCATGGCTTGTGTTGAAAGCTTCAAATAGACTGCGTGCCGAGGTAGGAAGATCAAGTGCTAATCTGAGAAACCGGGGTGTCCCTGTAAATGACAGCCTATGTGAATGCAGAGAAGTACAAACTATTTTTCATATGATACAATGCACACAATGCCCCTCAACAGGTGCTGAGGAGGACCTTATGTTGGCAAGAGGAAATGCTGTTGAAGTGGCCTGATATTGGACAGATGTCATCTAGCCCTTTTTAATTCTATTTTGTTTTTATATGTGTTAATTTTAGCTTTGTATGTTATTATATGCTGGTGGTGTATCTGACACAAATAAAGAAAGATTGCTTCTGATTTAAAAATATGTTAACAGTTAAAAAAAAAAACAGATAGGAAAGAAAAACAAATTATTAGTAATTCTGAAGATGGAAAAGTTACCAAAAGGGAAGGCAGAGAAGCAGTGTATGCAATTTCAGAGGAACCAATCGGGTGGATATAGATTGTGTGTGACGGCAGTAAGATTTTGGATTTACTTTGCTTGCATTTTGCTGCATGAGGCAATTAACAAGATGCTTTGTCCTCTACTGATGTGTTCCATTTGTACAACCAAATTTTCTTCAGCACTAAAAATCTGGCAGCATCTTTCTTCTCAACACCTAGCTAGCTTGCAGAGTACAGAGTAGACTGTTTTGGGCCCAACTCCTTCTTACATCACTTTGCTGTCATTCTCCCAGCCTCTCTTGCCTGAGATGACCATCTCATTTTACCTCTCCCCAGCCTCTGTACCATAGCCAACAACAACCATTAAAAAAAAAGTTACGACAGGCAAATCCCATCATGCTTTGTGTTTGTTTTGCATGCTTACATGGAGGTGGGAAGGATCAACATTTAAGGAATATAGTCATTGTCTGTTTTGAATCTAAAGAGCAAATTAGCAGGCAAAATGTTTCTTCCCTCCAAAAGTCTGAGAGACAGTGTGGTAGAGTGGTTAGAGCAGAGGTGGCCCAACTACAGCCCATGGTTCCAAATCATCCAGCCCGTGGCACCCTCACCACTCCTGGAAGCGGAAGTAAAATGAACCCATGCATGTGCAAAACACTGCCATAAAGGCACCTGCGGCTCTCATAAACGCATTTACAGCAGTTTGCAGGTACATTTTGCGCACACGTAGGGATGTTTTACTTCCACTTCTGGTGGGAGGAACCCCATGACTGGCCCATTGAACCCCATGACTGCCCAGTGGCATGAAAAGTTTGGGAACCCCTGGTTTAGTGTTGCACTATGAGCAATGGTGGGCCTCAGCAGGTTCACACCAGTTCGCCAGAACCAGTAGCTGAAATTCTGGCTGGTCCCACCCATCCAAGTTTTGAAATAAAGTAGTCCTAATTTGGGTGCAACACAGGGCTTTCCCCTGGCCACCCCTACCATACCACACACACAGAGTAGGTAGTAAGAAAAATTGTAGCCCACCACTGACTATGAGTTGGGAGACCTGGGTTCTGAACTCCACTTGGCCATGAAACTAAATGGGCGGCCCTGAGCCAGTCACATTCTCCATGACTACCTGGGGAGAAGAAGTGCCAGGTTGCTACTTCAGGCACACTGGAGGAAATGCAAAATATAAATGTAACAGATGATGGTGAAGATCATGATGGCAATCATTGTGATGCAAGTAGAAAAGAGGAGGGGGAGGAGGAAGAGGATGTGCAGGGTAAAATTATGTGGAGGGTTTTTTCCTTCTCCAAATTTATTTTGGAAAGAGCATTCAGCTACAGATGAACAAATCATTTAACCATTACGGACCATAGGGATACATATAATTGCATCCCATAGGGATACATGTAATTCTTAATAGAACAGTGTTTCCCAACCTTTGGTTTTTGGACTTCAATTCCCAGAAGTCTAGGTCAATTCCCCAAAGCAGTGATCAGCCAATGTACTGACTTAGGCTTCTGGAAATTGAAATCCAAAAGCCAAAAGTTGGGAAACACTGCTGTAGAAGAATTTCTTTCTGATCTACCCCAAAGAACAAATCCCATAGGATAGCTGTTAGAGAAAAGTATAGCACTGGGAGTTGATTGGGGAGACGCTTAAGAAAACATTTGAGACAATCATCTCTTCACAAGGTACTGTATCTGAAAGAGTAATAACACTAAAATAAAACTAAGCCATCTGTGGCACCAAAACTATGCATAGCTGTCCATGTTATACAAAAAAAAAAAAAAAAAGCTCAAATGGAACAGATAAATCTTGCAATGAAGCAAAACAACAACAACCCACCTTGAAATATATGCACACCTTGGCTTTTCTGTCTAAAAACTGCTTCTCTTTGCCATATAACTGGTAATCAACCAATTAGTCATCATACTCAGGAAGGAAAAGAGAAAATAAAGGTCACAAAGTAGCTCAAATAAGGCATAGTCATTAGAAATGGCACTTCCTTTGTTATAATGCTTCAAAGTACATGACGAAAGAAAGTCAGATGCTCTGGTGTAAAACTATGTGCGACATAAAAAAAGGTACAATAATTTCCTGTTGGAAGCATGACCAATAATCAAAGATGCTATATTTGTGCTTTATTGTAAAATGTTCTATTACTGGACCTCTCTATTATTAGTATCATCCATTTAAGATCTGTACGGCTTTGTCAGCAGCATCAAACGTGAGCAGGATTTCAAGTCTAATCTATTTTAGATACTAGTTATGGCAATGTGGGTGTTTTATCTTGTTTTCCTGGTTTGAAAAGAAGTTCAGGATGTTCAAGACTATAGATTTGCATCCCAAGTTGCTCTGTTCACATAAGAAGTGAATGACTCCTAACAAATTCCCCCTTCAGTATTCAGCCAACTCCAAGTGTTCCCAAGGTTCCCCTAACCATAAGATATTAAAAGGGGACACAGGGATCTGCAGATGAAAGCGAGAAAGCTTATGTTCCTCACCCTTATTTCTTACCAATGTGCTGCAAACCTACTTTGTATTGGAACCTACATATTTACTAAGAAATGAGAAAGAAATAGAGACTATTTCATGTAGCACATCATTTAGCTGTACGTTATTTGCTCAATGGTGTAACTATGGCTAGATAATCAACCTCTCCCTTATATGGAATGAAAGGGAAATCAGTAGGTTCTATCTAGACCAGGGGTCAGCAAACTTTGCTCTCCAGATGTTCTTGGACTTCAATTCCCAGAAGCCCTGATCACCAAATGTACTGACTTGGGTTTCTGGTAATTGAAGTCCAAGAAGACTTGGAGAGCCAAGTTTGCTGACCCTTGATCTAGACCAAATCTAGAGAATTCTCCGTAGAACCTAAAATGACTAAACTGAAACTATTGTACTTTGGGAATATCATTCTCAATAAACCCTGATAAATATTTTCTTTAGACTGCAAGACCTGAGTGGGGCTGTTAACAACAGGATCTTTTAAAAATAATTTGCTCACAGGGTCACTGTGATCAGAAGCAAACTGACAGTTTATAACAATAGTGAACCTACTGTTCGTTCATTCAAATTCCAAGGTGCTGATTTTTGACACTGCTCTATCCTTTCAACTGAGGTTTTAAATGGCTTTTCTTGGGCTGCCTCTCTCTCTCTTTTTTCTAAACTGATCACCAGGAGCCTAGTTTTCCTAACATTTATTTTTAGACACAGATCATTATTTATTTCACTAATGTTACCAAGTAACCTTAATAGTAGCCTGAATAGTAAGGAATTACTTTTGTTTAAGGCAAAAGCAAAATGTTGCTGGAGATAGTGGGAACTCATCTATCTTATGGGTCTCAAAATGTTTTGACATGTTTTGCTGACTGTGTACATTAAAGAAAATATGATTTTTTTTGTTTTTTGTTTTTAAAGAACTTAAAGAAAAGAGTAACATTAAAAAATTAAAAAATAAAACTTACCTATCCTTCCATCTTCTACTACCCTCCCCACACCTTTCTTCAAGATGTCGCCTCTGTCCTCCAAAGAGGGGAGGGGAGGACCGGGGAAAAATGGCATTAAGTTCTTCTGAGTGCCCCCTCCCTCCGCCAATGACTAAAAATTATATAATATATTTATTCTACTATCTCAACACTCGGTGACTCTGAAAGATCTGCTCCTCCCACCGCTCCCTCCACCTCCTCCCCCACATTCAAAACCGGCCCCAACACCTCAACTGCGTATAAATCTGTTCTCAGAGCAATCCATTCCTTTGCCGCCACCTTAATCAATCCAATCTGTGTCAGGTATTGCAATACATCAGCCTTCTCATCCAGAACATGCCATCTTTTTGTCATAAAAAAAATCTCAGCTGTTGTGGAAACCTCCAATTATATTTGATATCATTAGCGATCAACAATTTCTCTCCTCGGGTGCTATATCATTGTAGATCTCCACATCAACTCCCTCTATCTTTAGAACGCCAGACCCTGCTTGTTTGATGTAAGCCATCACCTTCAACTTATCCGCCCAATTTGCAAATTTAACCAAAACATTTCTAGGTGATCTCCTATCTCGCCTTCCCCCACTCTAAATACAGCGACGATGTCCTCTGGAACAAAATCTTTTCCCATTTTTAATGAGTTCAACCAATCTAATACCCTATCCTTAAGCTTGTCTGGCGTCCGTTCTGCCATCTTGCGGATCACAATGTTCTGTTTTCTCCATCCCTCTTCCACCATCATCATTTTTTTCTCTTGAACAGATACCCTTGTAGCAATTACATGCTCTTGAATCAAAAGTTCATTCACTGTTATCTTAGTTTGTTGTAGATCGTTTTGCATTGTGTCTGTAATCATTTTAATTTTTTTTGTATTCTCTGTCACCTCTTTTTGCATATCTGATAGGGTCCTGGCCAAGCTCTCATGCTGTAACCTGGACAGCTCCCTATCTTTGTTCATTTCTTCACTGTTATTCTCAACGGTTTTATTCAACTTTTGCATTGTTACCTGAGTGTCATTAATACTTTTAGCCAATTACTGTAAAATAGCACTTATATTGTCCATTCTTTCAGATAAATCAGGTGCATGCCCTCCTTCAGCTGCTTGAGAGTCTGTTACTGTTGCTGGAACTTCCATAGTTGGTGACGGTGTGTGTCTTTCCTTGTCCCTCTGTTCTTTTTCCTTCTTCTCCCTTCTTGTCTTTGGTTTAACCACTTCTTCTTTCTCCCTGCCCTTCCCTCCCTCCATTCTATATTCAATTAATTGTAAGCTCTGACAATCAAAGTTCAATATATAGCTCTTAAAAATTCAATAATCCAATTCAAATATATAATACACTTATATCAACCAGGGAAAGCCAAATTGATCAGTTAATTAATTATAAGTTACCAAATTAATTGTAGTTGTAAATCAGTTTTGTTCAGATATTTAGTTTATATTTCCAATTGATGGTTCCAATTAATTAATTTCAGTTAATTCTACCTCCAATCAAATTTCAGTTAAATCTACCTCCAATTAAATTTTATTGACTCCAAAATAAAATATCCAAAATATCTAAAATATATCAGTAAACAACAGTTATAATCTTAAATGATGTACAATTGTATCAACCGATCTAACTTTTATATCAATTCAATAGAAAATCAAATATAATTACTGCTTAAGAACTAATTGAAATACTTCAAAATTATTAATTTCTATTAGTCACTTAATTGGTCAATTAATTAATATTTAGCTTTATTGAATCTTAATATTGACATCTAGCTAGGGGGGGGGGATCAGGGGAAGGCACAGATATATGTGAATTTCAACCAGAAAGGGGCAAACGCAGAAAGGTAAAAGAAAAAATAAAACGAGGGGGGGAGAGAGGGGGGAAAGGAGCGATCAGCAGGTCTCAACACAAAAGCAGCCTAACGTAGTCTGAGGTGAGGGAATATAAGTTTAACAGACAGAAAGCAAGATGAAGCAAGATAGAACGTTTAAAAAAAAGATATTAAAAAAGAAAAAAGCGATTAGGAAAACTTGAGTCCAGTATCAAAATTTTAATGGCTGCTTCTTCTTCCGCTTCAATCTCTGAGCCAATTGAGTTTTGGTTCAGCCTTAGGTTTCGATTTTCACCGCCATTACTGCATTCCGTACAATCATGCTTCACTCCTCTACTCAATTTTAAGAGTAGGAAATCACAGTTCTCTTTATACTCTGGGTTAACCACTGCTTCTTATTTAATAAAGTCAAAGTCCTATCCGTCAATTCTCATTCCTCTCGCCTCTTCCCCGTAGAATCAAACAGTTAAAAAGAAAGATTTTGCCCAGATTCCTCCTTCTGTTTTCTTTTCGTGGCACCCCGCCTGTCCCCGCTATATTTCTCAATAAAATTCAGTAAAATTCAGCACTTACAAACTTTTTCTGTCCAGGAACAAGCTCCGCCGCCGCCATTTTATATTTTCAGTGTTCCAGATCTCCAAGGCAGCAGTTTAGCCTCTAAAAAAAACCCTCAGCTTTTGGTTATTCTCTGTTCTCGGCTGATCCCCTCTTTCTTCGTTCCCAATTGATTTTCGGCTTCCGGACTCCCGGGTCGGCTCAAACGGGCAGTAGTTCGAGCCAGAAACCTCTTCCAAGGTTTCGGCTCGCCCCGCTACCCGGAGCCCTCTTCTTCCGAGCCTCGCGCCACAGTTCTCCGTGATCAACCGTGCTTGCCAATTTGATCCTTCTCTCGCTGCTTAAACTCTCATTTCAAAGAAAAAAGAAAAGAAACTCTCATTTATCCATTAAAACTCATTGTATTCCCATTGTACATCGGAGCGGAGGAAAGTTGCTGTTCTTCCTACGCCATCTTAACCACACCCCGAAAATATGATTTGTAGGTCTGTTATGATGCGTTCTAATCAAGCAACTGAATATCACTACCTATATTCCAGGCAAAACATTACAATTGCGTTCCTGTCTTTCTGGCCCCATAAATTCTGTCCACATCATTTTCTAAGTGTATATTCCATGTCTTTCATCACATTAGTGAATAACTCAATGTCTTATTTCTTATTATAGGAACATAGATCCTGTTAGTCACTGTTCAATTTTTGCCAGCTGATAAAGAGAAGACGCATTCCTGTTCCTGGGCATGGTAAATCACGGATGATCTCCAGATTTTCACACAAAAAGATAGACACACAAATATTAATTGGCCTGAACGCTAAATAAATAACTATATTTTAAATGCATAGAACATCTTCAACGTTAATAAATTATTCTTACAAAACCTATGTATATGTGCAATGAACATATTTGTTAAACAATAGCTTGGATCCAGTTCTTTTCCTCCATGAACAGAAGGGATCTTTAGATCTGTACAGGAAACTCTGGTATGGTTGAGGCTTCGTACTAGAACAGTGTTTCCCAACCTTTGGTTTATGGACTTCAGTTCTCTAAAGCACTGATCAGCCAATGTGCTGACTTAGGCTTCTGGGAATTGAAGAACTTCTTGGGGGTATGTGCCCCACGTTGGAAACCACTATACTAGAAAGAAGAGAGTAGAGTATGGTGCTTTCTTCTGGTTCCCTTTTCCTTTGCTGGCCCATTAGACCAAATGGGACATTGTTTTTCCTCAGTCTATGGCCAGCCAGTCCACCCCTACTAGCCTCTATATCAGAGGCAAAAGATGGAAATTCTTCCTTATGTTTACTTCTGCTGAACTCCCAGTCTATCACATACATGTGTTCGTGTGTGAGAGAGAGAGCTGCTGAAAATGAGAAGGTGGAAAAGAGACGGGGAGAAGCAGGCAGAAAATGAATGCATACAAGTCAACTGTCCAACGGTACAGTGGGAAACAAGAGTGAGTAGGAACATTCCAAATTCCAAGGAAATGTGCATATTACTGCACCTCACCTAAGTTGGTAGGAGGAAACAGTAATTGAGTGAATGCCTCTCTGCTCATATGAATACTTGCTTGTCTACATAGATGTTAATGTTTGTATGAATGTCCATTTTAGTTGTTGACTCCACCAACCATTGGTTGTTGGGTTTTCTGGTTCATCAGTCACAATCAGCACCAGCTACACTGCTGGCTTCTCACTGTCTACTGTAAGGATCCCCTCAATTCTCCATTTTCATGGAAGCAAAGATATCTACTCTGAGAGTGAGAAGAAGCTAAGGAAAATCTGCAACTTGCTCCATTGATTCAGGGGTAGCAGAAAGATGCTAAGAACAAGTCTTTGTCCAACTCGTTATATTACTACCATTTGTCTTTCCATCCAAGACATTATCCCTGGACCATACTGACAGATGGAACACACAAATACCCAATAATTTTTCCTCCCTTTGGTTGCCCCTCCCCCCACCCCTTTTGGTAAATCACCAATGCATATTTATTCTGCTTATCTCAAAGATATATTATTTTCATTTATACAACAGGTGTTGGTCTGAATATTATTAATGCAAAAATACCATTCAGATCAATAATACAAAATGTGTAGCATCTTCTCTAGATTATATACTTAATGAGTGATAAAGAAACTGCCTAAAGATGAAAAGGAAGGCTATAAGGACAGCAATCTCACAGTGCTCTGAGAAAAATCACTTTTCATATCTGGTTGCATTCATAAATCCCAAGGCTATGTTTAAATGAATTAACTATATGGCTATGAAATTAAAGTTTGGGTTTTAAATATTATAGACTTAATCACTATATGTATACTTGATATGATTTTATAGATACAACTAGCTATAGAATCCTATCTTTTCTAATCTTTCCTTTTTATTTTCTATTTCTTATTTATTTATTTATTTATTTATTTATTACATTTACACCCTACCCATCTAGGAGATTTTCCTACTCTGGGCGGACATACATACATACATACATACATACATACATACATACATACATACATACATACATACATAGAGACAGAGATAGAAATAGAGATAGAGATAGAGATAGATAGATATAGATACACACACACACAATGTTAAAGTCTGTTTTATCATGATGGATTGGATACAGCGATCTTATATCTCCATATACAGAAATAAGCCAATTGAATGCAATGGAATTTATTCCAAAGCAGATGTACATAGGCCTGCAACCTAAATAAAACTATTCAATCAGAATACCTAAGTATTTTCCTGCTCTTCACATTATAATCTTTAATAAGATGAATGTGTCAAAATCAGACTAATCAAAATAGCATGGGGGAGATTTTAATCATACCTATAAAGATATACTTGACATTCCACAACATTTATTGATGCAACACAAGATTTAAAGCTCTTGCTATTATGATTCTGAAACTAGCCAGAGCTGAGATTCCAAACTTCTTCAAGGTACATCACTATATAATAAAAATGAAATTATTTAGACTATTTTTTTAACTAGAAACAGGCTACTTCAATGGCATTATCTGATCCATTTACAAGATCTTCTTTTGTAAACATGGTGGGACATAAACTGCATGCACATAAAGGCTGCACTGATTGAATATCTCTGTTCACAGATAATTTGTTTTGTATCCGAATTGCACAATTTAACTTGATTATTGTTTTATCTTCCTATTCTGTTTCAAACCCGATTAAATGGCTTCCCAATGGTCCAACCAGAATATTGCTAGGGTGGGAGAGATTGTAAAACCATAGAATAATTGAGTTGGAAGGGGTCTATGAGGCCATTGAGTCTGATCCCTTGACTTAATCCAAATCAAAGCACATCTGACAAATGGTTGAGGTTTTTCCTGAATTTCAGCCTATATCCTTTTTTCTGTAATTTCAGCTTATTATTGCATGTCCTGCACCCTGAGATGATCAAGAACAGGTCATTAAGACTATATTTCAAATATTTGAATATTAATAATTTCATTTCAGAGATTACTCTGGTTTGAAAGGATTTTTGCTGGAGAAACTTCACTCCGGGGATGCCTGGATGAGGCTCCTTTCATGTCTCTGTGCAGCCGTTGGGTATCAAAACCTGACCTTCCAGTCTCCAAGTTAAGTGTCTCAACCAGTAAGCCACCTGAGGAGCTGCAAGTTTTTGAAGAGTGCTATCATATCCCCTCTCAAGGAGGGGCAAGAGCATCCCAGAGTGCAGGTCATGTAATAACAGCCTCATTTTACAGGAAGCCAGATATAGGCTGAATATCAGGCAAAACATCTTCACTGTTAGAGCAATACAACAATGAAACTAATTACCTGGGGAAATGGTGAGCGTTCCAAAGCTAGAGGCATTCAAGAGAAAATTGAACAACATCTGTCATATCTGCTCTGATTTGGATTGCTGCATTGAGCAGGGGGTTGGACCCAATGACTTCATTGGTCCTTTCCAACTCAGTTATTCTATAATTCTGTGAAGTTCCTATCATTTTGCTGTATTCTCTGTGTCTGTAGATCAGTGATGGGATGTAACAGGTTCTCACCAGTTCGCCAGAACTGGTAGTAACTTTTCCCAGTGTCCCGGAGAACTGATAGCAGCTTTTGGGGGGAACCACCTCTGGGGCTTACCTTTTCACTGGTGTGCATGCATGCCTACATTGCTTGGCGTGTATGCATGGCCTCCTTCCTGTCCTCGTGTTGTGGGTGGGTGGGTGGGTTGAGGGGTGTGTGTGTGTGTGTGTGTGTGTGTGTGTGTGTGTATGTGCGTGTTGTTTATTTTTATTTTATTTTTATTTTTTCTTTGGCTCCGCCCATAATGTCATGATGTCATGATGTTAGCTCCACCCACACTGTGATGACATCGCGGTGGGGTAGTAAAATTTTTGACATCCCACCACTGCTGTAGATCCTTTTGGGGTTTTCCCCCTGATTTTTCTGGGAATTCTCCCCTCTTTCCCCCTTTCTTTCCTGAGTTATTTCCTGTCTGCATGCTGGCAGAGGACTCAAGGAACAGAAAAGAAGATATCAAGTGGTGGGATGACAGTAATCTCATAGTCTATGTCTTTTGGCTTTGACTCCCCCCCTTTTTTTATTTTATTTTATTGTTTTGCTTCCTTGCATGTCTTGATTTTTGGGAGATAAGATGGGTATGTGTTTTATTTTGCTTTTTGTCTGTTGTATGTTTGTGCCCCTTTCTTTAAAGCTTTTGAATTGATTCTCTTGCATGCTTTGCCTCTCCTTTGAAAGAGTACTTTAAGAAGGGGTCCTTAAGACTTTTGCATGAGTGACAAAGAGAACTCCAGTGTGGAAACCGTAAATGAAAAAACTTAGATGAGCTGATCTCT
Source organism: Furcifer pardalis (assembly GCA_030440675.1). Classification (NCBI taxonomy): domain Eukaryota; kingdom Metazoa; phylum Chordata; class Lepidosauria; order Squamata; family Chamaeleonidae; genus Furcifer; species Furcifer pardalis. Next base: position 59,529,481 of record CP126894.1, on the reverse strand, counting down.
TTTTGCTTGACAAACATTCTGGTTGTCAGGGGGTTTCCCTGGGGGGCCCTAGAGGCTTTGGTGTGACAGAGTGCTGAGTGTGATGTAGTCCACCCCAACTTCCTTCTTCCTAGCCTCTGCCAGCCTCCCAAAAGGACCCAAAACACCCTGATGTTACCAAGTCACAGGGAGTGAGGCTTTTCCATAGTAGTGTAGATGTTGCAGAAGCAGAGAGCTCTGTGCCAGTGCTATGCACAAGTAGAATTCAACAAGGTAAAGTCCCAAAACAGAACTTTATTTTGTATTCCATAAGATAGTGAAGCAAAGCTGTAGAGAATAAAAATCCCTCCAAATTCCCAAAGGTTCGTTGGGCTCTCTCTCCTGGGCTCAGAATTGTCTATGAAATACTTCAGAGAGCCTATGAGTCAATTGAAAGGTCCATGAGTCTGTAGAGGCAAATAAACCCCCCAAAGTCCATCCGACCTTGAAAGGGGCCAAATGGTCACATACCAGCATAGTCCAGTTCCATAGAATCCCATAGTCCAGTTCCATAGGATGGCATAGAATGGCAAAAGATGGTAATCATCTCAGGAAAATCTGGCATAGTCCATGGTCTCTCTGATATTCATCAGCATTGTCTGGCAGCATTCTGCTACGTGTAGGTATTCCCCCAGAAAGGGAATTTTGAGTTCAGCTAATGAAGCATTTTAGCCTCAAGTCAGAGAACCAATTTTAGGTCTGAAAAGGCTCTCCTTAAATAGTGAAAAGAGGGATTTCCTCCTACCACAAGAATTCAATGATCGCATACTAATTACATCATTTAGAACCTTCTTGAAGGTTCTGGAAGTTTCTTGAAGCTTCTCGGTCTGCAGGTGTTTGTGGAATGCATGAGGTCATGAGAAGACATCTAACTGTCCAACTTAATCTGACTAAAATCTGAGATAAGGGTGAGAGGGAATGCAGTTGCTTAGTAACTGGCTGTCGACCTAAGGTCATGACATGGGGAATCTGAGATAAGTATAAGCAAATGGCAGAAAGCAAACAACTAAGTCACAGTCTAACTAACTTAAGTAGAGCAAATAAATATGGCTACCTCAAAAGCATGACACTGGTATGCAAAATAGCAAAATTCAAATGAGACCCACAACCCTCAAAACAAAAAGACAAATGATATCCAAAAGCTTTCCTCATATTCATCCTTAGTAGCTAAACACATTTGTTTCAAGAATTGACCAGGAAGCTTCTGTGTTCCTATGTTTTTGTGGTGTCATGAAGTATACTTAGCCCTACCATCAATCAACTAGAAAGCTGGTGTTAGTACAGTACTTTGAAACACAGCCGCTGCCACCACTGCTGTCTGCTACTCATATCTGATTATACAATTTTTCCTGGATACAGGAAAATTGCCATTGCCAATCAGCTGGACCGTGTTTATACAGTTAATACTAGTGTGTCAGCTATGCCTGCTCTTGCCTGTTTTGACTATGGTGGCACACGCCTTAAATTAACCCTCACTTGGATTACTGTAACACACTGTATGTGGGGATGTCTTCGAAGCCTTATTACTATTGTTGTTTTGGTGTCTGTTCTGATATGTTTCTAAGGTGTTTTTAACTTTTTTAACCTATCATTTTAATATTATTAGTTTTTAAGTGTTTTTAATGTGATAATGTATTGCTTTCAGCTGTCTTGTTTTGTAAGCTGTTTTAGCTCACTTCACTGAGAGAAAGGTGACATAAAAATGAAATAAATAAATATTTAATGCCTGTCTGTACTTGACAGACAACTATAATGCATTAGTAGCAAACTAACATTGAATGTAGCAAAATATCTGAAAGCTGCTGTATTGTTGATAATTATTTTGCTGCAGAAGGTTAATATCTAGTTCTTGGGATTAAAACTTTGTGTTTAGTGCTCTGTCCAGCCAAAAAGTTTCACGGAATGGCTTTGGATAAATATAGGAGAGCTTTCTTCCTTATGTGTATTCTCTGTGCAATATGCTCTCGAAGTGAAGCTTTGCAGATGACTCCCTTCTTTATTACAGGCTAGACTGGTCTTAAGTAAGAGGATGGAGCCTTTTTGATGTCTATGTCCTTCTTATAGACCAGGACTTCTCAATCTCTGTAAGCTTCGGGGACCGGATGGCCATTTTTGCCCTTCCTCCACCACATGGCACTTCCTGATGTGGTTGAGGTGGAGGTGGACCACATGAAATGGCGCCATGGGCTGCATTTGGGCCACAGGCCACAGGTTGAGAATTCCTGTTATAGACAATCCTCCTTGAAGAAGATTATCAAAGTATTTCTATTTTCTTGTTGGAAAATATTCTGAAAATGCCTCCCTTCCCCCAAGCAGGCATTTGGGAGCCTGATTTTTATTGACTTACCAACTGCTTAAAAAAAATCAAGGTTATTTTATTGTTGCCTTCAGGCTGTTTTAACAAATGCTGTGTTTTCAAATACAGAAAACCAGGCCTCTGCTTTTTTTATCTCCCCAAATGTCTCTGTTGAGGCTGTAGGCCCCTTCTCTAGCCATGTTAAAGCAATACAAAGTCCAGTAACCTCCATCAGGGAACTGGGGTGTTGGTGTTGGTGGGATTTGGTGTACACACTAGGTGTTCCAATTTTAGCCAATTCAAAATCAATTAAAAATATTAACTAGTGGTTTAGTTTGTAGTGCTGCTGCTCTATCTTAATGTGAGCTTTCATGGATCAAGTCCACTTCCGCAGACATAAGAAAGAAATTGCATTGCAATCATTTATAAATGAACTCAAGATAAAAAAAAACAGTGAGTGGTTAGATGCAACTTGCACATTGTGTAAATCAATGTGGCATTTCCCACCTGGTAATGACTTAAGACCTATGCTTGATATTCAGTTATTTTTCAATAAATATTTATTTCAGTGAAAGGTCACAATTTTAGGTGGGTGCAGGAACCTCAGGCTATTGCTAACAATACAAGTTGCAAATTGTGCTTGTACTAATGTGTTTCACACCTAGTAATAACTTAAAGACCTTGTTTTAAATTTTATATCAATTTTCCCCCAATAAAGCTTTGTTCAGTTGTGTTCTGCAGGATTGCTCTTTAAGAGTTTGCTCTTCAAGCGAAACACCATTGTAAGTGACCAATTGTGACCGGGGGGGGGGGGGATTGCAAACCCTGATTTATTTGTTAAGAGAATTTTTGGTTGGTTTTATTAGTTAAGCAAAGCAAACATTCAGAGAAAATTCTGCTCTCTAAGCGAGGCACTCTTTATGCAAGGTTTAACGTTTCATGGAAGCTTGTTCTGAAAAGTAACAATGGTTAGTTGGAAAAGAACATGGGTTATGTAAACAGCAGACTCATGCTTATTGTAGTATATTTTATATGTTAATGGATTTAAAACCCTTGACTAATATTGAATCAATTCAAATGGGTATCAAGCATATGTATATATTTTATCTTAGTTTTCTCCTTCTGGATCCTTGTTTTATAATGTTTCTTCTTCAGGATAGCCACTTTCAGGATAAAATAAAAAACATGTGCCTGCAGTTCCCCAAACCAATGTGCAAACACAATCAATTTCAGGTTTGGCAAACACATTTAGAAATACAAAATTACTTCTTCCAGGCAACTGAAGATTTCCTTCTTTTTCTTGTATCAGAAAGACTAAGGGAAGAAAACAAGTCTCAGCCACTGAGCAACTCATGGGAAAATGGTACAGTAATACCTTGGATAACGCTAAAATCGCATAACGGTAAGCAATCTGTAGGGGGAGAATTGGATCGAATAACGTGAAGGTCCTATGGGATGGATCGGATAACAACCGCTAAAGTCTGTGCGGTTACAATGTATCTCTATGGAGCTTTAACATTATCCGATCCATCCCATAGTATTTTAACATGAATTGGATAACACTAAAAATCGGATAACACCAAGACTTGTGGAACCAAGTCTTAGCGTTATCCAAGGTATTACTGTACTCATCTTTCCAGTCAGCTAAGTGGATAGCTCAGTGGCTTAGGTGTTGGGAGTTTGATTCCCACTGTGTTTCCTGGGATAAAAGCTAGACTGTGTGGTCATGGACAAGCTGCACAGTTACAGAGCACCCCAGAAGAAAGGAATTGTAAAACACTTCTGTGTATTCTTTACTGGGAAAAGCCTGGAAAGGGTTGCCATAAATTAGAATTGATTTGATAGAGAACATATTTGATATACAGATCAGGCTGGGACCAGAAATAATTTTATTAACAGACATAGAAGACCAGGATATAAGTAAGGACAATAAAGAGTTATTAGCCATAATGTTGACTGTTGCAAGATTGGTTATTGCTAAGAGGTGGAAAAGTAATGAACAAATAAGTTTGCAGGAGTGGTATACGCAAATGTGGGAGATAGCCTTGAATGAAAAACTTACCTGGGAAATTTACTGTAGGAAAGGAAATGTCAATAACAACAAATTCTGGAGGATCTGGGAGCCTTTCATTAACTATACTTTAAAAGAAAAAAAGGGCATACCCCCTGCAAAAGATTATAATGACTTTTGGAAAGTGTGAAAGGTATAAAACCCCCCGAACTATGTATATAGCACAAGGGTGTTTTTCTTTTTGATGATGTAATAGATGCGTATGGGAAGAAGATTATGTATCAAGAAATGAAGAGATTGTAAAGGTAATAGGGGTAAAATATGCTATGTGATCTTCATAAGCCTTTATATTATTATAATGTTTTTATTTGTATTTTTGTCTTTTCTTTTTTTTTTTATGTATTTCTTTCTTTATTTACCTAATAAAAAATAAAAAAAATTTAAAAAAAAAGAAAAAAAAGAATTGATTTGATGGGACACAATTATTATTACTTGCTTTCCCATTTAGCTGGTATGTCATACAGTTTCTAAGATTTATCAATTTGCTTTTCGTCAAAGTGATCCAGTACTATTGCATTATTCACAGTCCTATGCCATTTCGAAAAGAGGAGAATGGTAAATGTCTCTTTAAATTATAAATACAGTTAAAGCCCTGAGGCATAGTTTGGGGGGGAGAGTGGAGAGCTAGATTTTTGCCTAGTTGATCTGGCCAGCTGACAGCTTATGTTGTCATGGCTAAATACGGTAGGATGCTTTAGGCACAAATCTCTCTGTGAGTTTACACATTTGTGGGGGGAAATGTTAACATGATGAAAATTCTCTGCTGAATAGTGATGAATGAACACCTTCAGAAACCAACCATTACTCTTTGCAATATCTTTCTTTTGGCACAGATCTCGCTGTAAGTCTATACAATAACCTGCTGAGACATAATAATGTTTTATTAAAATTCCTAATGCATTCCATTTGATCAGACTCTTTCCTTCATAACCACCATGTGAAAACTTTGATTTTTACAGCACTTGCACTGCACCAGGAGCTTTCCAGGATCTTTCTTGTATGATTGTAAGCCATTTGTTTGTAATAAGGATCTCTGCTGGTGCCTGTGAGAGATCGGAGTTTACTCCACAGATGAAGGTGTATACTGCACCAGAATTTAAAAGGATTCTAACTCACATTTCTTTCCTGTATATAAACAACTTTTGGTTGTTTGCAAATTAGTTTGATTTATTTAGTATTATCAGAGGGTAAACAAAACAAAAAGACAAAAACATTGTTGCACTTGAAAGACTAACTGATGTATTTTAATGTCAGCTTTCATGGATCAAGTCCACTTCATCAGACATAAGACTGAGACTTCATGGCATCAATTTATACACATCAGGTACAAAGATACACAATGGTTGGTTTGCATAACAGATAAGTATAAAAATTAATATGGCATTTTACAACTGGTAATAACTGTTATTCAGATTAGTTGTGAAGCTAATCACTTATTTAGTGATTGGTCTTCAGAACATAAACGTGAGGTTCAAGTTTGATTTTACAAGCCCAGCAAGACTGTCACTTGGCTGTTTGCAACACTAATCCTGCCAACCTAGCAGTTTGAAAGCAAAAAATTGCAAGTAGATAAATAGGGACTACTTTGGTGGGAAGGTAATAGCATTCCGTGCGCTCCGGTGTATAGTCATGCCTGCCACATGACCACAGAAACGTCTGCAGAAGCAGACAGCGCTGGCTCTTTGGCTTTGAAACAGAGATGAGTATGGAACCCTAGAGTCGGATACGATTGGCTTTCGAGCAAAGGAAACCTTTACCTTAATGTGCTTTCACTTGTAATTGTGGGCCATTTCTAATTTCTGTTTCTAGCCTGAGTTCAGTCAGAGTTGTTTCCAGTAAGCATGCATGATACTGCAGCCTAAATTATTAAGAATAGGTATGGAAATTACAATAGTGTTCTACAATTGAGTACTCTTTCTTTTAAAAATAGTTTCGAAAAAGGAGTTTGTGCAGCAGAATTTTCCTTCTAACAGATAAATGCATAATAATTTGAACGATCTAATCCAGGCATCTTTAGTTTGAAACAAAATGTTAGAGAACAATTAATTTAATAAGTATTAATAGACTAATACTTCTTAGCACAAAAAGCAAATGTGCTATTACTATTTTTATTATATGACAGTTACAAGAACTTCTTAAATGCACAGCAATAAAAGAAATAAATATTCTGCATGCATTACTGGTCTGTTGAGCCAATTAGTCTCTTTACCTCATTTGGATAACAAAGATAAAATTCTATTAATGATCCACTGAGACAGCTAGAAGTGTGACTTCATTTGGCTTCACACCAATGAAACAAAAGTTCCTATTATTGACCCTCTGAGTCAACTCAGAGTAGACTACTGTATCTGCAATACACAGCAAGTTTTAAAATAGCAGGAATTACTGCAAAACATCAGAAGATATAAAATACTGAGTTAAGGGATTAATACTAGACACATATTTTAAATCTCCTTAAATATCTGCCTTAGAAAATTTCCAGAGAATTCCTTTTTAGAGCATACACAACACTTTAATCTTCAGGATTATACTAACACAGCCCTATATATGTCTGTTCAGAAATCAATTCTATTGATTTCTATAGAGTCTGTTCCCAGGTAAGTCACTACAGGATTACAAGTCAAAGACTATTAATGTAACTGAAATATTCATTTTATGTCCCATCATTTATTAATAATGGGAGCTTCTGCTGATTAGAACTATTGTCTTGTGTGCATTACATTGAGGTTGATGAGGCACAACTGACTGGTAGAAATCCCAAGAGCAGCATTTTTATATAGAGCAACTAGTTGTCTGAAATGGGGAATAAATCAAAGAGAAATACTTGTTTTGGGACATGCCATTTTACAGCAACAGTTTAAGCTTCAAACAATGAGATTTAGAAGAAACTACCCAAAGATTTGGAGAAAGATTTAACAAAGGAAGATCCACACATGATCTTATAATAGCGAAATCAAGTTATCTGGTAAAACAAAGCCCTCATCACTCCCGGAAGCAGAAGTAAAACGGGCCAGTATGGGCACATTTTTCTTCTGCTTCAGGAGCGATGAGAGCTTTGTGGGCCAAATGAATTGCCATTAGGGGCCAGATCCGGCTTCTAGGCCATAGTTTGGGCACCCCTGCTCAAAGGAAAGCCATAAGTTTGACTTTGCAAGCGCTGAGCAAGGCTGTTGAGGACATTTAAAGCTCTAAATGGCTTGAGGGCTGACTGAGAGTCTGCTTGTTTTGCTTTGAACCCGTTCAGCTATTAAGGAAAGGCCTTCTGGGCAATACTAACAGTTGCAGAGTCCTATGTAACTGGGACAGAAAAGAAGCCTTTCTCCTGCATGATTCTTATACTATGGAATGCACTCCCTTTAAAGTTGTGATCAGTTTTCATTTTCACTAGTATATAATGTTTAATGTACCATTTTAATGGTGCACTTGATTATAAGGATTTTTATAGCAGTATTGGTTTATTTTAATGATTTTATGCTTACATTTATTTCTCAAATATTGTAAACTATACAGAGTCCTACTTTGCAGTGGAAAGGTGGTTTGTAAATGAAATCATCATCATCATCAACAACAACATCGCCATCATAAAAAAATCTACTGTTAGATTCACAATCAAAGACTAGTATAAATTTAACAGTATAAAATTAACAGTACTATATAGGTTGTTCTTAGTAATGTGGGTTGGGGTTTTTTGTTTTTGTTTTTGTAGTAGTAGTAGTAGTAGTAGTAGTAGTAGCAGTAGTAGCAGTAGCAGTAGCAGTAGTAATAGTAGTCAGAGATGGGATGTAACAGGTTCGCACTAGTCCGCCAGAACCGGTAGTAACTTTTTCCAGTGTCCCGGAGAACCGGTAGCAACGTTTTTTTTTTGGGGGGGGACACCACCTTCGGGGCTTACCTTTTCACTGGTTCCCCACTGCACATGCGCACCAAGCACTTGATGTACATGCACACCAACAGTGCTTGGCATGTATGCACAGCCTCCTTGCTGTCCTCCCAAGTGGGGAGGAGGAAGAGAAGCTGCTAGCCTGAAGCTCCCTATAACCTGCTCCCCAGGGTAAGTGACTCACCTTTGGATGTGGTGTGTCTGTGTGTATTTTAATGTGTATTTAATACCTTTACCTATATTGACGTACTACCACAGTTCCTAAAAAGGCCTGGCAGCCGGTAGGCCTAGCTTGAGTTTTTAAGCAAAGTAAGCTACACCTGTGCTGTTCCAATTGCTGTTCCAATTGAAAAACCCTTAAGGAGGTACAGCTGTTTTACATTTACATTAAGGCATATTATCCTAGAGAACTGGTACGATGACCATATCCATCTTGCAACACGGTGCTGCCCAGGCACTTATACTAACAGGCCAGTGACGGGTTTGTGTTTGGGGTGGGTGGATTTGTGTTTGGTGTATGTGTGTGGCCCCCTGTATTTTAATGTAATTTTAATTTTATTTATTTATTTAATTTATTTCCAGGGGTGTGGTGTGGGTGGGTTGAGGTGTGTGTGTGCTTATTTTTATTATTTTTATTATTTTTATTTGGTCCCACCCACAACATCATGACATCATGATATCAGCTCCACCCACACTGTGATGACGTCACGGTGGGGTAGTAATTTTTTTGACAACCCACCACCACCACCACCACCACCACCACTACTACTACTACTACTACTACTACTACTACTACTACTACTACTACTACTACTACTACTACTACTACTACTACTACTACTACTACTAGTAGTAGTAGTAGCAGCAGTAAACAAGTTAAAATATTTTTTAAAAGATTTTTAAAAATTCATACAATGACAGAGAGGGGTCAAATGAGCCAACAAGCCAATGCAACTGTCTGACCCAGACCCCAGACCTCTCCTGTCAGCCAGGTCTAAACCCCCTTCTTAAAGGGTAGCAACTCCGACTGGAGACATAGCTCAATTGGCAGGAGGTTCCATAGGGCCTGAGCAGACACAGAGAAGGCCCTCCTCCTAGTGCTAGAGAGGTGCGCCTCTCTAGCCGATGGTACAACCAGAGAGCCTCTCCGGTCCATTCTGGTGGGATAGACAGATGTTCTCAGGGTGATGCGGTCTCTTAAGTACCCTGGCCCACTACCATGTAGGGCTTTAAAGGTAATAACCAGCACTTTGAATTGCACCCGGAGGCACACTGGCAACCAGTGCAGCTCCCTGAGCAATGGTGAGGCGTGAGCATAACACCCGCACCCCACCACAACCCAAGCAGTCGCATTCTGTACCAGTTGCAGCCTCCCGATGGTCATCAAGGGCAGCCCTATGTAGAGCACATTACAGTAATCAAATCTGGAGGTGACCAAAGCATGTGTGACCATGAGCAAGGAGTCCCGGTCTAGGAGCGGGCGTAACTGGCATATTACCGAAGTTGTGCAAAAGCCCTCCTGGCCACGACTGCCACCTGCTCCTCGAGCAGTAGTCGTGAGTCCATGAGGACCCCCAGATTGTGCACCGGGTCTGTTTGGGGCAAGACTGCCCCATCCAGAACCAAAGATAGTAGTTCCCGAGTTAACGCAGGGCCCCTGACCCACAACCACTCAGTCTTGTCAGGATTCAACTGTAGCCCGTTGTCCCCCATCCAGACCCTCACAGCTTCCAGGCCCCTGGAAAGGACTTCCATTGCACTGCTTGGGTCCCCACGGGCCGAGATATGCATCTGGGTATCATCAGCATTGATGATACCTCACCCCATGGGAACGCATGACCTCACCCAGCAGTTTCATGTACCGGTAGATGTTAAATAGGAGAGGCGAGAGTACCGAGCCCTGAGGCACTCCACATTGGACGGGCCTGGGGCTGGACATCTCGCCCTCCAACCACACCAACTGGGTCTGGCCCTTCAAAAATGAGGAAACCATGACCACACAGTGCCCTGGATCCCCAATCCTCGGAGCCTTTCCAGAAGGATACCATGGTCGAAGGTATTGAAAGCTGCTGAGAGGTCAAGAAGAGCCAGGACAGATGGATGTCCACCATCCTGCTCTCTCCAGAGATCATCCACAAGTGCAACCAATGCAGTTTCTGTACCATATCCGGGCCTGAATCCTGACTGAAAAGGGTCCAGATAATCCACTTCATCCAGGATCTCCTGTAACTGCCATGCCACTACCTTCTCCAAAACCTTACTCAGGAATGGGAGGTTAGAGACAGGCCGGTAGTTGGTCATAACCGCGGGGTTGAGGGATGGCTTCTTTAGGAGGGGGCGCACCAAGGCATGTTTTAAGGTCTTAGGGAAAAACCGATCCTGAAGCAAAAAATTAATGATGGCCTTGACCCAACCACCTGTCACTGCCCTGGCAGATTTCACCAGCCAGGTGGGGCATGGGTCTAAAGCACATGTAGTGACACACACAGATCCCAGGAGCCTGTCCACTTCCTCCGGGACAACTGGATCAAACCGATCCCAGATAACATGACCAGACTGCACTTCAGCCAGCCCCAGATCCAATGTTCCCACGCTGAGATTCAACCTTGAATCCAAGCGATTTTCTCCGTGAGAAAATACAAGAAGTTGGGGGTCTCCAACGTTGGCGTTGGAGACCCCCAGGCTGATGGTCCTGGGGGACTTCAATTTGCCGTCATTGGGGACCGGCTCAGAGGTGGCTCGGGAGTTCATGGCTTCCATGGCAACCGTGGGCCTGACTCAGGTAATTCAGGGTCCTACCAGAGGCAGTGGCTACACCCCAGATTTAATCTTTTTGTCGGAGCTGTGGCAGAGTGATCTGAATTTACAAAAATTAGATATAACTCCAGTGCCATGGTCGGATCACTATCTGGTGACTCTAGACTTCCTAGGGGCTGGTCTCCACCGCAGGGAGGCAGGGCCGATTAAATGGGCCCGCCCCCGGCGACTAATGGATCCAGAGGGATTCCAGAGGGAACTGGGGGATTGTCCTCTTGACCCGCAAAGCGATTCATCTGAGGCCATTGTCGACGCTTGGGACAAGAAAGCGACGGCAGCCTTGGATGTAATCGCGCCACTACGGCCTCTCCGAGTCCGTGGGGATCGATCTGCCCCTTGGTTTTCTGAGGAACTAAGGGAGCTCAAACGGGCTAAGAGACGCCGAGAGCGCCGCTGGGTGAAGACTCGGAGCGAGTCTGACCGAACACTGGTCAGAGCTGCTATTAAAGACTACCTAGTGGCGATGAGGGTGGTGAAGCGCCAATACTTCACCACCCTTATTGCCTCCGCAGATAATCGCCCAGCGGCCTTGTTCCGGGTGACCAGGTCCCTCCTCGGTAGAGGGGGGCCGGGCCCTGGGTGGCAGGGATCGGCTGAGGATTTTGCCGATTATCTGGTGGAGAAAATCGCTCAGATCCGCTCGAAGTTGAATCCCGGCGTGGAACGTACAGAGCTGGGGCTGACCATAGCACAGTCTAGCCATGTTACCTGGGATCGGTTCGATCCTGTTGGCCCTGAGGAAGTGGACAGGCTTCTTGTATCTGTTCGCGCCACAGCCTGTGCACTGGACCCATGCCCTGCCTGGTTAATAAAAGCTTCTAAGTCTGTGGCAGGTGGCTGGGTCGAGGCGATCATCAATGCTTCGTTAAAAGAGGGGCATTTTCCTGCACCTTTTAAACATGCTTTGGTGCTCCCCCTCTTAAAAAAGCCGTCCCTCGACCCCACGATAATTTCCAACTACCGTCCAGTGTCCAACCTACCTTTTTTAGGTAAGGTTTTGGAAAAGGCTGTGGCGCAGCAGTTGCAGGAAGTCCTGGATGAAGCGGATTATCTGGACCCGTTTCAGTCAGGATTCAGGCCCGGATATGGTACTGAAACTGCACTAGTCGCTTTGGTGGATGATCTCTGGAGAGAGCGGGACGGAGGGGAGCCGTCTGTCCTCGCTCTTCTCGATCTCTCAGCGGCTTTTGATACTGTCGATCATGGCATCCTTCTGGGAAGGCTCCGGGGTCTGGGGATCCAGGGCACAGTGCTGTCCTGGTTTTCCTCATTCCTGAGGGACAGGACCCAGTCGGTGTGCCTGGAGAAGGAGAAGTCCAGCCCTAGGCCCCTGCAATACGGGGTGCCTCAGGGCTCGGTACTCTCTCCTCTCCTGTTTAACATCTATATGAAGCCGCTGGGTGAGATCATCCGTTCCCACGGGGTAAGGTATCATCAATATGCAGATGATACCCAGTTATACATCTCCGCCCGTGGGGACCCAAGCGGTGCGGTGGAAGTCCTTTCCAGGTGTCTGAAGGCTGTTAAGGTCTGGATGGGGGACAATGGGCTACAGCTGAACCCCGGCAAGACTGAGTGGCTATGGGTAAGGGGTCCTGTGTTAACCCAGGAGCTGCCATCTTTGGTACTGGATGGGGCAGCTTTGCCCCAAACAGACCCAGTGCGTAATCTGGGGGTCCTCCTGGACTCACGGCTACTGTTCGAAGAGCAGGTGGCAGCCGTGGCCAGGAGGGCCTTTGCACAACTTCGTGTAATACGCCAGTTACGCCCACTCCTGGACCGGGACGCCTTGCTTATGGTCACACATGCATTGGTCACCTCCAGACTTGACTATTGTAATGCGCTCTACATGGGGCTGCCCCTGATGACCATCCGGAGACTCCAGCTGGTCCAAAATGCGGCAGCCCGGGTAGTGGTGGGGTGTGGGCGTTATGCTCGCGCTTCACCGCTGCTCCGGGAGCTGCACTGGTTGCCAGTATGTCTCCGGGTGCAATTCAAGGTGCTGGTTATTACCTTTAAAGCCCTTTATGGTAGTGGGCCAGGATACCTAAGAGACCGTGTCACCCCAAGAACATCTGTCCGTCCCACCAGGGCGGATCGGAGAGGCTCCCTTGTTGTCCCTTCGGCAAGAAAGGCGCATCTTGCCTGCACTAGGAGGAGGGCCTTTTCTGTGTCCGCCCCGGCCCTTTGGAACCTCCTGCCCACCGAGCTGCGCCTTCAGACAGAGCTCCTGCCCTTCCGGAAGGGCTTGAAAACCTGGCTGGCAGGACAAGTGTGGGGACCTGGGAATGCGAGTTCACTTACCAGGTGGCTTATCTGATGGACTGCCACCTTGGGTCTGGTAGTGGGACTGTGTATTGTTTTAATTTTTGTGATTAAGTTTTGATGACTTTTTAACCTGATGTTTTTATTGATGTAGATTGTCTTATGTTTTTATTCTTATTTTTAGTCTCATGTAAGCCGCTCAGAGTCGGGTCCTCCCGATTGGGGCGGGGTATCAAGTATAATAATAAATAAATAAAATAAATCAGCAAAAACCTCAGCTGACCCCTGCCATTCAGGGTCCGATCCCCCTCTTCCGAGGAGGGACCTGGTCACCCTAAACAGAGTCACTGGTCGATTATCTGCAGAGGAAATGAGGGTGGTGAAATACTGACGTTTCACCACCCTCATTGCCACCTGATAGGTCTTAATAGCAGCTCTAGCAAGTGTTCGGTCGGACTCACTCTGAGTCTTCACCCACCAGCGCTCTCAGAGTCTCTTTGCCCATTTAAGCACCCTCAACTCCTCTGTAAACCATGAAGAGGAGTGCTGCCTATGAGCATGGGGAGGCCGTAGTGGCGTGATTATGTCCAAGACTGCTGTTGCTTCCTTATACCAAAGGTCAACAAGCGTCTCGGGCAAATCATTTTGCTGATCCAGAGGAAAAAAACCCAGTTCCCTTTGGAATCCATCCGGATTCATCAGTTGCCGGGGGCAGACCAATCGAATAGGCCCTACCTCCCCACGGTTAAGCGTCATCCCCAGAAAGTCCAGAGTCACCAGATAGTGATCCGACCATGGTACAGGAGAGATGTCTAATTTCTGTAATATCAGATCACTCTGCCTCTGCTCCAACAAGAAAACTAAATCTGGGGTGTGGCCACTGCTCCTAGTTGAGTCCTGAATTAGTTGAATCAGGCCCACAGCTGCCATGGAAGCCACGAACTCCCGAGCCACCCTGGAGCCAGCCCCCAGTGAAGGCAAATTGAAGCCCCCCCCCCAGAACCATAAGTCAGGGGAACTCCAACGTCAGCATGGCAACTGCCTCAAGAATCTGCTACCTTGCAAGGAGACTAGTACAAGAGCAAGATTCCCAACTGACCCTTAGGGCCCACGTGCAGGAGCAGGGCCTCACAGCCTGGCACTTGGGGACCTGTGGCTCTGGCGACTCCCAATGTCTCCCTGGCCACAATGGCGACACCACCGCCCCTCCCATCAACCCTAGGCTGGTGCAAATACCAAACCTGGCCGGACACAATTCGGACAGGGGAACCCCGTCTTCTGGTGCCAGCCAGGTTTCAGTGATGCATGCCAGGTCAGCCCGTTCCCCCAAAATAGAATCTGAGATCAGGGGAGCCTTATTACAGACTGACCTGGCATTCACCAGCAGCAGCCTAAGGGAGGGAGCTCTCTGGGTCAACATCAGCAGGTTCCCACTAGTTCGCCAGAACTGGTAGCAGAAATTCTGACTGGCCCCACCCATCCAAGTTTTGAAATAAAGTACAGTAATACCCCGGATAACGTTATGACTTGGTTCCACAAGTCATGACGTTATCCGATTTTTAGCGTTGTCCGATGCATCGAACAACGCTAAAAAAACAAAGCCCTGACTTCAGGGACAAACCGCTTTAAAGGCAGGCAGGGAAAGAAAGAGACCCAATCAGGTCTCTTTCTTTTCCTCCCTGTCTTTAAAGCCACCCCCCATTCGCAGCGGTCTCTGGGACTGCAGTAGGGTGGGGGAAAGGTGTGACTTTCCCCCACCCTACTGCAGTCACAGAGACTGCTTGTGTCTCTTTCCCTCCCTGTATTTAAACTACAGGGAGGGGGAAAGAGAGAGATGTGATTGGGCAGTCTCTCTCTCCCTGTAGTTTAAATACAGGGAGGAAAAGAGTAAGACGCGATCGCGTTTTTCTCCCTGTATTTAAACTACAGGGAGGGAGAAAGAGAGAGACGTGATTGGGTCTCTAGAGAACCAATCACGTCTCTCTCTTTCCCCCTCCCTGTAGTTTAAATACAGGGAGGGAAAGAGACACAAGCAGTCTCTGCGACTGTAGTAGGTTCGGAGGAAAGGCGTGTGCTTTTCTCCGACCCTACTGCAGCCGCAGAGACCGCTGCGGGTGGGGGTGGATTGGGTAGACCATTGCCTCAAATAACGCTAAGAATCATTATCCAGAATCGTTATCCGATGCAATTTTTTTCCAAAAAACTTGCATCGTTATCTGATTCTAGCGTTATCCGATGCAATCGTTATCTGGGGTATTACTGTAGTCCTAATTCAAGTGCAACACAGGGCTTTCCCCCTGGCCACGCCTACCATACCATGCCCACAGTGCGGTAGTAATTTTTTTTTTAGCCCACCACTGTCCTCTTCATGTCTGCAGCCTTTTCCTTCAATGTGATTGGTAGCAGCAGAGATAGTTTGATGCCAAAGTGGGTGATCTTTGGCCGCTGCCTCCCAAGTTTGTGGGTTTATACCCACACCTTAATGGTTTGTTTCAGCTGATCCTTATGATGCTTCAAAAGAGCTCCTCAAAGTGTTGCACCAGACTAAGTTCCCCATAAAGAATTTGGCAAGGAAGCCTGGAGCCATCCATACAGCGGACATGCCCTATCCATCTAAGATGATGGCCTATGATGTTTGCTTCAACGCTGTTTAGATTTACCTTCTCAAGGACTGCAATGTTAGTGACATAGTCATATACATAGTTCTAGATAATGGACGCATATAAAGCAAGATTGGAGAACCCTATTACTCTCCAGATCTCACCAGACTACAACTCTCATTATTGTCTGTTCTGATTATGGCTGATGGGAGTTACAGTATGACAACTGGAAGGCCACATACTCCTGACTCCTGTTGAAAATAGATATGCTTTATTGATTGTTCCACATTTATAGAGTTCCTGCCTGGAAATTTGTATTTGAACATCCTTTGACTGGCAGCGGATGGAGCGGATTAGCTTTCTGTTGAGCATGAGAAAGTTCTTTATGCTGTTTGAGACTTTAACCTGGATTTTTAAGCCTTTGATCTGTATGTTTTATTTTTAACTTTTGGTTCAAATGCGTTGCACTATGTCCTGAAGTCTTGGAACACAGTAAGATAAAATTTGAAATAAACAAATAAGGTAACATTTGCTTTCAGAAGTTTCTCTTCTCCTGCAATTTATGGTTAATAGAATAACCCATCACTTGTGCATCATCTAAGAGTTACAGTTGAAATATCAACTTCAACTCTATTAGATGGGCAGTATAAAAATACAATGAATAACATAAATAAATAAATTTATAGTTACAACTATAGTTAACTATTTCCCCTTTTCTAGCCATCAACACAGTGCATATTCCCGCAGCTGGGTGTAAAATAGGAGATCTCAACCTTTTTAAGCTGGGGCCCGGGTCACGCTCCGACAGCTTTGGGGGCCGAAAGGCCATTTTATTGTTTAGTTTTCTTCTTTTGTAATTTTTGTGTAAACAGGACTGATATTTTGAATTTTTGATTGTTGCTTTTTATTGTTGCTTATTGAATTTTGATTCTGTAATTATTTATATTATAGTATCTTTGCTTTATTTCTTAGGATGTCTTGATGTTTTGTAATTGCAATTGCTATTGTAGATATATGTGATATTTGTAACTTATCTGTAATTATTATTATGCTATGGAATATGGTATGTAATTGTAACTGTTTCTTCTGCTAGCCGCCCAGAGTCGCTCTGCGAGTGGGGCGGCATATAAGTCGAAAATACAAATACAGTAATACCTCATATAACATTAGTATCGAATAACACTAAAATCGCATAACATTAAGGAATCTGGGGGGAAGAATTGCATCAGATAACATTAAGATCCTATGGGATGCTTCAGATAACAACCGCTAAAGCCTGTGTGGTTACAATGTATCTCTATGGATCCCATAGGATTTTAACATGCATCAGATAACACTAAAAATCATATAACACCAAGACTTGTGGAACCAGGTTTTAGTGTTATATGAGGTTTTACTGTACAAATTTTACCCTTCCTCCACCACATGTCACTTCCTGGTGTGGTGGAGGTAGGCCACATGAAATGGTGTTATGGGCCACATCCGGCCCACGGGCTGCAAGTTGACAATCCCTGGTGTAAAACATAACTGAATCCCAGGAAAAGGTTCTGTAAATCAGTTGCGCAAAAATGTGTATGAATCGAAACACGCAAGCATTTGTGCAGAACATTTTAATTTATCGCAAGCAAATGATCTAAGCTGGTTTTGACAATAGGCCAGTTTTTAAATATAAACGTGCCATAATTTTTTTAATGTTGTGGACTGTAACTACCGTGTTGCTAGGCCTGTGTGCATGCACAGCACATGACAGTCGGTCCAGTCTAGTCATGTGTTGTTGCTGTATTTACAAGCAATGCAGGTGTGTGAACCTGCAGAGTGATGCAGGGTTATGCAATACAGTGAATGTGAATGGAATACGGGATGATACATTGCAGGCTGTAGTAATAGTGACAAATTAAATGACCGGTAGCGACCTTAATGAGGAAAGCCTGTGTGGTTTGCATTATTGCACGAACACCCAAACACGACATTCGTCTTCCCGTTTCACAGCCTTTCTGCGCCTTGACCTACCAAATAAAATAAAATTAAAATAAAATCCCACCCCTTGGCAAAGGACATCGCGCACTCCGTGCAGAGCAGCAAACGTGGTTGCAATGTGAATCAAGGCAATGGGGGGGGGGGGGGGTTGGACGACGGGAACGTGGCTGCTTTACACGCATGAATGCAGCGTGTAATATGTGCCAGTGCAGCGTGATGCAGTCCATTACGTGCGGATGTAAAAAAAAATAATAAAATAAAATGGGTGACTGCTTCATGTGTGGGTGCACTGCAGGTGCATGCAGAAAAATACCGGGGTGTTTCCAGCCAGCCAACACGGGGACAAAAGAGCTTTGTCACTATTCTAAAAAAATAATAATAATATAGATTAGAACGAGGCCAAGGGGGGTTTTGGAGGGGGGGGAGAATGAGTGACTGACTGAGTGAGAGACTCTTGCGTTTTCGGGAGCGGTGGGAAAGAAAAGGATTTCCCCCGCACTGGTCCATCAGGACCTCCCCGGCTCTTCTCGTCATAACCCAATCGGATCGAACGGAGGGGGCGGGAAAAAAGCAGCTGAAGAGAACGCGCGAGGACAAGAGGCGTTTCATCTCGGCGCTCGATTGACGCTGCCTGGACGCCGCCCTCGGAGGGTCCTGCTCTCATCCCCCCCCCTCGCGTTCTCCTTCGGCTCCTCCTCCCACAAGCCAGGTTCGCCCGAACTCCCGAGGCCCCGCCTCCCTCAGAGGGGGGTGGAGGAGGAGCGAGGCCCTGGCTCCGCCCCTTCGAGTGCCTTTCTGCTGCCCTGAGGAGGACCCGCCTCTTCGCAACCCGCGAGCCCACCCCCTTCCCCGACTGGCTCCACCTCGCGCGCTTTCCCTCTTCCCCCCCCTCCTCCTCCTCCTCTCTTCCCCCCCCCTCTTCCCCGCTCTCGCGCTCCTTCTTCTCCCCCTTTCCTCCTCCTCCTCCTCACTCCCCCTCCCCCCCCCACCAACCGCCTCCCTGTCAGTGCGGTGGCTGCGCTGGGGAACATGGCGTCTGAGGGGATGATTTTAACGAACCACGACCACCAAATCCGCGTCGGGGTCCTCACAGGTAACGAACCGCGACCGGGCAGCGGTGCCGAGGTGGCTACTACGGGGTCCGGGGGCTTGCCGTCAGGGCCGCTCCGTGGTAGCTGTTCCCTCCTGCCGCCGCCTCAGCCGTCACCACCACCTCAACCGCCGCCACCGCTAGGGCTTCATATAGCCTGCCTCGTCTTCGCCGGCGCCGCGGTTGCCCCGGAAGTCCGAGCGCCTTGGCAGCGCCGCCGCCAGTGAAGGTGGAAGCCCGGGGGATGGGGACGGGAAAAGCTGGCTCGGTGGTGCTGAGAGACGTCGCTATGGTGGGGCTTGGGCGCCGCTGAGGTTGCCGCATGCGGGCGGCAGGCGGTTCAATGCCGCAGCCTCGAGTTCGCTGCTCCCGCTGGGGACTAGCCCGTAAATAATCCGAAGGGGAAGGAGACAGAGCTGGTGCCGTGGTGGTGGTGGTGGTGGGGTTAGTGGTGGGGTTAGTGGTAATGCACGGGAGAGATGCCGGGTTTGCCTGGGGCGCGAAGGGAGATCCAGGTGTAAACGTGCTTGGGAAAGAGTCGCTGCCTTAGCTGAGCTTCTTCTTCACCTTCCGTGCCTAGGCCAGACGTGAAACTGCCAAATTGAAGCCACCTTTTTGGAGAATTCATTCTGCAGCTCTTTTCGCCTGACCTAGTGTGAGAAAGACTAGTGAGCTGCGAACGCACGAATGGCAGGATAGTTTTCATTTACAGGGCATTTATTTATTTTGAGGGCAGGGTGTCTTAACTCTGGGTCAGACTAAATGGAAGGTTCTTGTCTTCTGCAAACCCATTGGTTTCTTACTCCTTTGGTCCTTCAACCCAGGGGATTGTGAATGATGTGTGTGTGTGTGTGTGGTTTTTTTTTTTTTTGGGGGGGGGGGGAGAAGTGCCATAGAAACAAGGCTGGTTCCTTGTCTGTGGATGTGCTTTCTTCCTCTCAAGTCTTCTCCTTTTCCACTCAGCAGGGCCCAGTCATCCTATCTGAGTTGCTTCTAGGCAGCCACCCCCATCTCATCTCCACGTATGTGGGTAACTGAACAAGCAGGGACAGCTCCCCATGCTTTCATGCTGGCATGGCAATGAGGATGGAGCCCGTTCAGCTGGGCCATCCAGTCAGTGGAGTCTGTAATTGCTGCTCCTTGCGTGGCCTATGACACTTGTTCACCCCTGAGGGTGAAGAGTAAAAGAGAAGGTTACAAGGAGAAGCTCCATTTGTCCTCTGTCTGAACAACCTGGTAGGTTGGATTGGGCACACTGCACTGTATGGAGGTAGCAGGTGAATGAAAGCAGTGGTTAATTTTTGCTGCTGTTACTTATATGAATGAGTGCATGGGATCAGAAGAGGCAGTAAGAAACATCCACCACTATCTCCCTTGTGATGTCTCTCAACAGCATAGGCCCAGTGGATCCAGCCCTTCTAACTGTACCACCAAGAAGGAAAGGGTGAGTGAACAGAGTTTTGGACCACTCTTTGAAATTGTCCAGCTCTTGCTCAATCACTGGCCCATCCAGGAGCAGATACTTCTGTTTCCTTGCCTGCTGTTTTTTGACATCAGTACTGGGCCCATTTCGTTCTGCAGGCGAGAGAAGGAGAGAAAGAAAGATGATAGATAGGTAATTTTGTCTGAAATGCTAGCTGCTTCCCTGCTTTACATAGGAGAAAAAGGAAGAGGGCAAAAAACAGGAAGAAGAGTTTGTGAGGTGTGCTTTAGTACCAGATAGAGTTTGGTGTGAATGGCTACCTGAGCTCTTGGAGCCTCGGCATTAGCCTGGTGACACTGACCTTTTCTGTCAGTCTTGCATTTGCTTTGAAAGTCTCTTCTTAGAGCATAGCTGAGCAGTGTAGTGTACAATATGGAGATTTATTTCCCCCTATTCTAAAATTAAAGATGTATTTTTTGTACTGCAGTTTTGAGCAATGACCTATATATATGGAAATAAAGCTGAATGCTTTGAGTGATCAGTGAGATTAATTTGGAGATGTGCAGTGAGGGGGAAATACAGGTGAATGGGTGTTTTAAAATAATAAAAATAATATTTCTTGCACATATTTTTGTACTTTTTCTTTAAGGGAGCACAGTGAAAATGAATTTTTGCTCATGAAATTTTGGTCAGCAGTTGAGCTGGGATAAAACAGGAGTTAAATACCAAATCAGAAACTTATTTAGCTTTATGATATTAAAGCAAACTGCTACTCTTAAAAAGAATGTTCTGTATTCATGTAATGCATACTTGGTTGTCCCAGATTTTGAAGCAGCCTATGGTCTGCCTATGAATAGCTACTTGGAACCTTCCTAAGTCTGAATATGATAGAGGGGAATCCCTGAGTCTGAATGTCCATGCTCTTGATACTGAAAATGCCAGCCCTCGATTTGCATCTTCACTGACTGCCAGTAGAATACATCTAAGGTTTAAATAATTTCTGTTTGTTTTTTGTGTCCTTTACTATAACAGATTATAAAGTGACATAATATAAATTTCTAGAAGCTTTTGCTATAAGAAAAATATACATCTTGGATTGTTAAATATGAGATATGCTTTGGCAAAGTATTAAAGTCAATTTGCTGGAACCATGTTTGCTTCCCATCTTCACACGTGTCTATACTGTAGGAGGAAATGTATAGTAGCTATAGAGATCCTACAAGAAGCATGTGTAAATGTCCACAGTGTTTTGAATTTCACTTTGTGCTAAGTAAAACAATGTTTTATTGACAGTGTTTTACGTGGTTATTGAGAAGAAAGAAAACAGAATTGCTTCTTTTTCTAGTATATATTTTTGAATTGTTCCTTCTTTGGATGTAATAACACCAATAATTATATCCTATATCTCTTCTTCAGACTTGCAGATATAGTACATTATTTGAGATTATGAACACAATAATATTGTTAATATGATAAATTAAAGGAAGAAGTTTTGTGTTTTATTTTTTTTGGATGCAGCAATTTATCTGTCTTAAAGTCATGCTGTTGAGGCTAAGCATCCAAGAGCTGAAAAATAGCAATTTCAAGTAACAGTAAAGTTTATATATTTGTCTTATTGATATATTTTCCACTCTACAATAAGATGTCAAAATCTGTCACAGAGGGCTGTTTAATTTTAATGCCTTTCAGCTCCTATACATTAACAATTCCAGTTTGGGTATTCATGTGAAGATGTTTTCTTCATTTGTTAAAATAAATTACACTTGCAATGTGCAGGTACTGTACAGTATTTAAAAAGTAATTCATTGTACTATATGAGTTACTTATAATCACATTCCTGCTTCAGAAAAATGTAGCTACTGTATCTGACTATGATTTTTTTGTGTAATTATCTAGTAGCGAAGATAGGTTTGATCATGGTATTCTGTTTGCGAGTTATGAAAAGTTGGTTTATCAATGTAGTAAGCACTCTTGTTCTTTTAATATTTTGTGTCATAGTATAATGTTATGAATATTGTTAACAAACCATAAATAATATTTTTATTGATTTGTCCAGCAAAGGTTAAAATTAATGAGAGGGATTGGGTTTTAATGTATATAGTAATAAAGTCTGTTGTTACTTATATTTCTCACTTCATTTGATTGATATACTAGTCCTGTAGTAAGCAACTCAAAGTGATATATACATCCATGTAGCCAGCTTAAATATATATTTTAATTGCAAAATTCTTTGGTTGAAGATATCTTACTTGTGATATCATCTAAGTAGTTCTGATAGTACAGTATTATATATTGGATTAGATAAACCAACCAAACAAAAATCTAATATAATAATATGCTCTTGCTTTCTTGATTATTCTCACAGTTCAGTCCAAGGATAACAATTCTTAATGTTTCTCAGAAGTTCTAATGTTTCCATTTTCCTGGGCTTCCTCAGTAGTCAGCAGCTGGTAGAAATGTTTCTAATAATCAATGCAGTAGATTTAAGGGGTCCTGGTCAGGGTGCTTTGATTTATCCTTAGTAACACACAAGAAGGCTGGTTTCTTGGGTGAGTTAAGCCTAAGTTGTAATGTAGTATTCTAGCTCTGTTTAGAGAGGTGAAAAAATATTCTGATATACGTCAGTATAGCCATTTTTCCTGTACCCAATCTAATTTGGAATGTAAGAGACTCTCCCTCCACTTGACCCTTGGAGAAGCAGGATGTTCAGGAATATTATAAATACAGTAAAACCTCATATAACACTAAAACCTGGTTCCACAAGTCTTCGTGTTATATGATTTTTAGTGTTATCTGATCCTCTATGGGATCCATAGAGATACATTGTAACCACACAGGCTTTCGCGGTTGTTATCTGAAGCATCCCATAGGATCTTAATGTTATCTGATGCAATTCTTCCCCCCAGATTCCTTGATGTTATGCGATTTTCGTGTTATTCGATACTAATGTTATATGAGGTATTACTGTATGTGGAAATAATTGCAGCATGTAACAGCAACCTGACATAGTGTTTCAGTTACTGTGATATAGTATACAGTTGGGATATAAGTTAACTTATCTTTCATTCTAGAGTTCTGTTTTGAATCATACTCTTAATTACTGCTGCTTCACATCTGAATTGGAACTGTCCAACAAGCTGTGTTTCTGTTAGTTTTGAGTGCTGATTTATTGATATTTCATTAGATTGGTATAATGCAATGATTATAAAGATGTCATCTTGAAATAAAATAATTTATCCTGCTTTAGACATCAAAATAATAACAAAAAACCTAACTCGTTATTGTTATATTTTAATAGGAGGTAGCCAGATTGAAGGTTTGATTCCCTGCTTTGTCTCTTTGAGAACAGAAGTAGCCTGTGGAATCATGAGCAAACTGCACAGTCTTAGGATGCCCCCAGAAAAAGAGAATGATAAACCACTTCTGAGTGTTCTTTACCAAGAAAACCCTGGAAAGGTCATCATAATTCAGAATTGTCTGGACAGCACACAATTATTATATTTTTAGGACCCTGAAGATTTCCTATTGAATATGCCAAATTAGCTTGGCTGGCTTCAGGTACAAAATGCCTTTATTTAGATGGGTACAAGAGGGTACTATTGACTCTTCTATTTCAAGGAACAAAATATGGGCTGACCTTGTTACTGAGCCAACTGCTTTGGCATGATTCTTCCCCAGGTTTATCTAGTTTTGTATTCATGGTGGTCTTCATTTTGCAGAATGTGTAGTTGTGTCTTAATAGATTTGAGGGTTGTTTTAGAATTAAGGCTGAACAATGGAAGCAAATAGAAATAGCAAGCTAACCATTGACCATAGGCACAGTTATTTTACCATTTGCTTTGAGAATATTGGTGAAATATTACCGTATGTCAGGTAGAGTAGCACATTTTGCAAATAAAAATGTAGCATGGTTTTGTAAAGGGGAATTCTGTTTCATCACCATTTGGAAATTCTTTATGTACCTAAGAAATATGTTTTGGTAAGCACTGTTTACTAGGGTGTTATTCTAAAACATTTTCTCATGCTGTTCAACTGAAAAAGGCTGTCTGAACTGCTATTCAAATTTTTTATGCTGGTTCTTAGAATTCTCAGAGATTTTCTGCTCAAATAAGGCAAAGTAAACTCTACAGCTGCTGTTCCTCTCTTCAGAGATGGCATCTGATTGGTCTCAGCATTGTTGTAATGCCCATTCTGGAGAGTCATGTGTACAGTCTTTCATTATTGTCTGCTCTTTATGCTGATGGTCAAAAACCTGTGACAAAATTCCTGGCCTAAGTTTCTTGGATAAACCTGCAGTTATAAGAGCAAAATAATAGATCCTCTTAAGTACACTAGTACCCCGAATAACGTTATGACATGGTTCCACAAGTCATGACGTTGTCCGGTTTTTAGCGTTGTCCGGGGTATACATCGAACAATGCTAAAAAAAACCTGAGAAGAGGCACTCGCACGCGTGCGAAAAGGCGCGCCAGCGGGAGCCTCTTCTACCAAACGGGTATAGCAATGGGGATTGCATGTCAAGGCAAGGGATCAATGTGGGGGGTGCCACCCCCACTTTGATCCCTTACCTTAACGTGCGATCCCTGTTTCACGCACCTGGGCAAGGGTCGGCTTTTCCGAATTCCCCCCTCCCGGGAGGGGGGAATTTGGAAAAGCCGACCCTTGTTTAGGCGAGTGAAACGGGGATCGCACGTCAAGGCAATTGCCTTGACGTGCGATCCTTGTTGCTATAGTGAGCCCGGGAAAGAGGCGGCTTGGTCGAAATCCTCACCCCCGTGCAGGGGGAGGGAATTTCAGCCAAGCCGCCTCTTACCCAAGCCGGGGAGACCCCGCGGAGAGGCGCCTCTCCTTATCCGGATCTCCTCGGCCTCGCAGCGAGCTACTACGAGACCGGGGAGACCCCACGGAGAGGCGCCTCTCCTCTCCCGATGTTCCGAAAGGGTAAGGATCCTTACCCTTTCGGAACATTGGGTGGCTTGCAGGCGTGTGCGTGTCGGTGGGGGTTAGCGTAGGATACGGAGGTCTCCCCCGTATCCTGCGCTAACCCCCACCGATGCGCGCCGCTCGCCCAAATTTCGAAAGGGTAAAGATCCTTACCCTTTCGGAACATCAGGTGGCTTGCAGGCACGCGCGAGTCGGTGGGGGTTAGCGCAGGATATGGAGGTCTCCTCGTATCCTGCGCTAACCCCCACCGATGCGCGCCGCTCGCCCGAAGTTTCGAAAGGGTAAAGATCCTTACTCTTTCGGAACATTGGGTGGCTTGCAGGCGCGCGCGCATCGGTGGGGGTTAGCGCAGGATACGGAGGTGTCCCCTGTATCCTGCGCTAACCCCCACCGATGCGCGCAGCTCGCCCGAAGTTTCGAAAGGGTAAGGATCCCCGTACCCTTTCCAAACATCGTGGGGGCGGGCGCTGGGGGGGTTGGATTGGGTAGATGTTCTACCCAATCCAACTCCCCCCCACGCATACGCTTGTTCCGGATAACGTTAAAAATTGCGTTATTCGATACAAGATTTTTCCGAAAATCTTGTAACGTTATGCGGTTTTCGCGCTATACGGTACTCGCGTTATCCGGGGTATTACTGTACAGTCAAACCTCGCATAAAGAGCGCCTCGCTTAAAGAGTAACTCACTTAAAGAGCAGAATTTTCTCTGAATGTTCGCTTTGCTTAACAAATAAAGCCAAACAAAAACTCGCTTAACAAATAAATCGAGGTTTGCAATTCCCCCCCCCCCACCAGAAGTCACAATTGGTCACTTACAATGGTGTTTCACTTAAAGAGCAAACTCGCTTAAAGAACAATCCTGTGGAACACATTATGCTCTTTAAGCGAGGTACCATTATACTGCAGAAGAATGAAAAACAGAAATTAGGAATAAAAGTTTTTACAATGGAGGAAAGAAAAAGTGGGATTATCCAAGGTTCTGCATTTGGAATGAAGCTTTTAACTTGTTTACAAATGGCATGAAATTGGGGTGAGCTGTGGTTTCACAATTTTGCAGATTATGCTAAACTTATTAAATTGATAAAAATCCAAGAGGACTCTGAAGAAGTCTTTAAAATAATCTGTTTAGACCAGACTATGGCACATGTGTCAGAGGTGGCACTCAGCCCTCTCTGTGGGCATGTGCCTCAACACAGTTTGCCCAGCCTCTATGTCCAGCAGCCCAATGGGAGCACTTCCTTCCCCCCCCCCAGCTCAGAGTTCATCCCGCCCCTCTGTTTGGGCACTTGGTCTCTAATAAAAGGTTCACCATCACTGGTCTAGACTTCTTAACTGTACAACAATGGAAAGAGATTTAGTGTAAGTTTAAAAAAAAGTACACATTGGGGCAACCATGAAAAAAAGACAGATCTCATTCCACTTTTAAATAAATAGGTTAAGAAATGGTGACAAAAAGAAATATAAATCTTGAATTAATGATGATTGGCTGGAGAAAAACTGCTTCAATGTGCAGTAGCTGTGTAAAAAGTGAATCCTAAATTGAGGATGATTAGGAAAGGGTTTAAGAATAAAATGTAAAGTAGCTAACTTTCTGTTGCTTGTGTAGCTGATTACAGTTGAATAAGTTATTTGAATCAATGGGGATTTAGTGAGTCAACTCCTTGGATGGTCCTGTTCTATTTGTGCTTTACTATGCTGAAGTAAGTTGAGGTTAGAATGCTGTATATCTATTTGAATCAATGGGAGATACAGAGATGTTGACCTACCAAATCTCCATTGATTCAGTAGATCTGGTCTAGTGTAATTTATTATGTTAAACAACAGGATTTGGGCCAATATTACAACATTTTTATATAAATCTGTGTGGGAGAAGTAGACGGAATATTGTGTCCACTTTTGGTGTATCTTAACATACTTGTTATGGTGAAGGAGATGCAAAAAATAATTTAAGTAGAATTATGATGTGGAAGGGGCTAGAATACATTTCCTGTGGGAGCCTTATGAACTTTGAAGCTTTTAGTTTAGAGATAAGATATTTGGGGTAATATAATTGAGTGAATGGAAAGATGTTAGTTTTGTTTCTTTGTACAGTCAAACCTTGCATAAAGAGCTCCTCGCTTAAAGAGTAACTCGTTTAAAGAGCAGAATTTTCTCTGAATGGTCGCCTCACTTAACAACTAAAACCAACCAAAAACTCACTTTACAACTAAATCGGAGTTTGCAATCCTGCCTACTAGAAGTCACAACTGGTCACTTACAATGGTGTTTCGCTTAAAGAGCAAACTCGCTTAAAGAGCAGTCCCATGGAACGCATTATGCTCTTTAAGCGAGGTACAACTGTATTAGTGTTTGAGCTTTACAAAAATTGTAAAATGTAAAACTGGTTTGCAAGGAGACTCAGGATGGACAAACTAGTTTATATAACATGTATTTATTAATTTTGCTGCTTAAAATATATTGATGACCACTAAATAGCTGGCTTTTATAAGGAGATGTGACAAGATGCCTCAAACCTATGCACGTTGAGAAAATATACCCTCTTGTTGGTATTGCTCCACCTAAGATAAGGAGAAAAGTAGCAGTGGATGCTGAGAGAACTAAGCAAGAGAATGACCCTCAAAATCCTCTGAATGGATGTGAGCCTCATGTCCGCTTGCTCAGATCCAGGAAGAGCTTTATGGCAAGAACAAACATTCTTGAGGGTAGGCAAGAGCAAAACCAAACTAGAAGATGAAGGAAGAAGTTTTCTGGACAAGGAACAATATTAAAGGAGGATATGGCTGAGGAACTCAGCCTCCCCTACATCACTTGGAGGACCCAGAATAGGCTGATGATCAGAGTCCCTAAATGCAAGACCAACATCCTCAAGTGGAGGCTGTTGCCAGACAACAACACATGCTGTGAATGTGGAGAGACTAAATCCGGCTCATTTACTGGTCTGCCGATTACTTCTACAAATATGCACTGATGAAGGCTTAAGTTTGGCCAACAACAAAGTCACAAAAGTGGTTTCAATTTGGCAGTCCAGGGTTTGATTGGGACACGAAAGAATAAGAATAAGGATATTAGATAAATCTGTGAATGTTGCTAGGCATTGATCTGTCATACGCATCAACCTCAACATTTAGATAGTATGCCATTGATTTCACAGTCATCTTATATTTTTTCCAAAGGCGTCTTGTTTGTCTCTGTTGGAAGCAGGGTGCTGAACAAGATCCACTCACTCATGATGTTAATATAACTTATGTTCTTTATTTTAGAGAACAACAAACAAAAAAGTAAAAATTCTTGTAAACAAAGATTTACTTTGAAGCCTGGTTCTTATGTTTGGGACTCTGGGGAATGCAGTCTGGTTTTAGAATGGACTGATAGAGATTTTTGTGTGGCTTTGTAAAGTTTATTCCTTTGTGTATTTTAACTCCTGTTTTACATGGAACAGAATGCAGTTTATTCTGTGTAGAGAATATAGGCAGAGAAATAATCTCAGGTTCAGCATAATTGACTTATGCACTTCTGTACATTTACAACTATATAAAGTGTTCTAACTACAAATAATAAGAACCAATTCCTTCCGTTACATGCTCTCCTGATTTACAATGACTATAAATTAATGATCTCCAAGTAACCCTATAATCAGTTTGACCTATAACATAGGTCTCGCACACTGAAGACAATGGAAATTATGCTTTCTTTTATTGAGTCCATATGGCTCACATTAGATTTTTCTCTTCTAACTACATCAAACTTCTCCTAGCATTGCTTTTCCCCCCAGTGCGCACACTTTATGACCAAACTGTGATAGCCCAGGTTGATTCCTCACTTATCTTCTAAAGAGAGTTCAGGTTTGGTTTGATTAGCTGCTCTTCCAAGTCTCAGTCTTTTTCTGCATTTTTGGCAGCACTCTGTGTTTTGATGGTTAATTGAAGACCCAATTACATATGTCTATATTAACTACCCTGGTAAAACAAATACAGTACTAATGACATGTTTAAATATGCATTCAGTCATGCTTTGATTTCCTCTCAGATGTATCTTGACACTGGAATATTATTATTTTTTAAATAATTAATTCAGAGTTATTTTTCAGGGTCTATATTGGGCAAAGTTCAAGGAATACTATGACAAGGTATAAGTGGGAGGTACTGTATCATTAGTTTAACATTTATGAATGCTTATGCCACATTATGATGCATATAGCAATTGTGAAATATTAGATCAGAGGTTCTCAATCTATGGCCTGTGGGCTGAATCTGGCCCACAGGGTCAAATAATCTGGCCCCTACTCTCACTCTAGCTGTGGACTCATTTACAGCTGTTGTAAATGCGTTTACAACAGCCATGGACTCATTTATTCATTAAATGTGACCGCGGTCAATTCCAGCGGTGGCTGGAGCACTAGTCTGGCCCGCCAACTGTTTTGAGGGAGCATGACATGGCCCCCGACTTGAAAAGGTTGAGAACTCCTGTATTAGATTTAACTATTTATTCTACCATACTAAAATTGCTGTACAGTAATACCTCGGATAACGCTAAGACTTGGTTCCACAAGTCTTGGTGTTATCCGATTTTTAGTGTTATCCGATGCATGTTAAAATCCTATGGGATGTATCGGATAACGTTAAAGCTCCATAGAGATACATTGTAACGGCACAGGCTTTAGCGGTTGTTATCCGATACATCCCATAGGACCTTAACGTTATTCGATCCAATTCTCCTCCCCAGATTACTTAACGTTATGCGATTTTAGCGTTATCCGAGGTAAACGTTATCCGAGGTATTACTGTACATGTACAGTAAAATCCCAATTTACAAATGCCCCTACTTATGAATAATTCGACTTACGAATTGGTTCTGCACTGAAATCCATGCCTCGATCTACGAATTAATTCTTTTCCCTCTGTGTTGCCTCCACGGAAGCAGAAAATGCCATTTTCCCTATGGGTATATTTTATATGCATGCAGCCTTTCTGAGCCCTGTAGGTGGCAGTAGAGTGTTTAGAGTGATTTCTTTGTCTGGAGTTTTGGCACCAAAATGGCTGCCTGTTGCTATTTCTTGCTGGATTTTCTGAGTTTTCTGTCCATTTTCAAAGCTTCTTTAAGGTAAGGAACAGCATTTTTGCTTATGCATGCTTTCCTTTCAATGCTGCTGTTGTTTTTGGGTGGTTTGATTGATTTTTGGAGGGTGAGTAGGGACTGTTTTGATTTTTGGAGGGGGGGATGTTTTCTTTATCCGAATGGGGGTGCCTCGAGTTACGAACAAACTCAAATTACGAACAAGGCCATGGAACTGAGTTTATTCATAACTCGAGGTTTTACTGTACTTACTTTTCTTGTGTTCTTAGATTTAAGCATAGAAGGCAACCTTTGGAACACTTTACCATAAATAAATAAATAAATAAAACAATACCATATATAAAAAGTAAGGCTTTGAATCCCAATTTAGGTATACATCCAGTGGTGGGCATCAGCAGGTTTGCGCCAGTTTGCCAGAACCGGTAGCAGAAATTCTGGCTGGCCCTGCCCATCCAAATTTTGAAATAAAGTAGTCCTAATTTGGATGCAACACAGGGCTTTCCCCCTGGCCACAACCACCACACCAGGCCCACAGTGTGGTAGTAAAAGTTTTTTGAGCCTACCACTGCATACATCCAGTAATTGAAAGTAGTGGACAAATAGGTAATGACTGATTTTTATGGGCTGCTCTAAGCATTATGAAGTCTGCATTGAGACTGAAAGTCAGATTATTATTTTTTTAGGAATAGCACAGCTTAATGTAAGTTAACTGTAACTACCTTTCTTGATTTGGACAATTGTTTTTGCTTAAAAAAGATAAGGAGAGTTGGGGGAAACTGTTACTATAGTATTTGTATGAAGAGTTAGGCATATACAGTACTAAGATAAACATGATTAAGTTGTTAGACAAGAGTGTAATTCATCTCCCTCTCTGTTCACATTCTGTATAACATATAGAGAGAGCTGGATTAGATTAATATGAGAAAGTGACAATTGCTAGAATAAATATCACAAGATTATGGAAATGTCACTATTCCTGGCAGAAAAGAGCAATAACTTGAAATAACTGCAGAGGAAAGTGAAGGAACAAAGTGGAAAAGAAGAAATATATTTAAATATTAAGGCAACAAAATAATGTTTACAGAAGAATGACATAACCAGTGATGGGATGATGCCGGTTCCAACCAGTTTCCCAGAACCGGTAGGAACAATCCCGGAGGGTTCTCCGGGAGGGTAGTCCTTCTTTTGAGGCGTCCAGTTCTGACGCCTCAAAAAAAGAATTTTTTAAAAGAATTTTAAAAGAATTAAAAGAATTTTTTAGTGCGCATGTGCAGAAGTCAATCTGACGCATGCGCGCTGCAATTTTGAATCACACATGCGTCCGATTCAGTTTCTGCGCATGCGCGCTTGTTTTTGCTGGAGCCGGACCATTTTGGAGTGGCTCCGATGGCGACGGAGGGCTTAGGAGGAGGTGGCGCACCTAGCCAGGCAGCCCAGGGCCTCCCGGCCGCAACCCTCCATGGGTGGCCCCAAGCCTTGGTGCCCAGTGATCAGGGCTTCTAGGAAGTGAAGTTCAAAAATACCTGGACTGCCAAGGTTGGCCATCAATGGTCTATGGTAATATCTTCTAGATAGAAAAACTGTCCAATAATTTTACAGAATCTGCTGGAAGTCATGACATTGTAAATGGATTAATGAAATTCATTTGCCAGAATATTAGACATTGCATGAATATACAGTCTCATGCTACATAATTAAAATTAATTCTTACTTTATGCTGAATAACCTTTTCACTATAATCTTTCTTAAATAGAAAACTATACTTAAACATATTCCCCTCAAAAAGCAGTTTATTTAAAAAACAATTTAAATAAAAGAAATCAATTTAAATTAAAAAAAAATAGTAATCATTGCTTTTTATCCACATTGGTTTGAGATCAAACCAAGCTTGAATTCTCACTCAGAGCTGAAATGATCAAACTGCAGGTATCATACTTGAACATATCATGCAAAGACAAGACTCACTGGAAAAGGTAATGATGCTGGGAAGATTTGAAAGCAGGCAGAAAAGAATACCAAATATGAGGTTGATTGAGTCAGTAAAAGAAGCTATTGGCCTTTTTCACAAGACCTGAATATAGCTGTTACTACGAGGAATTTTCGGTGGTTGCTTGTTTAAAGGATTGCCATCGGTCAGAAGTAACAATGGTACATAATAGCAAGCGTGCCTTTGGTCGTCTATCACACGGAGTCTTCATGAACAAAGATTTAACAGTTTATACAATGCTCTTGGTATTTCAAGCTGTTGTTATCTCAACGTTATTGTATGACTGTGAAACATGGACCCTTAATCGCCAAGACATCAACAAGCTTGAGTGCTTTCAACAACAGAAGCTAAGGTCCATCTTGAATATCACGTGGGATGACTATGTCACCAGTATTGCAGTTCTCGAGAAGGCACATGTAAATAGCATTGAAGCTTCCATCATAGGCCATCGTTTTAGATGGATAGGACATGTCTGCCATATGGACAGTTCCAGGTTTCCTCATCAAATTATTTATGGGGAATTTAGCTCCAGTACAAGACCTCATGGAGCTCCTTTGAAGTCTTATAAGGACCAGCTGAAACAAACCATGAAGGTGTCAGGTATAAACCCACAAACCTGGGAGGCAGCAGCCGTAGATCACCCACTTTGGTGCCAAACCATCTCTGCTGCTACTGATCACTTCGAAGGGGAATGCCGCAGACATGAAGATGCTAAGCAACAAGCATAGAAGCTTCGTCAAACTCAACCATGCCCTCCACCATCTATTCAATATAATGTGTATGATTGCATGTTTCATGCCAGGATTGGCTTATTGAGTTACCAGAGTCACATCCACAGAGAAAATGACTTCCAGGGAAAATGTATGCTCAGATATGAGTAGCAGCAGCTGCCGATGATGACAACATGGGGAAAGGATGTGAGTAGTTCAGAAAAACTGGGTATGAGCCAATAGTGTGATGTGGCTACTCAAAAAGCTCATACAGTCTAAGTTTGAATTAACAGGCTGTAATGAAAAACAAGGAAATGTTGTGTTCCATATCATAATTAGCTGGCCAGACAGGGCCTTTGTGTAACTTGTGCTGTAGATTAAGAAATATAGGCATGTCTAGAGAGAGGACAGAAATGAACCAGTAAGAATCCAAAAAAAACCTTTTTTTTCTTTTTTGGCTGGACGGAGAAGGAGAAGAGTGTTTATGGCCACTACAGTTGGATGTCCTGCAGCAGACTGGTGCTTCAGAAAGATCTGAGAACAGAACACACCAGAGGTGTGAGTAGCTGGATTATACAGCGTGGTACAGTTATAATTCTTTTTCAGTTTTGTTATACTGGAAATTTCCTCTTAATTTTTCTGAACTCTTAAAAATTATTACTAGAGAGTGAAATCCTTGTGTTTTTATATTGTAGCTGCTTGCACTATGCAGCAGTTCTCTTTGTTGTTGTTGTTGTTGTTCAGTCGCACAGTCGATTCCGACCCTTTGCGACCCCAAGGACCACTGTCCGCCAGGCACTTCTGTCCTCCACCATCCCCCTCAACTCGCTCAGCTCTGTGCCCATTGTGTCTACAATACCATCTAGCCATCTCATTTTTGCCCTCCCCCTTCTTATTTTGCCCTCAACCTTTCCAAACATCAAGGCTTTCTCAAGTGAGTCTTCTCTTCTCATTTGATGTCCAAAGTACTTTAGCTTCATATTTACTATTTGCCCTTCTAAGGAGCAGTCAGGGTTGATTTCTTCTAAGATCGACCTATTTGTTCTCCTTGCTGTCCAGGGGACTCTCAAAACTCTCCTCCAACACCACATCTCAAAGGCAATTTTATTCCCCAATTTTTTTGAAAAGTTCTATATAGTTCTAGCCAGGCTTTAGTCTTAGATGTTGAATGGGGAATTTTTTAAAGTGACCTAGAATAGGTATCGTCTCACTACTGCATTTGTTTGAATTTATGGATGGGTCACACGGCTGGATTTTGTTTACTGAAACTTTGAAGATACCCCAAATGGCCGTGTCATAAAGCAAGGATTTTGAACACCAACACAGCAACAGGAAAACTAATTTGATGAACTTACACTAGGTAATATTCCTAACTGACTTTAATTTGGACTGATTTGGACTAATCTGACATGCCTAGTGGGTAAATTTGTTGACCAATTCAGGAGCACTGCGTTTTAATTGCATTGCCACATGAAAGCTACAGCTTCAGAGAAGGCTATTCTTTTTAAAAAAAATAATTATTATTATTTATTAAATTTTCTTCTGTGCTCAGCTTTCCTAATGGTCCAGCTCTCACAACCATACATTGCCACCGGGAATACCATTGCTTTGACTATAAGAATTTTTGTTTGCAATTTGATGTCTCTGCTTTTCACTATGCTCCCCAGGTTTCTCATAGCTTGCCTCCCAAGAATCAGTCACTTTTTTATTTCATGGCTGCAATCACCATCTGCAGTGAGCTTTGACCCTAAGAAAGTGAAATCTGTCACTGCTTCTACTTCTTCCCCATCTATTTTCCAGGGACTGATAGGACCTGTTGCCATTATCTTGGTTTTCTTTATATTGAGTCTCAAGCCAGCTTTTTCACTCTCTTCTTTCAACCTAATCAGGAGCTTCTTTAGGTCCTCCTCACTTTCTGCCATTAGGGTGGTATCATCTGCATATCTCAAATTATTGATGTTTCTCCCAGCAATTTTGATCCCAAATTGTGATTCCTCTATCCCTGCATTGCCAATTATGTGCTCTGTGTATAAGTTGAATAAACAGGGTGACAAAATGCAGCCTTGTCTTACTCCGTTTCCTATTCCAAACCACTCCGTCATTCCATATTCTGTCCTAACTGTCGGTCCTTGATTCATGTACAGATTTCTCATGAGGCATATAAGGTGTTCTGGTATTCCCATCACTTTAATTACTTGCCACATTTTGTTGTGGTCTACACAGATAAAGGTCTTAGTGTAATCGATGAAACAGAAGTGACTTGTTTCTGATATTCCTTTGTTTTTTCCATGATCCATCGTATGTTGGCAATGTGGTCTCTAGTTCCCCTGCCTCTTCTGAACCCCACCTGCACTTCTGGTAATTCTCTCTCCACATGCTGTTGCAGTCTCTCCTGTATTATCTTGAGCATCACCTTGCTAGCGTGTGGGATGAGCGCAATTGTCCGATAATTTGAATATTCTTTGGCATTACCCTTTTTGGGGATTGGAATGTATACTGATCTTTTCCAATCCTGTGGCCATTGTTTTGTTTTCCAAATCTGCTGGCATATAGAATGTAATAATTTGGTTCCCTCATCTTTTAGGGCTTTGAAAAGTTCAACTTGGATACCATCATTTCTGCTGGCTTTGTTGTTTGCAGTGTTTTTAGGGCCTTTCTGACTTCACTCTCTAGGATGTCTGGCTCAAGTTCAATTTCATCATCATTGAAATTATCAGGGGTGTTGAGGTCCTTTTTGTAGAGTTCCTCTGTGTACTCTTTCCATCTTTTCTTAATCTCTTCTTCATCAGCTAACTCCTTGCCATCTTTGTCCTTTATCATGGTCATTTTTGCTTTAAACGTTCCCTTGATTTCCCCAATTTTTTTTGAAAAGATCTCTAGTCCTACCCCTGATATTGTTTTCTTCTACTTCTTCATTTTAATAAAATAAATACTTTCTGTGATTGAGTTGATTTTTGTATCCTAAGGAAAAGATTCTCTTTTTCTGAGTGTTTAAGATAGCAAAGTGAGCAACCAGGAGAACTCACATTTTGGGTGGAGGAAACTTGCCTGATTTCAACAGTTGGGGAACAATAGTCTCTCTTTCTGTCTCTGGGCATATTTAAATGTATAGTAATCTTTTGCAGGGTGGCAGTCCCAAATGTTTTGCCCTGATTTCCAAGGGTGTAATTGGACATTTAGGTGCAGTGGCAATTGGTCATACCCCAGAAAGGATCCGTCCTGTGGGAAATTAAATCTCAGATTAACAAAGAAAAATGCAGTGATTCAGACATGGTTTAGTTTGGTCTGTTTCTGATGTATTTGAAGTGTTAGGCCCAGTTATGGGCAGCAGATTTTTAAAATGGCAGAAGAGAAACCAGTAGAGTGAGGGGTCTGGAAAATGGCTGAAGGACAGTTCAATAAGCAGAACTGCCAGCAGTAGAAGTTGTAAAAGGAAAATGAGGGGGTAATATGTACAGTAAAACCTTGCATAAAGAGCGCCTCGCCTAGAGACTAACTCACTTAAAAAGCAGAATTTTCTCTGAATGGTTGCTTCGCTTAAAAACTAAAACCAACCAAAAACTTGCTTAACAACTAAATCAGGCTTCGCAGTCTCCCCCCCCCCCCCAAGAAATCACAATTGGTCACTTACGATGGTGTTTCGCTTAAGGAGCAAACTCGCTTAAAGAGTAATCCTGTGGAACGCATTGTGCTCCTTAAGCGAGGTACCACTGTATTTATTAAAAACAATCTTGTAAGGTGGCACAATTTGTTCTATATCAGTGTGCAAAGAATTGAGAATGGTTTGTTTAAGGTTGTTTAGTGAGTTAATGGGTGGATTGAGGCCTTACTACATGTCTATTATGCAAACAGAACAGTTATGTGCTAGTCAGATAAATTCTTATAGTAGTCTAAGATTCCTGGGTGATTAACATGCTAAGCCCCACTTCAATCATATTTAGTGAAAAAGCTCACAATCAGTATATAGTGTAAGACTGATTGGTCTTTTGCTCAGTGCTTTTACTGAAAAATTACAGTACAGTAATACCCCGGATAACGATTGCATCGGATAATGCTAGAATCGGATAACGATGCAAGTTTTTTGGAAAAAACTTGCATCGGATAACGATTCTGGATAATGATTCTTAGCGTTATCCAATGCAATGGTCTGCGGGTGTGGGGTGGTTTGGGTAGAACTACCCAATCCACACCCCCTGCAGCAGCATCTACGACTGCAGTAGGGTCGGGGGAAAGCATCCGCCTTTCCCCCCGCCCCTACTGCAGTCGCAGAGACTGCTTTTTTCTTTCTTTCCCTCCCTGTATTTAAACTACAGGGAAGGGGGAAATAGAGAGACGTGATTGGTTCTCTAGAGAACCAATCACATCTCTCTCTTTTCCCCTCCCTGTAGTTTAAATACAGGGAAGGAAAGAAAGAAAAAAGCAGTTTTGTCTCTCCCTGTAGTTTAACGCGATCGTGTCTTTTTTCCTCCCTGTATTTAAACTACAGGGAGAGAGAGAACTGCTTGTGTCTTTCTTTCCTTCCCTGTATGTAAACTACAGGCATGGGGAAAGAGAGAGATGTGATTGGTTCTCCAGAGAACCAATCACGTCTCTCTATTTCCCCCTTCCCTGTAGTTTAAATACAGGGAGGGAAAGAAAGAAAAAAGCAATCTCTGCAACTGCAGTAGGGTCGGGGAAAAGGCGGGTGCTTTTCCTGACCCTACTGCAGTCGCAGAGACCGCTGCGGGTGGGGGGTGGCTTTAAAGGCAGGGACGTCTCTTTCCCTGCCTGCCTTTAAAGTGGTTTGTCCCTGAAGTCAGGGCTTTTTTTTTAGCGTTGTTCGATGCATGCATTGGACAACGCTAAAAATCGGATAACGTCATGACTTGTGGAACCAAGTCATAACGTTATCTGGTGTATTACTGTACACTGGAACTTCATACAACAATCACCCTGTATAACAACGGAACCGCGTAACAATTAGATTTTGAAAAAATGGCATCCCACAAATCGTACAACAATTTTTCAATGGGAAAAAAACAATTAGCAAAAAAATTGTTGTTACGGTGCATGTCTGGGGTGTCTCAGGGCTCGGTACTCTCCCCTCTCCTATTTAACATCTACATGAAACCGCTGGGTGAGATCATCCATTCCCACGGGGTGAGGTATCATCAATATGCTGATGATACCCAGTTATATATCTTGGCCCGTGGGGACCCAAGAGATGCAGTGGAAATCCTTTCCAGGTGCCTGGAGGCTGTGAGGG
This sequence comes from Furcifer pardalis, assembly GCA_030440675.1. Taxonomy (NCBI): domain Eukaryota; kingdom Metazoa; phylum Chordata; class Lepidosauria; order Squamata; family Chamaeleonidae; genus Furcifer; species Furcifer pardalis. The sequence continues at coordinate 59,491,084 of CP126894.1, read as the reverse complement.
TCTGGATGGGGGACAATGGGCTACAACTGAATCCCGACAAGACTGAGTGGTTGTGAGTCAGGGGTCCTGCGTTAACTCAGGAGCTACCATCTTTGGTGCTGGATGGGGCAGTTTTGCCTCAAACAGACCTGGTGCGTGATCTGGGGGTCCTCTTGGACTCACAACTACTATTCGAAGAGTACGTGGCAGTCATGGCCAGGAGGGCTTTTGCACAACTTCGTGTAATATGCCAGTTACGCCCGCTCCTAGACCGGGACTCCTTGCTCATGATCACACATGCTTTAGTCACCTCCAGACTTGATTATTGTAATGCACTCTACATGGGACTGCCCTTGGTGACCATTCGGAGGCTGCAACTGGTACAGAATGCGGCTGCTCAGGTCGTGATGGGGTGCGGGCGTTATGCTTGCGCTTCACCATTACTCAGGGAGCTGCACTGGTTGCCAGTATGCCTCCGGGTGCAATTCAAGGTTCTGGTTATTACCTTTAAAGCCCTACATGGTAGTGAGCCAGGATACCTAAGAGACTGCATCGCCCTAAGAACATCTGTCTATCCCACCAGAGCGGACCAGAGAGGCTCTCTAGTTATACCATCAGCTAGAGAGGCACACCTCTCTAGCACTAGGAGGAGGGCCTTCTCTGTGTCTGCTCCGGCCCTATGGAACCTCCTGCCAATTGAGCTATGTCTGCAGGCGGAGATGCTGCCCTTTAGGAAGGGGGTCAAGACCTGGTTGGTGGGACAGGTTTGGGTCAGACAGTTGCTTCGGCTTGTTGGCTCATCTGACCCTCCTTCTCTCAATGTATGATTTTTAAATATTTTAACTTTGCTTAGCTTTAATATCTTAATATTAATTTTAAACTGGATTTTATATTGTTTTATGTCTCTTTTTAAACCTTTGTTAGCTGCCCTGGGTCTTTTTGAAGAGGGCGGCATATAAGTCTGATCAAATAAATAAATAAATCCCATAGGGAATCATATAGCAATTGTTTCGTACAACAATGAGTCCCATCGAATGGATTAAAATAGTTGTATGAGGTACCACTATATTGTGATTCTTCAAAGCAACTATAGCCATATTCCATTGTTACCCCAGCCTTCAACGCAGATGAGGGGACTACACACACACCCTTGGAAAACCTGGGTACTTTTTTATGTGTAGAATCTGCATGTGAACAGCATCTTTTTCTCTTTGGTCTCAATCCTGCCAGCATGGAGAAAGTGCAACAGCACAGATAGCCACTCCCCTCCATCTATGTTGATACTGCTAGATAATGTAATGATCAAATAGAATTTACGTGTCTTGACCTCAGATTCTAGAATAGGGTTGCTTCTTCAGACCAATTACTAACGTCCCATTGATGGGCAAGTTCGTGGAAAGAGTGGTTTGGGATCTGTTATAGACATTGATGGAGGATAGTCCTGGCCCATTTTAATCGGGGTTCAGGCTGTGGCATTTATTTATTTATTTATTTATTTAGATTTATTATCCCGCCCCAATCAGGTGAACCTGACTCTAGGCGGCTTACAGAAAATTCATAAATTAAAACCTTGAGGATCAAAATTACTTAAAAGTCAATTTAAAAAGAATTAAACAATGAATTTACAAAAATCTAAAAGATTTAAAAAGGTTAAAAGGTTTAAAAAGATTTAAAAAGTTTAAAAGAGTGAGGGAGGGGTGGCTGTCCCATCAGATCAGCCACCCAACATGGGACCCCATGTTCCTGGAGCCCCACACCTGCCCTGCCAGCCAGGTTTTTAGGCCCTTCCGAGAGGCCAGGAGCTCTGTCTGTAGACGTAACTCAGTTGGCAGGAGGTTCCAAAGGGCCGGGGCGGCCACGGAGAAGGCCCTCCTCCTGGTGCTAGAGAGATGCGCCTCTCTAGCTGATGGAATGATAAGAGAGCCTCTCCGATCCGCCCTGGTGGGACAGACAGATGTCCTTGGGACGATGCGGTCTCTTAAGTATCCTGGCCCACTACCATGTAGGGCTTTAAAGGTAATAACCAGCACCTTGAATTGCACCCGGAGACATACTGGCAACCAGTGCAGCTCCTGAAGCAGCGGTGAGGCACGAGCATAACGCCCGCACCCCATCACTACCTGAGCAGCCGCATTCTGGACCAGCTGCAGCCTCTGAATGGTCACCAAGGGCAGCCCCATGTAGAGTGCATTACAGTAATCAAGTCTGGAGGTGACCAAAGCATGTGTGATTATTTATTTTTTATTTATTTATTGTATTTCTATACTGCCCATTTGGGTGGTATCCCACTCTGGGTGGTGAACAAACAGATAACAAATAACAACAACACCCAGCAGATCAAAACAAACAACTGACAAATACATCACAAACGGAACTAAACTAAACTAAACTAAAATAATTGGCATAGGAGGGAGACAGCATTGATTGCTCTGTTAGACCTCTTCTGAGAGGATGATAACGGTAATATGTCCCTGCTTGTCCTCTTGGATCTCTCAGTGGCTTTTCAGATAGTTGATCATGGATAGGTTAGCTGGGATAGAAATTGGGGGAAGGTTGTGGTCAGTTCTGGACTGGCTCCAATTTTTATTCAGTGCTGGTGTCTGGAAAGTTCAGCTGGAGGAGGTGAGCTCAATCGCATGAGTACAACAGAATGATGTTGCAGAGTCCTGTCATCTTACCTATGCTGTTTAACATCTATATGAAGCCATTGGACAAGGTTATTTGAAGATTTGGAGTATGTCATAAGCAATATGCCGATGATACACAGTTCTGTCTTTTTCATTGTCAGCAGAGGATGCTGTGGAGGTGCTGGATTATTGCCTGGCTCTGATAATGGATTGGAGGAGGTTGAGGCTGAATCCAAACACGGTGGAGATCATGTTGTTAGGAGGTTTATCTGATAGGTTGAATGGAATCTGGCCTTTTCTGAATTAAGTTACTCTTCCTGTGAAGACCTAGGTTTGAGATCTGGGCATTACTTTGGACGCATCTCTCTCTAAGGAGAAGCAGGTACAGTAATACAGTAATACCTCATATAACATTAGTATCGAATAACACTAAAATCGCATAACATCAAGGAATCTGGGGGGAAGAATTGCATCAGATAACATTAAGATCCTATGGGATGCTTCAGATAACAACCGCGAAAGCCTGTGTGGTTACAATGTATCTCTATGGATCCCATAGAGGATCAGATAACACTAAAAATCATATAACACCAAGACTTGTGGAACCAGGTTTTAGTGTTATCTGAGGTTTTACTGTACCTCGATAACGTTTACCTTGGATAACGCTAAAATCACATAACGTTAAGTAATCTGGGGAGGAGAATTGGATCGAATAACGTTAAGGTCCTATGGGATGGATCGGATAACAACCGCTAAAGCCTGTGTGGTTATAATGTATCTCTATGGAGATTTAACATTATCCGATCCATCCCATAGGATTTTAACACGCATCAGATAACACTAAAAATCAGATAACACCAAGACTTGTGGAGCCAAGTTTTAGCGTTATCCGAGGTTTTACTGTATATAGCATGGGCAGGGCTGCCTTTCCCCCTCTTTAGGTAGATAGTCCAGCTTCATCATTACATTAGTAATCTTGAGAATTGATTACTTTAATTGATTCTCTTAAATATGGTTCAGAAGTACAACAGGTTCAGAAAGTGGTTACTTGTTTGGTGCAGGGGATCTGATGTTTTGATTGAATTTCTCCATGCTAACTTGGCTACGCTAATTACCTGTAGGGTTCTGGGGCTGATTAGAGGTTTTGATTCTAACCAACAAAGCTTTGAATGGTCTAGGTCAGTGATGGCAAACTTTGGCATGTCAGCTGTTCTTCAACTTCAATTCCCAGAAGCACTGATCAGCAGGAATACTGACTTGGGCTTCTGGTAATTGAGATCCAAGAACACCTGGAATGCCAAGGTTCACAATCATGGGTCTAGGTCACGGGTGCGCAACCTTTCTGCGCCATGGGCCGGTAACACCTCCTCAACACAAGTGAGCAGGCCAGAGGTGTGGTTCCTCCCATTGCTTCTGCCACTTCTGGTTATGGCAGTGGCAGCGGCTGGTGCATTCCTGGCACATTCCTGGCTGTTTTTGCAACTTCTGCCACTTCCCATGGCAGCGGGAGTGATGGTGGTGCGTTTTCACCATGTTTTCAGCATTTATTACCGTGTTCTCACAGTTTTCAGTGCATTTCCGGTGCTTCCAGTGGCAGCAGCAGTGACTCTGAGGTCCTCACTGTGGGCTGGATTAATTGGTGCTGTGGGCCGGATTAGGCCCATGGGCCATAGGTTGTGAATCCTTGGTTTAGGTCTAGGACCTTGATACCTGGTGGAGCACCTCTCATTGATGAATTGTACCCAGGCAGTCAGATCTGCCCAAGCCTGCGGATTGTGGTTGCCCACCCTGAAAGAGGTCAGGAAGACCCCCACTAGGAACAGGGCCTTTTGTGGTGGTGCCATGGAATTCTTTAAGAAGGAATTTTTTAACATCTTGCCTCCAAACTAAATGTAGTCTCATGATTGTTCATGAATTTATTCCTGCCATTGCTGTGATGTTGTATTAGGTAGGATTATGAGAGATTGCTTGAGTTGGGGTGAGTTTGAGTTGACTGTAGTTCTATTTATCTTTTTATGTTCACTGCCCAGAGTGACAGTTACGTCAGTGGTATAAAAATGAAATAAATTTGGGATTAATATAATTCCAAAAGAACTGCCACTCTTTTATAATGTACATTATGTGGTAAATGTTTAATGTATCAGAGTAAATGAGATCTTTCTCATTTTCTCCTACTTTTGGCATGAAGTAAACAGCACAGAATGTATATTCTGTAGAGACTTTGCTATAATTTTAAAAGTATTCAGTGATCTACGTGGTTTGATGCTAAAGGAGAAATTACAGCTGCTAAGGGATGCAAACATAGTCATCATGTCAGTCAAATAAAGCTTCATTAATTAATTTATGAAGTTAAATCAGGAGTTCTCAACCCTTTTAAGCTGGGGGCCAGGTCACACTCCTTGAGATAGCTTTGGGGGCCGGATGGCCATTTTGCCCTTCCTCCTCCACGTGGTACTTCCTGGTGTGGTGGTGGGCCACATGAAATGGTGCTGAGGGCTGCATCTGGCCCATGGTCCACAGGTTGAGAATCCCTGAGTTAAAGTTTACATTTTGTGTTAAAGGCACAGTTTTAAAATATTACTCTCATTAATTACTCTCCGCTGGTTGATTTAAGCCCTGCTTGCCCTCAATTAGTTTTTAGATTTTGATTTTAAAGTTTTAAATTGAGGGTTTTTAGGAATGTTTTTAACAGTGTTTTATTGTTTGTTTGTTTTTTAATGAATTGTGAGCCGTCCTGGGTCACCTTGGTGAGGAGGGCGGTTGATAAGTATGACTAATAAATAATAAATAATTATGACTCAGGATGAAACAGATTCTTGCTCTTGGTATAAGTCACACAACAGGATTTCAGTCATTGCCTTTTCATTCTATGAGCAGCTTTCAGATGTTGAAACATATTGTCTATCTTTACATGTGCAGAAAAAGCCCTGAAGCATACAGTGGTACCGCGCTTAAAAAGCATGATGCGTTCCACGGGATTGCTCTTTAAGCGAGTTTGCTCTTGATGTGAAACACCATTGTAAGTGACCAATTATGACTTCTGGCAGGGGGACTGTGAACCCCGATTTGTCTGTTAAGCAAGTTTTTGGTTGGTTTTAGTTGTTAAGCGAGGTGAACATTCAAAGAACATTCTTCTCTTTAAGCGAGTTAGTCTCTAAGCGAGGCACTCTTTATACGAGGTGTTGCTGTATTTTATTCTATTCTGTATTCAGAATATAAAACATGAAGCAATTAGGTCTTGGACTTTTGGATTCCCAGGATTTTCTCAGGCAAAATTCTGGGAATGCTAGCCAAAAAATTGAAAATCTTTGAGGAGTTTTCATTATTTACAGAAGGTCCTTCTATTTTTACTTTTTTTTTTTGCATTTGAAGAAGTGAAAAGTCCTGCAGCAGACAAATCTTAGAACAGTGTATTGATTATCGACTTTCTCTGGCCTTTAATTTCATTGATTTCAAGAAAGCATTTGATAGTGTCCACCAAGAGTCTCTATGGCATATCCTGCATCTATACAGAATACCAGCGAACTTCATTACAATTTTTAAAGACTTATACCCACAAGCAAACTGCTACGTTAAGAGTGAGAATGGTCTTCCGGACTTCTTCAAGATTACTACTGGGGTTAGTACAAGGCTGTATTCTATCTCTTTTTCACTTGTGGCCTTGACTATGTTATGTGACAAGCAGCAAACACTGGAACAGGTATTCTTTGGTCTGACAAAGATTGCCTTAGTAACCTAGATTTTGCTGATGACATCGTGTTGCTCAAGGAAGATTAGATGAAAATACAACAGGCAACAAATCCCCTGGACAGAGAAGCAAAGAAAATTGGCCTTAGGATAAACACTGAGAAATCAAAGGTGATGCATATGAACTTCAGGATACAGGGAATCATACTCTGGTCACAGCGGCTAGAAAAAGTGGAAAGGTTCACCTACTTGGGCAGTGTCTTCCAGAAAATGAATAAGATCTAGTCCTCACCATCTGTATTGCTGAAAATTGAACTTCACTTGTTCATCTCCATAGTGATCCCTACAGCCATCTATGTCTGCAAGACTTGGAAGGCATCAGCAAGTATCAACAAGAGGCTTGACATTTTCCAACAGAGGTGCCTCTGCTGAATTTTAAAGATTTGATATCTTGATCATATTACCAATGAGGTGGTACTTTGAAGGAGTGGTGCGTGCAAATTACATAACATTGTTGCACAAAGAAGACTCCAAATGGCTGTTCATATTTTTCATGTGGAGAAAAACCAGGATCTGTAAGGTGAGAATAAGTTGGACCCTTCCTAATGCCAAACGATAATGAGGACACCCTCAAAATACATGGCAAAGAACTTTAATGGTGTATTTAAAGACCCTGAAAATGACATTGGATGATGCAGAAGTACTTGCCCAAGACCAAAACCATTAAAGATCCTTTGCTGTTTGAGATACTACATAGCATGGGAGGGTCTAAGACTAAGAAGAGCCCCAAGGGAACTGCATTAATTCATTTGATGGGTAATTCTTTGAGGGGGGGCTCTATATAGAATATGATGAGCAACAAGACTACCCATCCCATGAATCAATGCAACTCCCATGAGGTTTTGGCACTCTCAAACTCCAGTAGTACAAGTACTGACATACAAGAAGAACAAACCCATGTTAACATCCTACAGTACTTCTCAATGCCCATTAGCTTTTTCTTAGAAAAAAATATGTGGATGAAAAAGGGAAGAGTATGACGACAAGCTATTTTCAGATTTCAAATGGTGGTTTCTAAATATCTGCTTCTTTGTTTCTTATCCACCTTCAATGCTATTAAATAAACTGGCAAACATTTAAAATATTAAGGGTACAACATCTTATGAACAGTCAGCAACTGAACTGTCAATATCAAAGCTGAGTTGCTTTCTATATAGTATTCAAATACACAGAATGATGAAGAGAAATATGACAAGTAGCTGCAAACTGGAAGTGCTAGATTCCACAACAGAACCAAAGAAGTAAGAAACAAAGGATAGAGAGATATCAAAAAGTAATTTAAAAAAAGTTATGAAGCAAAAACACTTAGCCTTGTTATTTGAACCACAAAGAGACACTAATCTTTACTTCAATCCCTAAGACCAATACAATAAAGCTAAGATAGAACCCAGGCTTTAGCCTAATCATGCTTGAAATTCAGATGAAATGAAAACTACAAAGCATGTTTTTCTATGTTGCCATTCAATTCAAACAAACTCTCAAAAGCTGTTTAAATTGTTACCCAAGAGGAGAAGCAAAAATAAAGTGGAACAGAAATAGAGTCATAATCCTAAACACAGTTTCCATGTACTATAGAACTATTAAAATAACCATTAGACGGGATACCATTGGAGATATTTCATGCTTACAGACTTAATCTGTCATAACCCTTACAGAAATAAACTAACAATGGTGTGCAGACATCATTCAGTTTATGTTCCAGTCCACAAAGAAAGGAAATCACATAGATTGCAGTTACTGACAAATTGTTGCATTAACATTACATGCAGGCAAAGTGTTCTCCTTCGTGTTGTTTGGGGATGCACACTAATGGGATGCACACTAATGGGTTCTGCGCCTGCGCTGAATCCGAGCGGAGCTGAAAAGCTGATTGGACAAAAGTTTTGAATGTAGGACCGCCCACCATTCCCAACCGCCTCTGGCGCCATTTCGTGCTCTTCCCTCAGTTCGCTTTTTTCCGCTGCGCAAGCAGGAGCCTGGAAAAAAAGTGTGTGTGTGTTGCTGAGATTGCCTCAGAAAAACAATTTTTTTCCTAAAACAATTTTTTCCGGACCAGGGGGCTAACTACCTCTTGGTCCTAGCGCGGCTGGGGGTTTTCCTCGCCCGCCACAAAAAAAAAAAAAAAAAAAAAACCTTCCTGAGGTAAATTTTACCTCACAAGATCTCGTGTCGGGGCCTCCCGGCTGGGACAATTTTTTCAACCAGGCCATCCACCGAAGAAAGACAGGTTTCACTTACCAGTAACTGTTGTTCTCCGAGTATGTTGTTTGGGGATTCACGCGACCCAACCTGACCATCCCTCGAGATGGCTCTATGCTTCACAGGCAGCTCTAGTATCGAACTGAGGGAAGAGCACGAAATGGCGCCAGAGGCGGTTGGGCATGGTGGGCAGTCCTACATTCAAAACTTTTGTCCAATCAGCTTTTCAGCTCCGCTAGGATTCAGCGCAGGCGCAGAACCCATTAGTGTGGATCCCATTAGTGTGAATCCCCAAACAACATATTCGGAGAACGACAGTTACTGGTAAGTGAAACCTGTCTATACCCAACATCTTACCACAAAGACGTTTACCATATATGGGGCAAGAAATGTCAATGTTTAAGCTGGATTTAGAAGAAATAGGGGCACTGGGGACTCTATTGCAAAGACTCACTCACTGCCAAAAAATTCAGATGTAAAAAATTTGACAGTGTGGGTCATTCTAACAGAAATTGAAATGCCACAGAATTTGATTGTTCTGCCATATAACCTATTATCTGGACAACTGGCTCCTGTTATGACAGAATAAAGGAAAACAGAATGGTTTCAAGTTGGTAAATCTATCAGACAGTGGTGTCTTTTATAATAATAACAATAGCAATTGCACTTACATACTCTCCCATAGCACTTAATACATTCTCTGGGAGATTCATAAGATAATTAACATTTACCCGCAACATGATGGCTACTTATTTTACTGACCTCAGAAGGATGGAAGGCTGAGTCAACCTTGATCCCTGTTAGGATTAAACTTACAACATTAGCAGTTTTTTATTGCATTACAGCAGTTTTACCACTGTGCCATCAGGATCTTTTTTTAAAATCTCCCTCTCTTCTTATACATCATATAGAAAGGTTGAGAAGAGGAAAAATTGGAGAGAGAAGAAGCATCAGTAATTTAAAATATAGTAATGTAAATTAGTAATTTAAAATACTGATGTGGAAGTAACATCTGTAATTTAAGATTCACAGATAATGTATTACTGGCAGAAAGCAGCATTGACTTGAAACAACTACTAAAGAAGAAGAAAGGGGGAGGTACAAAAGGAGGATAATATTTGAACCTTAATACAAAAATCATATTTGCAGAAAATTGCGTTACTTTAAGGCTGATAATGAAGAAATTAAACTTGCTGTGGATTTGCTGTATGCTGATTCAATAATCATTTAATGGAGACAGAAATCAGAAAACTGAGACATAAACGCATAGGTATGACTGGGCTAGAAAATATCCTCTATTGCAGGGGTGCCCAAACCTTTTCCCTCCAGGGGCCTGACGACTCCCCCTCAAATAGCTGAGTGGGCCAGTCATGTAGTTCCTCCCAGTGGCAGCAATGGTCACATGTGAATTTGTGCCATGTTTTTGGGCTCCCCCCCACCTCCGATGCTTCCCTTGGAGGAGGGAATGAGGTTGGAGCAATTTTGCACTTTTTTTTAAATTTTTGGGTGCATTTTTTCTGCATTTTGGTGCTTTTTTGGCATGAATATCACACTTCCAGTTGTGGCGAGTCACTTCTGGTGTTGGCGGCAATCTGGCCCACAGGCCGGATGATGGCAGCCCATGGGTCATAGTCTGGACACACCTGCTCTAGTGTTTTGTTGAGTCGCACAGTCAGTTCCAACCCTCTGTGACCCCATGGACCATTGCATGCCTGGCATCCTTATCCTCCACCATCCTCCTCAACCTGCCCAACTTTGTGCCCATTGCATCAACAATACCATCTAGCCATCTCAATCTCTGTTGTCCCCTTCTTCTTTTGCCCTAACCTTTCCCAGCATCAAGGCTTTCTCAAGTGAATCCTCTCTTCTAATTTGATGTCCAAAGTACTGTAGCTTCATCTTCACTATTTTACCTTCCAAGGAGCAGTCTACCATAAGGGTATGTAACTAGGGTCCATGGCAAAGGTCATCCATACTTTATTATGTATGAATGTGAAAGTTGGAAAAAAGAAAGGTAACAAAAAAACAAAACCCTTCTTTGAAATGCAACTAATGGGTAAAGACAGTAATAGAGTACAGTACTAAGAGAAATGGACAACAGTAGGAAAAGAGGAAGACTAAACATAAAACATGATGACTCAATAAAGAGAATGCCTTAGTTTACAATATCTGACCAGGGATATTTATAACAGGACTATCTGGGGGCCATTAATTTGTTACATTGGAAGCAGCATGACTGCTCAAAACAACAAGATTACATTTTAATGCAAATCCTTCACTTTTAGAGGCTTCCAGGAGTGGAAAATGAAATGTCTTTATAGTATTTTGTTCAGTAGGAGACATGGAGGGACCTACTTCTCCTTTATCTCAACATTCTCTGTTTCATAGGCTAGAAAAGTAGTGTCATTTTTCTTTCATAGAGACCCTGACACTTTTAAACCAGATGTGCAGTATGTAAAATGATGGGGCAATTAAACTTTTTATCAGGAAAATAACCATCTGTTGAATTGCTGCCTATAGTTCTGCTTAAGATCTCATGAAGGAAATGGCAAGCCAGTTCACTTTTTCAGAGCAAATTAAATGTTTTCTGTTCTTAGGCATCACACTGTTGGTTATATATTTCACAATTGGTGTTGAAATGTTCCTTTCTGATTACAGCTCATTTAATTTGTTGATTAAGCTGGTGATCTCTCAGCACTAACTTCAGAGTGCTCATAGGCTTTCATTTCTGACAGAGTATTTCAGACCGGATTTGCCCCTGCCACACCCTTGCCTGCAGTGTTGATGATTTGTGGCGTGTGAGCCCAGAAAAACACAGCCAAACAGTTCTTGTGAGGCAACAGAAATTTTACTTACAAGGTGAGGTGCAGAAAAGATATTTATTGTGATGACAAAATAACCTGGCTTAGCTTCAGCATTCAGGAATGGCATATATACAAGAAGTTCACAGTCCTTAGAGAGATTTCAGCTCTCTCTCTCTGCTTACCCAGTAAGCTTTATCACAGAGTCCTTGTTGGTTCCTTGCAGATGCTTGCATACCTTGATATGAACAGCTGTTAGGCAAGTTCTTGGTAGAAGCAAGCTCCAAGGCAAAACATCAGCTATCCAAGCTGCTTGTATCCACTGACACAAGAATCACTACCACAAAGTGACAAAAGTCCCAAAATCACTGGTCCATAAAGTTTACCTCCAAGATGAGCACTTCCAGCAAGGTGAACACTCCATTAAGGCAAGGCTTAAGGAGAGGCGAGGCAACTTAGCTTTGGGTATGCTACATTTTATGCACAAGAGGCTTCATTCATTAGCTGCTGACCCTGAGCAGCTGGCTGTTCTCTAGACTAGTCCTTAAAGATATACACAACCACTTATTCATGATGCAATATGTGCTGCGCCCGGGCAAAGTTACTAGCAATTTCCAAAATGAAAATTTCACTTGGCAAATACATTGATGAACGAAATAAAGTATCTGTTATTCATCAGTCCAACATATACACACATTTTAACTAGCACTTAAAAATTAGAAAGGAACCATAAATTATAAATTAAAATATGGCAGCAATTTGAAGCATGGTCTCTTGAAAAATTATCTGTAACAAAATAAATGCGATTTGATTCAATGAAAATATACCTGTTGACAAAATTATCATCAATGTACATGAATTTCTCAATTAGAAACATAAAATATTTGACAAACGTTACTCATTTTCAATATTTGTTTCTAGTGCTGACACTGCTTTTCTATATTCAGTTGTACCTCGCTTAAAGAGCATAGTTCGTTCCATGGGATTGCTCTTTAAGTGAGTTTGCTCTTTAAGCGAAACACCATTGTAAGTGACCAGTTGTGACGTCTGGGGGGGGGGATTGCAAACCCCGAAAAGTGAGTTTTTGATTGGTTTTAGTTGTTAAGTGAGGCGACCATTCAGAGAAAATTCTGCTCTTTAAACGAGTTACTCTTTAAGCGAAGCACTCTTTATGCGAGGTTTCACTGTAGGTTGATACATGATATGTTATCAGTTTCTAAACCTCACTTTATACATCTTATAAATCTCAGAAAACAGAGGCTATGGAATAAAGAATACATGCCTGTTCTGAACAGCTCTTCTCTCTTAATGACTAGCACGTAAGAATGATTAATACTTTATCATTATTTAATCATTATTAAATGCTCAAATTATTTCTAAGCACTTTGTAAAGAGTTAGAATAAATGAGTTCCTTATCATACCAGTTTATATACATCTCAATCAGAATTCCTTGGTACCCAACTGAATTTATTTATTTATTTATTTATTTATTTATAGTTCAAAATTATATAGCCGCCCACTCTCCAAATCATGGCAAATCAGGGTGGCTTACAAAATTAGTACAATACACAAGATGATAAAACAAACAAGAAAACAACAAGAGGGAAAGCTAGTGAAAGTTTGGATAGGCGGCCCTTTTAAACCCCCAGTAGTTGGAAAGAGTCCACCGGGGGGAGACGTCCTCAGCTGCCCGCACTGCCAGGGCGGTGGTCAGCCACTCGCACAGCCAGGGCAGCATCTTCAGCGCAGCTCCATCTGATGGCCCTTTTAACCCCCCCCCCCGGCAGGTGGAAAGAGCCCGGGGGGGGGAGCGGAGACGTCCTCAGCTGCCTGTACGGCTGGGGCGGTGGTCAGCCACCCACACAGTGGGGGCAGTGTCTTCGGCAAGACTCCGTCCAGCAGCCCTTTTAACCCCCCAGCAGGTGGGAAGAGTCCAGGGGGCAGCGACACCCTCAGCTGCCCACTCGGCTGGGGCGGCGGTCAACCACCCGCACAGCCAGGGCAGCGTTTTACTTTAGTATAACATTTGCATTTTTAAAACATGAAGAATACAGCTCATATCCTCATCAGATACCAGTTCTCTGCAAAACAGAATCCTTTAAAAAATATAGTGAACCAGGTATTATTAATTGGATTTTTAAATATATGTAATCCAATTATTTCTTGTCTTCATCATTTTGAAAACAGAAGAAATGAATGAAAGTTCCACTCTTGGTACCATCGACATGAATTCACCAAGGCAGGATGGCTCATCTTCTGTTCATGTTTTAAATCAGTCAGGGAGACTGGTAGGAAATTACATACCATCCCATTATTTCACACTTCTGCCAGAACTTTGCACTGATTATGTCTACCTTTTTGAAACAGCACTGATGCCCACCTGAATAAGCTGCATGGGCTGGCAGCCAGTGCTTTTAATAAGCTTTGGCATCCTTTCAAGGATATCTTCAGCGAAGGCTTCAGGCTAGCAGCACAGTTCCCTGTATGTCAGAGCAGGTTAGTAAACAAATTCCTTGGTGCCCATCCAACTACATTCCCAGTCACAATAACCCTTCTGCTGCTTTGAGACCAGGGTACTGTCTGTTACTGAGTTTAAGGCATGTATATTTTCTAGCCAGACATGATCTCTGAGTTGGATGGCTTGTCAGATCCTCTACCATTTTTTATGTCAGGATCTCATTTTAGTCTGTGAAGTACCATACCCATGTTTCAATTTAATGTCCACTGATACAAACAGAGCATTTTTGTTCAATGCAGCATTTCTCCTGAAATATACTAGTCCAGATTATTTTTAAATTACCTTCTTCCAAAACACACTTCATAAACATTTCATAAATTAAGTGATTCTTAATCCACACTTCCTAATACAGTTTAGGTAGCATGCTAGATCACAACAAAACTGGCAGTATGTTAGTATTTATTTTTCTTAACAAGCAAAATATTATATTGAGAAGTAAGGCACCTGATTTTTCTATTCCATTCAAGCTAATTAATAAATGAATACATTGTGCAATAAATAAAAGGGGATATAAATATATCTAGTGTTCTAAATGCAATTGTTCAGCAAGATGTAGATGTCTCGAGACTGTGGGAGCTTAGTGGTTGAGACGCTGAGCTTGACACTTGAATGGTTGGCAGATCCAGAGTTTGCAACCCAAGTGCTGCATGACAAAGTGAGCTGCCATCATCTGACCCAGCTCCTGCCAACCTAGCAGTTCTAAAGCAAGAAACTGCAAGTAACTTCTTTTTCTTCTGTGTCTTTACCAGACATAAAACTGACTAAAATGAAGCCACCTTTTGGTGAATTCATTCCATAGTTCCTTTCTCCTGACCTAGTGTGAGAAAGATTAGTCAGCACAACAAGGTTGCTGTTGGTATTCCTGATTGTGGTTAAAAATACAGTACAGTACTACAATCTTCAAGGAGGCACTTTTTGTGCATCCCTCTCCGGTGCCTAGTCATGCCTGCCACATGACCCTGAAACATCTGCAGATGTAGACAGTAGTGGCTCTTTGGATGTAAATGGAGATGAGCACCACCCCCTAGAGTCAGACATGAATGCCTTTCAAGCAAGAGCAGCCTTTACTTTTAATGTCACTAATCTGACAGATCACAAGATGCTGCGGACATAATATATATGCCAAATTCTAGAATTGTAAAGCTGAAGAGGAGCCTGACTGTTATCAAGGTCTCCTATCTAACAATGCAGAAAAGGTGGGCATCCAACCTTTGCTTAAAAATGTCAAGTAAAGACAAATCTACCACTTACAGAAGTAGTCTGTTTCATTTTCAAGCTGTTATTATGGTTAGGAGAAGTATCCTAAAATTTGGTGTCGATCTCCTTTCTTGTAATTTAAATCAATCAATGCAAGTCCTGCATTCAAAGTTGCAAAAAACAATCTCATTCTGACATGACTCCCCAATTGTCTAAACATTCCTACTGTATCGTTCTAATTTGGTTTGAGGAACCAATATAACGCAGAACGAGTGAGAATACTTTGGGTATATGATGAGATGACAAGATTCATTGGAAAAGGAAACAGTGTAATCTTATAACAGGAATTGCTGAATGTGGCAGATAAAGAGGAAGACCTGATATGAGATGGATTGATTCAAAGCCTTTAATATGCACGATGCTACCTTATGGAAGTTGTTAAACCATAGGATCCCCACGGTTTCCAAGTAGCTTGACAGCAAAATGTACCAGTCCTCTTAGATCTTGAATTAGCACATTGTTCTTATTCTCAGCAATAGAAAAAAATAAGAAAGAAAGGCAGAGACAGGAAATCAGAAGACAGGAGAAGATTATAGTATAGTGAGGTGGGCTTCCAAAGCTATAAAATTACACAGTAGACACAACTATAAGTGGCAGAGGTCTCTGCTTTTGCTCATTCAATTGGGAAATTGATCTCTATCCCTTTACTTCGTCATGGGTTCAAACATACTGTTGGACCCAAATTGTCATGGGTCCAAACAGACTGCATGATGGTGCAATGAGGTCAAAGAAGCAATAAAGCTGGGGAAAAATATATAAATGTTTGAGGGAAGACGACTGTATAAACTATTGATTGCAACAGGAGATACCAACAGGATAATTAAAAAAGCAAAACAAGAATCCTGGGAATGCTTTGGAAAATCATTAGCAGATAACAGAACAGCCCCACAAACAGAAATAATCCAACCAGCAGGAGAAAGCAGCATCAGATGGCTGCACAGAATCTTCAATGTAGCATGTACACCATTAACAGCACCCATTGGTTGGCAAGAAGCAATGATAGTACCCCTGTGTGGAAAAACAAAGGGAGCAAACGAAAATGCTCACAATACTGAGGCATCTCACTCTTAAGCTATACAGAAAAATGTATGCCAAAATAATAGAAACAAGACTGAGACCAGTTATATCAGGGATTCCCAATCTACGGCCCATAGGCCTAATTCAGCCCATGCATCTCATTAATCTGGCCTGTGGCGGGAATCCCAGCACCTCTAGACCTGCCCCTTCACCAGAAGTTGAAATGTGTCACTTACTGTGGCAGCGGTGGTGGGAATCATGCTGTTTCAGCGGCTTTTTGCACAGCCTCTGCCACTTCCCAGGGTGGCAGGAGGCTTTTTGGAGCATTTTCGCTCCATTTCAGGATACAGTATATATATATTTTTTGGCAATTGGAAGGAAACAGCATACATCTCCTGCCGGGCGGGAACTTTAAAAAAGCCCCGTGCCAGCCGGGCTGCCTTGTTCCGCCGCCACGGGAACATCTGTGGTGGGGCAGAGAAGACGCCATCACTCTCAACTGCCGGGGCCACCATCCACCTACCCCGTTGGAGTCATGGCCGAAGAGCTCCGGCCACCAATGCAGATGCCTCGCCCCCCCCGGACTTGAAATAACTGTCCTGGGGAGGTTGGAAAGGGTCGCACGCATGGCAGCGGCAGACAGCGAGGCTTTGCCCCCGCTTACCCCCGAGGCCCTTTTCATCCCTCTAGAAGGACATTGAGTGGGGTGTGGAGGTTTGAGAATAGGGGAAGGAACAGAGGGGTCTGCCAGCCGGAAAATAGGGATAGGGCTCTGTCCAATATGGTCGGGGGGTTTCCTGGAGTACAAATTGGTGTGGTAATGGGCATGGGGTGTTACAGCGGGAGCCGAGGGGCAGGCCGCTCTCGGGGAACGCGGGACAGATATTTAGTTGCTTTCCCTGTTCCAGCCCCCTGGCTACACCTCTGGTTCCTGAGCAGCCGGTCAAGAGTGACCCTTCCCTTAGGCTGCTGCTGGTGAATGCCAGGTCTGTCTGTAACAAGGCCCCCCTACTTTCAGACGTCATTCTGGGGGAGCAGACGTACCTGGCATGCATCACCGAAAGCTGGCTGGCACCAGAGGACGGGTTCCCTCTGTCCGAACTGTGTCTGGCCAGGTTCGGTATTTGGCACCAGCCCAGGGAGAAGGGGAGGGGCGGTGGGGTCGCCGTAGTGGCCAGGGAGTCGTTGGGAGTTGCCAGGGCCACGGCTCCACATATTCCGGGATGTGAAACCCTGCTCCTGCGTTTGGGCCCTAAAGGGCAGTTGGGAATCCTACTCCTATACCTGCCTCCCTGTAGGGTAGTAGATTCCCTGCCCGAGCTCCTTGAGGCGGACTTGATGCTGGCAGTTGAGGCCCCCAGGCTTATGGTTCTGGGGGACCTCAATCTGCCATCGTTGGGAACAGGCTCTGAGGTGGCTCAGGAGTTCATGGCTTCCATGGAAGCCATGGGCCTGACCCAGGTAATTCAGGGTCCTACCAGGAGCAGTGGTCATACACCGGACTTAATCTTTTTGTCGGAGCTGTGGCAGAGTGATCTGAAACTACAGAATCTAGACATCACACCTGTGCCATGGTCGGATCACTATCTGGTGACTCTAGACTTTCTGCGGGCGAATCTTCACCGCAGGGAGGCAGGGCCAGTTAAATGGGCCCACCCCCGGCGACTAATGGATCCGGAGGGATTCCAGAGGGAACTGGGGTGTTTTCCTCTTGACCTGCAATGCAATTCGTCAGAGGCCCTTGTTAACTCATGGAACGAGAGAGTGACGACAGCCTTGGACGTGATTGCTCCACTACGGCCTCTCCGCGCCCGTGGGTATCGATCTGCCCCTTGGTTTACTGAAGAGCTGAGGGAGCTTAAACGGGCAAAGAGACGCCGAGAGCACCGCTGGGTGAAGACCCGGAGTGAGTCTGATCGAACACTGGTTAGAACGGCTATTAGAGACTAACTAGTGGCGATGAGGGCGGTGAAATGCCAGTATTTCACCACCCTTATTACCTCTGCGGATAATCGTCCAGCTGCCTTGTTCCGGTTGACCAGGTCCCTCCTTGGCAAAAGGGGGTCGGGTCCTGGTTGGCAGGGATCAGCTGAGGCTTTTGCAGATTATCTAGCGGGGATAGTCGCTCAGATTTGCCCGAAGTTTAATCCCGGCGTGGAATATACAGAGCTCGGGTTGACCAGAGCACAGTCTGGCCATGTTATCTGGGATCGGTTTGATCCAGTTGGCCCTGAGGAAGTGGACAGGCTTCTTGGATCTGTTCGTGCCATGGCCTGTGAACTGGATCCATGCCCTTCCTGGCTGGTTAAAGCATCTAAGGCTACGGCAAGTGGCTGGATCGAGAGGATTATAAATTCATCGCTGAAGGAGGGGTCTTTCCCAGCACCGTTAAAACATGCTCTGGTACGGCCCCTCCTGAAAAAGAGTGGGATGGAGGTCATCCGTCTATCCTGGCCCTTCTCGATCTTTCAGCGGCATTTGATACCGTTGATCATGATATCCTTCTGGGAAGGCTCCAAGGATTGGGGATCCAGGGCACGGTGCTGGCCTGGTTTTCCTCATTTCTGAGGGGCAGGACCCAATCGGTATGTCTGGAGAATGAGAGGTCCAGCCCTAGGCCCCTCCAATATGGGGTGCCTCAGGGCTCGGTACTCTCACCTCTTCTATTTAACATCTATATGAAGCCACTGGGTGAGATCATCCGTTCCCACGGGGTAAGATATCATCAATACGCAGATGATACCCAGTTGTACATCTCGACCCATGGGGACCCAAGCGGTGCAGTGGAAGTCCTTTCCAGGTGCCTGGAGGCTGTCAGGGTCTGGATGGGGGAAAACGGGCTACAGCTGAATCCCGGCAAGACTGAGTGGCTATGGGTAAGGGGTCCTGTGTTATCCCGGGAGTTGCCAGCTTTGGTTCTGGATGGGGCAGTTTTGCCCCAAACAGGCCCGGCGCGTAATTTGGGGGTCCTCCTGGACTCACGACTACTGTTCAAGGAGCAGGTGGCAGTCGTAGCCAGGAGGGCTTTTGCACAACTTCGTGTAATATACCAGTTACGCCCACTCCTAGACCGGGATGCCTTGCTTAAGGTCACACATGCGCTGGTCACCTCCAGACTTGATTATTGTAATGCGCTCTACATGGGGCTGCCCTTGGTGACCATTTGGAGACTACAACTGGTCCAGAATGCAGCTGCTCGGGTAATGATGGGGTGCGGGCGTTATGCTCGTGCCTCACCACTGCTTTGGCAGCTGCACTGGCTGCCAATATGTCTCCGGGTGCAATTCAAGGTGCTGGTCATTACCTTTAAAGCCCTATATGGTAGTGGGCCAGGATACCTTAGAGACCGCGTCACCCCAAGAACCTCTGCCCGTCCCACCAGGGCAGATCGGAGAGTCTCTCTTGTAATTCCATCAGCTAGAGAAGCACACCTCTCTAGCACTAGGAGGAGGGCCTTCTCTGTGACCGCCCCGGCCCTGTGGAACCTCCTGCCAATCGAGCTACGACTTCAGACAGAGCTCCTGCCCTTTCGGAGAGGTCTTAAAACCTGGCTGGCAGGGCAAGTGTGGGGATCTAAGAATGTTGGCTCTCATGCTGGGTGGCTGATCTAATCGAATCAGCCACCCTCCCTGCTCTGGCCTATTGTTGTTTTGTAACTTCTGTAAGTGTAATTCTTAAGTTTAATTTTAACCTAATTTTAACTTAATTTTTAATATTTAATTAACTGTAGTTGCAATTTTTAACGGATGAAGTGAATTTTAATATGTATGCGGCACGTTGGAGTGTCATATTGGCCGTGTATTTACTATGTACTGTTGTTTTAAACCATGTCTTTTCTGGTTTGTGTTGTAAGCCGCCCAGAGTTGGGTTTACCTAATTGGGGCAGGATAACAAATTGGACAAATAAATAAATAAATATTATAGATCAGCATTTCCCAAACTTATTCTATTATGAAACACTTTACAAATCCTAAAATGTTAACAGAACATTTTGGTTCTTGTAATAGAAAGATAGGTTTGGAGTTTTCAGTTTTAATAACAAATAAAATAAATAAGTATGAGTTAAAAAACCAAAATAAACATTTATTCCAAAATTTTAGTTATACAAAACAGAACTCTTGAAAATAATAAACAAATAACCATAAAAAATAACTAATAATAAATAAATAAACAAATGCAGGAGTGAGACAATACCTGTTCTAGGTCACTTTAAAAATTCCAAACTTTGCAAGTATTCGTAACTCATACTTACTTCTTCAGGCTATATCATGGCTTGGGCTATGTACAGTCAAACCTCGCATAAAGAGTGCCTCGCTTAAAGAGTAACTCGCTTAAAGAGCAGAATTTTCTCTGAATGTTCGCTTCGCTTAACAAATAAAACCAACCAAAATTTCGCTTAACAAATAAATCAGGGTTTTGCAATCCCCCCCCCCCTCAAGTCACAATTGGTCACTTACAATGGTGTTTTGCTTAAAGAGCAATCCTCTGGAACACATTATGCTCTTTAAGCGAGGTACAACTGTAGTTCCAGCGAGGCTTTAGTTTTAGATATTGAATGGGGAAACAGACAACAGCTACATCCTTTTACATTCTAAAGGGAGGAAGGAAGGAGTTGTATATTCCCTTCCCCCAAGAATAGCCTTCTCAGATGTGGGATTTGGCATTAAATGATAAATTAACATGGGATTTGAACACTAGAAAAGGCATAGTTCATGAAAATAGATTCTGGAAAATTTGGCAGCAGTTCGTGGAATATGTAATGGTTAGAGATAAGGGTACTAAGCCTGCACCTGATCAAATGAGTTTTTGGATGATATGAAATTTTTTAGGTCTGTTGCAACCTCCTGGACATTGTATATAGCACAGTGGTGATTTATAGTAGAATGATGATTAAAAGAACGAGAGGATATATGTAATAGAATTTTAATGTGAAAGATA